>CM060419.1:157042666-157730538 GCA_030545235.1 Helianthus tuberosus | reverse complement strand
TTTATCCAAGTACGGCTTACATATTCTATTCATCATGTCCATGAATGCTGCAGGAGCATTCGTTAATCCAAAGGGCATGACTGTAAACTCGTAATGACCATACCTAGTTCTGAAAGCAGTTTTATGTATGTCTTCCTCTTATACCTTCAATTGATGGTATCCGGAGCGCAAGTCTATCATAGAAAAATATCTAGCACCCTGAAGTTGATCAAAAAGATCGTCAATCCTAGGTAATGGGTATCAATTTTTAATTGTAACCTTATTTAATTCCCTATAATCGATACACATTCGCATCGACCCATCCTTCTTTTTTACAAACAACACTGGTGCTCCCCAATGGGATGAACTAGGTTGTATAAATCCTTTACTGAGCAATTCTCTAACTGCTTTTTCAGTTCTAACATTTCAGTGGGTGCTAGTCGATAGGGTGCCTTGGCTATTGATGTTGTTCCAGGAATTAGATGAATTCTAAACTCTACTTCCCTATCTGGTGGTAATCCTGGTGGCTCTTCTGGGAATACATCCGGGTATTCTGATACTACAGGAATTTCCTTAAGTTCCTTACTTTTAGTGTTAATGATTACCAAAATCATATACACTATTCCTTGTTTTCGCTCATAACTAGCAACTTTCATTACCGAGATGAACTTTAATGGTTTGCGCGGCTTATCTCCTGTAATCATAATTACTTCTCCTGCGGGTGTATGAATTTCTATGGAATTCTTATCACAGAGGATTCGAGCATGGTTGGCTACTAACCAATCCATTCCTAACACGACATCGAATCCAGCTAACTTCATAGGTAAAAGATTGGCGGAAAATTTATGGCCTGAGAGTTCTATCTTTCCTTTTTGCAAAATCTTATCTATATTAACAGAATTTCCATCTACCGTATAAATCTGCCTAAGTTTGGTTAAGGGTTGCTTAAGAGCTTGGCAGAATGAAGTATTTATAAAACTTTGGTTTGCACCAGAGTCAAATAATACTTTTGCATAAACGTCGTGAACTAGGAACGTACCAGCTATCACGTCCGGAATCAGATCTGCTTCCTGGGTTGTCAGCTGAAAGGCTCTTGCGTTCTTCTTATTAGTTCTTTCAGCAGGTTTGGTCTTGTTGTCAGCTGGTTTGACCAGTTTAGGGCAGTCTGGTCTAAAATGTCCAGCTTCTCCACAGTTGAAGCAAATAGTTGATTTCTTTCTCCTGCATTCTTCTTCTTGGTGCCCCAGAATTTTGCAGAAATTACAGTACCCCTTACATTTTCCAAAGTGCTTTCTTTTATAGGTACTGCAAAATGGAGCAGTGGAGGATTGCCCAGTTATTCTCTTCTTGAAGTTGCTACTAGTATTACCCCCACGAAATCCTTGGGTAATTTTCTGGGCCAATTCCTTTTTCCTGTTTTCTTCCCGCGTACGTACCAGCCCGTCGGTCAAGGTGTTGGCTAATTCCACCGCATCGTCAATTGTGCGGGGTCTCGCAGCTTTAAGGATATCACGAATCTCGCTAATTAAACCCCAAATATAACGAGAAATAAGTACCGGTTCTGGCGAGGCCAGAGTTGGTACAATTCTGGCATATTCGAAAAATTTCGAAGTATACCCTCGACAGTCAACATCTACCATCCGGTGGCTCAGGAATTTATTTGCCATTTGTTTCTTTTCATACTCGGGACAGAATTTCCTTTCCACCAATTGCTTAAATTCTTCCCAATTCATGGCATTAGCCATGTTACTTCCTTTGGCTTGCAATATCGTATTCCACCATTCTAATGCCTCTTCCTTGAAAAGGTGAGAAGCATACATGACCTTATCCTCCTTGGCACATTTACTTATTTTAATTACTGCTTCAATTTTCTCTAACCAACGTAGTGCAGCAGTTGCCCCTTCATTGCCTACAAATTCAACAGGTTTACATGAAATAAATTCTTTATAAGTGCAACCAGGTGCTGCAACTTTCATTTTTTTAAGTATTGGGGCTTGAATCACGTTGTTGTCATTATTGACGCCGCCGTTAACACTTTTACTGAAATTATCGTCGCGCGTGCATTTACTGGGGTTAGCTTGTGAAGGCTCAACAGGGCTTTTAACAGCAGTGACGATTGCTGGGATAGCATTGGCTATTCCCTGGGCAACGATATTTTCTATATCTTGCCTATTAAGAAAGTGATCCTCATTGTTTTGCTCAAATTGGTTTGCTTCATTAACTGGCTCATTAACGGTGTGTTCCATCTGATAATTAACAATATATATATAAATTATTGGCAAAAATAAATAACAACCAAACATAGTAAAGCAATCACACATAATCATGTCAACACGTATAGCCCAAAATTGTCGACTTTGCGACTTTCATATTTTTATATATATTAGTATGCATCGATACACACCAGCTATATTACAAAAGTTTTATTTTGAGTTATATTACATGATTATACTTTTATTATTTATTATTATATTATTATTAAACACACAACCACATATAACTGGCCCCTCAGAAACGACACTCCCTCTCGTCGTATTTCCATGTGATTTTCTCCCCCACATCCCTAATTCTATTTCCTGCCTCCACCAGCTCCTCGCCATAGTGACAGAGTTCAGCCAAGTTTTCTGTGCTCATAGGTGGGTTTGGTGCAGGCTTAGGGTCAAATTGGGGAAAATAGATGTTAGGGTTATTCATGAAATTCTGAAATTGCCAATCATTTGTCCAGCATTCCTCCAGCTGGCCTATAACAGGTCGGGGGTTGACAATAGGATCTGGGATAGCCGGTTCCAAATTAACTGGAAGTTGGGATTCAACGGGGTAATTGAAGATGTTTTCATCGGCAGGTCCGATGAGGTCACAATTCGCCAGTTTGCGATCCAGCTCCTCCCATGGTGGCATTTCCTGGTCTTGCCCAGAACTTTCCCCGATCTCTTTTCATTTCCCTTTATCCTTCGGATCCTCAGTCTTTTTAACCTTCTGTGCAGCTGGTTTCTTCCTGCGCCCACGTTTCCGGTCCAAGATTCTCCTCCTCTTTTTTGGCTTTGGTTTCTCCTGGGCCTGGGCCTGGAATGTTAGTGGTTCCTCTGTATATGCCCGGTAGCCAGATGGATTTCCTGTGGTATCCATATCGGTGCTATGGATAGTAAAGTTTCGGAGTGCCTCCGACAGTTCATTCATGCTGTTAGCACATATTAAGAAACACACACAAATTTAAGTTAAAAATTTTATTTATTGTAAATTAAATTTTCACAGAATCAAAGAATGGCAATCAGAAAAATTAAGTATTTCTAAATACTTAATTGGCTTAAATCAGTGGCTCTGATACCACCTTTTTTCTGTCACGACCCCCGAGTCGGTTTTACCCATTTCAGGAGCCGCGTGACAGAAAACCCGTGGTATTCTTTATTTTGGCAGCCGAAAATTTAACAGGATCTTTTAAAACTGAAAATGCCCAATTATTTTATTTCACATTTTGGGACAAACCCCATAATTTACAATAAGGGTAATTTCACTGGGAAATCCCTGTTTTACAAAAACATGTTTATTTATTTTATTTACTGAGCCACATTCTTCAAGCTGGTGTGCTACGCGACACCTTTCCTGGTTCACAGTAAATCACTTGAAATATGTTTAAAAAGATTTTATCAGCGGGGAATTACTGGAGAGTCACTCAAGTTATAAAATGGCACATTAGTTATAGATTACAACATAAGAGCGATTACAATGGCCCCTATCTTATAATTATCTGGCCCCGTGTCACACCCTGGTGGCGATGGTCATACCACCATTTGGTCCTTTTGCCCAATAGTGATGATTAAAACTGTTAAAAGTGAGAAACAATAGTAATGTGCACAATACCCCACTTGCCAGTAATTTAAGATAACCAAGACTTAATCCATGTAACATATAACTGGAAAACATTTAGGTATTTGTAAAACACTTTTGACAAAAGAGAATGACTCACATTGCAAGTTTAATTGGACAGAACCTTGCCTACTGATTTAGCCTTGTAACCTAGTTAAATAACAATGAACACGAAACTAGGTCAGTAACTTAATACAACATTTACGATAAACTCACGAAATCAAAACCCTCACGACGAATGACGAAGTATAGCCCGAATTCGGGAAGCACTTAAACATCCATCGGATCGGTTTCAATCAATCGTACATTGTATCGTAGCAGTGATCGAGTTAATACCCTGTACTCGTAGCAGCGTTTCCCTATGCCAAACTATGAATTTAAGCAGTATTTTTCGTCTTTTAGAAAGTTTTACGAACACAGATGAAAAGGCCATGCTCGGTTCAATTTATAGCTGATTTTTGAGGTTTTCGCGGCCCGCGTAAACCTTCACAACATCTTACGCGGCCCGCGAGGGCCACCTATTCTACGATTAGGGCTAGCGTTTCATGTGTAGGTCCGCCACGTGTGCGACACGTGGCCTAGAGCTTATCCGGTCGAATCACCAAGCTGTCGCGGCCCACGTAAGCTTCGCTTAAGGCTTTCGCACCCCACGAGTGACCCAAAATTTTTGTTTTTCTTGATTTTCAACAAGGATTAGGGTTTTAGGGGTCTGGGTTTCAACTTACGGGTCGTTTTGGGACATTTTTGCAGGTCCTTGCATCCTCCCCACCTGATTTAAAATCTCGTCCTCGAGATTTACCAGAATAAGTGAGGATACTTTCGCTTCATTTCTGATTCCAGTTCCCACGTGTACTCAGGTCCTCTTTTTAAATCCCACTTGACCTTGACCAGTACTAGTCTTTTGTGCTTGAGAAACTTCACATTTCTGTCTTCTATTTGGGGTGGTTTCTCAACAAATTTCAACTTTTCATTTACCTCTATGTCTTGAAGAGGTACTACCAGGGACTCGTCAGATAAACATTTCTTGAGGTTGGATACATGGAATACGTCGTGTACTCCAGCTAGTTCTTCTGGTAGTTGTAGGCGATAGGCGACTGGCCCTATGCGTTGGATCACTGGGAAAGGTCCTATGTACTTTGGACTTAGCTTTCCTTTCTTACCGAACCGAACTACCCCTTTCCAAGGAGAAACTTTTAAGAGTACCTTGTCTCCCACCTGAAATTCTAGCAGCTTGCGTCGATTGTCTGCATAACTCTTCTGGCGATCTCGAGTTGTTTTCAGTCTTTCCTTGATTTGAGTTATCTTGTCGGTGGTTTCCTGTACAATCTCAGAACCTGATAATTGACTTTCTCCTATTTCTGCCCAGCAAACGGGAGTTCTACACTTTCGTCCATACAATGCTTCGAATGGGGCAGCTTCGATGCTTGCATGATAACTATTATTATAGGATAATTCGATTAAGGGTAGGTGGTCATCCTAGTTTCCACCAAAATCTATTACACATGCTCTGAGCATGTCTTCCAGGGTTTGGATCGTCCTTTCACTTTGTCCATCTGTTTCGGGATGGTATGCAGTACTCAAATTTAATCGGGTCCCCATCGCTTCTTGGAAACTTGTCCAAAAGTGCGATGTGAAACGACTATCCCTATATGATACTATGGAGAGTGGAACTCCATGTAAGGATACTACCTCGTCTACGTATAACTTTGCTAATCTTTCCATGCTAAAGCTTTCCTTCATGGGCAGAAAATGAGCTGATTTGGTTAATCGATCCACAATTACCCAAATCGCGTCGTTACCTTTTCTGGTTTTGGGCAACTTGGTAACAAAATCCATTGTTATTAGTTCCCATTTACAGACAAGCATTTCTAATTGTTGGAGTAACCCTGAAGGTTTCTGATGTTCTGCCTTAACTTGTGAACAGGTCAGACACTTAGATACATATCTAGCTATGTCCTTTTTCATTCCAATCCACCAGAAGTTATTTCTTAAATCTTGGTACATCTTGTTATTTCCAGGGTGCATGGTATATCTAGATTTACGGGCTTCCTCTAAAATCTTATCTCTTAAATTTCCTTGCTTAGGTACCCAAATCCTTTTCTTGTTGAATCTCCAAATTCCATCAGTCCCTTGTTCTAATTCTTTTATTCTTCCTTTCATTCCTTCAGCATCATCCTCGATTGCTGTTTCTTGAACATTCTTCAATTGTTCCATTAGATCTACTTGAAGATTTAATCCAAGAGCACGAATTCGTCCTTGTTTTTCATGATACTTACGACTTAAGGCATCTGCAACTACGTTTGCTTTTCCTTCGTGATATTGAATGTCACAGTCGTAATCACTTAAAATTTCCATCCATCTTCTTTGTCTCATGTTTAATTCTTTTTGACCTAATATATACCTTAAGCTCTTATGATCTGTATAAACTGTAAACTTACTTCCATACAGATAGTGTCTCCAAATCTTAAGGGCAAAAATTATTGCTCCTAATTCTAAGTCGTGAGTCGTATAATTCTCCTCGTGCTTTTTCAATTGTCTTGAGGCATACGCAATTACCTTTTTGCGTTACATCAACACACATCCTAATGATGAACCTAACCGATAGTTTCAGAACAACTTTGGTAGTGTTACATATATTCGTTTTGATGGTTTCCGGAATAAATTTCATTAAAAATGGATTTGTATTTAGTTAATCAAAATCGATTTTTTTAAATCATACCGGGTTAAGCTCTAAAATGGTTTAACCGGTTATACCAGGTAGTTTAACCGGGTTACTATTTAACCCTATAATTTCAAAAAATAAAAATTTGTTTAAAAAAATAATCCAATCTCAGCTAAGGGACCCGGGGCACCCCGTTGTGGCCCATTCTTCATGTGTTTTCCATAGTGAAACACCGCCGCCATCACAAATGTTCACGTGTGGAGATGATGGCACTTGGTCATCATCACGCGTTGAATTTCAATATTAGACCGTTTGTTTGTTTTTTTTGCTATATATATATATATATACCAAACAACACAAGTGATGGGCATATCTACTTAAATCCATCAGCGGTGATGGAATGAAGCTCGGTGAGGTGGCGGAAGTTGATTGAATGTTGTGAGTGATGGAATTCCATCACTAGCAGAATGCCCTTACCCCTTAGGATTTATGTAACTAGTGATGGTTTTATGTAGAAAACAACTATTTTTCTTGTAAAATATTAAGCATTTTAAGGACATTTTTATTACTTATAAACAATATTACATTGGACGAGGTGAGTAATAATTTCAACAATGATGGGATATTGGAATGGAAGACACTAGGTTAATTATTAGAAATATGGAAAGTCAATATGACCTAATATCGTATTTTATTAAAATTAAAATAAATCAAATTTTAAGATAATAATGCATACCGTTTCAACGGTTTGAAACGGTAGAACCGAAATTACCATATATACTGTATTCGAGTTTTACCGGCCTTTAATCTTCTCGGACCCGTGTCCGGTATCCGGCTTAACAGGTATAACCGACCGGTTTATACCGGTATATAAAACATTGTTTGTATTCGTAATAACCTTCTCGGGTAGCCCAGTTGGCCAGCCTCACCCACCCTCTCCCTAGAGGTCCCGGGTTCGAATCTTGGTGTCCGCATCCCACGGCCAAGCTCTTTGCTCTCGGTTGGGTAGTCACCCCCAAGCAGCTATGGGGTTAAGCTAGCTTGTGGAGTGTGATCACTCCAGCGGTTGGGAGGACCGTGGAATATCCGCACCCCCCCTTGTTTGTATTCGTAATAGAGTATCTTTTATATATCATGGTGAGTAACGGTACCATACCACTGCCATGACAAACCACACTTATAGCATCCCTACTTGTCAGGTACAACATCAAATTTAACTGAACAACATCGATAGCAGCATCAAGACTATTAGAAGCGTTATTAATTTCCATTTTTTGGTTTTCAATCGCTGTAAACACGTATCGATATCCTTGAGCATATCACGAGTTTAGTTTGTGGGTTTTATCTTTTGGTTGCGACACCGAGTGCCCATACGGTGCCGATGCCGGCCGATCGAATTCCCACTGCAACACGCATGGGAATTCCCCTGGTTTATTATAATATACAAAGTTTCATTATGCAGTGTATGTTCTTTACAGGCAGAATAGTTTCCAAAACACCAAAGACTAAAATCCCAAGATACGCTATCCTAAAAGACAACCAAATGATAGATTACTTTACAATGATGTATACATTAAATCACCAATTCACCATACACCCAACTTTCTGGAGGCTCGAACTTAATCATATGCTGCTGTGACTTCCTCTCTCAACTTCAGAGCTACCCCTATGATGAATTCACATGTGAAGGGCTTGACATTGGTATAGATAAAATAGAATCAAAGTTGAATTTCTGGTTACTAGGGATCTTATTTTCCATGTCTGACTGCAAAAAGCTCCAGTTTTCTGATACTTGTGACGTATATTGCGGACTTGGGAGTGTTACAAAGTTATCAATTGAGAATGGAGGTACCATATTTTCTTGACTAGTTTGGTCACTAAAGTTTACCAAGTGATTGGAGAAGTATAGCCCATCATTTTCATGAATGAGGTTTGCTTTATCCAAAAGTTGACTGCTAGGAGGGCTTAAATGCATTGAATAGCAGTCTTGGGTTTGTTGAATAGGGCTTTGGTTCATGGTGTTTATGTGGTTAGTCAGTAACATCTGTTGGTTTTCTTGATTAGATGATGACGAGGCTAAAAGACTAACAAGCCTTAAAACATCAGGGTTTACTAGTGTTTGGAGGCTAAGAAGGTTTGCGAGATTAAACTGAGGTGAGCTGAATATATTTGAAAGGTTTGAGAGGTCTAGACGTGGAGCATGTGTCACTGGATCAATTCCTTTCTGGAGTAACTTTTTTCGGATTTGAGTGTTCCAGTAGTTCTTGATTTCGTTATCGGTTCTTCCAGGCAAGCGAGTTGCAATTGCAGACCACCTATATTTAATTAGCCAAATTAGTATGAGAACAAATTAGCCTAGAAAAATGGAAAAATAGCAACTGACATGAAATATTTTACTATGGCAAGTTGGCAACTGCCAAAATATAATGAGATATGATCAAGGATTGTAAGGCGAAATAAATCAAAAAAAAATTAAGCATTTCTTTTATATACTAGTCAACACTTGCTCCAATCCGTTTACTTTTTAATATTATATCATAGAATTATCTGATCCAAATTTGCTGAAATAGTTATGGTAACGCAAACATGTGCAACTGAAATCTTTGAGTGGTTAACATACTTGTTCCCAAGAACACTATGTAGTTGGATAATAGTCTCTTCTTCTTCAAATGAGAATCTTCCTCTCTTGATATCTGACCTTAGGTAGTTGGTCCATCTTAGGCGACAACTTTTTCCACAACGTTGAAGCCCTATTAATTAGAACAGAAGGGTTACTACTTACTACTTAGTAAGTAAAAATAATCTAAAAAATTATACCGATTGCAATGAAGGATGCAAGCACTTACCAGCGTTCTTTGGAAGGGTTCTCCAATTGCCAGGCCCGTGTATTTGGATGTATTGCGTGAGTTTGATATCTTCTTCTTGTGTCCATGGCCCTTTCTTGAGTCCGGTCTTATCGCAACACGGTGATCTACCCATTTCTTGTTATTTTTCAACTGATTCTTAGATGATCTTAATGAACAAAGATGTACAAAGAATAGGGAGAAAGATGCCTAGAAGGAAATACAAAGATTAAGATATGCTTTTTGCTAGAAAAAGTGAAAGTGGTAGGTCCAAAAGAGAAGATCATTACTTCCACATATATAGTTAAAGAAAAACCATGTTTACAATAGCTAAGTCAACTCGATTTGGCAACCTTGGTGTCTTCCTCTTCCTTGTACAGAAGTGCAAAGTTGAAAATAGGTTCTTTTTACGTATTTCGTTTTTTTAAGCCACGTAAAGTTGAAGTTCACTGGATCGTTTTGACAAATGCTGGATGATTGAAGTGATTGACTTTTTGCATTGTTTGACCTTTTGCAAAATGCAAAAATATGGTGGGTAGGGTTGTTAGATCCTCTACCAGTTATGAGAAAATGTTTCCGTGGTCCGTTACTTCTTCATCCTTATTCAAAAAATTTGATATGATTAACGATCTTAATGTCTTCTTTTCGTTCACTGTAGAGCGCTAAAGAAAGTTACCTTGGCACTTCATCAATATTGGCCCATTATATATGTGATTGTTTATTAATGTTAATTATCTAGCATCTAATCTTATAAGTGGTAAATTTTGAGAGTATTTTGTTATACTTGTTCTTAGTTCATCTTGCTTGTTACACGACTCGCTAATAAAGAAACCACCTAAGTTAATAAAGAAACCGACTAAGTTATTCAAATTAAACTAAAAGATCTTATCTTAAATGTAATAAATAACCAAATTAGAAAAATTACACTATTAATTAATATGTTAATTTTTTGCTAGGGGCTTGTGGAAATTAACAAAAATTTGAACATTGTTTCACAATATAGATTTTCACATATATATTAATATCACTTTGAATATGTTGCTTAGTTTCTAGCTTATCTTGCAACATATGCTATATATGTTCCTGGATAACATTGCAACAATTTTGGTACATAAATTGTTGCAGTTTTTATGGAGTAAGAGCGCAAATTATTTACGCTTATCAACCACACTAGTTTGATACTTACCCGGTGGAATAATTCGTTAAATGTTTTGTGTGAGATGTTATATGAAGAACGTGGTGAAACAAGAAACCATTCGCCTGTCTTGGGTTTGATGAAATCGTGACCTTAGTATCACAAATCACTAATGGAAATTTGTCATGTAGTATTATGTAGAATTTAACGTTTTTACGCTAATGTTTAATTACCTCAATATCACTAAGCAATCAATGTAAATTCATAATTGTAAAACAAAATTTGAAGTAGTGTTAATTTATAGTGTAGATTCACATGTGAATTAATATTACTACAAATCATTACTAAACAAATGAGTATCACCGGAAACCAATTCATGATTTTGCCTTGTACCGTCTCTTCCTACAAACCCCCACTTATACAACCCGCTCTGCCTTGACTGTTTGATTGTTGAATCCAAATCATCACCACCATCAACCAGATCAAACCTCTTCCTTTTAAAATGATGGCTACTAGACTCACTTCTAAAATCCCCAACAAGCTATCTCGCCCTTTTTAATCATCTTTTAATCATAAAAATCAACAATTTATACCATGATCATTGTCACACCCAGTCATAGGCGGAAGCACCATGTATGATCGTTATTGATTCTCATTGCATACAAATTAGCAAAGATACTATTTGAATAAAATAAACTCCGAATACCATTCCATAAATTTCAAAACACAAACATAAGTTAACAATATTGTTTACAACACTTCAAAAGAAACTAAGTTTTTAAAAAGTCAACAATGTTGGTGCACTTGTGTCTGTACTTTGTCTGTATTTTGTCATGATACCAAACGATGTCTTGTGTTAGTCTGGTTTACGTCTTAGGTTTGTTAATATGTGTGTTCGATGTAAGTTTGACCAAGTCAACCATCCTCCTGGTTTGACTTGGCCAAACAGTTAGCACATTGTTTGTAAGATGTTTGTGTCGAAGGATGAGTCATCGAAGGATTGTTTATATCCTTCGATGAGCTCGAAGGATAATCCTTCGATGGATATAGATGGACCTCGAAGGATATCATCCTTCGAGGTATATGTGGATCCTTCGATAGATTTCAGATCGATAGATGATCTTTCGATCAGACTATCTGATCCTTCGACCAGACGAGCTGTGATGGGTATATATACTCATGTAATGTGTTCACTTCATAGTGTGTGAGAAGTGAGTGAACTTAGTCTTGTAGAGAGCGTATTTTCAGTTTGGTCAAGGGCTGTAACCGTGTCCACTGAAATACAAGAGAAAACTTTGATATCTCGTGTGTCTACCTTTCTCTTTGTAGCTTGTGTTCTCATATAAACTACCGGTTTGCATTCTAGCTTGGATTCCGCACTTGCTAGTGTGTTAAACATAACAAGGATAAGGTTTGACCTCATCCTCCGAGGGACCTACAAGTGGTATCAGAGCCGTGGCTATTTTCCTTGTTAAAAACCGAGTTTATACAAGACTTTGGAGTGTTTGGACAAAACTCACATGGTTTAGCACCCGTTTTTAGTTTTTTTCTCGCATTTCTAGACGTAAAAACGTGTTCTAAACTAACCGGGTGTGTTAAAGGACGGGTTGGGTAACTTAAAAACTTGTTTTTAAGAAGTTTGGTAATTTCCGACCAAATTCCGGCTTACTCCGGTGACCGGTTTTCTGGATAAGAACTGTCTTTTTAAGTAATATTTTATTGTTCAAATCTTGTTTTGGTAAAAGGTATGGTCTGAGCATACCTTCTGCCGAAAGCTTTCTACCAACCCATCACCTTTTCACCAACCTGTCACTTTTGTCAACTGTGTCAGTACAGATCGAAGGATATCCTTCGAAGTCGAAAGATCATCTTTCGATCAAAGGAAGTTCGATAGATAATCATCCTTCGAACATCCTTCGAAGTCTGTGACTTATCCTTCGATCCAAGGAATCTTTTCGAAGGATACATCTTTCGATCTACAGTTCTTGTTCGAAACATAAGGATCTTTCGATTGGAGAATCCTTCAAAATCATTGTTCGAAATTCAACAGTGATCTTTCGAACACTGTTGATCCTTCGAACAAGTATTGATCCTTCGATCCTAGTCTGTTTAAGTTTAACAAGTTTGTGTTTTTCTCGTCTTTCGATAAGGGATCCTTCGGCTGGTTGGTTGTTAACAAGGAGAACCCGAGAGAACTAGTGTAACAATTTTTCTTGATCAAAAATGAATTCGATGTGGGGTACTCCGATAAATACAGAAATGTATTATGGTACTCCGGCTCCGGATTCGGGAAAGTATAGAAATACCAGTTTATCTACTGCATGGGTCGAATCTCCCACACCGAGTATTCAAAGCCAACGACCTATCAAAGCAACTGATATGTTCGGAAATCCATTACCTGTTCGATCTACAGGACCAACAGACTTGTATGGAAATCCTCTACAACCAGCTCCACAACAGCAAGTCTATCGGCCATCTACTGTAACCGCTTGTTTTGCTGAGGTTGTCAAGGATTTAAATCACGCCAGTGGTGGAGAATCTTCCACAAATGGTGATGAATCTTCTGAGGATTAAGAGTCTTCTGGTTACAGCAGAAGTTCAGATGAGGAATCCTCGAGTTCAGGCAATGATCATTTGGATGACACGTCAAGTGTGTCGGTTGAAGCAGAGGTTGATGAGGTATTGGGAGACACTGCAGCAGAAAATCATAGGAGATCTATATTGGTGGATCAAGTTGCTTATTCTTCTTCTTCTCTCCATTCAGCCTTTATGGCTAATGTCGACAGTTCATCAAGTCAGGTATGTGTCGATGAACCCACTGCTTTTATTTGTGATAATTGTGATAGATTGAGTGGAAAATGTGTTGATTTAGAAGCAAACATGTCTGAGTTGCAAGCCAGACATGATGCTTTACAAGCTAGTTTGTTTGACTTGCAAGACAAACATGTTTCATTGAATGATAAGTGGTGTGATTTGCAAAGCAAACACGAGGCTTTGCAAGACAAGTATGATGTGACATTCATCCACAACCAAAAGTTGACCGTGGATCTTTCTAAGTGCACAGAAGCCAACATGTTTTATGAAAACCATGAAAAGGAATTTAAATCGATGATTGAAAAATTAAAGAAAGATAAAACCGAGCTGACAAAAATGGTTTCCAGAAAACAAACTGACATAAATTTGTATATCACACGTCTTGAGATAATGCAAAAAGAGATGGCTTGTGTTAAAACTGAAAGTGAGGCGATCCAGCTTAAGTTAGACAGTTATTTGAGCTCTAGCTATATGTTGGATCACATCATTGACGTACAGAAAGAGAGACGGGATGTCACATGCATAGGTTACAAGAAATGTCCACCACATGTGAGACACAATTATGATGCCATGCCTGACGAGGAGGATAGAACTTTCTTTGAACCATCTGTTCCTCTAGATGTTAATGAATTTGCAACAGGACTCGGATACAAGAAAGAAGTATCATCAGATTCGGATGTGTCTGCAGATACATGTGTGTCTTCTGCTGAACAGAATCAGGATCCTCCAGTTGTTGTTGAGGATGCTGATTCTTCTGATGATGAATCTGATGATACTGATTCAGCAAAGTCTGATGCGGTGATAAAGGAAGAGGACATACCTCTTGAGAATCATATTCTGTGTGATCCTCCTGCAAAACCCGCTAAGACTGTTGCAATCGAGTCCTTGTCTGCACAAGAGTCGGAGAGTGTGGATTTGCTGTATACTCTTGTTGGTGATAATAAAATTTATTCTGACAAAGATTTTCCGATTAAGAATGTAAATCAATCCCTAATCAGTTAAGTTTTTGAAAATTCGACAAGTAAATTTCTGGGTAAGAAAGGATCACACGTTGTGGTAACACAGTGCCCTCCTATCCCAAAGGCTGAAGTTAGAAAACAATTTGGCAATCAGAAATTACCAACAGAGAAAAGGCAGCAAAATCATAACAAACAAAAAGGAAAATTGCCGGCTCAAAGTCAAAAGAAGCCAAATCAAAAGAAGAACAAGAATGTGAACTTTGTGAAATCTAAGGGAACGAACAAAATTGAAACGTTTGAAAACCAATCTAACTTAGATTTTGTCAAGAAAGCAACTGTGATGAAAAGAAATGAACCAAATAGTTCAAAACCTAGTACCTCGGGATCACAAAGTTCATCATCGGCAAGACGATCACATGATACTTCGGGGTTTGTTGAACGAAGATCATGTTTCGAATGTGGTACAATTGGACATGTAATTCGAAATTGTCCGTATCTTAATAAATTAAATGCCAAAGAAGATGATCCCCGTGAACACAATCACCAAAAGCGATCTGTTTCTGTAAAACAAGATCCCCGACTTGTAAGAGAAAGGGAAAAGAAACAGAAACGTCAACAAGTCAAGGTGATTGAAAAGGCACTTAAAACTGATGTGGTTCGAAAACAATCTGTTTCAATTAAGCCAGAAAACTCAAAATTTTCAAAAAATTCAAACAATCAAACTGGTAAAACTCAACAGACATGGAAACCTAAATTGACCACAAGTTCAGAGGGACCATCACAATTTATGAATCATCAAAGAATAGAAGTTATTGTTGTTGATGAAAATGGAAGACCCAAGACCACAATGGCTTAGGTCCCCCTCTCCAACTAATCTCTGAATGAGTGTGCAGGATGTTCCAGGAGGAACTATTGATAGTCTTAGGATTGTTGATAGTGGAGCGTCCATGCACAAGATCGGCGACATAAGGCTCCGAAATATTGTTACGTTTAGGAGAATATTGTTGCCTTTGATGGAGAGAGGAGAAAAGAAGACAAAAATGTCTGATGAAAGAATGTGGTTGAATGAAGTTGAAAAATTCGACAAGATGAAGATCATTCCAAAATTTGGTTGTTATGGTTTTTGATTGGGTCCTCAGGAAAGATTCCAATGAAAAGTACGCGCCTGTAGCACGTCTGAAGCTTTTCGAAGATTCATGGATTTTTCTTCCACAAGAAGTTCAAAGTCCACAAGATGAGCGTGTAAGGTACTTTTCTCTTCGGTGTGATTGAAGAAAATGTGTTTGTTAAACAAACCAACCGGGTGTGCGGATGCCTTGGCGTGGATTGAACAACCGCACACTACTTCTCAAAGAGAAAGACAAAGACCTTCGCTGGTGCAATGTGGAAGACCAGCCGGACCCAGAGGTCTATGATCTTGTTGCTGTGAAGAGATTTCTCAGTAGCTACAAAAAATCGACTTTGAAGTCCACAACGGGTGGATATCCAGTTTGGGAGAGCGTTCAGATTCCTTGTAATGCAAGAAGCAGTTGCAGGATACGGTTTTAAATTTCTAATCTCTCCTATACTTGTCGATATTTAAGCTGCTTTATGAATTATTTTCATCTCGTACAGCACTCTTTGGCTAGACACATTGATCTCGAATATCACTTCACAAGTGATTGTTTCAATATGAAACTCATCGATGTTGTCATGGTCCAAACTGATGACCAACGTGCCGACCTTTAAAAAAGGAAGTTGCTACAAGCGTGAAAATAAGTAATAATATGTGAGAAATTCTTATTACACAAGGGAAAAAGATTTTTCTAGGTAAAAATTACCAATTAGTTATGGGCCGGTCAATCCCTCACTTTTCTTCTCCTTTGGGCCCAAAGCAGGCTTCCTTGGGCCGGTTCCCTCAGTGGGCTTTCAGAGAAATTCTACTTTAGGGCCTGTTGCTTATCCCAGAAAGAGAAAAGGAAAGGATCGTCGGTGTTGAAAGAGATTCGAATCATGGTTCCTCATTTGTTCCTTTTTTCTTCCAAAAGACCTCTCAATTCTAGCTCATCGGAGGCAACGGGTGAGCGGGATGTTGATGCAAATACGGGTGGTCACCATGCAATGGAAGACATGTCTAAGAGTAAGGACACTTCAAACAACCTTAGTGGGGGTCAGGAGGGCTTCAATTATATATTATATTGCTAGCGTGGTTTGTAATCATTGTCAAAATGAATAACGACCCTCGGATCTCTCTAAGTTTAAATCTTAGCCATTTAAATTCACCAAAATAACTGAAAAACCCCTAGTTTTTGGAGTTCAGGTGTCTCTCTCCTAATTTGCAGTGGTTTCCTTATTTTTCGCTGACACGTTCTACTGCCTTTCTTTCCTATAAGATCCCACTTGACCATGACTACATTTCAACTGCCAATTCCCCTCATTTTTAGGGGTCTGAAGAGGTTCCATGGGGTTGACGAAGAGGTTCCATGGGGTTCATGCTTGGGGTCTGGAGAAAGGACAAAAAAATTGGATGCAAAAGTTGAAGTCAGAGACATCGTTGCTCTTAATGGTGGTTATCAAAGTAGTCACCATTGTCATTGGAACCAAGGTCTACCACTACTATGTATGTCATTTTCATGTACATCTATCTCTCATTTCTTATCGCCGTCCAGTCAAGTGTGTACGCTGTTTTAGAAGGTGAAAGTGACTTATTTTCGCTTTGAAATTCATACAAATCTGAAAATGACAGAGAGTTGCATTAGGGTTTCATGGTGGGTGATAGCGGCGCTCTCGACAAAGGTGGTTAATAAGTAGACGAGGTCAAGAAGAGTAACAGTCAATAATGTTGAAATTTTACTATACTAAAGCTTTTTTGTGTGATTTTGTAAGGAAAAAAATGGGATGATTTGCTTTTTTTGTTTTCATAAATTTTGTCCTGGAAAGGATTATCAAGCTGTCGATGAAGAACACTCATTTCCGTCACCATCATCTTCATTGGAATCTTGAAAGGATTATCAAGCAACCAAGGTACACTTATGTCATCCCCGTGTTTATTTGATTTGTCGTCGATACCAATATTGGGTTTGGGTTTAGTTTCTTGTTTGAGGCGGGTGTACACATGTGTATTCCGATTATTGGTATTGTTTTTTCAAGAAAATGTCATGAAGATTGTACACTGGGTTGTATATATATGTACAGGGTGTTTTATGTTTATTATGCTCTGTTTTGAGGCGGGGGTACACATGTGTATTCCGAATATTGGTATAGTTTTTGGGGAAAATGTGATTAAGATTGTACACATATGTACATGGTGTTTTATGTTTATTATGCTCTGTTTGAGGCGGGTGTACACATGTGTATTCCGATTATTGGTATTGTTTTTTTGGGGAAAATGTGATGAAGATTGTACACTGGGTTGTACATATATGTACTGGGTGTTTTTTTGTTTGTTATGCTCTGTTTGAAGCGGGTGTACACATGTGTATTCCGATTTTGGTCTGTTTTAATGCGATGTTATGCTGTTTGGTTGGTTGAGTTGTTGTAAAATCGTTTCTGTACACATGTGTATAGCGTCCATGAAGAATTTAGAATTCATTGGGTGTACACATATGTATTGGAGCAGGTTTTGTGATATCTCAGAATTTTGTGTGTATTGAATGTGTAAAGTTGTTGATGTACACTTGTGAATTATGCTGATTTATATTGAACTGGGGATACATTATACTTATCAAAGGTATGCCTTTGTTTTGTATTTTTTTAATTATTTAGTGTATAGAACAACTGTGTAACCATTGTTTTCATGTGTAATAAGTTGTTAGGGCTATAAACGAAAGAGATCCATCGAAGAGGAGAAAACGAAAAGCTGTTAGATTGGCGAGTCGAGAATCAGTACGTGTGGTGCGTGTTCCTTTTTCCGAAAACCTGGAAGGTAAATATTTTTTATGTTTGGAATAGTTGTGACAACATGAGTGAATTCAATATGGAAAGTATTAGTTGCTGAGGTTTTTTTTTTGTGCTATTATAGGAGATGTCGTTAACGAGAAAAGTGGAGATGGAAGGTCGATAAGGATGATTCATGTATGAGCTTGGCTGATTATAAAGTTATTGTTCTCCCTATTCTAGAACACAATCACTTCTATTTAGTTAGTTTCGACATGTAAAACGTGGCTATAACTGCAACTGACAACATGGATGTAAGTGAGAACCAAATTGAGTTTATGAATGATTCGGACTACTTCAAGAAGACGACGCCATATAAAGTGGTAAGTATTAATGTGATTTATAATGTGATCCCGGTTAAGAAAGAAGAATCTAGTGAAGATTGTGTGCTCCCATGCTAACACGCTCGCGATGAAGTAATGGCTCAAGCGGTAGCATACAACGTGGCGAATAGGCTTAATGGTTAATATGTTCCATGCAGACAATTGTTGTAAAAGACTATGTTTTTTGTTTTTCCGATTCTGTTTGGTTTATTGTTGTTACGAAACTGGAACTTGTAATGGTATGTTTGTTTGCTTGGTTTGACAAACATTATGGAACTTGTAAGTTCTTAAATATAAAAATATAGTTAAAGGTACTGATACTATATATCTATGTATTATGTAGCTAATTATACATATGTACGATGCTATACAGTATCTGATACACATATTATGCAACTAAGTACACATGCGTACAGTTATTGTCACGGCCCCCGACTCGGTTTTACCCGTTTCAGAAGCCGCGGGACAGAAAACCCGTGGTATTGTTTATTTTGGCAGCGGAAATTTTAACTGGATCTTTTAAAACTGAAAATGCCCAATTATTTTATTTCACATTTTGGGACAAACCCCATAATTTACAATAAGGGTAATTTCACTGGGAATCCCTGTTTTACAAAAACATGTTTATTTATTTTATTTACTGAGCCACATTCTTCAAGCTGGTGAGCTACGCGACACCTTTCCTGGTTCACAGTAAATCACCTGAAACATGTTAAAAAGATTTTATCAGCGGGGAATTACTTGCGAGTCACTCAAGTTATAAAATGACACATTAGTTATAGATTACAGCATAAGAGCGATTACAATGGCCCCTATCTTATAATTATCTTGTCCCGTGTCACACCCTGGTGGCGATGGTTATACCACCATTGGGTCCTTTTGCCCAATAGTGATGATTATCACTGTTAAAAGTGAGAAACAATAGTAATGTGCACAATACCCCACTTGCCAGTAATTTAAGATAACCAAGACTTAATCACTGTAACATATAACTGGAAAATATTTAGGTATTTGTGAAACACTTTTGACAAAAGAGAATGACTCAGATTACAAGTTTAACTAGACAGAACCTTGCCTACTGATTTAGCCTTGTAACCTAGTTAAATAACAATACACATGAAACTAGGTCAGTAACTTAATACAACATTTACGATAAACTCACGAAATCAAAACCCTCACGACGAATGACAAAGTATAGCCCGAATTCGGGCAGCACTTAAACATCCATCGGATCGGTTTCAATCAATCGGACATTGTATCGTAGCAGTGATCGAGTTAATACCCTGTACTCGTAGCAGCGTTTCCCTATGCCAAACTATGAATTTAAGCAGTATTTTTCGTCTTTTAGAAAGTTTTACGAACACAGATGAAAATGCCATGCTTGGTTCAATTTATAGCTGATTTTTGAGGTTTTCACGGCCCGCGTAAACCTTCACAACATCTTACGCGGCCCGCGATGGCCACCTATTCTACGAGTAGGGCTAGCGTGTCACGTGTAGGTCCGCCACGTGTGCGACACATGCCCTAAAGCTTATCCGGTCGAATCACCTAGCTGTCGCGGACCGCGTAAGCTTAGCTTAAGGATTACGCGCCCCGCGAGCGACCCAAAATTTTTGATTTTCTTGATTTTCAACAAGGATTAGGGTTTCAACTTACGGGTCGTTTTGGGACATTTTTGAAGGTCTTTACATCCTCCCCACCTGATTTAAAATCTCGTCCTCGAGATTTACCGGAATAAGTGAGGATACTTTTGCTTCATTTTTTATTCCAGTTCCCACGTGTACTCAGGTCCTCTTTTTAAATCCCACTTGACCTTGACCAATACTAGTCTTTTGTGCTAGAGAAACTTGACTTTTCTGTCTTCTATTTGGATTGATTTCTCAAAAATTTTCAACTTTTCATTTACCTCTATGTCTGAAGAGATACTACCATGGACTCGTCAGATAAACATTTCTCAAGGTTGGATACATGAAATACATCGTGTACTCCAGCTAGTTCTTCTGGTAGTTGTAGGCGATAGGCGACTGGCCCTATGCGTTGGATCACTAGGAAAGATCCTATGTACCTTGGACTTAGCTTTCCTTTCTTACCGAACCGAACTACCCCTTTCCAAGGAGAAACTTTTAAGAGTACCTTGTCTCCCACCTGAAATTCTAGCAGCTTGCATCGATTGCCTGCATAACTCTTCTGGCGATCTCGAGTTGTTTTAAGTCTTTCCTTGATTTGAGTTATCTTGTCAGTGGTTTCCTTTACAATCTCAGGACCTGATAATTGACTTTCTCCTATTTCTGCCCAGCAAACGGGAGTTCTACACTTTCGTCCATACAATGATTCGAATGGGGCAGCTTCGATGCTTGCATGATAACTATTATTATAGGATAATTCGATTAAGGGTAGGTGGTCATCCCAGTTTCCACCAAAATCTATTACACATGCTCGGAGCATGTCTTCCAGGGTTTGGATCGTCCTTTCACTTTGTCCATCTGTTTGGGGATGGTATGAAGTACTCAAATTTAATCGGGGTCCCCATCGCTTCTTGGAAACTTGTCCAAAAGTGCGAGGTGAAACGACTATCCCTATCTGATACTATGGAGAGTGGAACTCCATGTAAGGATACTACCTCGTCTACGTAACTTTGCTAATCTTTCCATGCTAAAGGTTTCCTTCATGGGCAGAAAATGAGCTGATTTGGCTAATCGATCCACAATTACCCAAATCGTGTCGTTACCTTTTCTGATTTTGGGAAACTTAGTAACAAAATCCATTGTTATTAGTTCCCATTTCCAGACAGGCATTTCTAATTGTTGGAGTAACCCTGAAGGTTTCTGATGTTCTGCCTTAACTTGTGAACATGTCAGACACTTAGATACATATCTAGCTATGTCCTTTTTCATTCCTATCCACCAGAAGTTATTTTTTAAATCTTGGTACATCTTGTTGTTTCCAGGGTGCATGGTATATCTAGATTTATGGGCTTCCTCTAAAATCTTATCTCTTAAATTTCCTTGCTTAGGTACCCAAATCCTTTTCTTGTGGAATCTCCAAATTCCATTAGTCCCTTGTTCTAATTCTTGTATTCTTTCTTTCATTCCTTCAGCATCATCCTTGATTGGTGTTTCTTGAACATTCTTCAATTGTTCCATTAGATCTACTTGAAGATTTAATCCAAGAGCACGAATTCGTCCTTGTTTTTCATGATACTTACGGCTTAAGGCATCTGCAAATACGTTTGCTTTTCCTTCGTGATATTGAATGTCACAGTCATAATCACTTAAAATTTCCATCCATCTTCTTTGTCTCATGTTTAATTCTTTTTGCCCAAATATATACCTTAAGCTCTTATGATCTGTACAAACTGTAAACTTACTTCCATACAGATAGTGTCTCCAAATCTTAAGGGCAAAAATTATTGCTCCTAATTCTAAGTCGTGAGTCGTATAATTCTCCTCGTGCTTTTTCAATTGTCTTGAGGCATACGCAATTACCTTTTTGCGTTGCATCAACACACATCCTAATCCTAGCTTAGAAGCGTCACAGTAAACTTCAAAATCTTCTGTTCCTTTTGGTAAGGCTAGAATTGGAGCGTGTGTTAACCTTTGCTTTAAAATCTTAAAAGCCTCTTCTTGCCTAGGTCCCCATTCAAACTTAACTGTTTTACATGTTAGCTTAGTTAATGGCACTGCTATCTTAGAGAAATCCTTAATGAAGCGCCTATAGTACCTAGCTAATCCTCGAAAACTTCAAACTTCCGTAGCTGATTGCGGGACTTTCCAGTTCGTGATCGCTTCTATCTTGGAGGGATCTACGTGAATACCTTCGTGATTCACCATGTGTTCTAAAAATTGCACCTCCTGCAGCCAGAATTCACACTTCGAGAATTTGGCGTAAAACTTTTCTTTTCTTAACAAAGTTAAAAGTGCTCGAAGATGCTCACAATGCTCGTCCTTACTTTTGGAATAAATAAGTATATCGTCGATGAAGACAATTACAAATTTATCCAAGTACGGCTTACATATTCTATTCATCATGTCCATGAATGCTGCAGGAGCATTCGTTAATCCAAAGGGCATGACTGTAAACTCGTAATGACCATACCTAGTTCTGAAAGCAGTTTTATGTATGTCTTCCTCTTATACCTTCAATTGATGGTATCCGGAGCGCAAGTCTATCATAGAAAAATATCTAGCACCCTGAAGTTGATCAAAAAGATCGTCAATCCTAGGTAATGGGTATCAATTTTTAATTGTAACCTTATTTAATTCCCTATAATCGATACACATTCGCATCGACCCATCCTTCTTTTTTACAAGCAACACTGGTGCTCCCCAATGGGATGAACTAGGTTGTATAAATCCTTTACTGAGCAATTCTCTAACTGCTTTTTCAGTTCTAACATTTCAGTGGGTGCTAGTCGATAGGGTGCCTTGGCTATTGATGTTGTTCCAGGAATTAGATGAATTCTAAACTCTACTTCCCTATCTGGTGGTAATCCTGGTGGCTCTTCTGGGAATACATCCGGGTATTCTGATACTACAGGAATTTCCTTAAGTTCCTTACTTTTAGTGTTAATGATTACCAAAATCATATACACTATTCCTTGTTTTCGCTCATAACTAGCAACTTTCATTACCGAGATGAACTTTAATGGTTTGCGCGGCTTATCTCCTGTAATCATAATTACTTCTCCTGCGGGTGTATGAATTTCTATGGAATTCTTATCACAGAGGATTCGAGCATGGTTGGCTACTAACCAATCCATTCCTAACACGACATCGAATCCAGCTAACTTCATAGGTAAAAGATTGGCGGAAAATTATGGCCTGAGAGTTCTATCTTTCCTTTTTGCAAAATCTTATCTATATTAACAGAATTTCCATCTACCGTTTCTACCGTATAAATCTGCCTAAGTTTGGTTAAGGGTTGCTTAAGAGCTTGGCAGAATGAAGTATTTATAAAACTTTGGTTTGCACCAGAGTCAAATAATACTTTTGCATAAACGTCGTGAACTAGGAACGTACCAGCTATCACGTCCGGAATCAGATCTGCTTCCTGGGTTGTCAGCTGAAAGGCTCTTGCGTTCTTCTTATTAGTTCTTTCAGCAGGTTTGGTCTTGTTGTCAGCTGGTTTGACCAGTTTAGGGCAGTCTGGTCTAAAATGTCCAGCTTCTCCACAGTTGAAGCAAATAGTTGATTTCTTTCTCCTGCATTCTTCTTCTTAGTGCCCCAGAATTTTGCAGAAATTACAGTACCCCTTACATTTTCCAAAGTGCTTTCTTTTATAGGTACTGCAAAATGGAGCAGTGGAGGATTGCCCAGTTATTCTCTTCTTGAAGTTGCTACTAGTATTACCCCCACGAAATCCTTGGGTAATTTTCTGGGCCAATTCCTTTTTCCTGTTTTCTTCCCGCGTACGTACCAGCCCGTCGGTCAAGGTGTTGGCTAATTCCACCGCATCGTCAATTGTGCGGGGTCTCGCAGCTTTAAGGATATCACGAATCTCGCTAATTAAACCCCAAATATAACGAGAAATAAGTACCGGTTCTGGCGAGGCCAGAGTTGGTACAATTCTGGCATATTCGAAAAATTTCGAAGTATACCCTCGACAGTCAACATCTACCATCCGGTGGCTCAGGAATTTATTTGCCATTTGTTTCTTTTCATACTCGGGACAGAATTTCCTTTCCACCAATTGCTTAAATTCTTCCCAATTCATGGCATAAGCCATGTCACTTCCTTTGGCTTGCAATATCGTATTCCACCATTCTAATGCCTCTTCCTTGAAAAGGTGAGAAGCATACATGACCTTATCCTCCTTGGCACATTTACTTATTTTAATTACTGCTTCAATTTTCTCTAACCAACGTAGTGCAGCAGTTGCCCCTTCATTGCCTACAAATTCAACAGGTTTACATGAAATAAATTCTTTATAAGTGCAACCAGGTGCTGCAACTTTCATTTTTTTAAGTATTGGGGCTTGAATCACGTTGTTGTCATTATTGACGCCGCCGTTAACACTTTTACTGAAATTATCGTCGCGCGTGCATTTACTGGGGTTAGCTTGTGAAGGCTCAACAGGGCTTTTAACAGCAGTGACGATTGCTGGGATAGCATTGGCTATTCCCTGGGCAACGATATTTTCTATATCTTGCCTATTAAGAAAGTGATCCTCATTGTTTTGCTCAAATTGGTTTGCTTCATTAACTGGCTCATTAACGGTGTGTTCCATCTGATAATTAACAATATATATATAAATTATTGGCAAAAATAAATAACAACCAAACATAGTAAAGCAATCACACATAATCATGTCAACACGTATAGCCCAAAATTGTCGACTTTGCGACTTTCATATTTTTATATATATTAGTATGCATCGATACACACCAGCTATATTACAAAAGTTTTATTTTGAGTTATATTACATGATTATACTTTTATTATTTATTATTATATTATTATTAAACACACAACCACATATAACTGGCCCCTCAGAAACGACACTCCCTCTCGTCGTATTTCCATGTGATTTTCTCCCCCACATCCCTAATTCTATTTCCTGCCTCCACCAGCTCCTCGCCATAGTGACAGAGTTCAGCCAAGTTTTCTGTGCTCATAGGTGGGTTTGGTGCAGGCTTAGGGTCAAATTGGGGAAAATAGATGTTAGGGTTATTCATGAAATTCTGAAATTGCCAATCATTTGTCCAGCATTCCTCCAGCTGGCCTATAACAGGTCGGGGGTTGACAATAGGATCTGGGATAGCCGGTTCCAAATTAACTGGAAGTTGGGATTCAACGGGGTAATTGAAGATGTTTTCATCGGCATGTCCGATGAGGTCACAATTCGCCAGTTTGCGATCCAGCTCCTCCCATGGTGGCATTTCCTGGTCTTGCCCAGAACTTTCCCCGATCTCTTTTCATTTCCCTTTATCCTTCGGATCCTCAGTCTTTTTAACCTTCTGTGCAGTTGGTTTCTTCCTGCGCCCACGTTTCCGGTCCAAGATTCTCCTCCTCTTTTTTGGCTTTGGTTTCTCCTGGGCCTGGGCCTGGAATGTTAGTGGTTCCTCTGTATATGCCCGGTAGCCAGATGGATTTCCTGTGGTTTCCATATCGGTGCTATGGATAGTAAAGTTTCGGAGTGCCTCCGACAGTTCATTCATGCTGTTAGCACATATTAAGAAACACACACAAATTTAAGTTAAAAATTTTATTTATTGTAAATTAAATTTTCACAGAATCAAAGAATGGCAATCAGAAAAATTAAGTATTTCTAAATACTTAATTGGCTTAAATCAGTGGCTCTGATACCACCTTTTTTCTGTCACGACCCCCGAGTCGGTTTTACCCATTTCAGGAGCCGCGTGACAGAAAACCCGTGGTATTCTTTATTTTGGCAGCGGAAAATTTAACAGGATCTTTTAAAACTGAAAATGCCCAATTATTTTATTTCACATTTTGGGACAAACCCCATAATTTACAATAAGGGTAATTTCACTGGGAAATCCCTGTTTTACAAAAACATGTTTATTTATTTTATTTACTGAGCCACATTCTTCAAGCTGGTGTGCTACGCGACACCTTTCCTGGTTCACAGTAAATCACTTGAAATATGTTTAAAAAGATTTTATCAGCGGGGAATTACTGGAGAGTCACTCAAGTTATAAAATGGCACATTAGTTATAGATTACAACATAAGAGCGATTACAATGGCCCCTATCTTATAATTATCTGGCCCCGTGTCACACCCTGGTGGCGATGGTCATACCACCATTTGGTCCTTTTGCCCAATAGTGATGATTAAAACTGTTAAAAGTGAGAAACAATAGTAATGTGCACAATACCCCACTTGCCAGTAATTTAAGATAACCAAGACTTAATCCATGTAACATATAACTGGAAAACATTTAGGTATTTGTAAAACACTTTTGACAAAAGAGAATGACTCACATTGCAAGTTTAATTGGACAGAACCTTGCCTACTGATTTAGCCTTGTAACCTAGTTAAATAACAATGAACACGAAACTAGGTCAGTAACTTAATACAACATTTACGATAAACTCACGAAATCAAAACCCTCACGACGAATGACGAAGTATAGCCCGAATTCGGGAAGCACTTAAACATCCATCGGATCGGTTTCAATCAATCGTACATTGTATCGTAGCAGTGATCGAGTTAATACCCTGTACTCGTAGCAGCGTTTCCCTATGCCAAACTATGAATTTAAGCAGTATTTTTCGTCTTTTAGAAAGTTTTACGAACACAGATGAAAAGGCCATGCTCGGTTCAATTTATAGCTGATTTTTGAGGTTTTCGCGGCCCGCGTAAACCTTCACAACATCTTACGCGGCCCGCGAGGGCCACCTATTCTACGATTAGGGCTAGCGTTTCATGTGTAGGTCCGCCACGTGTGCGACACGTGGCCTAGAGCTTATCCGGTCGAATCACCAAGCTGTCGCGGCCCACGTAAGCTTCGCTTAAGGCTTTCGCACCCCACGAGTGACCCAAAATTTTTGTTTTTCTTGATTTTCAACAAGGATTAGGGTTTTAGGGGTCTGGGTTTCAACTTACGGGTCGTTTTGGGACATTTTTGCAGGTCCTTGCATCCTTCCCACCTGATTTAAAATCTCGTCCTCGAGATTTACCAGAATAAGTGAGGATACTTTCGCTTCATTTCTGATTCCAGTTCCCACGTGTACTCAGGTCCTCTTTTTAAATCCCACTTGACCTTGACCAGTACTAGTCTTTTGTGCTTGAGAAACTTCACATTTCTGTCTTCTATTTGGGGTGGTTTCTCAACAAATTTCAACTTTTCATTTACCTCTATGTCTTGAAGAGGTACTACCAGGGACTCGTCAGATAAACATTTCTTGAGGTTGGATACATGGAATACGTCGTGTACTCCAGCTAGTTCTTCTGGTAGTTGTAGGCGATAGGCGACTGGCCCTATGCGTTGGATCACTGGGAAAGGTCCTATGTACTTTGGACTTAGCTTTCCTTTCTTACCGAACCGAACTACCCCTTTCCAAGGAGAAACTTTTAAGAGTACCTTGTCTCCCACCTGAAATTCTAGCAGCTTGCGTCGATTGTCTGCATAACTCTTCTGGCGATCTCGAGTTGTTTTCAGTCTTTCCTTGATTTGAGTTATCTTGTCGGTGGTTTCCTGTACAATCTCAGAACCTGATAATTGACTTTCTCCTATTTCTGCCCAGCAAACGGGAGTTCTACACTTTCGTCCATACAATGCTTCGAATGGGGCAGCTTCGATGCTTGCATGATAACTATTATTATAGGATAATTCGATTAAGGGTAGGTGGTCATCCTAGTTTCCACCAAAATCTATTACACATGCTCTGAGCATGTCTTCCAGGGTTTGGATCGTCCTTTCACTTTGTCCATCTGTTTCGGGATGGTATGCAGTACTCAAATTTAATCGGGTCCCCATCGCTTCTTGGAAACTTGTCCAAAAGTGCGATGTGAAACGACTATCCCTATATGATACTATGGAGAGTGGAACTCCATGTAAGGATACTACCTCGTCTACGTATAACTTTGCTAATCTTTCCATGCTAAAGCTTTCCTTCATGGGCAGAAAATGAGCTGATTTGGTTAATCGATCCACAATTACCCAAATCGCGTCGTTACCTTTTCTGGTTTTGGGCAACTTGGTAACAAAATCCATTGTTATTAGTTCCCATTTACAGACAAGCATTTCTAATTGTTGGAGTAACCCTGAAGGTTTCTGATGTTCTGCCTTAACTTGTGAACAGGTCAGACACTTAGATACATATCTAGCTATGTCCTTTTTCATTCCAATCCACCAGAAGTTATTTCTTAAATCTTGGTACATCTTGTTATTTCCAGGGTGCATGGTATATCTAGATTTACGGGCTTCCTCTAAAATCTTATCTCTTAAATTTCCTTGCTTAGGTACCCAAATCATTTTCTTGTTGAATCTCCAAATTCCATCAGTCCCTTGTTCTAATTCTTTTATTCTTCCTTTCATTCCTTCAGCATCATCCTCGATTGCTGTTTCTTGAACATTCTTCAATTGTTCCATTAGATCTACTTGAAGATTTAATCCAAGAGCACGAATTCGTCCTTGTTTTTCATGATACTTACGACTTAAGGCATCTGCAACTACGTTTGCTTTTCCTTCGTGATATTGAATGTCACAGTCGTAATCACTTAAAATTTCCATCCATCTTCTTTGTCTCATGTTTAATTCTTTTTGACCTAATATATACCTTAAGCTCTTATGATCTGTATAAACTGTAAACTTACTTCCATACAGATAGTGTCTCCAAATCTTAAGGGCACAAATTATTGCTCCTAATTCTAAGTCGTGAGTCGTATAATTCTCCTCGTGCTTTTTCAATTGTCTTGAGGCATACGCAATTACCTTTTTGCGTTACATCAACACACATCCTAATGATGAACCTAACCGATAGTTTCAGAACAACTTTGGTAGTGTTACATATATTCGTTTTGATGGTTTCCGGAATAAATTTCGTTAAAAATGGATTTGTATTTAGTTAATCAAAATCGATTTTTTTAAATCATACCGGGTTAAGCTCTAAAATGGTTTAACCGGTTATACCAGGTAGTTTAACCGGGTTACTATTTAACCCTATAATTTCAAAAAATAAAAATTTGTTTAAAAAAATAATCCAATCTCAGCTAAGGGACCCGGGGCACCCCGTTGTGGCCCATTCTTCATGTGTTTTCCAAAGTGAAACACCGCCGCCATCACAAATGTTCACGTGTGGAGATGATGGCACTTGGTCATCATCACGCGTTGAATTTCAATATTAGACCGTTTGTTTGTTTTTTTTGCTATATATATATATATATACCAAACAACACAAGTGATGGGCATATCTACTTAAATCCATCAGCGGTGATGGAATGAAGCTCGGTGAGGTGGCGGAAGTTGATTGAATGTTGTGAGTGATGGAATTCCATCACTAGCAGAATGCCCTTACCCCTTAGGATTTATGTAACTAGTGATGGTTTTATGTAGAAAACAACTATTTTTCTTGTAAAATATTAAGCATTTTAAGGACATTTTTATTACTTATAAACAATATTACATTGGACGAGGTGAGTAATAATTTCAACAATGATGGGATATTGGAATGGAAGACACTAGGTTAATTATTAGAAATATGGAAAGTCAATATGACCTAATATCGTATTTTATTAAAATTAAAATAAATCAAATTTTAAGATAATAATGCATACCGTTTCAACGGTTTGAAACGGTAGAACCGAAATTACCATATATACTGTATTCGAGTTTTACCGGCCTTTAATCTTCTCGGACCCGTGTCCGGTATCCGGCTTAACAGGTATAACCGACCGGTTTATACCGGTATATAAAACATTGTTTGTATTCGTAATAACCTTCTCGGGTAGCCCAGTTGGCCAGCCTCACCCACCCTCTCCCTAGAGGTCCCGGGTTCGAATCTTGGTGTCCGCATCCCACGGCCAAGCTCTTTGCTCTCGGTTGGGTAGTCACCCCCAAGCAGCTATGGGGTTAAGCTAGCTTGTGGAGTGTGATCACTCCAGCGGTTGGGAGGACCGTGGAATATCCGCACCCCCCCTTGTTTGTATTCGTAATAGAGTATCTTTTATATATCATGGTGAGTAACGGTACCATACCACTGCCATGACAAACCACACTTATAGCGTCCCTACTTGTCAGGTACAACATCAAATTTAACTGAACAACATCGATAGCAGCATCAAGACTATTAGAAGCGTTATTAATTTCCATTTTTTGGTTTTCAATCGCTGTAAACACGTATCGATATCCTTGAGCATATCACGAGTTTAGTTTGTGGGTTTTATCTTTTGGTTGCGACACCGAGTGCCCATACGGTGCCGATGCCGGCCGATCGAATTCCCACTGCAACACGCATGGGAATTCCCCTGGTTTATTATAATATACAAAGTTTCATTATGCAGTGTATGTTCTTTACAGGCAGAATAGTTTCCAAAACACCAAAGACTAAAATCCCAAGATACGCTATCCTAAAAGACAACCAAATGATAGATTACTTTACAATGATGTATACATTAAATCACCAATTCACCATACACCCAACTTTCTGGAGGCTCGAACTTAATCATATGCTGCTGTGACTTCCTCTCTCAACTTCAGAGCTACCCCTATGATGAATTCACATGTGAAGGGCTTGACATTGGTATAGATAAAATAGAATCAAAGTTGAATTTCTGGTTACTAGGGATCTTATTTTCCATGTCTGACTGCAAAAAGCTCCAGTTTTCTGATACTTGTGACGTATATTGCGGACTTGGGAGTGTTACAAAGTTATCAATTGAGAATGGAGGTACCATATTTTCTTGACTAGTTTGGTCACTAAAGTTTACCAAGTGATTGGAGAAGTATAGCCCATCATTTTCATGAATGAGGTTTGCTTTATCCAAAAGTTGACTGCTAGGAGGGCTTAAATGCATTGAATAGCAGTCTTGGGTTTGTTGAATAGGGCTTTGGTTCATGGTGTTTATGTGGTTAGTCAGTAACATCTGTTGGTTTTCTTGATTAGATGATGACGAGGCTAAAAGACTAACAAGCCTTAAAACATCAGGGTTTACTAGTGTTTGGAGGCTAAGAAGGTTTGCGAGATTAAACTGAGGTGAGCTGAATATATTTGAAAGGTTTGAGAGGTCTAGACGTGGAGCATGTGTCACTGGATCAATTCCTTTCTGGAGTAACTTTTTTCGGATTTGAGTGTTCCAGTAGTTCTTGATTTCGTTATCGGTTCTTCCAGGCAAGCGAGTTGCAATTGCAGACCACCTATATTTAATTAGCCAAATTAGTATGAGAACAAATTAGCCTAGAAAAATGGAAAAATAGCAACTGACATGAAATATTTTACTATGGCAAGTTGGCAACTGCCAAAATATAATGAGATATGATCAAGGATTGTAAGGCGAAATAAATCAAAAAAAAATTAAGCATTTCTTTTATATACTAGTCAACACTTGCTCCAATCCGTTTACTTTTTAATATTATATCATAGAATTATCTGATCCAAATTTGCTGAAATAGTTATGGTAACTCAAACATGTGCAACTGAAATCTTTGAGTGGTTAACATACTTGTTCCCAAGAACACTATGTAGTTGGATAATAGTCTCTTCTTCTTCAAATGAGAATCGTCCTCTCTTGATATCTGACCTTAGGTAGTTGGTCCATCTTAGGCGACAACTTTTTCCACAACGTTGAAGCCCTATTAATTAGAACAGAAGGGTTACTACTTACTACTTAGTAAGTAAAAATAATCTAAAAAATTATACCGATTGCAATGAAGGATGCAAGCACTTACCAGCGTTCTTTGGAAGGGTTCTCCAATTGCCAGGCCCGTGTATTTGGATGTATTGCGTGAGTTTGATATCTTCTTCTTGTGTCCATGGCCCTTTCTTGAGTCCGGTCTTATCGCAACACGGTGATCTACCCATTTCTTGTTATTTTTCAACTGATTCTTAGATGATCTTAATGAACAAAGATGTACAAAGAATAGGGAGAAAGATGCCTAGAAGGAAATACAAAGATTAAGATATGCTTTTTGCTAGAAAAAGTGAAAGTGGTAGGTCCAAAAGAGAAGATCATTACTTCCACATATATAGTTAAAGAAAAACCATGTTTACAATAGCTAAGTCAACTCGATTTGGCAACCTTGGTGTCTTCCTCTTCCTTGTACAGAAGTGCAAAGTTGAAAATAGGTTCTTTTTACGTATTTCGTTTTTTTAAGCCACGTAAAGTTGAAGTTCACTGGATCGTTTTGACAAATGCTGGATGATTGAAGTGATTGACTTTTTGCATTGTTTGACCTTTTGCAAAATGCAAAAATATGGTGGGTAGGGTTGTTAGATCCTCTACCAGTTATGAGAAAATGTTTCCGTGGTCCGTTACTTCTTCATCCTTATTCAAAAAATTTGATATGATTAACGATCTTAATGTCTTCTTTTCGTTCACTGTAGAGCGCTAAAGAAAGTTACCTTGGCACTTCATCAATATTGGCCCATTATATATGTGATTGTTTATTAATGTTAATTATCTAGCATCTAATCTTATAAGTGGTAAATTTTGAGAGTATTTTGTTATACTTGTTCTTAGTTCATCTTGCTTGTTACACGACTCGCTAATAAAGAAACCACCTAAGTTAATAAAGAAACCGACTAAGTTATTCAAATTAAACTAAAAGATCTTATCTTAAATGTAATAAATAACCAAATTAGAAAAATTACACTATTAATTAATATGTTAATTTTTTGCTAGGGGCTTGTGGAAATTAACAAAAATTTGAACATTGTTTCACAATATAGATTTTCACATATATATTAATATCACTTTGAATATGTTGCTTAGTTTCTAGCTTATCTTGCAACATATGCTATATATGTTCCTGGATAACATTGCAACAATTTTGGTACATAAATTGTTGCAGTTTTTATGGAGTAAGAGCGCAAATTATTTACGCTTATCAACCACACTAGTTTGATACTTACCCGGTGGAATAATTCGTTAAATGTTTTGTGTGAGATGTTATATGAAGAACGTGGTGAAACAAGAAACCATTCGCCTGTCTTGGGTTTGATGAAATCGTGACCTTAGTATCACAAATCACTAATGGAAATTTGTCATGTAGTATTATGTAGAATTTAACGTTTTTACGCTAATGTTTAATTACCTCAATATCACTAAGCAATCAATGTAAATTCATAATTGTAAAACAAAATTTGAAGTAGTGTTAATTTATAGTGTAGATTCACATGTGAATTAATATTACTACAAATCATTACTAAACAAATGAGTATCACCGGAAACCAATTCATGATTTTGCCTTGTACCGTCTCTTCCTACAAACCCCCACTTATACAACCCGCTCTGCCTTGACTGTTTGATTGTTGAATCCAAATCATCACCACCATCAACCAGATCAAACCTCTTCCTTTTAAAATGATGGCTACTAGACTCACTTCTAAAATCCCCAACAAGCTATCTCGCCCTTTTTAATCATCTTTTAATCATAAAAATCAACAATTTATACCATGATCATTGTCACACCCAGTCATAGGCGGAAGCACCATGTATGATCGTTATTGATTCTCATTGCATACAAATTAGCAAAGATACTATTTGAATAAAATAAACTCCGAATACCATTCCATAAATTTCAAAACACAAACATAAGTTAACAATATTGTTTACAACACTTCAAAAGAAACTAAGTTTTTAAAAAGTCAACAATGTTGGTGCACTTGTGTCTGTACTTTGTCTGTATTTTGTCATGATACCAAACGATGTCTTGTGTTAGTCTGGTTTACGTCTTAGGTTTGTTAATATGTGTGTTCGATGTAAGTTTGACCAAGTCAACCATCCTCCTGGTTTGACTTGGCCAAACAGTTAGCACATTGTTTGTAAGATGTTTGTGTCGAAGGATGAGTCATCGAAGGATTGTTTATATCCTTCGATGAGCTCGAAGGATAATCCTTCGATGGATATAGATGGACCTCGAAGGATATCATCCTTCGAGGTATATGTGGATCCTTCGATAGATTTCAGATCGATAGATGATCTTTCGATCAGACTATCTGATCCTTCGACCAGACGAGCTGTGATGGGTATATATACTCATGTAATGTGTTCACTTCATAGTGTGTGAGAAGTGAGTGAACTTAGTCTTGTAGAGAGCGTATTTTCAGTTTGGTCAAGGGCTGTAACCGTGTCCACTGAAATACAAGAGAAAACTTTGATATCTCGTGTGTCTACCTTTCTCTTTGTAGCTTGTGTTCTCATATAAACTACCGGTTTGCATTCTAGCTTGGATTCCGCACTTGCTAGTGTGTTAAACATAACAAGGATAAGGTTTGACCTCATCCTCCGAGGGACCTACAAGTGGTATCAGAGCCGTGGCTCTTTTCCTTGTTAAAAACCGAGTTTATACAAGACTTTGGAGTGTTTGGACAAAACTCACATGGTTTAGCACCCGTTTTTAGTTTTTTTCTCGCATTTCTAGACGTAAAAACGTGTTCTAAACTAACCGGGTGTGTTAAAGGACGGGTTGGGTAACTTAAAAACTTGTTTTTAAGAAGTTTGGTAATTTCCGACCAAATTCCGGCTTACTCCGGTGACCGGTTTTCTGGATAAGAACTGTCTTTTTAAGTAATATTTTATTGTTCAAATCTTGTTTTGGTAAAAGGTATGGTCTGAGCATACCTTCTGCCGAAAGCTTTCTACCAACCCATCACCTTTTCACCAACCTGTCACTTTTGTCAACTGTGTCAGTACAGATCGAAGGATATCCTTCGAAGTCGAAAGATCATCTTTCGATCAAAGGAAGTTCGATAGATAATCATCCTTCGAACATCCTTCGAAGTCTGTGACTTATCCTTCGATCCAAGGAATCTTTTCGAAGGATACATCTTTCGATCTACAGTTCTTGTTCGAAACATAAGGATCTTTCGATTGGAGAATCCTTCAAAATCATTGTTCGAAATTCAACAGTGATCTTTCGAACACTGTTGATCCTTCGAACAAGTATTGATCCTTCGATCCTAGTCTATTTAAGTTTAACAAGTTTGTGTTTTTCTCGTCTTTCGATAAGGGATCCTTCGGCTGGTTGGTTGTTAACAAGGAGAACCCGAGAGAACTAGTGTAACAATTTTTCTTGATCAAAAATGAATTCGATGTGGGGTACTCCGATAAATACAGAAATGTATTATGGTACTCCGGCTCTGGATTCGGGAAAGTATAGAAATACCAGTTTATCTACTGCATGGGTCGAATCTCCCACACCGAGTATTCAAAGCCAACGACATATCAAATTAACTGATATGTTCGGAAATCCATTACCTGTTCGATCTACCGGACCAACAGACTTGTATGGAAATCCTCTACAACCAGCTCCACAACAGCAAGTCTATCGGCCATCTACTGTAACCGCTTGTTTTGCTGAGGTTGTCAAGGATTTAAATCACGCCAGTGGTGGAGAATCTTCCACAAATGGTGATGAATCTTCTGAGGATGAAGAGTCTTCTGGTTACAGCAGAAGTTCAGATGAGGAATCCTCGAGTTCAGGCAATGATCATTTGGATGACACGTCAAGTGTGTCGGTTGAAGCAGAGGTTTATGAGGTATTGGGAGACACTGCAGCAGAAAATCATAGGAGATCTATATTGGTGGATCAAGCTGCTTATTCTTCTTCTTCTCTCCATTCAGCCTTTATGGCTAATGTCGACAGTTCATCAAGTCAGGTATGTGTCGATGAACCCACTGCTTTTATTTGTGATAATTGTGATAGATTGAGTGGAAAATGTGTTGATTTTGAAGCAAACATGTCTGAGTTGCAAGCCAAACATGATGCTTTACAAGCTAGTTTGTTTGACTTGCAAGACAAACATGTTTCATTGAATGATAAGTGGTGTGATTTGCAAAGCAAACACGAGGCTTTGCAAGATAAGTATGATGTGACATTCATCCACAACCAAAAGTTGACCGTGGATCTTTCTAAGTGCACAGAAGCCAACATGTTTTATGAAAACCATGAAAAGGAATTTAAATCGATGATTGAAAAATTAAAGAAAGATAAAACCGAGCTGACAAAAATGGTTTCCAGAAAACAAACTGACATAAATTTGTATATCACACGTCTTGAGATAATGCAAAAAGAGATGGCTTGTGTTAAAACTGAAAGTGAGGCGATCCAGCTTAAGTTAGACAGTTATTTGAGCTCTAGCTATATGTTGGATCACATCATTGACGTACAGAAAGAGAGACGGGATGTCACATGCATAGGTTACAAGAAATGTCCACCACATGTGAGACACAATTATGATGCCATGCCTGACGAGGAGGATAGAACTTTCTTTGAACCATCTGTTCCTCTAGATGTTAATGAATTTGCAACAGGACTCGGATACAAGAAAGAAGTATCATCAGATTCGGATGTGTCTGCAGATACATGTGTGTCTTCTGCTGAACAGAATCAGGATCCTCCAGTTGTTGTTGAGGATGCTGATTCTTCTGATGATGAATCTGATGATACTGATTCAGCAAAGTCTGATGCGGTGATAAAGGAAGAGGACATACCTCTTGAGAATCATATTCTGTGTGATCCTCCTGCAAAACCCGCTAAGACTGTTGCAATCGAGTCCTTGTCTGCACAAGAGTCGGAGAGTGTGGATTTGCTGTATACTCTTGTTGGTGATAATAAAATTTATTCTGACAAAGATTTTCCGATTAAGAATGTAAATCAATCCCTAATCAGTTAAGTTTTTGAAAATTCGACAAGTAAATTTCTGGGTAAGAAAGGATCACACGTTGTGGTAACACAGTGCCCTCCTATCCCAAAGGCTGAAGTTAGAAAACAATTTGACAATCAGAAATTACCAACAGAGAAAAGGCAGCAAAATCATAACAAACAAAAAGGAAAATTGCCGGCTCAAAGTCAAAAGAAGCCAAATCAAAAGAAGAACAAGAATGTGAACTTTGTGAAATCTAAGGGAACGGACAAAATTGAAACGTTTGAAAACCAATCTAACTTAGATTTTGTCAAGAAAGCAACTGTGATGAAAAGAAATGAACCAAATAGTTCAAAACCTAGTACCTCGGGATCACAAAGTTCATCATCGGCAAGACGATCACATGATACTTCGGGGTTTGTTGAACGAAGATCATGTTTCGAATGTGGTACAATTGGACATGTAATTCGAAATTGTCCGTATCTTAATAAATTAAATGCCAAAGAAGATGATCCCCGTGAACACAATCACCAAAAGCGATCTGTTTCTGTAAAACAAGATCCCCGACTTGTAAGAGAAAGGGAAAAGAAACAGAAACGTCAACAAGTCAAGGTGATTGAAAAGGCACTTAAAACTGATGTGGTTCGAAAACAATCTGTTTCAATTAAGCCAGAAAACTCAAAATTTTCAAAAATTTCAAACAATCAAACTGGTAAAACTCAACAGACATGGAAACCTAAATTGACCACAAGTTCAGAGGGACCATCACAATTTATGAATCATCAAAGAATAGAAGTTATTGTTGTTGATGAAAATGGAAGACCCAAGACCACAATGGCTTAGGTCCCCCTCTCCAACTAATCTCTGAATGAGTGTGCAGGATGTTCCAGGAGGAACTATTGATAGTCTTAGGATTGTTGATAGTGGAGCGTCCATGCACAAGATCGGCGACATAAGGCTCCGAAATATTGTTACGTTTAGGAGAATATTGTTGCCTTTGATGGAGAGAGGAGAAAAGAAGACAAAAATGTCTGATGAAAGAATGTGGTTGAATGAAGTTGAAAAATTCGACAAGATGAAGATCATTCCAAAATTTGGTTGTTATGGTTTTTGATTGGGTCCTCAGGAAAGATTCCAATGAAAAGTACGCGCCTGTAGCACGTCTGAAGCTTTTCGAAGATTCATGGATTTTTCTTCCACAAGAAGTTCAAAGTCCACAAGATGAGCGTGTAAGGTACTTTTCTCTTCGGTGTGATTGAAGAAAATGTGTTTGTTAAACAAACCAACCGGGTGTGCGGATGCCTTGGCGTGGATTGAACAACCGCACACTACTTCTCAAAGAGAAAGACAAAGACCTTCGCTGGTGCAATGTGGAAGACCAGCCGGACCCAGAGGTCTATGATCTTGTTGCTGTGAAGAGATTTCTCAGTAGCTACAAAAAATCGACTTTGAAGTCCACAACGGGTGGATATCCAGTTTGGGAGAGCGTTCAGATTCCTTGTAATGCAAGAAGCAGTTGCAGGATACGGTTTTAAATTTCTAATCTCTCCTATACTTGTCGATATTTAAGCTGCTTTATGAATTATTTTCATCTCGTACAGCACTCTTTGGCTAGACACATTGATCTCGAATATCACTTCACAAGTGATTGTTTCAATATGAAACTCATCGATGTTGTCATGGTCCAAACTGATGACCAACGTGCCGACCTTTTTACCAAAGCATTTGACAAATCAAGATTTGACTTTTTATTATTGGTAAACGGCATTAAGGTCAAGCAAGAGTAAAACCAACATCGGAAAATCATTTTTGTAAATACCTTTGTGTTTTAAATTTATCTTAGTTTGTTGATTTTAGGGGGAGTAAATCCAAAATTTGAAAATCCAAAAACATCGAAAAATTTCAAAAACACAAAAACAATAGAAAAACAAAAATGAGTTTCCTGGCGAGCAAAAGAGAAAATGATAGTACATCAGTGGTCTGTCCAAACCTCTTTAAACCTAAACTATAAAACGATAAGCAGCTCTATATAAGATGTATCGGTAGGCTCACAATCATTTTAAAGTGTGCAGGGTGATATAAACCTTAAATGGACTGAAGACCAGATGGGAACCATTCATTGGCATATGGTCTTAGTACCGAAATTTCGTTTGAGAGATTGCCGAGGTTCTGAGATATTCGGTCTTTATGCTGCTTATCATCTGGGTATCATGGTTGTATCTTTTACCGAAAAATAACGGGGACGCAAGTCTAGATCTTCCATGATACTATACATACGTGTACATATTGCATTCGACCTCAATAAGTGATCAACAATCACATGTCCAAACAAATAAGTGATAATATATCACATTTATCCGGGAGTCAAGTTCGTCTCTCTGCTGTACGAAAGTACTGACCTGTTCACGGACTTGCTCCTGTGCCCTCATGCATCTGAAAATCAAGTTCCTCATCAATAAGTGATTCTATCACATAGGGCTTGTTTTCAATCAAAATAAGTGAGTTTCTCACATCATATACGGTCAAACAGATGATAATCGGTATACTCACCGGTAAGATGAACCCTCGTGCATACCTTGATACGGGAATGTGTCGTGATGTGGATGAACACCGATCGGTAAGTATAAATCATACCTTAACGTATCCCCTCGCCATGATTACATCTGATAAGTTGAGCTTACGTGGACAACAATACCGATAATCATTATAGGATGCTTATCTTAATGTTATCTAAAAGAACAACAAGAGCGTTTTGGCATGACCGTACACTGATATGATTCTCTTACCCTCGAAACTCACAAAAAGAATGTCTGTATATATTTATTTAATGCTTTCAGTTTCTGCACCTTTGTATATATTTATTTACTGCTTTCTGTCTTTACATTTGAAATATTCAAAAATACCAAAAAGATTTTAGGTGTGTTTTAATATAAACTTTATAAAAGCCAAAAAGATTTTATTTCTATTTTATTTTCGATCGTACGATGTTGGAGCTCGAGTCTTCGTTACCTGAAACCTGAACGAAAACCAAATCGACTAAATCTTCATAATCGGTCGAAATTTGCAAGTTTTGAAAGTTAAAAACTAAAATTGAAAAATTTGTTAAACTTTCAAACTGTCGGATGGTAGTTGATTGATATAAGGTCATACATGTGTCATTTGTTTAAATGTTAACTATATTCCAAGCAGTTGTTCTCATTACGCGTTTAGATTTCTTGCATGTGCAGATTCTAAAGGCAAGGAGAACATGGTCGATGACAAGCTTCGGAATGAAGACACAGCATGAAGGCACTCAAAAGATAAAGATGATCGAGTTGCCGCTGACCATCATCAACACCACAAGGATCTCAAGTTGTAAAGATCAAGACTTTCACGAGCATAACTCAAGGGGGAGCTTATGTTAAGGGGGAGTTTGTCAACACACTTCCTACATGAAACGGGGAGTTTGTTGGTACACTTTCTGCTTTCAAGACGTGAAGACTTTAAAGATCCTCCGACATTGAAGACTTGAAAGGACGTCAAAGACTTGAAGACACGAAGATCGAGACAAAGCTACAGCCAAGGGGGAGTTTGTTGGTGCACTTGTGTCTGTACTTTGTCTGTATTTTGTCATGATACCAAACGATGTCTTGTGTTAGTCTGGTTTACGTCTTAGGTTTGTTAATATGTGTGTTCGATGTAAGTTTGACCAAGTCAACCATCCTCCTGGTTTGACTTGGCCAAACAGTTAGCACATTGTTTGTAAGATGTTTGTGTCGAAGGATGAGTCATCGAAGGATTGTTTATATCCTTCGATGAGCTCGAAGGATAATCCTTCGATGGATATAGATGGACCTCGAAGGATATCATCCTTCGAGGTATATGTGGATCCTTCGATAGATTTCAGATCGATAGATGATCTTTCGATCAGACTATCTGATCCTTCGACCAGACGAGCTGTGATGGGTATATATACTCATGTAATGTGTTCACTTCATAGTGTGTGAGAAGTGAGTGAACTTAGTCTTGTAGAGAGCGTATTTTCAGTTTGGTCAAGGGCTGTAACCGTGTCCACTGAAATACAAGAGAAAACTTTGATATCTCGTGTGTCTACCTTTCTCTTTGTAGCTTGTGTTCTCATATAAACTACTGGTTTGCATTCTAGCTTGGATTCCGCACTTGCTAGTGTGTTAAACATAACAAGGATAAGGTTTGACCTCATCCTCCGAGGGACCTACAAACAACATAGTTTAGATTTTAAAAGATCTAGGTTTTGTTCCTCATATCACCACAAATAGGCGGGATATAACGAACAAACCCTTCAAAAGTGGCATGGAGTTATGACGCTTGACATCCTGATGGAAAAGCCCCACAAAGATTTCACTAATTTTCTGAAATACATGTAAGTTTGAAAAATGTCAACAAAGTTGGTGAATTCATGTAGTTATTGTATAATAAATGAATATTTGTAAAATGTGAGATGTATTTGTATGAAAATCGGTATGTAAATGTAAATGAAATCATGATCATTAATGTTTTGCAAGGACGTTAATATGTGTGACGACATAGGAAGCAATCCAAACCTTGACGATTTTTGTGCCGATTACCCTCGACTGGGACACAAAAGCACTCTTTCGTGTGGGTCATATGGACCAAGAGTGGGGATCGTCAAAACCCGATAGATCTACCCATTTCCGTTCTTCGGTCTAAACTCGATTAATGGAGCTTAAGTACAACCCTATTCGCACGTGATCTAGTTGTTTCATTCCGTAGTCCAACAGACCTAGATTGGAGGATAGTGTTCCACCATTCTAGTGTGGAGTTCTTAAACAGATTGGAGGCAAACATTATCTTATTCTCTTCCGCACACTTGCTTATTTTTAAGACAGCCTCAGTCTTTTCTATCCAGCGCAGAGATGCAACGGCCCCTTCATTGCCCGAGAATTCAATTGGTTTACAAGACCATAATTCTTTATAAGAACAACCATGAGGCATGGTTCTTCTTCTTTTGGGAATGGGCGCTTGAAGTATAGGTCCATTGTTTACGATGTTTTCTGGTTCAGTGGGTCGTTACTATCACGGTTACTTTTATTATCAGCTTCCCTAACTGTTTGAATAATATATGGCATCGCATCTATTATTACTTGTGCCACTATGTGTTGGATGGCACTGTTATCCACTTGGTTTCCATTATTATCATTGTTCGGGTTATTGTTATTCTGGTTTTCCGGGTTATTATCCGGATTCTCTTGATTCACTTGGTTAGCCATCTGAATTTTAAACATTTACCATGTATTAATATCACAAAATAATATTTAACACAACCAATCATATGACACGTATATTGATCAAAATCGTCGAACATTGCGACTTACTCTTTCTTATACTATGCATCCATATATATTACAATACAACTGAAATTGAAATTACACTACTGGTAGGCATCCGTAGCTACGATTTAGATTTTTTTTCAAACATACACACATATTATATATTATTATTATATTATTATTATTATTATTATTATTATTATTATTATTATTATTATTATTGTTATTATTATTATTATTATTATTATTATTATTATATACTACTACTTCCACCATCACCTTCACTGATATGGGTTCATCCAGAACTCCATATTGCGCTCGTCGTACTTCCAGACGAGTCGCTCTCCGACCTGCCTCATCCTCTCGCTACTTTCTAAAATCTCTTCTCTGAAGGTTCGGAGCTCTTGCACATTTTCTGTACTCATTGGGGGTGCAGGTGCTGGGACTGGGTTTGGAAACTGGGGCATGAGTTCCTGGTACGGGTATGGATTCTCTAAAATTTCCCTGATGTACTGATCGCTATCATAGTAGAGATCTAGAGGGTTCAAACCTGGGTAGGCTGCTAGATTCGGCATAGGTGTGTCTTCTAGTGTTGGGTAGCGTTGCACATAATCCCTATGGTCGTCTAACCACGGGTTGTAGTCTGGGTCTAAGAGATTGGGTGCTGGTACCCTAGGTATCTCTTCGGGGTTAAAATAATGCATTTGGATTTGATTTTCTAGGTTGTTCTCTATTTCCATTGGCTGTGTGGGGAATAGTGGTAGTGGTTGGGGTGCTACGAGTTGCTACAGGTTAGGGTTAGCAGCTGTGGTTGCTAAGATATGAAAGTTTGCTAAACTCCTATTGAGCATATCCTGTGTGTGAGCATCTATTTCTCTTTTAGCGGCTGCTAAAGCTCGCTGGTTTTTCAACCTTTTCATCCTCTTCCTACGTTCATGTGCTCCTCTACTGAACCATCCTCTCTTTTTAGGAGGGAATGGCTCTTCAGACTGAGCCTTAAACACGAATATCCCATCTTCATTGTCAGCTGAATACCCTGAGAGGGCAGGCTGTGAAGAGGTGCCTTCGCTCCTAGGTGAGCTGGACAACTGACGGTAGGCGTCGGAAGGTTCTTGGTCGCTCATACTGTAAACTAACAAATAGTCAAATAACACACAATAATAAAATACAGATATGCACGTATTTTCGTAATTTATTTCCTAACACTTTGAATAATATCTTGGTGTCAGCAGAACATTTCTGTGGCTGAATTAGTGGCTTAGCTCTGATACCACCTTCTGTCGCAACCCCCGCCCCCTATCTGTCCCGGGAACGGGCGGCCATGAGAATTCAGTATTGGTGGTATCGGTGTTTATCAATTTGGCAGCGGAAATTACATTAGGATGGTAGTTAGGAAATATTTTATCAGAGTAAATACCACAATTTTATAATATTAAACATATTGGGATAAAACCCAAGTTTTCGATACACACATATTTGTAGGGATAAACCTTATTTTATTGAAAAAAACATCTTCTTTTATTTAGGTAACTTTTATAACCACTTTTCCAAGCCTTCAGTACTGTCCAGCTGGCTACTAGTTGACTTTCACATTTTGTTACCTGAAACGCGTTTAAAAACATTTTGTCAGTGGGAAATACTGGTGAGTGAATCCCAGTTTAATCAAGAAGAGTTTCATCTTTTCACAGTATTGAGAGCGATTACAATGTTTACATCTACACAATTACTCATTCAGTACTGTCAATCCTGACTGGAGGGTCATATTACCCATTGGCTAACTCTTTGTCCAATGGTAACGTGTTCCACATTTTGTATACAAAACCCCAACATACCGGCAGTAATTGAAGAATTACAAAGACTCAATCACTGCTAATTATAATTTAAAATAGATAAAGGTTTTGTAAAAACAGTTTGTAAAAAGGAGATTACTTACATTGCTGTCTTAGGTTTTCTTTAAGGGTTTCCTTGTGATTATCTGTAATTTACACAAATGCACACGCGTTAGTATAATAACCCAATATTTACATTAGCAATACCCTCCCCTAGACGGCATTCCAACGACTACGTCGGTCAGAACCACGACAGCCGTTACGGAACCCTAGATCAATTGGGCAGCGTATCTAATACGTAATCGGGGTTATAATACTTACATCGGGGCAGAACTTCGTTATTTAGGGGGGGTATTAGACCCGATTATAGATTTTTTTACTTATATATTTCGAGAGAGAAAGAAAGATTTTGAACGATTTGAATGAACAGCCGAAGCCTCCTATTTATAGGGCTGATTCTGGATTCCCTCGCGACCCGCGTAAGCTGAAGGGACCTCCTTCGCGGCCCGCGACATAGGGGGGTAGGCTTTAGCCTTGACCGGTCATAGAACTAGACTCGACACGATCGTGACATGTGGCAGCACCGGGCTGTGCCTCTTGTCCTATAGCTCGCGGCCCGCGTAGAAGACGACTAAGGTCTTCGCGCCCCGCGACGACTCCTTTAAATTTAATTTTTAATTATGTATAGATGTTTGGGCTCGGTTTCATCTACGGGGTATATTTTAGGACATATAGGGACATTTTAAAATATATTAGGGGTGTCGGAATATATTTTGGAGGGTTGTTAAATCCTCCCCACCTTGTTTTAGACCTCGTCCTCGAGGTCTACTGGAATAGGTGTGGATATTTCCTTTGCATTTCTGATTCAAGTTCCCATGTGTATTCTGGTCCTCTTTTGGAGTCCCATTTCACTTTGACCAGAACTAATCTCTTGTGCTTGAGGTTCTTAACCTTCCTGTCTTCAATCTGTAGAGGTCTTTCTACAAATCTTAACTGTTCATTTACCTCTATATCCTTAAGAGGCACTACTAGTGATTTATCAGCTAAGCATTTCTTGAGATTAGATACATGAAATACATCATGTATTCCTGCCATTTCCTCTAGCAGTTGTAGCTGATAAGCTACAGGTCCTGTTCTTCTAATAATTTCAAAAGGTCCAACTTACCTGGGGCTTAGCTTTCCCCTCTTGATGAATCTGACTACTCCTTTCCAAGGAGTGACTTTCAATAATACTTTATCACCTACCTGAAATTCCAACGGTTTTCGTCTGTTATCAGCATAACTCTTTTGTCGATCACGTGCTGCTTTTAGTCGTTCCTTGACTTGAATGATCTTGTCTGTTGTTTCTTGTACTATCTCGGGTCCAGATAGTTGCTTTTCTCCAATTTCTGCCCAACAGACTGAGTTCGGCACTTTCGTCCATAAAGTGCTTCGAATGGTGCATCATTGATACTCGTGTGATAACTGTTATTATAAGAAAATTCTATCAATGGTAAATGATCGTCCCAATTTGTCGCAACCCCCGATCCCTAATCCCCGGGAACGGGCGGTCGCGAGCCAGTTTCGGTGGTATTGCGTATTGTCTAATTTGGCAGCGGAATTTTTCATCAGGACCGTAGTTAGGAAATATTTGTTCAGAGTAAAATACCACATTTTCATAATATTAAACATATGGGATAAACCCAAGTTCGCAGTACACACATTTTCATAGGAATAAATCCTATTTTATTTAATAAAAATATCTATTTAATTTTAGGTAACTTTATTGCCACTTTTCCAAACCTTCAGTGCTGTCCAGCTGGATTCTACTTGGCTTTCACAATTTGTTACCTGAAACACGTTTTAAAAACATTTGTCAGTGGGAATTACTGGTGAGTGAATCTGTAGGATCGTTGTACGACCTGAATGAGTCGATCGGAAGAGTTGTTTATCCGAATCAAAGGCGGAATCAATGACACGGACGCTTGATTCAATTTAAATGTCTCTTGTATTGATTATGATAGAATTACAGCACCTGGAGACGATTCGGCAGCACTTCGTTACCGATTACAAGATCTAATTCCGCTTTAAATGAAACAGACAAGTGCCCTATTTATAATAGAGGTGATTTCGCTTGAACTGACTCAAAGCACTTTCAAGCGAAATCAACAATGTTGATTTCGCTTGAACATGTCCTTGACCATTTCAAGCGAAAATTAGCATTAAATCCACTAAATTCAGTTTCTAGTACCTCGAGCACTGATTATCCTATCCTATTACATTACATGACTCGATACAAGACGAAGTCAATAGACATAGTGCACTAACAGACTCCCCCTTGGATGTTGACGAAGTCTTTAGTGTCGAGTCTTTATCATGACACATCTTCAGTCTTGATCAGTCTTCATGCTCTGTTTCTGGCTCTAACCCTAACAGCTTCTTCAGGCTTCCCCTTTCGTTAAGCTTCCGTGCTTTAGGGATCGACACCTTGCTTTCCGGTTTACAAGCTTCCCCTTGCTATGAGCTCGTCTTCAGACTCCCCCTTAGACTCTGCTTCCGGGATCGTAGTCTGGTATCATATCTGCAACACTCATACATTTATAAGTAACAACATTTTGATCATCCAAGATTTAAAAAAACCTGGCTCTACCAACCTTTCTAAACAACCACTTTTCAACAAATTTTAGACTTTTGCAGTTTCAGCGAACACAATCAGAAACTGGCTTTTTAACAATATAAGCATCCAAATCCCTCACAGTTAATCATCCAAGTCCAAACTAATGACCTTGGAGATATCACAAACTATTTTGATTTTTGTTAAAAATTCAAGTTTCAAATTAATGAACTTGTTTTATTTTCAGAAACACAATCAGCTTACTTAGATTTTGACACTCAGCATCTCAGACATCAGTTGTCGAAAATAAAGCAGAATCAAAAATCTTTTTGTATTTTCTGAAATATAAAGCAGTAACGAAATATTACAAACATATTTATAGACACTATTTTTGTTTGAGTTCGTGACAGAGGATCATATCAGTTTTTGACAAGTCACAAGTACCGTTGAGCTTATTTACATATTAAGAATTAAACAATTCACTTAGATTGTCGATATACTGATCCACTTAAATTTTCACACAAATTTCAACTGATTCAGGATACGAATTAGATGTCTTAAGAACTTAAACTCATTCATGTGTCCCACCTCTTGAATATACTCCCGTATCCAGATCCCAATATTCAGTCTTACAGGTGAGTATACCTAGATGATATCTGTAAGGGGTTAACTTGCGAAGAACCGTGAGAGCTCAGGTCAGAACTTCCGTTCAGCAGAGAGATGACGGCTTCGACTTTTGGTGTGTCCCCTTTAGAGGATCTTTTCTTCAACAGCAATGATTATCAATTTTATTGTTTCATCATTTTTGCTGAGGGCGGCGCTATATTTCAAGCAAGTAAAATGTATTATATAGGGACTAGGCCATTGCTTCCGCAAAATCAGAAGTCCCGGGATAATACCCCAGATATCACTAAGCATAAAGACCTAGTATCTCAGAAAGAGGGGTTCTTCAAACGAGATTTCAGGGGTTACCTATATATCCAAGTAGTGTTCCCACGAAATAAGCAAGTTTGAATTTAGGTTTATATCCCGAAAAAGTTTACTAAATGTATAAAACTCTACCGACACATCCACGGTGAGATCGTTTAACACATTTTGACTTTCCAATTCTTTAGTGTGCTGTAACTGTCTACTGATGTACTATCATTTCCTCTTTTTACACAAAAAACTCAATTTTTCAATTTTCAATTTTATCAAATTTTCAAATGTTTTTGGATTTTCTGACAATATTACTCCCCCCTAAAATGCAAAATCATTTAAAGAAAATTTGACAACCAATACTGATAGCTTTGTCTCGCCATCCGTTTTCGGCTAATGTGCTCTGTTTTGCAGAAAATATAACATACCCCCATGATTTACAACACATTGATATTTTACAGTTTGAAAACCGTTTTTCAATCTTGTGAAATTAATCATGTTTGTTCAGCCGTGAGGGTTTCGGCATATTCAATCAACATATTTTTTTTATATTTTTGAATATATGACAAATTTAAAAACAAACATATTTTTGGTTTTTCAAAATTTTCAATTTTTTTAGGGTTTATGAAATATTGTTTATTTATATACAGAAAACAAACAAACTCCCTGTTTCAACCAAACCAGGGTACAGGTGCCTCCTCTCCTTGTTGTGCCAGGCTGCTCTAACTTCCAATTTCACAATCTTTGGTTTTGTTGAGCACCTGCACATTCAAACTTCTTGATTACTTGAACAACTTAGCCCAGGTCTGTTGGACCTTAGGCATTTCAACACAATATGTATCATGCAGTTTCGGAAAATCTTTGTATTTTTTTTTTTGAACAACAACTTTTGGTTTCCAAAACTCTTGGGGTTTTGTCATATCAACAGATGTTTTCCAACTTTGAGTTGTTCTGACTCTAGGTGTGTGAGAATTCCAGGTCTGTTCTGAATCGAACCTATTCGGTTTTGATTTCCAAGTTTGGTTCGAAACAAACTTGTTTGTGTTGTACCTCCAACTTTGTTTTGAGTCAAATTTGGTTGACCTGTGTTTCACATCCTCAGATTTCTGTTTCTCAACATTTTCAAACTTCTTGTTGTCAACATCCACAGGTTTCAGATTTGGACACTTGCGTGCAAGATGTCCTATTTGATCACATTTAAAACATGTTTATCTTGGACACGTCTTTGACCTGTGGTTGTTGCTTTCTCTTTTGAGCAAAGAACTCTTCATTAGACTGTTGTCTAAATTGAAGTTCTTTTTCTTCATCAAAACTTTTTCCTTGAACAAAACTCATCTTTGTCTGAAAATTCGGAGTTTCATTTCTTTTCCAACCTTGTTTCTTCTTATAACCCAACCCAACCTTCATGTTCTTCTTTTTGTAACCAGGTTTGTTATAAAAAGTTTTCTGACCTTTTCCAGCAAACTTTGAAATCTCAGACTTTTCAATCTCAACCATTTTGAAAACTTTATCAACCTTTTCTGAAATCACATTCTGAATCGGGAATACAACATCTAAGAATAATTTGTCCGATCCAATCATGGTATACACCAATCCTTTTGAATCATCATTCAAATTTTTCTCAGATTTTGTGTTTTTCAGATATCCATCATGAAAATTACCTTCATTTTCATCCTGTGATTCAGATTTACCTGTATCAACTGACTCTTCTTTCAACACACTTTCAACGACCTTACCTACCACCTCTGAATCACTAGAATCATCAGATTTGGAATAGGTTATGTCAATGTTATCTGGCAATTGATCTACCATGTTGAAAGCTTTTTCGACCTTTTCATCATCATAAAATGCAAACTTTTCCGGTGGTGGAACTTGATGAAACTCTGAGCCATTGCCTTTCTTGTTTTGCTCAGACTCACCATCTCCCGGTTTTATATTGAAAATACGTTCAAGCACATATGACGACACGTGATAACTCTTTAACTTGTTGTTATCCTGTTCTAAATCAGCAATCTGTCGCTTTAACTTAGCAACATCCTCAATGTAAGAATTACAACACCTTGTTTTATTTCATACATTCGTTTTAGCTATTTAGTTGTTTCAGAAAGATAATTCATTCTTGATTGAGCAAATTTCATTTCATCTTCCACTTTTTCATATGACTCTTTTGTAATGTGATATGCCAATTTTATTGAATCATATTCTTTCTTCATTTCTTGACAAACAATTTCCTTTTGGTCACATTCTTCTGTCTTTTTCAAAACATTTTCTTTCAAAACTTCATTTTCTTTTTCTAATTTTTTTACATTTTTCCAAAAGTTTTTAATCATTTTCTTTCAAAACTTTTTCGTTTTCTAACATTTCTTTACATTTATTTTTGAAAACTTCTTCAATTTTATTAAATTCAAGATTTCTTATTTTGAATTGTTTGTCTTTTTCAGTACAAGCACTGCACGTTTCCATGCATTTATTGCACTGTTCAACAGTTTTCAAGATTTCAGAATCTGAATTTACCTCAGTGATTGGCACTTCGGTGTTTTCTGCTGCATCTGTCTGATCAGCATCATTCTTTTGTTTTTCTTCAATACTAACTTTATCACTAGCACCAGCATCACTCTTCACTTCACCAGTACCAGCATCACTCTTCACTTCGCCAGTACCAGCATCACCAACACTATCAGCTGAACCTTCATCTTTCTTTTCAGCTTCTTCAACAACTTGTTGTTCTTCAGTCACAGCTTTCTCAACTTCTACATTCATAACAACTTCTTCTTTCACTTCTTCAACAATCTTCACATCTTCTTCTTTAACTACTTCTACTTTAACCTCTTCAGCAGCTTTCTTCAGATTTTTTACCATCTCTTCAACTTGAAATCATGACATCTCTTAAGAGTTTTTCAAACTTCTACACATAAGCTTTGTCTTTTCCAACATTTGTATAGTATTCGACGGAACAAGGAATTACTAGAAGAACATCATCATAAACTATGTCCTTTTTTGGAACAACGGGTTCTCCATTTCTGTTGACATAGCATTCTCGTTTGATATCCCATCTCTTATTACTCACAACATCTTCATACTCTTCTTGCATATCATCCATTCTGTTCCAAGCAATGCTTCTTTCTCTGCATGTTTTCTCATTCAGAATCTCTTCTCTGGTTTTCTCTTTTATTATAGCTACAGCATTTTCTTCTTTGTTTTCATCTTTGATTTCAGCAACAAAAACATAATGGTTGTTCTTTGATATAGTTTTGCCATGAGCTGTTTTTCGAATATCAACACGATCTTCTTCTGGACAAATCTGACTCCAATCATATCCTTCATCATCATGGAATACAGCAAGTGCCCTTGATTTTTCTCTAGGTTTATCTTCAATCATTTTCGGCTCTTCTTTGCTTCGGTGGTAGATTGCCTTTCGGTAGTAATCATCATTGAACGGATGTTCATTTCCACCAACCGCAAAATTGTTACATTCTCTCTTGAAATGACCTTTTTGCTTACATTTGAAGCAGGTCACCTTGGACTTATCAAATCCAAGTTTTGTTGATGCACCACCAAGAGATTGTTTCCCAGTAATTTCCATATATCTCTGAGCTCTGCGGATGCAACTAGCTAAACACCAGTGGATGTCAATGAGTTCCATCTCTTCCGGATCAATCTGGTCATAGTCTTCTTTGGTTAACTCTGAGTTTCCAATTTTACCTGCTACAAGACCTTCATACGATTCTAGAACTGATGCAAGGAAGCTCATTTGCTGTTTAGCTGCATTGATGCTCATTACTGGAGAGTTTTTCAACTTAAGAGCAATGTTGCACGGTATCTCCTCTGCTTCTTCAGAACTAGCTTTTGAAGCCGATGAATGATAACCTGGATTGTAGCTTGATGAGCTTTTTTGAGGTTCCTTCGTCCTCTCACCACTGAATGCTGTCTTTGGTGAACTATCAGCTTTCACGGAAGGTAAATTACCTTTGTAATACAGACCAACATTCTGTTGATGTGAAGAACTGCTCATCTTGCTTTGTTTCTGCAACTCTAGTTCATGACTTTCAATCTTTTCTATCAAAACATCAAGAGAAATTTCATCATACAAAGCATCATTTTTCAGAATAAAAACAAACGTTTGCCACTGATCAGCTCGTGGTAACGCTTCTATGAACTTATCAATGATTTCCTCTCTTGTTTTAATAATTCCAAAACGATCAAGTTCAATTTTCAAATGACCAAATCTTTCTATCATTTGCCTGACTGATTCACCACTCAAACTATCAAACAAATCAAATTCTTTCTTTAGTAAAGCAATTTTGTTCTTTTTGATTTGTTTACCCCCCTCAGCTTTAACTCGTAAAGCTTCCCAGATAGATTTTGATGTTCCATCATGTTGCAGTAAGGCAAACATATCATTTCTGATTGATGATTGTATTAAGGCAATCATTCTCTGTTCAGCTGAGAATTCGGCTTTGTCTTCTTTGGATAAACCTTTCAGAGGGAGATCTTCTCCTTTATCATCAGCTGGCCTTTTATACCCAAACTCCAAATAGAACCAGCTTTCATGAGCATACGCTTTTGCCCAATTAATGAATCGATCTTTCCACCAAGTATAATCTTCAATGCTTTCCAGAGTTGGTGGTTTTGAATGTGTGCCGTAGAAGTTATCATGCTTGATATTCTCATTGATCGCTTTTGTAATGGTTTTTGGTGTAACAGTTGTAATCTTGGAAGATTCTGATGTGAACGCGTTGTAGAACGTATTGTAGAATTCTTCAGCCATGATTTGAAATTCTTGAATTACCTGGAGACAAAACAATCAAACAAACACAATCAGTTTAAACAATATCAAACAATTTGAAATAAACTGACACTCGGTTGACGTGAAATGATCTTGACGCGAAAAAGTCCACTTTTGGAGCGAAATAAGTATTTCAAGCGAAATCACTTTTGGAGCGAAATCACTTGTACAAGCGGAATAGCAACTTTCAAGCGAAATCCCTAGATGGCACTTCAAGCGAAATAAGGACTTTGAACGGAATCCGGACTTTCAAGCGAAAACACTGATTCAAGCGAAATAACAACTTAAAGCGAAATCAGCTAGACTTTTCAAGTGAAATCAGAATGTCCGTTCAAGCGGAATTAGGTTTTAGGTCCATTTTAGTCACTGTTAAGCCGAATTTAGGTCTGAATCTCTCAAGGCTTTGTTAAAACACTATTTCACATGTACTGTGAAAAATTCAATCCATTTTGACTGTAAAATCTTGTCCAATTTGAAAAAGAAGGTGTAGAAGTCAGAAAACAGATGTAATCAAGCTGAACTCTTCTTCCTGTGCTCTGATACCACTTGTAGGATCGTTGTACGACCTGAATGAGTTGATCAGAAGAGTTGTTTATCCTAATTAAAGGCGGAATCAATGACACGGACGCTCGATTCAATTTAAATGTCTCTTGTATTGATTATGATAGAATTACAGCACCTGGAGACGATTCGGCAGCACTTCGTTACCGATTACAAGATCTAATTCCGCTTCAAATGAAACAGACAAGTGCCCTATTTAAAATAGAGGTGATTTCTCTTGAACTGACTCAAAGCACTTTCAAGCAAAATCAACAATGTTGATTTCGCTTGAACATGTCCTTGACCATTTCAAGCGAAATTAGCATTAAATCCACTATATTCAGTTTCTAGTACCTCGAGCACTGATTATCCTATCCTATTACATTACATGACTCGATACAAGATGAAGTCAATAGACATAGTGCACTAACAGAATCCCAGTTTAATCAAGTTTAAATAAAAACCATTGTACAGTATTGAGGGCGATCTCGCAATTACATTTGTTTCCAAGTTATATCAATTAACATTCATGGTACTGTCAGACCCGACTTGTGGAAATGTTACTCCTTGACCAGGTGGTAACAAATTTTGTATAAAAAACCCCAATATACTCATGATAATTGTATTCTTACAAATACTCAATAACTGCTTAATATACATTTAATTGTATGAGGTTTTGTAAAAACAGTTAACAAAAGGTTCACAAAAAGCGGATCAACTCACATTGCTGTCTTAGATTATCCTTTAGGGTTTCCTGAGAATTATCTATAATTTACATAAAAGCACACATGTTAGTATAATAACCCATTTTAACATTAGTAATACCCTCCCCGAGACGGCATTCCAACGACTACGTCGGGTAGAACCACGACAGCCATTACGGAACCCTAGATCAATCGGGCAGAGTATCTAATACGTATCCAGGGGTTATAATACTTACAACGGAGCAGAACTTCGCTATTTAGGGGGTATTAGACCCGAGTATAACTTCTACTATCAGAAAATTCGAGTGAAAAAGAAAGATATGAGCGACTGAAACTGATATCCCGAGCTCCCATTATATAGGGCTTCATCTTGGGTTTCTCGACGAAGCTCGTAACAGGGCTTTGAGATATATCCGTTTGGAAGATGACAAGAAGATGCAAGAGAGGATGAATTCTACCTCAACCTACGAATCAACCAACAGGAAATCAGAATCCTCATATAAGCCATATCGCTCCAAGCCATATGGCAGAAATGATAACAAGAAAGTGAATGCTGTTGAAGACGAGGATCCTGAAGAATATCCTGACTTATCTGAATACTGCTTTTCTGTTAATATACCTGAGTTAATGTATGCTATGCAGGGTTTAGGGGACAAAGCTAGGTGGCCTCGAAAGAACCAGCAGAAAGCTGATTGGAAGGATAAATCCAAATGGTGTGCCTTCCATGAAGACTTCGGACATATGACCGAGGATTGCATTGCTTTAAGGAAAGAAATAAGTTACCTGTTAAGCAAAGGGTATCTGAAGGACTTGCTGGGAAGAAAGAAGAATAAAGGGCAGGATCCCGAGAAGGATCCTGAACGAGCAGCATCACCCCCAGCAGATGCCAAGATAATTAACTTTATTTCAGGAGGATCCGACATTTGTGGGACTTCGTATTCGGCGGCTAAGAGACATGCAAAGGAAGCTAAGAGTGAAAGGGGAGACAAACCAGTCAGGGTGACTACCCTCACAACTGATAAAGTGATCACTTTCGATAGTGATGACAGGGATACTGTTCAGGATCCTTACCATGATGCTTTGGTAATAACATTATATGTGGCTAACTATTTTGTGCGCAGGATATTGGTGGACAACGGTAGTTCTATCAATATTATTCAGCTGGAAACATTGAAAATGATGAATGTATCTCCGATGGACATTACTTCGAAGTCCACTGTGCTCGTTGGTTTCAGTGGAGAAGCTAGAAATACTGTAGGAGAGATAAAGTTACCAGTATATGTTGACACGTGTCATCACCGGGTGTTGCCGCGTTCTTGATCTCTCGCGGCCCGCGTAAACTAACGGGGTGACTTACGCGAACAAAAATGGCTTTTTAGGACCTTTTCTGTCGGACGCTTGTAAAAGAGGGTCCTAAAAACTATTTAATAGGACTAATGAACTTTTGGGGTCCTTTTATAATATATTTTACTAAACCGGTGTCCTAAAAAACTATTTAATAGGATGGATGATTTTTTGGGGTCCTATTATCATATTCTTTAATAGGATACTTAAAATGTAGATCCTAATAAAGTACTTTATAAGACATTTAATTGTTAGTGTCCCATTATGTGGTACTGTATTAGGACACTTGATCATCTGGGGTCCTATTATAACATAACTTAATAGGACACGTTGTAGTTAAGTCATAAATGTTCAGTGTTATGGGACCCTTTGTAGTCGAAGTCATATTAGAACTTAACTTAATAGGACACTTGACACTTGGGTCTTATAACTTTAAACTTTATAGGACACTTAATCATTATGGTGTTATTATAATACACCATAATAGGACACTTGATATTTGAATCGTAAAACATAAGTTTTATAGGACGTTTATGTAAACTGTCGTATTTTTTGATACAAAATGTCTTAAATTTGGATCACAATGGAATTTTTATTCCCTCCTAATTTCTACTAAAAAATTAGAAACTCCATCCCATTTTCATTCTTTCAATTCCCATCATAATAGGATATCTAACTATTCAATCCTTCATTCAATCGATGACCTATTTTCTGCTTCAAGCAACTGCTATTCGCACTACTAGAAAATGAGGCTAATACAACTTTTTTTTTTAATTTTGTTGCATTTGACTCTAATGCAACTTTGTTCAACATACAAGTTGCATTAATAGATCTAATGCAACTTTTATCATAAAAAGTTTCATAATTTTAAGGTAATTGCAACCTTTTTATTTAAAGGTTGCGAATTTTACTAGAAATGACAACTTATACTTGAAAGGTTCCAAACATTATTAAAATTTGCAACTTTTATTCTGGATATTACATCCTTTTTTTTAATGGCTAATTTCTTTAATTCCCTGTCGTCTGTGGGACTTGAACCCAATAACTTTCCCTTCCCAATCTAGGTGTTTTTAAAGGTTTGCATTTGCCAATGGACCACCACCACATTGATTTGATACACTACTAGAAAATAGGCCTAATGCAACTTTTTATAAGCAACCTTTTTTTTTCAAATGAGTTGCATTTGACTATAATGCAACTTCATTGAACACAAAGGTTGCATTAGATCTTCTAATGCAACCTTTTTCCTAAAAAAAGTTGCAAAATTGGATTGAATTTGCAACTTTTTTATTAAAAAGTTGTGAATTTCATTAAATATTGTAACTTTTTCTTGAAAGGTTGAATTGAGAAAAATTAAATGCAATTATGCAACTATTATTTAAAAGGTTGCATTTTTGAAGTAAATGCCAATATTGTTTAGATAGGTTGCATACAAATGGATGTGGTGTCGTGTCGTAACCTAATTAGTGATTTGCCCACAAACTTTCTTGGCCCAAAAAATTTTAGGTTGATAAATTTATAAAAACAACAAAAATATAGGAAATTTTGTTTGTAGATAGTACAGTGACAATTGATATTTGAATAATATTTTGTTGTTATTAAACCACATTATACGCAAAAACAAAGATTTTTGCAAAAACAACCAAAGGGGGCTATAATTGTGACTCCTGAATTTGGCAACTAAACATTCTAAAGGCTTTTAATTTTCCTTTTACTCTCTATGATACGCTTAATTAAACAATCCTATACTAATCCCCTTACTTGGGGCCTAGCGGTAGGAGGCTTGAGTTTTTCAATGGTGACTCAATTTCAATTCTCACTTGTGTTATATTAGGGTGGATATACGTAATGAAGGATTTGAACTAGGCCTTGTATGAGGTTGTTAGTTCGATTCCTGAGCCCAACCGGGTTTTCGTCCCACCGTGTGTTACGTCAGAGAGTTCTGCTCTGGCGGTGGCACAACGACTGTCAAGTGGTAGCCGACGGTATGGTTTATCGGGGGAATGCCCAAAAAAGCTAAACTTTGAAGCCAGTGTTGGCTCGATTAAGACAACATAGTCTGGCCAAAGTGGGGCAATACGAGATTCTCTGATTTGAGAGTGTTGTAACCTTATATATGAAGCTCACCATTCAAAAAAAACAAAAAAAAAACAAAAAAAAAACAATCCTATACTAATGGTGCAAACGAGCCGAGTTACTTGAGCTCAACTTGAAAAAAAGCTCGAAGCAAATCGAACTTAAATGAGCTGAGCAGGAACCTAGAAACGAAATTGTTATGTAAACATGCCCGAGCCTAGAAACAAGCCCGTTACATAAACAAGCCCTTGTTTACCGAGCCTAGCTTAAAGAGTTTGAGCCGGCTTGCAAGCCTAAACGAGCCCGCTGTTAATATTATTTTTTAATTGATATATCAAATATGTTAAATTAATAATGGTTATGATCTATAAAATTAGGAAAAAATAATTTTAAAGATGACTATGAGCCTAGTTTAAGCTTGAAAACTACCTATGAGCCAAGCTGGAGCTTTAAAAAAAATCGAATTCTACCGAGCTCAAGTTTCATAAGTTACACAAGCGCAAGCTCGAGTTTTGTCAAGTTCAAGCTCGACTCAACTTGTTTGCAACACCCAACGCTAAAATTTCCATTCTCCCTAAACTTTCTTCCCTCTCAACGCAATTTCCATATACCCTAAAATTTCTCTCTTCCTGCCCAACACAAAACTAGGGGTGTTAATCGAATCGAATTTTCGAATTATTCGAATCAAATTGTTCGAATAATTTTTATTTTTCCTTGAATTCGTATTCGATTCGAATTCGATTAAAACCTACCGAATTCGATTCGAATTCGTGTTCGAATAAAAAACCCAATTCGTATTCGATTAAAAATTCGAATTCGAATCGAATTCGAATAAATTCGATTTAATTCAGATTCTTTAAAAACATGTAAAAACTTTCATAATGAAACATAAATTTTAAAGCAATCATAAATCACGATATCACATTAAAAAGTTACAAATAAAGTACCACAAATCTAAAATTCAAAACGAGAAGTCGGAAATAACCACTCCACATTACAAGTTAATATTTTTATGCTTAAAAATCTATTGATAGATTTGTTACTTAGGTTTTAGTTATGGACCATATAGTGGGTTTGGTAATGGGTAATTTTAATACTTGGAAAAAATTTGAAAATAATTTATAGTATAGCCTAATCAAAGTTATATATGTATTATATATAAAAATAATAAATAAAAATGTATAATTTTTATTCGAATTTCGAATCGAATCGAATTTGAAATTAAATTCGTATTCGATTTACTTGACTCGAATTGAATCGAATTCGAATTCTTATAAACGAAACGAATTCTTGATAATCGAATCGAATTTAAATGAATTTCGAATTTTTCGAATTCGAAACGAATTCTCTACACCCCTACACAAAACTCCTCCTCCAAATAAACCCTAACCTCGTATATCTTTTGAAACGTACTCCAAAAGACGACCCTTTCTTGTTACCCAAGATCCAGCAGAGAACAAGGTTATCATCCCAATCGCAGTGCCAGTGCCATCATGCCGGCCTAAAAGGACTCTTCAAGTCAAAGCCCTAGAAGCTGGTTGACCTAGTCCGTCCAACTCGAGATCTCCTCGTATTCGCCGAATGCAATCCTCGAGAAAGCAAAATGCGATGAAAAGGTACTGTTATGGGTCATTTTCTGAGCGTACATATCTTGATCAATATCCTGCTTTTAATTGTTTATTTGTGACCAGGATACTGGACGGGGATATTGCTAACATCCTGGGCGATATCCTGAGGTTGATTGAATTAACCACGTGCAGGTTAAAGGCTGGGGTTAGCTAACGGTCAGATGGACTTCATCTCCTCAAGACTCGGGCATGTTTGTTATGGGAGAGACGTTGAACCCGAAAGACTAGGTCTACAACGTTCGAGTGAGGAATATTCGCTGGATACCGATTATTTAGGATAGTTTGTTATATTTGTTTTACTATAAATAGATGGGGGCGGATCAGATTAAGGCACGCAACTTTCACATTTTCAAACACTTTCTCTCCAGCTCTCTGCAAACACTACACACAAACACTTGTATTCAAATCACATTGTAACACCTAGTTGATTCGCTCTACATCCTGCACTGTATCCTAATATTTGAAGCAATCGAAGAACAAGGCAGCTGCGATTGTCAGCTCCCGAGGTTTTGTGCCGGCGATCTAGATTGATCAAGGGCTTTCCTCGTACATCACGTGTCAACCTTTACTTTTCTGCTCATTGTTTGATCACAGATACAGCTCTATATCTTGAGCCGTATCCTGTAATTGTTTTTATAACTAACTTGGTTAACATATTTTTCACACATAATTTTAGCACACTACCTCACTTAACTAATTTGATCACTAAATTGTTTCGGTAATTTTTGACCAAAACAATTTGGCGCCCACCGTGGGGCAAGTGGTGCTATTTTTGCTAAAAACTTTAGTAAAATCATTATTCGGTTTTCTTTTGTCAAAACTTTTTTCTAACTTATTTTCAATGGCTTCGAGATCAAACATGAGCTCCTCCACTATGTCCGCTACGGCTTCTGCTACTACCGGTTCGGTGCTTCCACCACCTCCTCCAAGGATGCCAGTTTCTTCACAACTTCAGGATGTTATCCCTACTCGGAGTGTTCAGGGATCTGCTCCCGTTTTAGCCTCTAATGATGAAATTTTAACTTTATTTGGAAGTGTGCAGGAACAAATGAGGCAGCAACAGGAAACTAACCAAATGCTGTTAAGAGAAATACAACTCTTAAAAGCTAGTTCGAGTAGACCTGCTGAAGAAACTGTCACTCCTATACAGCCCAGGGCTTTGAACTTCAGTTCCGCAGTTTACACTGAGGATAACAGGGGGAATATCGTCCCAAGCCATTCTCAGAATCATACCCCTGAGATACCCTCCTCGGTCAGGATGTCGACTGTGAGGAGTTCAGGATATGCTTCAGGATATGGCCAAAATCCTCAGATCGGTAATGTGTCAAATAATAATATTCTTGCTACTAACAACAATGGGTCGTTGCAGGATGCAGGTATGACGTCAACATTTACCAGGGAGCTCCAGAAATTGAAGGACATGATATCCAGTGTACCTGGAGTGGTCCAGCCAATTCCGGAAGTATCCCAAGACAGCCACAGGATATCCCGCTTTGCGTATCCTATCTGTGATGCTGAAATCCCAAAAAGATTTCAGACTCCCAACATGAAACTGTATGACGGGACTACGGATCCTGAAGAACATATTGCCCAGTATAGGGAACGGATGGAGATCAATCCTATCCCTCCAGATCTTAAGGAAGCATTCTTATGCAAGGGATTCGGTTCTACCTTGACAGGATCAGCCTTAAAATGGCTGTTAAACGTCCCTCCTCACTCAATTACTTCGTTTGCTCATTTGGTTAATTTATTTAAAAGTCAATTTTCTTGTAGTCGGAGTTTTGAGAAACTAACCAGTGACCTTTACAGGATAACTCAAGGATCTCAGGAATCCTTGAGGGATTACGTGAACAAGTTCAGTCGAGAATCCTTGGATATCCCACATCTTGATGTTGCAACAGCTGTGCAAGCTTTTAAGATGGGGTTACAAAAGGATTCTCAGTTTTATCAGGATCTTGTAATGAATCCCTGCATGAATCTCGACGAAGCTCGTAACAGGGCTTTGAGATATATCCGTTTGGAAGATGACAAGAAGATGCAAGAGAGGATGAATTCTACCTCAACCTACGAATCAACCAACAGGAAATCAGAATCCTCATATAAGCCATATCGCTCCAAGCCATATGGCAGAAATGATAACAAGAAAGTGAATGCTGTTGAAGACGAGGATCCTGAAGAATATCCTGACTTATCTGAATACTGCTTTTCTGTTAATATACCTGAGTTAATGTATGCTATGCAGGGTTTAGGGGACAAAGCTAGGTGGCCTCGAAAGAACCAGCAGAAAGCTGATTGGAAGGATAAATCCAAATGGTGTGCCTTCCATGAAGACTTCGGACATATGACCGAGGATTGCATTGCTTTAAGGAAAGAAATAAGTTACCTGTTAAGCAAAGGGTATCTGAAGGACTTGCTGGGAAGAAAGAAGAATAAAGGGCAGGATCCCGAGAAGGATCCTGAACGAGCAGCATCACCCCCAGCAGATGCCAAGATAATTAACTTTATTTCAGGAGGATCCGACATTTGTGGGACTTCGTATTCGGCGGCTAAGAGACATGCAAAGGAAGCTAAGAGTGAAAGGGGAGACAAACCAGTCAGGGTGACTACCCTCACAACTGATAAAGTGATCACTTTCGATAGTGATGACAGGGATACTGTTCAGGATCCTTACCATGATGCTTTGGTAATAACATTATATGTGGCTAACTATTTTGTACACAGGATATTGGTGGACAACGGTAGTTCTGTCAATATAATTCAGCTGGAAACATTGAAAATGATGAATGTATCTCCGATGGACATTACTTCGAAGTCCACTGTGCTCGTTGGTTTCAGTGGAGAAGCTAGAAATACTGTAGGAGAGATAAAGTTACCAGTATATGTTGACACGTGTCATCACCGGGTGTTGCCGCGTTCTTGATCTCTCGCGGCCCGCGTAAACTAACGGGGTGACTTACGCGAACAAAAATGGCTTTTTAGGACCTTTTCTGTCGGACGCTTGTAAAAGAGGGTCCTAAAAACTATTTAATAGGACTAATGAACTTTTGGGGTCCTTTTATAATATATTTTACTAAACCGGTGTCCTAAAAAACTATTTAATAGGATGGATGATTTTTTGGGGTCCTATTATCATATTCTTTAATAGGATACTTAAAATGTAGATCCTAATAAAGTACTTTATAAGACATTTAATTGTTAGTGTCCCATTATGTGGTACTGTATTAGGACACTTGATCATCTGGGGTCCTATTATAACATAACTTAATAGGACACGTTGTAGTTAAGTCATAAATGTTCAGTGTTATGGGACCCTTTGTAGTCGAAGTCATATTAGAACTTAACTTAATAGGACACTTGACACTTGGGTCTTATAACTTTAAACTTTATAGGACACTTAATCATTATGGTGTTATTATAATACACCATAATAGGACACTTGATATTTGAATCGTAAAACATAAGTTTTATAGGACGTTTATGTAAACTGTCGTATTTTTTGATACAAAATGTCTTAAATTTGGATCACAATGGAATTTTTATTCCCTCCTAATTTCTACTAAAAAATTAGAAACTCCATCCCATTTTCATTCTTTCAATTCCCATCATAATAGGATATCTAACTATTCAATCCTTCATTCAATCGATGACCTATTTTCTGCTTCAAGCAACTGCTATTCGCACTACTAGAAAATGAGGCTAATACAACTTTTTTTTTAATTTTGTTGCATTTGACTCTAATGCAACTTTGTTCAACATACAAGTTGCATTAATAGATCTAATGCAACTTTTATCATAAAAAGTTTCATAATTTTAAGGTAATTGCAACCTTTTTATTTAAAGGTTGCGAATTTTACTAGAAATGACAACTTATACTTGAAAGGTTCCAAACATTATTAAAATTTGCAACTTTTATTCTGGATATTACATCCTTTTTTTTAATGGCTAATTTCTTTAATTCCCTGTCGTCTGTGGGACTTGAACCCAATAACTTTCCCTTCCCAATCTAGGTGTTTTTAAAGGTTTGCATTTGCCAATGGACCACCACCACATTGATTTGATACACTACTAGAAAATAGGCCTAATGCAACTTTTTATAAGCAACCTTTTTTTTTCAAATGAGTTGCATTTGACTATAATGCAACTTCGTTGAACACAAAGGTTGCATTAGATCTTCTAATGCAACCTTTTTCCTAAAAAAAGTTGCAAAATTGGATTGAATTTGCAACTTTTTTATTAAAAAGTTGTGAATTTCATTAAATATTGTAACTTTTTCTTGAAAGGTTGAATTGAGAAAAATTAAATGCAATTATGCAACTATTATTTAAAAGGTTGCATTTTTGAAGTAAATGCCAATATTGTTTAGATAGGTTGCATACAAATGGATGTGGTGTCGTGTCGTAACCTAATTAGTGATTTGCCCACAAACTTTCTTGGCCCAAAAAATTTTAGGTTGATAAATTTATAAAAACAACAAAAATATAGGAAATTTTGTTTGTAGATAGTACAGTGACAATTGATATTTGAATAATATTTTGTTGTTATTAAACCACATTATACGCAAAAACAAAGATTTTTGCAAAAACAACCAAAGGGGGCTATAATTGTGACTCCTGAATTTGGCAACTAAACATTCTAAAGGCTTTTAATTTTCCTTTTACTCTCTATGATACGCTTAATTAAACAATCCTATACTAATCCCCTTACTTGGGGCCTAGCGGTAGGAGGCTTGAGTTTTTCAATGGTGACTCAATTTCAATTCTCACTTGTGTTATATTAGGGTGGATATACGTAATGAAGGATTTGAACTAGGCCTTGTATGAGGTTGTTAGTTCGATTCCTGAGCCCAACCGGGTTTTCGTCCCACCGTGTGTTACGTCAGAGAGTTCTGCTCTGGCGGTGGCACAACGACTGTCAAGTGGTAGCCGACGGTATGGTTTATCGGGGGAATGCCCAAAAAAGCTAAACTTTGAAGCCAGTGTTGGCTCGATTAAGACAACATAGTCTGGCCAAAGTGGGGCAATACGAGATTCTCTGATTTGAGAGTGTTGTAACCTTATATATGAAGCTCACCATTCAAAAAAAACAAAAAAAAACAAAAAAAAAACAATCCTATACTAATGGTGCAAACGAGCCGAGTTACTTGAGCTCAACTTGAAAAAAAGCTCGAAGCAAATCGAACTTAAATGAGCTGAGCAGGAACCTAGAAACGAAATTGTTATGTAAACATGCCCGAGCCTAGAAACAAGCCCGTTACATAAACAAGCCCTTGTTTACCGAGCCTAGCTTAAAGAGTTTGAGCCGGCTTGCAAGCCTAAACGAGCCCGCTGTTAATATTATTTTTTAATTGATATATCAAATATGTTAAATTAATAATGGTTATGATCTATAAAATTAGGAAAAAATAATTTTAAAGATGACTATGAGCCTAGTTTAAGCTTGAAAACTACCTATGAGCCAAGCTGGAGCTTTAAAAAAAAATCGAATTCTACCGAGCTCAAGTTTCATAAGTTACACAAGCGCAAGCTCGAGTTTTGTCAAGTTCAAGCTCGACTCAACTTGTTTGCAACACCCAACGCTAAAATTTCCATTCTCCCTAAACTTTCTTCCCGCTCAACGCAATTTCCATATACCCTAAAATTTCTCTCTTCCTGCCCAACACAAAACTAGGGGTGTTAATCGAATCGAATTTTCGAATTATTCGAATCAAATTGTTCGAATAATTTTTATTTTTCCTTGAATTCGTATTCGATTCGAATTCGATTAAAACCTACCGAATTCGATTCGAATTCGTGTTTGAATAAAAAACCCAATTCGTATTCGATTAAAAATTCGAATTCGAATCGAATTCGAATAAATTCGATTTAATTCAGATTCTTTAAAAACATGTAAAAACTTTCATAATGAAACATAAATTTTAAAGCAATCATAAATCACGATATCACATTAAAAAGTTACAAATAAAGTACCACAAATCTAAAATTCAAAACGAGAAGTCGGAAATAACCACTCCACATTACAAGTTAATATTTTTATGCTTAAAAATCTATTGATAGATTTGTTACTTAGGTTTTAGTTATGGACCATATAGTGGGTTTGGTAATGGGTAATTTTAATACTTGGAAAAAATTTGAAAATAATTTATAGTATAGCCTAATCAAAGTTATATATGTATTATATATAAAAATAATAAATAAAAATGTATAATTTTTATTCGAATTTCGAATCGAATCGAATTTGAAATTAAATTCGTATTCGATTTACTTGACTCGAATTGAATCGAATTCGAATTCTTATAAACGAAACGAATTCTTGATAATCGAATCGAATTTAAATGAATTTCGAATTTTTCGAATTCGAAACGAATTCTCTACACCCCTACACAAAACTCCTCCTCCAAATAAACCCTAACCTCGTATATCTTTTGAAACGTACTCCAAAAGACGACCCTTTCTTGTTACCCAAGATCCAGCAGAGAACAAGGTTATCATCCCAATCGCAGTGCCAGTGCCATCATGCCGGCCTAAAAGGACTCTTCAAGTCAAAGCCCTAGAAGCTGGTTGACCTAGTCCGTCCAACTCGAGATCTCCTCGTATTCGCCGAATGCAATCCTCGAGAAAGCAAAATGCGATGAAAAGGTACTGTTATGGGTCATTTTCTGAGCGTACATATCTTGATCAATATCCTGCTTTTAATTGTTTATTTGTGACCAGGATACTGGACGGGGATATTGCTAACATCCTGGGCGATATCCTGAGGTTGATTGAATTAACCACGTGCAGGTTAAAGGCTGGGGTTAGCTAACGGTCAGATGGACTTCATCTCCTCAAGACTCGGGCATGTTTGTTATGGGAGAGACGTTGAACCCGAAAGACTAGGTCTACAACGTTCGAGTGAGGAATATTCGCTGGATACCGATTATTTAGGATAGTTTGTTATATTTGTTTTACTATAAATAGATGGGGGCGGATCAGATTAAGGCACGCAACTTTCACATTTTCAAACACTTTCTCTCCAGCTCTCTGCAAACACTACACACAAACACTTGTATTCAAATCACATTGTAACACCTAGTTGATTCGCTCTACATCCTGCACTGTATCCTAATATTAGAAGCAATAGAAGAACAAGGCAGCTGCGATTGTCAGCTCCCGAGGTTTTGTGCCGGCGATCTAGATTGATCAAGGGCTTTCCTCGTACATCACGTGTCAACCTTTACTTTTCTGCTCATTGTTTGATCACAGATACAGCTCTATATCTTGAGCCGTATCCTGAAATTGTTTTTATAACTAACTTGGTTAACATATTTTTCACACATAATTTTAGCACACTACCTCACTTAACTAATTTGATCACTAAATTGCTTCGGTAATTTTTGACCAAAACAATTTGGCGCCCACCGTGGGGCAAGTGGTGCTATTTTTGCTAAAAACTTTAGTAAAATCATTATTCGGTTTTCTTTTGTCAAAACTTTTTTCTAACTTATTTTCAATGGCTTCGAGATCAAACATGAGCTCCTCCACTATGTCCGCTACGGCTTCTGCTACTACCGGTTCGGTGCTTCCACCACCTCCTCCAAGGATGCCAGTTTCTTCACAACTTCAGGATGTTATCCCTACTCGGAGTGTTCAGGGATCTGCTCCCGTTTTAGCCTCTAATGATGAAATTCTAACTTTATTTGGAAGTGTGCAGGAACAAATGAGGCAGCAACAGGAAACTAACAAATGCTGTTAAGAGAAATACAACTCTTAAAAGCTAGTTCGAGTAGACCTGCTGAAGAAACTGTCACTCCTATACAGCCCAGGGCTTTGAACTTCAGTTCCGCAGTTTACACTGAGGATAACAGGGGGAATATCGTCCCAAGCCATTCTCAGAATCATACCCCTGAGATACCCTCCTCGGTCAGGATGTCGACTGTGAGGAGTTCAGGATATGCTTCAGGATATGGCCAAAATCCTCAGATCGGTAATGTGTCAAATAATAATATTCTTGCTACTAACAACAATGGGTCGTTGCAGGATGCAGGTATGACGTCAACATTTACCAGGGAGCTCCAGAAATTGAAGGACATGATATCCAGTGTACCTGGAGTGGTCCAGCCAATTCCGGAAGTATCCCAAGACAGCCACAGGATATCCCGCTTTGCGTATCCTATCTGTGATGCTGAAATCCCAAAAAGATTTCAGACTCCCAACATGAAATTGTATGACGGGACTACGGATCCTGAAGAACATATTGCCCAGTATAGGGAACGGATGGAGATCAATCCTATCCCTCCAGATCTCAAGGAAGCATTCTTATGCAAGGGATTCGGTTCTACCTTGACAGGATCAGCCTTAAAATGGCTGTTAAACGTCCCTCCTCACTCAATTACTTCGTTTGCTCATTTGGTTAATTTATTTAAAAGTCAATTTTCTTGTAGTCGGAGTTTTGAGAAACTAACTAGTGACCTTTACAGGATAACTCAAGGATCTCAGGAATCCTTGAGGGATTACGTGAACAAGTTCAGTCGAGAATCCTTGGATATCCCACATCTTGATGTTGCAACAGCTGTGCAAGCTTTTAAGATGGGGTTACAAAAGGATTCTCAGTTTTATCAGGATCTTGTAATGAATCCCTGCATGAATCTCGACGAAGCTCGTAACAGGGCTTTGAGATATATCCGTTTGGAAGATGAAAAGAAGATGCAAGAGAGGATGAATTCTACCTCAACCTACGAATCAACCAACAGGAAATCAGAATCCTCATATAAGCCATATCGCTCCAAGCCATATGGCAGAAATGATAACAAGAAAGTGAATGTTGTTGAAGACGAGGATCCTGAAGAATATCCTGACTTATCTGAATACTGCTTTTCTGTTAATATACCTGAGTTAATGTATGCTATGCAGGGTTTAGGGGACAAAGCTAGGTGGCCTCGAAAGAACCAGCAGAAAGCTGATTGGAAGGATAAATCCAAATGGTGTGCCTTCCATGAAGACTTCGGACATATGACCGAGGATTGCATTGCTTTAAGGAAAGAAATAAGTTACCTGTTAAGCAAAGGGTATCTGAAGGACTTGCTGGGAAGAAAGAAGAATAAAGGGCAGGATCCCGAGAAGGATCCTGAACGAGCAGCATCACCCCCAGCAGATGCCAAGATAATTAACTTTATTTCAGGAGGATCCGACATTTGTGGGACTTCGTATTCGGCGGCTAAGAGACATGCAAAGGAAGCTAAGAGTGAAAGGGGAGACAAACCAGTCAGGGTGACTACCCTCACAACTGATAAAGTGATCACTTTCGATAGTGATGACAGGGATACTGTTCAGGATCCTTACCATGATGCTTTGGTAATAACATTATATGTGGCTAACTATTTTGTACGCAGGATATTGGTGGACAACGGTAGTTCTGTCAATATAATTCAGCTGGAAACATTGAAAATGATGAATGTATCTCCGATGGACATTACTTCGAAGTCCACTGTGCTCGTTGGTTTCAGTGGAGAAGCTAGAAATATTGTAGGAGAGATAAAGTTACCAGTATATGTTGAAGGGGTCAACTCGATACAACGCTTCTGTGTGATGGACTCCTTATCCTGCTACAACATCATACTAGGCAGGCCGTGGATCCATGACATGAAGGCTGTGCCTTCGACTTATCACCAATGCATCAAGATTCCAACCCCTTAGGGGGTCATCAAGGTTGATAGTGATCAGCAGGAGGCGAAGGAATGCTACACATCCTCGATGAAATCCTCGACCAAGCCTAATCCAGCATAGCAATTAAAGATGCGGGCCCAGGATACCTTGGAAGCTTCGGAGCAGGATGTGAAAAAAGTTGTCCTGGATCAGGATAATCCTGATATCTCGGTGCTCGTCGGAACCAATATCCCTCGGGATATTGAAGAACAATTAACTGACTTTTTGAAGTGCAGGATGTCAACGTTTGCATGGAAGCATGAGGATATGACAGGTATATCCAAAGACATTATTACTCAGAAGCTTGGAATTGACAGGTCGTTCAAGCCTGTTCAGCAAAAAAGAAGGAAGTTTGCTCCTGAGCGAAATATAATCATCCAAGAGGAAGTTGAAAGATTGTTAAAGTCCAAAATGATCAGAGAAGTCAAGTTCCCAAGATGGTTGGAAAATGTGGTCGTAGTGCAGAAGAAAAATGGGAAATGGAGAGTCTGTGTAGATTACACAGACTTGAATAAGGCTTGTCCTAAAGACCCATTCCCCCTTCCTCATATCGATGCAATGGTGGATGCTACTGCTGGGCATGAGATGTTAACGTTCATGGACGCATCCTTAGGATTTCAGCAGATTCAAATGGAGCCTTCGGACCAGGAGGATACTGCTTTCATGACACCAACAGGTATTTATTGCTATACTGCTATGCCTTTCGGTTTGAAAAATGCAGGTGTAACATACCAGAGATTGGTGAACATGATGTTCAAAGATAAGCTGGGGAACACCATGGAGGTATATATTGACGATATGGTGGTGAAATCTAAAAAGGCTGAGGATCACCTCTAGGATATCAAGGGAGCATTTGATATCCTGGATCAGTATAACATGAAGCTGAATCCTGCTAAGTGCCATTTCGGAGTGGGGGCAGGAAAGTTTCTAGGATATATGGTGACGAAAAGGGGGATAGAGGCAAGCCCGGAGCAGATTAAAGCTATCCTGGATATAAAATCACCTTCGGATATGAAGGATGTTCAACGGTTAACAGGCCGAGTAGCAGCATTGAACAGATTTATTTCAAGATCCTCGGAAAAGTGCAAGGAATTCTATGATATCCTCAAGAAGAATAAGAAGTTCGAATGGGGAGCAAAGCATGAAGCAGCCTTGCAGGATTTGAAGCGATATCTCTCGACTGCACCTCAATTGATGAAGCCTGAAAATGGTGAACCACTATCCCTATACCTCGCTGTATCAGGGAATGCTGTAAGTGCCGTTCTTATAAAAGACCATGAAGGTCAGCAATATCCTGTCTATTATGTTAGTAAAAGTCTACTAGATGCTGAAACTAGATATTCTCATTTAGAAAAATTGATATTAGCCCTAGTTATGGCATCGACAAAGCTTAAACATTATTTTGAGACACATAGGATCCATGTTAAAACCAATTATCCTGTTAAAAACGTGCTTAGGAAACTGGAGATGTCAGGTAGGATGGCCAAGTGGTCAGTGAAATTGAGTGCTTATGACTTAGTATATGAACCTAGAAATGCCATAAAATCTCAGGCTTTAGCTGACTTTGTGGCTGATTTCAGTAGTGACATTCAAAATGAAGTAGATTTAGAAGTACAGCAGCTAAGAGAAAACTTAGAATGCTGGACATTATATACTGATGGTGCATCCAATGTAAGAGGTGTAGGTTTAGGTATACTACTAAAATCGCCACAGGGGGACATATTACCCCAGGCTATTAGGTGTGAATTTTCTGCTACTAATAATGAGGCAGAATATGAAGCTTTAATTGCAGGATTGGAGTTGACTAAGAATATGAATATCAAAAATTTGCAAGTGTATGTTGACTCCTTGTTAATAACTAATCATTTTAATGGAAGCTATGCAGTTAAAGGAGAGAAGTTAATCGGGTATCTCGAAATTCTTAAAAAATTAGCAGGATATTTCGATACTTTTACACTTGAGCAGGTACCAAGAGAAGACAATGCTGAAGCTGATGCCTTGGCAAATCTAGGATCATCGGTCAGGATACTGGAAGGAACCCGGATACCAATATTACATATCCTATATCCTGCGATGAATCCTCAGGATAAGGAAGTAATAAGTATTCAGGATCCTGATGATGGCTATCTTGAGGAGGATCCTAAGTCCTGGATAGCTCCAATCATGAGATATCTAAAGCAAGGATACATCCCAAAGAATGAGAATCCTAAAGCCTTTAGGATGAAGGTATCACGATTCACTATTATAAATGATGTTTTGTATAAGAAATCTCTTGCAGGACCATATCTGAGGTGCTTGGAGGATCCTGAAACCAAGGAAGTACTTCAGGATATACATGAAGGGGATTGTGGTAACCATACTGGGGGTAGGTCATTATTCTCAAAAGTATTAAGTACAGGATATTATTGGCCGACAATGAGGAAAGATGCCACAGAATATGTTCGAAGATGTGATGCATGTCAAAGACATAGTAACATACTGCATCAGCCTGCTGAACCATTATATCCTATTGTTTCCCCTTGGCCATTTATGAAGTGGGGTATGGATATAGTGGGAAAGCTTCCAAAGGCTCCAGGAGGGAAGGTTTTTATGTTGGCAATGACAGATTATTTCTCCAAATGGGTTGAAGCCGAGGCATTTGTCCAAGTCAGGGATCAAGAAGTGGTATCCTTCATAAAGAGAAATATCCTGACCAGATTCGGAGTACCAGCCGAGATAATCTGTGACAATGGTTCTCAATTTATAAGTAAGAGGACTACTGACTTTTGCAAGAGTTGGGGAATCAAAATGATTACGTCTACTCCGGTACATCCTCAAGCAAATAGACAAGCTGAATCCTCAAACAAGATAATTATCAACAACTTGAAGAAAAGATTAGGGGCCAAGAAAGGAAGATGGGCAGAAGAATTACCCTTTGTTTTGTGGGCTGATAGAACGACGGTAAAAAATGCAACTGGTCAAACCCCGTTTTCCTTAGTATTTGGAGCAGAAGCAGTGATCCCGACAGAAATGGTGATACCCACAGCAAGATCCAACCTCTGGAATCCTGAGCAGAATCCTGAAGTCCTATGCCAGGAGCTGGATACTATTGATGAGACAAGAGATGCAGCACGGCTAAGAATGGCGACATATCAACAAAGGATATCCAGAACATACAACAAGAAGATAAGGATTAGAAGGTTCAAAGTTGGAGATTGGGTGTTAAGAAAAGCTTTTCAGAATACTACCAATCCTGCTGATGGAAAGCTGGCTCCGAAATGGGAAGGACCACATGAGATTGAATCAGAATCAGGAAAAGGTGCATACCGACTCAAGGATATGGAGGGGGATATGCTACCGAGATCTTGGAATTCTATACACCTTAAACTTTATTTCAACTAAGTTTAGAATTTAATTTCTAACTCAAGATGGTATGAATTCTATCTCTTTTAAATATGTTTGATTTGATTTGTTCTTTGAAACCCAATACTAACTTAAGCATCGGAGGGGTGTTAGCCAAGCTAACACCCACCTTAGTTTAAGGATGTTTTGCAGTATATGCTCCGGGATATAGCTCCAGGATGCTCACTCAGGATACTTCGGAAGATTAGAGGGTTGGCCCCCTCTCTCACGTATAAGGGATCCTGATCCCTTCACAGGTTTAAAGGTATTCACCTTTCTTCCGAATTGGGTTTAAACACCCCGCCTGGAGCGCAAGTTATTCGGGAATAGTTCAAGGTGGCGGGACCAGTCCATGTAAAAGTGGCTGACAATTTCGTTACTATTGGCTATATCCTGAATCCTAAAGGTATATGAAGATTGATCACCCTCTCTCACGAAAGGGTATTTTCATACTCTCTAAGGTTTAAAGGTTTTCACCTTTCTAAGTCTTGGAGTTTATATACTCCCGCCTGTAGCGCATGAAAATCTGGGATTTCCCCCAGGATACGAGGGATTCATCCCCAATACATTTTTTGGGTTTTACCCCTGTAACACGAAAAATTGTCTATACAATGGGAACTGATATACAGAAGATTTCTAAGTATTTGAAGACATTGTACACAGGGGACATTCCTACTAAGGCAATGGTGTAAAGCTCAAAGGGTAAGGCTCGGACCTAATACACTGAGTGTCTCAGACAGGGGACATCTTTATTGGAAGAGTTGCAAGGGGATTGAAGTTTGAGAATAGGGTTATACCCTATTCCTGGTATGATCTTTCCTTTGTAAACTTTGTTTAAGTTTTTAACAGTACTATGTTTGGTAAAAGGTTAAACATCCTGATTAGGATAAATTGTGGGAATATATTTTCGAAATACTTTTTAGGATATTTGATTAAGATATTTGAAGCTTGTACTGGTTTGAAACTTTGATCAAGCAAGTATCGTCAAAACAGGTTTTAAAAATGGACTATCTTTTAATTTTCTCTAAAGGTGATTGAATATTTAGAAATTCTATTTAATAAAAGTTTTCATAATATATCACTGAGTATATTTTGGAAAACTAAGGTCTGTAATAAGAAAGACAGGAAGTGATAGCAAGAAAAATGAAAGATGAAATTATTGGAAATAAACGGTACTAGTTGATAACCAAAGGCTTCATCCTGAAACCTAGGACCCATCCACCTTCAGCTATCAAATTGTTTTGATACGGAAATAAAAATTGTTCATAAGACATAAAATTGTTCAAACAAAAGGAAATAAGTTTTAGGGGGCAGTGCCATCTTCGTTCGCGGTAATTTCAGCAGCATCCGTCTCAGGATCCACCTCAGCATCCCTCTCAGCATCGTAAGCTTTTTCAGCTACTTTGTAAGATCCTTCGGCAGCTGGTGTGGTAGAAATGCCGCCAAGATTCTTTAGCTTCGTTTCCCAGGCACCAACGTCCCAAGAAGGGCATTCAAAACCTAGTGTTTTGGCTTCATAGGCCATCTTCAGCCTGGCCTGGAGAAGAGAAGTGACGACAGAACTCTTAAGGCTATCCCGGTAGCTGACCATATCCCGTTCATGTTGCACATGGGCAGCTTCAAGATCGGCTTGGGCTTGAAGAGTAGCTTTGTTGAGAGCAGTCTGGTGTTCTTGAATCATAGCCTTGAACTTCTCCTCGTAATGACGAGATTTGGCGGCTGCAATCATGCCTTGATCGGAGATTGTGACTTCTGCTTCCTTTAACTTGGACTCAAGCGTCTTGTTAAGCCCGCAGGATTCTTGATATAGATGAACCAGACGTTCAAGACCCTGCGAAAGTAAGAGGACAGGTATTGATTTTGATAAATCTTTGTAAATGATATAAGCTGCAGGATGTGGTTTGAGAATAGTAACCTGGTTAAGAAAGGAAGTCATAAACCCGCTAGCTTCGATGAACCCGTGCTTCTCATAGGGAAAAGTGTCAGAGATGACGGGGGAATCAGGCTCTTTCCTTTTACGAGAGCTGGAGCTCCGGGGCTTGATAGTTGGCAAGGGTTTGGTGATGACAATGGCTTTGGAACCACTGGGTTTGGATGAGGCTATGGCCTTAGGATTGGGTTCCTTCTTGATCTGAACCTGATCAGAATAGCTGTCCAACTCGTCGAGATCAAAGACTTCAGGGATCTTAGCCGGTGCTGCATAAAGGAAAAAGTTTTACATTATTATTACTCTTCATTCTATTATGCTATACTAACTAACTATTTTAAAAGTAGTCCTTACCAGACATTTCAGATGACGAGTATTGACTGGAACTCGGGATGTGTGTGGTGAAACTCCTGTCTATTGCAGGTAATTGGTAAACAATATTGATTCTTTCCTCTGGTTCAGCAGTAGGGGGAGCTACTTTCTTGAAATTTACTACATAATAATCAAAAAGAAGGATATTAGTAAAAGATAAAAATCTAAAGGTACATGAGAACATTTATGACCCTACCGGTGGTTAACCACTCCACCGGAAGGCTGGCACCCTCAGCAATGGAGTCTCGTTTGACGAAAAAGAACTTGCGTTGCCATCCGTCTTCATTTTTAGTAGCTTTAAGAATAAGGGGTTTGTTGGAAGTCGAAAAAAGCAAAAACCGGCTAGAACCGTGAGATCGGAGGCGATAAGAGATTGGCAGATCCTCGATACAAAGGTCGGGACAGTGAAGGTTTTTGATTTGGTTAAGTACGATTAATACTCTCCAAACCATGGGCATGGTTTGAGCAAAAGAGATGCCGGTGGTCCGGAAGAATTGCATCATGAATTCGGGAAAGGGGTATCGAAGACCCAGCGAAAAAGGGTATGCTGGAAAGCAAACCCAATCTGTGGAAGAAACATCCGATCGAATTGACCGATCGAACGGTCTAAAGACTGTGTTATCAGGAAAAGCACCGGAAGCTCTCAAAGCCGCAATGTCTGCATTATCAAAGGCACAGACTTCTTTCTCAGGATTTTTGAGAAGATTCTGCTGGGTAAAAGTCTCGGATGATTCACCGGTTTGGGAATGAGTCCTGGTGGCCATGGCAGATGAAGAAAGAAAGATTGATAAAAGATGAACAAGAAGTAGGGAATTACCTGGAGACTCTGTTGAAGATATCTGCTTTTCAAACAAGAAGAGAGAAGATATAGGGGCATTGTGGATCTCCATCGAGTTAAAAGCGCGTTGGAGGTTATGATGTGATTTTGACCGTCGTCTAGATTTAATTGCTTTAATTTATGAGATAAAACTTTTAAATATATCCATTGGATTGGTACACCAACAGATATATTTGGGGACAATTGTTATGGGTGATTTTCTGAGCGTACATATCTTGATCAATATCCTGCTTTTAATTGTTTATTTGTGACCAGGATACTAGACGGGGATATTGCTATCATCCTGGGCGATATCCTGAGGTTGGTTGAATTAACCACGTGCAGGTTAAACGCTGGGGTTTGCTAACGGTCAGATGGACTTCATCTCCTCAACACTCGGGCATGTTTGTTATGGGAGAGACGTTGAACCCGAAAGACTAGGTCTACAACGTTCGAGTGAGGAATATTCGCTGGATCCCGGTTATTTAGGATAGTTTGTTATATTTGTTTTACTATAAATAGATGGGGGCGGATCAGATTAAGGCACGCAACTTTCACATTTTCAAACACTTTCTCTCTAGCTCTCTGCAAACACTACACACAAACACTTGTATTCAAATCACATTGTAACACCTAGTTGATTCGCTCTACATCATGCACTGTATCCTAATATTTGAAGCAATAGAAGAACAAGGCAGCTGCGATTGTCAGCTCCCGAGGTTTTGTGCCGGCGATCTAGATTGATCAAGGGCTTTCCTCGTACATCACGTGTCAACCTTTACTTTTCTGCTCATTGTTTGATCACAGATACAGCTCTATATCTTGAGCCGTATCCTGAAATTGTTTTTATAACTAACTTGGTTAACATATTTTTCACACATAATTTTAGCACACTACCTCACTTAACTAATTTGATCACTAAATTGCTTCGGTAATTTTTGACCAAAACAGGTACAAAATTGTTAAATTCGTGTGCATGTTTATAATTTATTAGGGACCTAATTATAAACAGTTTGTGAGAGTAGCGACTATGAGAATCTTTCACTGTACCGTTAGATGATTCCAATTGCAGTTTAGAAACTTATGGGGTTCATGGCCCTTCTTTAGGTCAGTTTTGGCACGAATATCCTCGTTATTTAAACACAACTTTAAATATATATCTGGTCAATAAAGTTAAGCTTGTTTGTATTATCTTTGATTAGTTACTAGGATTTTGACCCGTCGCGCGTTGCGGCGGCATCTAAAGTTAAAGTAACTCGTATTTATACTGTATATTTGACCCGACTCTTTACTTAAAAAATTACATCGCCATCAAATGAAAACGTAGTATATTTGACCCGACTTGCTTTCAAATACAGTTTACGAACGTATACAAAATAAGTAGAACATAGATAAACAAAAGTATAATAATTTGTCCACGTTGCGGTGTAAAGTCGTAAAAGTCATTTAAACCAGAGGAGGTGTCAACTTATTAAGTAGAAAATGTTAAGAAGGTCAAAGTTGTTAATTACTGAAAGTTAGAAGTGAATGTGCAACTTACTTAAAGATAAAGGTTAATAGTATTTCATATAAAAAAATTAAAGGTGTAAAGTGGAAAAACTTGAAAGTATAAGGGTCTTTTTTGTTGGTTTAAAACTTTAAAGAAAAGAAATGAAAAAGTAAAAAAAAAAGTCAAAAACTTTAAAAGAGAGGTCTGGCAACTTTTGTCTTTAATGGAGGATATAAAGGAAGCAAATGGCTGGCAACTCTATAAGTTGTCAACAAAGGAAGCAAATTTTGTCTTTTATGGAGGATATAAAGACAAAGGCCACCGACCTTTGTCTTTAATAGTATATAAATTTCATTTGTGTAAGTGGTTGGTCAACATGAATGATGTTATAGTACTTACCGAAAACACTTTAATTCTTTTCAAATAGAGCAAGTTTATATAAAATATAGATGTGCTAACACAAATACAAGTAATTTTTTACATTATTTTTATGCTCGATTGCTTGTTTATGAGGGTATGGTAACATAAATTGAAAGGACCAGGCCCAAACAAGTTAGATATGTTGTTATGACTATACCCATTTTTGCATGTATCACTCAGTCCTGTCTAGATGCTCTTAATAATGGTGAAGTTCCTACTATATGATTATAAACCTCATGGCAGGTTAGCTTTATTTTATTTTACTTCCATTTTTGCGTTATAAGCTGGATGAAGGTCCCCGTTATCTTTATTTACAGAGTGTTGAAGGAGCAGAGTGTGAAAGGGCATATGATTCGGACACTGAGTTTTATGTGCATATCTTTGATGGTACAATTCTGCCGACTGACTACTGAAGTATGATTCATTGTCTATTTTTCTTTTATTGGTAGGCAAATATTTAGACATTTTATTTCCCAAATTATTGTAGGGTGCTACTAGAAAAGCTCATGAAGACGTTCAAATGGCGGTGGAGACTCTTTACCACCATTGTAGTGGAAGCTAGATAAAAATATAAGAAACGTTAATATAATTTTTTTAGAGAAGCTTTTGAGGTAATTCTTCTATGTTTCTTTTTTAAGATTCTTAGTTATATGTGTTTGGTCATAATATAGTTATAGGAAGTAGGCTGTTCTAATTTTTAAGTTTTTTTATTTATTAAAAGGAGGTCTAATCTTGGAAGAACTATAATTATAAAAAAGAATTGAGTTTGGAAATTAAAAAAAAAGTTACTTCAGATGGTTGGACCTTTTAAGTGTGGTGTTTCATTAGAGCATAAAATTCTTGTGCATTTGTTGATTTGACAAAAATTGGAAGTGGATTCTTTGGGGACATGGTACTTAACATTTTGTATGTTGTGTAGAATTTTTAGGATGATATGGTTCAAGAGTATTCAAATGCACCTTTAGGATTTTCTCAAACTCATTTGCCTATGGCATCTACAGTCTTTTTATTTGGTTTTCATCATAGGTTTGTTCAAAATCCAGACATCTCTTGGTTTTATTTTCCGCTACCACTTAAAACAAATATATGAGCATGCTTCTAGTTTAAAAGGGATAGCATGGCAGAAGGTATGTTTTTACAATTTATTAAAATGTCAATCTTATCTCTTGTTATGCATTTACGGAATGTTTTGTGAGCCTTTTCTCTGTAGTCGCATACCCCAATTGTATTGACAAAAGAGATCACTCTTGCATTGTCATTCTTGATCCATTTGAGCTTTGGTAAATTAGTTTCACTGGTATATTCATTGTTTTTGTTCATCACCGGTTCATGAGGTTTGTCTAATTCTTTGGTGCTTGATTAATCTATATTAATACTAATTTTGTTATTGGTTTTGCCAAACTGTTAAGTAATAGCACAAAAAATTCTTATACAAAAAATTATGTTTTTGAGTGCAGATGGATTCCAAGATTTTGAAGAACTAGAGGTATGCAAGGAAGCACACGAAATAGAGTGGGAAAATTTCTATAGAAGAATATATGTTTTCAGGTCAGTTGTCATTTTTCTAGTTTTTGTTATCAACTAGAACTTTTAGGGGTGTTGTTAGGTTTCTAGTTTTTCTGCTTGGCTTAACCGGGTATTTTCAATTTGAAAATGTAACCAATACTTTTTATTGTAGTTTAAGGCTTTTTTTCTTTATGGGTTTCGTTATACTTAAAAGACAAAAGCATTGAAACTCAAATATAATATTTCATACACTTGAATGGAACCGAAAATGCAACGGGTGAACCGATTACCCAATTCTCAAAATCCGACCTACTTGAACCGACTTACTCGAATCTTAAACGGGTCTGTGGGTTTATTAAGGCATCCGTTGTTTTTGACGGGCCTAAGAACATTAATTTAATTACCAGCCTTTTAAATTTGGTGTAGATTTAATATGATGTTATTCGTGGATATCTTTTTGTGTCAAACTTTAGCTTTCCTTTTTATGAAAAAACGACAGGTTTTAATGTTTACTTATTTTCGCCAAAACATGTTTTGACCGGAATCAATATGACCATTCATTTTGACCTGGCACTGGCTACTTGATCTTTGTTCTCTTGATCTAGTCTTGAAAGATGCAAACATTCACTGTTTCACATAACTACATTTTTCTGTTCAACTTTTTATCACTTTACCTCATATTTCTATATCAAGTTACTAATTTTCTTGTGTTTTTACAGACTTTGACAGCTCTAGCAACTTCCTTTCATGCGCTACAACCTTTGACAGATTCTATATCTCGGTTAATTGACTATTAATGTTTTTTTTTACAAAATACCATAGACCTAATATCTGTCTGATGTTAAAAAAAGTGTCTTCTTTTTTTCAGCTTTGTATGGGTTAAGTTACTAAGTGACATAAATTTCCAGCCAAAACCATGAGTAGAAATGGTCAGAAGAGGTGGCCATAGTTCCAACATTTGATGGTAGACATGTTTAACGGAGCCTTTCTTGAGGAACACTAAACTTGTATCTTTACCAGAATTATACCATCTGACAGACAACAACAAAGCTTGGAGGCTCTGATGTGGAGAGCTATCAAACAACTATCACTTGAAGATCAAGAGGAGTAGAATATTCTCTTTATTATTAGGATGTTATATGTTGATGTTATACAATAACTATTAGGATGTTATATGTTGATGATCTATTTATAAAATTGGTTTTATAATCTTATTTGGGATATTAGGACCATTTTCTTGATATTAAAGTAGCTATAACGTTACATCATAAGGGTCCTATAAATTAATTTTTAAGGACGCTTGTATGTGTATCAAAAGATTAAAAGTAGGTAATCACATATTAGAACATTGTAAAAGTGTCCTAATATGTTTATTTTAGGACGCTATTTAAGTTGTCTATAGACATATTATGCGACCATAAAATTGGTTTCATAATTTTATTTGATATGTTAGGACCCTTTTCTTGGTACTAAATTAGCTATAATGTTACATCATAAGGGTCCTATCAATTAATTTATAAGGACGCTTGTAAGTGTATCAAAAGATTAAAAATATGTAAGCACATGTTAGAACATCATAAAAGTGTCCTAATATGTTTTTATTAGGACACTATTTTAGTTGTTCAAAAACATATTATGCGACCATAAAATTGGTTTCATAATCTTATTTGAGATGTTAGGACGTTTTTTTAGTTGCGGACTTATTACGACCCCTTTACATGAAACGCTTTTACCGTTGGTCCTATTAAATGAAAGGTCCTATAAAATAGCATTTTAGGACGCTTTTGCGCGTACTAAAAACCCAGTTTTCTTGTAGTCGCGACAACCCTAAACTTTTGATTTTTAATTAATTTTAATAATATTTAAGGTATTCGGGGCCCGTTTTTACGTATGGGGTGTATTTTAGGACATATTGGGACATTTTAAAATATATTAGGGTGTCGGAAAATTCATGAGGGTGTCGGTTTTCTTTAGGGTTGTTATATCCTCCCCACCTTATTTTAGAGCTCGTCCTCGAGATCTACTGGAATAGGTGTGGATATTTCTTTTGCATTTCTGACTCAAGCTCCCATGTATACTCAGGTCCTATTTTGGAGTCCCACTTCACTTTGACCAGAACTAGTCTCTTGTGTTTGAGATTTTTGACTTTCCTTTCTTCAATCTGTAGAGGCCTTTCTACAAACTTGAGTTGTTCGTTTACCTCTATATCCTTAAAAGGTACTACCAGTGATTCATCGGCTAAGCATTTCTTGAGATTTGATACATGAAATACATCATGTATTCCAGTCATTTCCTCTGGCAGTTGTAGCTGATAGGCTACAGGTCCTATTGTTCCAATAATCTCAAAAGGTCCAACATACCTGGGACTTAGCTTTCCTCGTTTGATGAATCTTACCACTCCTTTCAAAGGAGAGACCTTTAACAATACTTTATCTCCTACTTGAAATTCCAAGGGTTTGCGTCGGTTATCGGCATAGCTCTTCTGTCGATCACGTGCTGCTTTTAGTCGTTCCTTGACTTGAATAATCTTGTCAGTTTTTTCTTGTACTATCTCAGGTCTAGATAGTTGCTTTTCTCGAATTTTTGCCCAACAGACTGGGGTTCGGCACTTTCGTCCATAAGTTTCTTCGAATGGTGCAACATTGATACTAGTGTGATAGCTATTATTATAAGAAAATTCTATTAAAGGTAAGTGATCGTCCCAATTACCTCCGAAATCAATTACACAAGCTCTAAGCATGTCTTCCATCGTCTGAATTGTCCTTTCGCTTTGTCCGTCTGTTTGAGGATGATAAGCTGTGCTTAGATTTAACTTGGTTCCCATTGCTTTTTGGAAACTTGACCAAAAATGAGAGGTAAAACGACTATCCCTATCAGAAACAATTGATAAAGGTATTCCATGTAAAGAAACAATTTTATTTACATATAATTTAGATAGCTGTTCAATATTGAAAGTTTCTTTCATTGGTAGGAAATGAGCTGACTTGGTTAGTCTATCTACAATCACCCAGATTGTATCATTACCTTTCTTTGTTTTGGGTAATTTAGTAACAAAATCCGTTGTTATCAATTCCCATTTCCACACTGGCATTTCTAACTGTTGTAACAAACTTGAGGGTTTCTGATGTTCAGCTTTAACTTGTGAACAGGTTAAACATTTAGAAACATAGGTTGTTATGTCCTTTTTCATTCCTATCCACCAAAAATTCTTTCTCAAATCCTGGTACATTTTATCACTTCCTAGATGCATCGAATACTTAGACTTATGGGCATCTTCTAATATACGATGACGTAGGTTTCCTAATTTAGGTATCCACATTCTCTTTTCATGGACTCTCCAAATTCCATCTGTTCCTTGTTCTAATTCCTTAATCATACCTTTTAGCTTTTCAGTATCATCCTTGATTACTGATTTTTGTGCTTCTCTTATCTGATCATTTAAATCTACTTGTAAATTTAATTTAAGAGAACATACCCTTTTTGGCTTTTCGTGATACTTTCGGCTTAAAGCATCTGCCACTACATTTGCTTTTCCTTCATGATACTGGATATCAAAATCATAATCACTAAGCATCTCCATCCAGCGTCTTTGTCTCATATTCAATTCCTTTTGCCCAAAAACATATCTTAAACTTTTATGATATGTGAATATGGTAAACTTACTACCATAAAGATAATGTCTCCAAATTTTAAGGGCAAAAATTATAGCTCCTAATTCTAGATCATGGGTTGGATAATTCTCTTCATGATTCTTAAGTTGTCTAGACGCATATGCTATAACCTTTTGGCGTTGCATCAACACACATCCATAACCTAACTTAGAAGCGTCACAATATACTACAAAATCTTCAGTTCCTTCTGGTAACGCTAATATGGGTGTATGGGTTAGTCTATGCTTAAGAATTCTAAAAGCTTCTTCTTGTTTTGGTCCCCATTCAAACTTAATGGATTTACAGGTTAACTTAGTTAAAGGAATGGCTATTCTAGAAAAATCTTGAATAAACCTCCTATAATATCCGGCCAATCCTAAGAAACTTCTAACCTCGGTTGGTGACTCAGGGGTTTTCCATTTGGTAATCGCCTCGATCTTTGTTGGATCCACATGAATTCCTTCGTGATTAACTAAGTGTCCAAGAAACTGTACTTGCTCTAACCAAAACTCGCACTTTGAAAATTTAGCATAAAGCTTTTCTTTTCTTAATGGACTTAAAAGTGCGTGCAAATGCTTTGCATGTTCCTCTTTACTTTTAGAATAGATGAGAATGTCATCAATAAAAACAATTATGAATTTATCCAAATATGGCTTACATATTCGGTTCATTATGTCCATAAATGCAGCTGGGGCATTGGTTAAACCAAATGGCATGACAGTAAATTCATAATGGCCATACCTTGTTCTGAATGCGGTTTTAGGAATATCCTCTTCCTGTACCTTTAATTGATGATATCCTGATCTTAAATCGATTTTAGAGAAAAATCGAGCTCCTTGCAATTGGTCGAACAGATCATCGATTCTCGGTAATGGGTACCGATTCTTAATCGTGACCTTGTTTAATTCATGATAATCAATGCACATACGCATTGATCCGTCCTTCTTTTTAACGAATAAAATTGGCGCTCCCCATGGCGATGAGCTTGGTTGTATAAATCCTTTCTCCAACAATTCGTCTAATTGTTTCTTCAGTTCCTGCATTTCGGCGGGTGCCAAACGATAAGGTGCTTTGGCAATCGGTGCTGTTCCTGGCAGCAGATGGATTCTGAATTCGACTTCCCTGTCTGGCGGTAGTCCTGGTAATTCTTCTGGAAATACATCTGAAATCTGAAACACTACTGGAATGTCTTTTAATTCCTTTCCTTTAGTGTTAGTGATTATAGAAATCAAATACACTATAGATCCTTTTCTTATATAGCTTGCAATTTTCATCACATAGATGAATTTCGTGGATCTAGATGGCTTATCTCCTTTAATTGTGATCTTTTCACCTTTTGGTGAATTGACTTGAAGTGACTTTTGATCACATAAAATATTAGCTTTATTGGCTATTAACAAATCCATTCCTAATACGATATCAAATTCTGCCAGATCCATTGGGTACAGATTTGCCATAAACTTTTGGTTTAAAAATTATATTCTTGCTCCCTGCAAGATTTCAGAAATCCTAACTGTTTCTCCATTTGCTGTCTCGACTAGACATTCTTGTGGTAGGTTAGTTAATGACGGATTTAGAAGTTTTCAAAATGAAGTATTAATAAAACTTTGGTTTGCACCAGAGTCAAATAATACTTTAGCAAAGATATCATTAACTAAAAACGTACCGGCTATCACGTCTGGAATCATCTTGGCTTCATCTGCAGTCAGAACGAATGGTCTAGCATTTTCAGTATTCTTGTTGTTCGCAGCTGGAGCTAGTTTTGGACAGTTCGGCTTGATATGACCTTTTTCTCCACAGTTGAAGCATAGTCCATTACTGGATTTTCTCCTGCAATCTCCTTCCTTGTGTCCTGGTGCCTTGCAAAAATTACAGTGAGTGGAACATTTTCCCGAATACTTTCTCTTGCAGACCTTGCAGAATGGTGCAGAGGTAGAACCTATATTCCTACGGTTGAAATTCCCAGAACGGAATTCTTGGGTAAACCTTTGAGCTAGGTTTCTCCTCTGGTCTTCTTCTCTAGTACGGATTAACTCATATGTCAAGGTATTTGCTAGTTCTACAGCTTCTTCTATAGTTTGGGGTCTAGCTGCCTTGACTACATGTCTAATCTCTCCAATTAATCCCCAGATGTAACGGGAGATTAATACCGGTTCAGGTGATGCAAGGATTGGTACTATTCTAGCATATTCAAAGAATGTGGTAATATACCCCTTACTATCTACCCGGTAATTCTTAAGTTCAGAAACTCATTCGCTATCTGTTCCTTTTCTTTGGGAGGGCAGAATTTTCTTTCTACCATATTTTTAAATTCCTCTCATTCCATATTATAAACCTTATCACTTCCTCTTGATTGGAGGATAGTGTTCCACCATTATAAGGCTGAGTTTTTAAACAGATTAGAAGCAAACATTATCTTGTCTTCTTCAGCACACTTGCTTATTTTTAAAACTGCCTCAGTCTTTTCTATCCAGCGCAGAGCTGCAATGGGTCCTTCATTGCCCGAGAATTTTATTGATTTGCAGGACCAGAATTCTTTGTAAGAACAACCATAAGGCATGGTCCTTCTTCTTTTGGGAATGGGCACTTGAAGTATGGGTCCATTGTTTACGCAGTTTTCTGGTTCAGTTAGTCGCTTACTGCTATGTTTACTTTTATTATCAGCATCCTTAACAGTTTGAAGAATAAATGGCATTGCATCTATAATTCCTTGTGCCACTGTGTGTTGGATAACACTATTATCCATTTGGTTTCCATTGTTATTGATGCTCGGATTCTCATTAACCAAGTTAATGTTACTCTGGTTATCGTTATTCAGATTTTCTTGATTTCCTTCGTCGGCCATCTGAATTTTAAACATTTACCACGTATTAATATCACAAAATAATATTTAATATAGTCAATCACATGACACGCATTTTGGTCAAAAGCGTCGATCATTGCGACTTACTCTATTCATATACTATGCATCAATTACACACCAGTACTGAAATTAAAATTACAATACCGACTGAAATTTAAAGTTACACTACTAGTAATAGGAATCCGTAGTTTTTTTTTTCATACACATACACACGTATCATATTATTTTATTATTATTATTACTATTACTACCGTCTCCACCATCACATTCATGGATATGGATTCATCCAAAAATCCATATTGCGCTCGTCATACTTCCAGACGAGTCGCTCTCCCACCTGTCTCATTCGTTCACTACTCTCTAAAATTTCCTCACCAAATGTCCTAAGTTCTTGTACGTTTTCTGCACTCATTGGAGGTGCAGGTTCTAGGATTGGGTTCGAAAGATGGGGTGCGGGTTCTTGATATGGGGGTGTAGGGGCCTGAAATTGGTAAGGATTCTCTAAAATTTCCCTAATGTATACATCATGGTAATAGGGATCTAAAGGATTCAAACCTGGGTAGGCTCCTACGTTTGGCATAGGCATGTCTTCATGTATCGGGTAACGTTGCACATAGTCCCTATTATCGTCCCACCAGGGTTCGTAATTTGGGTCTAAGGGGTTTGGTGCGGGTACACTAGGTATTTCCTCTGGATTAAAGTCATGCATTTCTACTTGATTTTTAGGGTTTTCTCTTTCCATTGGTTGGTCAGGAATTGGTGGTTGTGGTTGGGGTGCTATCATTTGCTCCAGATTAGGGTCAGCTGCAGTGCTTGCTAAAATGTGGATGTTGGCTATACCCCTATTAATCATATCCTGGGCATAGGCATCGGTTTCTCTTTTAGCTGCTGCTAGTGCTCTTTGGTCTTGTAACTTTTTCATACGCTTCCTACGCTCGTGTGCCCCTCGACTGAACCATCCTCTCTTTTTCTGAGGGAATAGCTCCTCAGACTGAGCCTTAAACACGAATATTCCTTCTTCCGTATCAGCAGAGTACCCTGAGAGGGTAGGCTGAGAAGAGGAGGTGCCTTCGCTTCTAGGCGAACCAGACAATTGACGGTACGCGTCAGATGGTCCTTGGTCGCTCATACTGTAAACTAACAAACAGTCAAATAACACATAGCAATAAAATACAATTATGCACGTATTCCCGTAATTTATTTTCTAACAGATTGAATTTTGATGTCAGTAGAACACTTATGTGGCTGAATCAGTGGCTTAGCTCTGATACCACCTTCTGTCGCAACCCCTGATCCCTAATCCCCGGGAACGGGCGGCCGCGAGCCAGTTTCGGTGGTATCGCGTATTGTCTAATTTGGCAGCGGAATTTTTCACCAAGACCGTCGTTAGGAAATATTTGTTCAGAGTAAAATACCACATTTTCATAATATTAAACATATGGGATAAACCCAAGTTCGCAGTACACACGTTTTCAAAGGAATAAATCCTATTTTATTTGATAAAAACATCTATTTTATTTAGGCAACTTTATTGCCACTTTTCCAAGCCTTCAGTGCTGTCCAGCTGGCTTCTAATTGGCTTTCACAATTTGTTACCTGAAACGCGTTTTAAAAACATTTGTCAGTGGTAATTACTGGTGAGTGAATCCCAGTTTAATCAAGTTTAAATAAAAACCATTGTACAGTATTGAGGGCGATCTCGCAATTACATTTGTTTCCAAGTTATATCAATTAACATCCATGGTACTGTCAGACCCGACTTGTGGAAATGTTACTCCTTGACCAGGTGGTAACAAATTTTCTATACAAAACCCCAATATACTCAGGATAATTGTATTCTTACAAATACTCAATAACTGCTTAATATACATTTAATTGTATGAGGTTTTGTAAAAACAGTTAACAAAAGGTTCACAAAAAGCGGATCAACTCACATTGCTGTCTTAGATTATCCTTTAGGGTTTCCTGAGAATTATCTATAATTTACACAAAAGCACACGTGTTATTATAATAACCCATTTTAACATTAGTAATACCCTCCCCGAGACGGCATTCCAACGACTACGTCGGGCAGAACCACGACAGCCGTTACGGAACCCTAGATCAATCGGGCAGAGTAACTAATACGTATCCAGGGATTATAATACTTACAACGGAGCAGAACTTCGCTATTTAGGGGGTATTAGACCCGAGTATAACTTCTACTATCAGAAAATTCGAGTGAAAGAGAAAGATATGAGCGACTGAAACTGATATCCCGAGCTCCCATTATATAGGGCTTCATCTTGGGTTTCTCGCGGCCCGTGTAAGGGTAGCCAAAGGGCTATTGTAACACCCCAAAAATGGGTTTGATAATTTAAAACCGGTTAATATAAAGGAACGGGTAAAATACCGTTTGGGGTAAAAGTGAACCCGTAAATAAAAGTTGACTAGGAATAATTGACCGAGTAGTGATATGTATATAAGTAACAAGATAATGAGTGTTAGTCTCTTTATTAATTGAAACGAAGTTTGAGGGACCAAAACCGTTAAAAAGGAAACTTGATTTATTAAATAAAAAGGAAAACACACACACACACTAGGTGTGTGTGCGTGAGATCGATCAGGGGGAAGAGGACATGGGTGTAAACCCTAGTTCACAAGAAAGCTTCAAATTGACAAGGGGATTAGGCTCAAATCCGTTGCATGAACTCGTTTTCTTGATGATCTAGCCCTAGCAAACATGTGGTAAGTTGTAATTTAAGATTCGATGATCTTGTAAGAAGTGGGTTATGATCAATCCACGAATTTGTATGAAATTAAGCATGAATATGTGTTAACATCATCATAGGGAACATGTGTTATGCATAATTTTGACTAATTTGATGTTTAATGATGTAAACCCACTAGTTGGATGATTAAGATGACATGGGTGTTCATCATGTACAATCCTTGTTCAATATTCATGAATTATATTGTGTTATGGTGAACTATTGTTAAATGAATCGAAAGAAATATGGTGTTGATATGTTTGAAGTTTATGTGTTAATGGTACTTGTTAATTAGTAAGAAGATTTGATGAAATATGAATGAACTAGGAAAATTATGCATAAACTAGTTGTACATGGTGCCTAGGAAGTAGTACGCACACCACGTGTTTGATGAAATGTCTAAATGACAATAATATGTGAAGGTTGTGTTATGATGATGTTGAGTATGCTATATGCTTGTTTGAATCGGCTAATGAAATACATATTTGAGATATGAACTTGATATGATCGTGCATATGAGTAATCATGTATGCTAATAAGGATGTAAATGTAATGACATGAAAGTATCATGTCAAGGTGGATGGGAGCGTGGAAGGCTAACGGGACAAGAAGACTCAAGTAAGCGAATGCAAATACGGACGCGTAAGGTAAGTAAATCCCGGACTTACACTTTAGATGTAAAATATATTGTAGTATGATGATTATTGTGATACATGTGAGAAAGTATTAAACAATGGAAGTAAATAGGTAAGTTTACGGAAAAAGGAGTCGAAAGTGGATAGGAAAGTATAATGATGCTAATTGTTTTCTGTTAAGAATGAAATGGAAGTGCAGGTATACTAATAATGGAGAATGAAGGTTAAGTATGGAAGTCAGACGAGAGTGTCCGAATGGATGGACGAATAGACTTATATGAACGAGAATAAGAGATGTTGATGCTTGATTATGAACGTTTTAAAGTATATATATTATGTCACCGGTTGCTAATGAAGTAATTGGTTGTGGTGACTGCAGGTTGTACAGGTTTACGAATGTTTGCTCAAGATGTGTACGCGGTTGAAGATCGAGTCAAGACATGGATTGTACGTGGGTGTGTATGTGGTCACTTAATTCGATATACGTATGTTAGTTTTTAATTAATTTATGAAAAGGGATTAATGTATTTAAGTGAAAGAAAGAATATCATGAAAGAAATTTTAAGTATGTATTTTCCGCTGCGTTAAATTTGGTTAAAACGTGTTAGGGCGTTACAGCTATGCGGCCCGCGTCAACGCTGGTCAAAAGCGTAGCTGATCCGGGTCATTGCCTAGCCTCGCCACGATGATGACACGTGTCATCACCGGGTGTTGCCGCGTTCTTGATCTCTCGCGGCCCGCGTAAACTAACGGGGTGGCTTACGCGCCCCGCGACATCCCCAAACTTTTGATTTTTAATTAATTTTAATAATATTTAAGGTATTCGGGGCCCGTTTTTACGTATGGGGTGTATTTTAGGACATATTGGGACATTTTAAAATATATTAGGGTGTCGGAAAATTCATGAGGGTATCGGTTTTCTTTAGGGTTGTTATACAATTACCTCCGAAATGAATTACACAAGCTCTAAGCATGTCTTCCAGTGTCTGAATTGTCCTTTCGCTTTGTCCGTCCATTTGAGGATGATAAGCGGTGCTTAGATTCAACTTGGTTCCCATTGCTTTTTGGAAACTTGTCCAAAAATGAGAGGTAAAACGACAATCTCTGTCAGAAACAATTGATAGAGGAATTCCATGTAAAGAAACTATTTCATTTACATATAGTTTAGCTAATTGTTCCATACTAAAAGTTTCCTTCATTGGTAGGAAATGAGCTGACTTAGTTAGTCTGTCTACAATCACCCAGATTATATCATTACCTTTCCTTGTTTTGGGTAATTTGGTAACAAAATCCATTGTTTTCATTTCCCACTTCCATACAGGCATTTCTAACTGTTGCAACAAACCTGAGGGTTTCTGGTGTTCAGCTTTGACTTGTGAACAAGTTAAACACTTGGCAACATAAACTGCTATATCCTTTTTCATTCCTATCCACCAGAAATTTTTTCTTAAGTCCTGATACATCTTATCACTTCCAGGATGCATTCGTATACTTAGACTTATGGGCTTCTTCTAATATACGGTGGCGTAGGTTTCCTAATTTAGGTATCCACATTCTTTTCTTATAGAATCTCCAAATTCCATCTGTTCCTTGTTCTAATTCCTTAATCATTCCTTTTAATTTCTCAGTATCATCCTTGATTACTGATTCTTGTGCTTTCCTAATCTGTTCATTTAAATCTACTTGTAGATTTAATTTAAGAGAACGTACTCTTTTTGGCTCTTCATTATACTTTCGACTTAAAGCATCAGCAACTACATTTGCTTTTCCTACATGATACTGGATATTACAATCATAATCACTAAGTATTTCCATCCAGCGTCTTTGCCTCATATTCAATTCCTTTTGCCCGAAATCATACCTTAAACTTTTATGATCTGTAAAATGGTAAACTTACTACCATAAAGGTAATGTCTCTAAATTTTCAGGGCAAAAATTATGGCTCCTAATTCTAAATCATGGGTTGAATAATTCTCTTCATGATTCTTAAGTTGCCTAGATGCGTAAGCTATAACCTTTTGACATTGCATCAACACACATCCATAACCTAACTTATAAGCGTCACAGTAGATTACAAAATCTTCAGTTCCTTCTGGTAACGCTAGTATGGGTGCGTTGGTTAATCTTTGCTTAAGAATTCTAAATGCTTCTTCCTGTTTTGGTCCCCATTCAAACTTAATGGATTTATAGGTTAACTTAGTTAAGGGAATGGCTATTCTAGAAAAATCTCGAATAAATCTTCTATAATACCCGGCCAATCCTAAGAAACTTCTAACCTCGGTTGGTGACTTAGGGGTTTTCCATTTGGTAATTGCCTCGATCTTGGTGGGATCCACATGAATTCCTTCATGATCGACTAAATGCCCAAGAAACAGTATCTGTTCTAACCAAAACACGCACTTGGTAAACTTAGCATAAAGCTTTTCTTTTCTTGATAAACTTAGAAGTGCGTGCAAATGTCTTGCATGATCCTCCTTACTCTTAGAGTAAATGAGAATATCATCTATAAAGACAATTATGAATTTATCCAAATATGGCTTACATATTCGGTTCGTCATGTCCATGAATGCGGCTTGGTCATTGGTTAAACCAAATGGCATGACAGTAAATTCATAATGGCCATACGTTGTTCTGAAAGCGGTCTTAGGAATGTCCTCTTCCTGTACCTTTAATTGATGATATCCTGATCGTAAATCGAGTTTAGAGAAAAATCGAGCTCCTTGCAATTGATCGAACAGATCATCGATTCTCGTTAATGGATACCGATTTTTAATCGTACCTTGTTCAATTCACGGTAGTCAATGCACATACGCATTGATCCGTCTTTCTTTTTGACAAATAAGATCGACGCTCCCCATGGTGATGAACTTGGCTGTATGAATCCCTTCTCCAACAATTCGTCTAACTGTTTCTTCAATTCTTGCATTTCTGCAGGTGCCAAACGGTACTGCGCTTTGGCAATTGGTGTTGTTCCTGGTAGTAGGTGAATTCTGAATTCAACTTCTCTATCTGAAGGTAGTCCTGGTAATTCTTCTGGAAACTGAGATACTACTGGAATATCTTCGAGTTCTTTTCCTTTAGTGTTAGTGATTATAGAAATCAAATACACTAATGATCCTTTTCTTATATAACTTGTTGTTTTCATCACAGAGATGAATTTTGTAGATCTGGACGGTTTATCTCCTTTAATTGTGATCTTTTCACCTTTTGGTGAATTTACTTGAATTGAATTTTGATCACATAAAATACTGGCTTTATTGGCTATTAACCAATCCATTCCTAATACAACATCGAATCCTGCTAGGTTCATTGGATAAAGGTTTGCAATAAACTTTTGGTTTAAAAATTCTATTCTTGCTTCCTGCAAGATTTCAGAAATCCTAACGGTTTCGCCATTTGCTGTCTCTACTAGACATTCTTGTGGGAGTTTAGTTAATGATTGATTAACAAGTTTGCAAAATGAAGTATTAATAAAACTTTGGTTCGCACCAGAGTCAAATAATACTTTAGCAAAAACATCATTAACTAAAAACGTACCGGCTATCACGTCCGGAATCATCTTGGCTTCATCTGCAGTTAGAACAAAAGCTCTAGCATTTTTAGTATTCTTATTGTTCATGGCTGGAGCTAGTTTCGGACAGTTTGGCTTGATGTAACCTTGTTCTCCACAGTTGTAGCATATCATGTTGTTAGGTTTCTTCCTGCAGTCTTCTTCCTTGTGTCCAGATATTTTGCAGAAGTTGCAATATATAAAGCATCTTCCAGAATGCTTCCTTTTGTCATACTTGCAGTAAGGTGCGGAAGTAGAACCTACATTTTTCCCACGGTTGGAATTTACAAAACGAAATTCTTGGGTAAGCCTTTGAGCTAGGTTTCTTCTCTGATCCTCTTCTCGTGTGCGCACTAATTCATCAGTCAAGGTATTTGCTAGTTATACAGATTCTTCTATAGTTTGAGGTCTAGCTGCCTTGACTACATGTCTAATTTCACTGATTAATCCCCAGATGTAAGAGGAGATTAATACAGGTTCAGGTGATGCAAGGGTTGGTACTATTCTAGCATATTCAAATTATAACGTAGTGTATCCCTTACTATCCATTCCAGTCATCCTAAGGTTTAGGAATTTATTTGCTATCTGTTCTTTTTCATTGGGAGGGCAGAATTTCCTTTCTACCATATTCTTAAATTCATCACATTCCATATTGTAAATTCTGTCACTTCCCCTAGATTGGAGGATAGTGTTCCACCATTCTAGTGCGGAGTTCTTAAACAGTTTGGAGGCAAACATTATCTTATCCTCTTTCGCACACTTGCTTATTTTTAAGACAGCCTCAGTCTTTTCTATCCAGCGTAGAGATGCAACGGCCACTTCATTGCCCGAGAATTCAATTGGTTTACAAAACCAGAATTCTTTATAAGAACAACCATAAGGCATGGTTCTTCTTCTTTTGGGAATGGGCGCTTGAGTATAGGTCCATTGTTTACGATGTTTTCTGGTTCAGTGGGTCGTTTACTATCACGATTACTTTTATTATCAGCTTCCCTAACTGTTTGAATAATATATGGCATCGCATCTATTATTCCTTGTGCCACTATGTGTTGGATGGCACTGTTATCCACTTGGTTTCCATTATTATCATTGTTCGGGTTATCGTTATTCTGGTTTTCCGGGTTATTATCCGGATTCTCTTGATTCACTTGGTCAGCCATCTGAATTTTAAACATTTACCACGTATTAATATCACCAAATAATATTTAACACAACCAATCATATGACACACATATTGATCAAAAGCGTCGAACATTGCGACTTACTCTTTCTTATACTATGCATCCATATATATACGATACAACTGAAATTGAAATTACACTACTAGTAGGCATCCGTAGCTACGATTTAGATTTTTTTTTCAAACATACACACATATTATATATTATTATTATTATTACTACTTCCACCATCACCTTCACTGATATGGGTTCATCCAGAACTCCATATTGCGCTCGTCGTACTTCCAAACGAGTCGCTCTCCGGCCTGCCTCATCCTCTCGCTACTTTCTAAAATCTCTTCTCCGAAGGTTCAGAGCTCTTGCACATTTTCTGCACTCATTAGGGGTGCAGGTGCTGGGACTGGGTTTGGAAACTGGGGCTTGGGTTCCTGGTACGGGTATGGATTCTCTAAAATTTCCCTGATGTACTGATCGCTATCATAGTAGGGATCTAGAGGGTTCAAACCTGGGTAGGCTGCTAGATTCGGCATAGGTGTGTCTTCTGGTGTTGGGTAGCGTTGCACATAATCCCTATGGTCGTCTAACCATGGGTCGTAGTCTGGGTCTAAGGGATTGGGTGCTGGTACCCTAGGTATCTCTTCTAGGTTAAAATCATGCATTTGGATTTGATTTTCTGGGTTGTTCTCTATTTCCATTGGCTGTGTGGGGAATAGTGGTAGTGGTTGGGGTGCTACGAGTTGCTCCAGGTTAGGGTTAGCAGCTGTGGTTCTCACCGTTCTCACACTTTTGGGCGTGAGAACGCCCAAGTGTCCAAGATATTTGTTAAGGAAATATACATAAATATACATTTTGTTTGTCCATACACCCATTTTGGGCAAGTTTAAGTATCTTTATACTTGGTTGTATTTCATGGTATTTTTTTGGTGTATTTTATATTTGATTTCCTTGTGTGAGGTTTTCCCATGTTTAAAAACATGTGTTATTCATCTTCAAAACTCAACAATCATCCACAACAGTTTTGCAAGTAAAAATATATAAAATAATCCATACTTTTGATGTTAACAATCTTGAAATTTCAGATGAACTTGTAGTAATTTAGATCTATACTTTTAACATATGGATCTACTTGAAACAAGACTTATTTGTTAAATTTTACAAACTTTGTAGAAACTTATTTTTGGAAATTTGTTCATCCACTTTATTTGTGTGTTTATAAACTTAAACATGTCATTTTAACAACCTTTACAAGTTCAAATTTCATGTCTTTCAAGTCTACTAACATGTTCATCATGGATCTTGTAAGATCCATACTTGTTAGATCTACACTTCTAACAAGCATGCATGTGATGTATTTCATCCATAACACAAAACAATCAACCACAACTTCATAACAACTTCAACATAACACAAGAATCATTTATTTTCTTTAGATTTTGTTATTTCTTCAAGTGTTCATACTTTAAAGTTTGAGATTTATAATGGTTTAACTTGTACATTTTTAACATACTACTAATAAGTATCAAAATGAAGGATTAGAGGACTCACAACTAGCACTATTGGCTAGGGAAGATGAAACAAGAACAAGAAGAGGAATATGAGAGAAAGTTGGTGGTTAAAAGCTTCCTAGAAAGATCCTTCCACTTCCGACACTTGAACCTTCCTTAGTTATGCTTGAAACACCCTTGATAACCCTTAAAATAGCTTGGAGATCAAAGAGGAATTGGGGTGTTTATGGAGGTGATATGGCCGAAAGTTTGAAGGAGGGAGGAAGGAAGATGGTGATTGAAAGTGTTGGTGATAATGAAGATAAGGTTGATGATTATAAAGTTCAAGCATACACCCTTTTCCTTCATGTATCCTATTGTCCAACAAGCCAATTGCATTCATCTTGAGACAACATGAGGGCTTGTGGGGCCCCCATTGTTGACCGTCCACTTTATAGGGGGTTAATTGGCAAACTTTGATAGTTTAGGGGCCTTTGATGTAAATTGATGTTTTTAATTATGGGTTAAATGGAATTAGGGGTTTTTAAGTGAAACAAGGTGTTTAATGATAATAACTAGCCTTATGTTGTCAAAATATGTCTAACAATTCATATTTGGTGTTTTGGTAGTGTTCGGATAATTGTTCGGTGCTTGCTTCGTTGTCGGTTCGCTAAAGGTTAAGTTGCGTAACTTATAAAGTATGATATGTTCTTGTGTTTTAATGATATCCCCGATACTTTTTAAGTTGTTTTGATGTTTAATATTATTTCTGGACTTGGTATAATTTGTCGGATTCTGAATCCTACGGAAAATTGTCATTTATGGTCCAAAACGGACACTTTTAAAGCTAGTTAAATTTTCCGGAAAGTGTTAACAATTATACTTGTTTTCCCACTCGGGATTTGATATATTTTTGATGTCGTACCTACGTCTAAGTCCTAAATCTACCATTTAGCTTAGTACTGGGGCTGTGGCAGCACAGCTTGTCTAACCGGTGAGTTTACTAATTGTTTTGACGCATTGCTAAAATTGTTTCAAAAAGCGACGAATAAAATGTATGATATACATGATTAAGATGTATAACATGCAAACATGTAATGTTGACATTTAAAACACATAATTACAGAAAACAAATAATTATCTAATGGTACTGAAGTTACCAGATTATGTCATTTGTCACAATAAAAAAATAACATGTAAATAAAATATGGCTTTTTTGATAAATTTCAATACACTACAAGGAAACGGGGTTTCAACGGCAATATAAGTTGTTGTTAAAAAGGCCCGAGTCACCTTGAGTCGCCGCTAAAAAGGGGTCACTAATGACCAAAAAGTCGCCACTAATATAACAACATATATATTTTCGAATATTTCTAAACTAATATAATAACTTTCAAACAATAATTTAAGCTACCACCGTCAAGCCACCACCTACCTCTCAAACATCAATTTAAGGTTAGTTTTCTCTTTAATTTTGTTCAACAAGAGGATTTGTGTAGTAGTTTCAATTTAAGGCTAATTAGTTTAGGATTTTTGTAGTTGTTTTGAAAAACTTGAGTTTATGATGTGAATCGTGATATTTAGAGAAAAATTTGTGATCTAGTGAAAATATGAGTATGTAAATGTGTGTGTATTTGGTAAAAATGTGTGTATGTAAGTATGTATGTATGTATGTATGTTTGTATGTATGTATGTATGTGTGTATGTAAGTATGTAAATGTGTATATGTAAGTATGCAAATGTATGTGTATTTGGTGAAAATGTGTGTATATAAGTAGGGGAAGGATGTATAGAAAACCCACTTTAATTTAGAAAACCCGGGAAACTCTAACCTCCCGATGTTTTTTTTTTTAAAATATACACATGTTATATACATGTTTTTAAGGTATTTGGGCCAAAAAAATCAAAAAAGCGCCGAGTAGATATTTTTAAAAAAAATAAACAAGTTTTAGTCTAACACGTGTTACATTCATCTGACATATTTGTAACACGTGTTACACCAAAACTTGTTTATTTTTTTTTAAAATATCTACTCGGCGCTTTTTTGATTTTTTTTGCCCAAATACCTTAAAAACATGTATATAACATGTGTATATTTAAAAAAAAAAAACATCGGGAGGTTAGAGTTTCCCGGGTTTTCTAAATTAAAGTGGGTTTTCTATAGATACTTACATTATATAAGTATGTATTTATATATGTCAATGTGTGTGGTGCGTGTCGAGTGTGATATATTTTTATTTATATTTTAAGCCCTTTTTAACACACTAGTCAAGTTTTAAATTTATAAAACACGATATTCTACTAACACGAAACACACACATGGGCAAGTGCACCCATCGTGAGCGAAGTATAGCGTTGGTAAGATACCGAGGTCGTCCAAGGACACAAGAGCTTTTAATACCGATTTATCCTCAACGTCTAATCAAATCAAAATTTTTAGAAAAGGTTTTAAACATGAAAATAAAAACTAAAATGCTGAAAAATAACAATAACAATAAAAATAAGACAGATAGACAAGATAAATCACTTGGATCTGACTCGCCTTTAATGTAACCTTTGATGATTTCCGCACTTTTGCACTTTTTAAGAGATTATCTTAGTTATAGTAGTAGGCCCCTCTTTTGAAGGTGACGTTACCCTCAACCCAGTGGTTTGAGTCAGCAAGTATACAATCCCAAAGGGTCGGAATATTGGAAGATAATTAATTAAGTTATTAATGCGTAATGTGGTAGGCCCCTCTTTTGAAGGTGACGTTACCCTCGGCTAAGTGGTTTGAGTCAGCAGGGATACAATCCCAAGTAGCCGGGTTAATGTATTAATAGTAGTTTACATATGAGGGGATCAAGCCATTCGCACTCCCGCCATCCAATACCAGTGGTATTGAATGAGGTCCTAGTAAGCTTGACCCAGGTCCTTGTAGGATCTATACACTGAACAAGGCAAGAACCTTACCAAACCATTCCCTTAACTCCCCGACCAGGTAGCCAACATATCTCTACATAGACCGTAGAGATATGAATGGTGAAAATCTTTTATTTTATATAGACAGTAAAATAACACCAAGACACCATGGACAAATGATAAGGAAGTTTCACCTTCAACATAAGAAACTAGTTATTAAAGTCATTAATACAAAACCAAATAAAAAGTGTGAAAAGATTAAAAATCAAAAGTATTACATTAAACGCTTGTCTTCACCAAGTGATGTAAGAGACTTAGGCAAACATGGCCTTTGATTGTCAAGAACTCTTACTGTCAATCTTGGATCCCGAGACTACTACACACACTCTAGGTGGATGATTGATGATGGTGGTGGATGTGGGTGTTGTGATGGTGGTGGGTGTAGGTGAAGTGGGAGAGAGGTGGTTTGCCAAGGGATGCCTTTGAAGTGAGCCAAGCACCCCTATTTATAGCCTGTACAGAAGCCCAGACACGGCCCCGTGGCCATCTTCATTCTCTTTCTTCATTAATTGCAATTTGTGTGCATTAGCTCCACACGCCCCCATGTCCGCTGGGCACGGCCCCGTGTTCAGAACCGTATATGTACTATCAAGATTTGCAAGATTCTGCGAATCTTAGCGTTGATCATGACCCGTGTTGAGCTGGGCACGCCCCCGTGCTGGGAATAGAAGCTTCCATTGCTTTGTCTTTTCTACAGACACCTGGCCACGCCCCGGTGTCCGTTGGGCACGGGGTCGTGGTCAACCTTCTGATCTCTTGTTTTTGCTTGGGAAGATGCTGTCGAGGGGTCGGGCATGCCACGTTTATTCCTTTCCTTTGTATTTATGTTAGATTTTGCTACATATTTGTTCCTTTTGTTCATTTAAGCTCATTTGGTCCTGAAAATACAAAAGGAAGACAAAAGCACACTTTTTCCAACATTAGTACTAAAAAAGGGTTAGTTTTATGCCTCATTTGATGTAATTTATATGTTGCATTTTACCAACATCAAATACCCCCACACTTAAATCTTTGCTTGTCCTCAAGCAAAACTCTTTATTATGTGGCTTACACACCCAAATGGAATGGGTAGAAGAGAAGTTTTGGGCTTGACTTGAGTGTCGGGAATCCAAGATCTTTATTGGGTTTTATTTTTATTCTATTTACAATCCTATTCGTTATGATTTATTTAGAACGTTTCATAAGAGAAATTACTTATTTGGGTATAACATGCCTTTTTTTAAAATTCCATTTATATACAAGTTCATATACCTTACGGGAGATCACTCAACACTCGGCCGAAGATGTATTTTTGTGAAGCACTTGAGACCGACATGGAACTTACTTCTACCATATGTTTGCCAAGCAATCAATCCTCCTCCTTTTTAACTATAAACCTTTGTAAATATCAAGAGGACTTTGGGGTAGGGTTAGGCTTGGGTTAAAGGTAGGTGGTTTTGGTTAAGTGGTTAGTAAAAAGGGCTAAAAGCGTAAAAAGCGTCGGTCGTCGTAAAACTTTTTGTTTTTGTGACTTTTATTCAAACTAAGCTCTTTCAAACAAATTTTCTTTGAGGAACTTGTTTGTTTATTGCTAGACTTCTCTTTTTTTTTTTTTTTGATAAGGAATTGTCATAAGAAGACCGAGCTTTTTATTAAAATAAAGGGTTTAAAAGAAAAAGGTTTTGCTGGGTAAAGGGTGTTTGTTTTGTGGGTTTGGAAATGAAAAGGTTTAGGCTCAAAGGGGTTAACTAGGGGGATTTTGGGTAGGTGAAAAGGAAAATGAAAAATAATGGTGTTGAAAGGAAAATGGGTTAGTCCTAATGCCTCTATCATTTACTTACTTGGGTTTAAGTTGGTAAGGACTGGGAGTGTATCGTCGTGGTAAGTTCTAGAGTCGTAAGAAACCAAGCGGCTATTAACACAAGAAACGAAAGATGAGCATTAAATTTAAAGATGTATACTTGTATGCTCAATAAAGGCTCAAAACTCACTTTTTGTGGGAATGGGTTTATAATGTGATCAAGTATATATAATCAAATTTTAACTAGATTTGTCATGCCTTTTCATAATTTTCTTATGTTGGTTCTTTTTATCACGACGCTATCGGTTGTAAATTTGTAAAAATATAACCTTTTTAGAACTTGTTATTCCCAAATTAAACCAAGACAAGTAAGAAAATGAAAAGTTTTTGAAATTTTTTTGGGTGATTAGCGGTTCCAATGGAGTTTTGTGTAACGCTTGTTATTAGGACTTGCAAAAATTCAAGGTTTAACATCCCCCCACACTTAAATTATACATTGTCCTCAATGTGTCCCAAAAACAAGTTTTTAGGTTGATTGAATGTGTAAAAATGTGTTTAAAAACAAAATTTATGTTACTGGGTGTCTGGACACGGGCTCATGCTGGGTGAGCACGGCCCCGTGTTCAAAGTGCCAGTAAGGAAAACTTACAGAAGGCGAGCACGGGGGCGTGTTCGGTGGACACGGCCCGTGTCGGGCAGTTTTAAACAAACAACGGGTTCTGGGTGATGGACACGGGGGCGTGTTGGCTGGACACGGCCCCGTGTTGACAATCTGCAATCCTTGAAAACAGGTTTTGGCTTTCGGTTCTGGTTTCCGGGCTTATGTAGCACTAACACTTAGTGCTTCCAAGCCTCCTAGGTACCTGTTTATGCTTAAATACACCACACCACACAATAAACAAACATCCTAACTTACCACAAGTTTATCATCCACATTACAAACTAAAAAATGCAGGAAATTAAAAGTGTTAATGGAAAGTAAATTGTTCAACATTGGCACGCAGGCCAGATAATTGTTTTTAGGATAAAGGGGTTAACCTGTCAAGACTACAACCGTGTTATACTTCCTCAGACGCCTCCATCTCAGTCCATGTCATCATCCTCGTCATCTCCTCCTTGGTTTGCCATGTACTCCCGGATATTTCCGATGTCATCTTGAATGTCGGAGATGTTCCTCTCGATTACCCCGACCCGGGTGTACGTGTTGCTGGCCATGTTGTAGGTGTTGCGGGTGCACAAAAGTTTTCCTGCAAAAGATCATGTAAACTTTGAAAATTAGGAAAACCACCACCTTGAGAGGATGATTGGCCCTGGTCACCATGATGCTGATACTTGTAATGGGGAGGAGGACGGATTTATGGGGCGTGAAGGACGAGAGCCTCCTGTGGGTTCCACACATGTCCCTGAACCGTTTGAAATCGAATAGTTCTGTCGCTCACGTCATTGATGATCCCCATTGAGCGGCATATGACGAGATCCACCTTTCCCAACCATGGCGCCTTTTTAAAGGACCTTGGCATCCTTTGCACAAAGTTCTTGAAAAGGCGGTAGATCCACCCTCCAAAGAAAATAGGGGCCGGGGGATTGGCTAGTTGATTCAGGTGCATGTTGCGTAGGAGCAGGTGTGGAACATCTAGGGGCACATGGTTATGAATGCAGTGAAGGACCATCAGATCACGTAAGCCAACAACATCAATACTGTCATGCCTTTGGCAGAGGGAGTTGCTAAGGACCCTATGGATGTAGCGGTATAGAGGGTCCCGAAACTGTGTGCTTTTGGTTTGGCTTGGGTTGGGTTGTAGGCTCCTTCCCTAATCTGAGCCCATGTTGTTTAACGTTGGTTTTGCAGGACTTCACGGAGACCACCCGTGTTTTCGTCGTCTCCGGCATCCTCTTCAGCATACAACCCAATGATTGACCCAAACTGTGCAATCGAGATTGAAAGCACATTTCCAGCACAACGAAATTCAACTCCCTCTTCATCAAACGACTCAGCTTTTCCCTTGAACTGAAAGGTGCTATAGAACTCCATGTTGTATTCGTGGACCGAATGGAGTCTAGTGCAAAGGGCTGCCTTGAGTGGACCAGTGACTAGGGCGTTGAAGCATTCAATCTGCCCTACTGCTTCCAGGGTGTCTAGGCAAACTTGTCTTGGGTTTTCCTCGGGCCTTGTTTGAAGAACTTCAAATAGGGCTTGAGCTGCCCATTCATTCTGGTTGAAGCGCGTGAATTTCTTGGCCATCTGAAAGAAAACACCAAACAATTAGCACAAAACAGCATATTTTTGAAGAAAACGAAAAACAGTAAGCTGAACACGGCCCCGTGTCCATTGGACACGCCCCATGTTCACTTGAGATTTGCTGGACACGCCCCCGTGTTCCCTGAGCACGACCCCGTGCTCAGGTGTCTGTTTCCCAAAAACTTCATTTTTCGATACGGTTCCGAAAACTTGAAAATTTTTTGTCTAGTAGGGGCGGTTTTCCCCGAAAATGAAACCCAAGTGCCGTTTTTCCCAAAACAAACCGTTTACCCCTTCAATTTCATCTTTTTCGGTTAAAAAACGAGGGTTTGCGGTTTTTGTGAGAAATCAGGCAAATCTCCAAACAATTTAAGTTGATTTACTTCCTATAACACGCAACTATAATACTACTAACACATCTAGGCAAAACTTTGAGATTTGATTTGGTTCAAGTTGAAGAACCCTAGATTTTCCCCAAATTTTTGATGTTAAACTACATGCAAGTGATTAATCTAACTAACTTTGATAATAGAATCATACCTTGACGTTGTTGAACGGTGGAAGAATGTGAAAATCTGCAGGAAATCATGGTGGAACCAGAGAGTTTTCGGGAAAACGGGTCGTGTCGAAGTGAGAATTGAAAGAAAAAGGGGTTTTCATCCCGACATTTACGCGAACACGGCCCCGTGGGCGGGTAAATTTTTTTTTATAGTGCACGTGTGAGTGACCTGTTTCCCGAAACTCGGTCTTAGAAATATTACCTGATTTAGAAGTTTTCCCATCGTTCGTTACTTACAGGATATGATGTTGATGCTTAAACCTTTGTTTATTCCTCGGCCTCTTGTAACAAGATCCCCTCCTCTTCATACTCAATGGTTGATAAAGCTTAAGCCATTGGCCATTGACTTTGAATGGAATTCCATTCCGAGATTTAATTTCAATTGCATCGTGTGGAAAAATATGGGTGATGGAAAAAAGACCCGTCCACCTGGACTTCAATTTACCGGGAAATAATCGAAGCCGTGAATTAAACAATAGAACCTGATTTCCTACTCGAAATTCTTTAGGTTTAATGTGTTTATCATGCAAATTTTTCATTCTTTCCTTATAAATTTCGGAGTTGGAGTATGCGTGATATATTAATTCGTCTAGCTCATTTAATTGACAAAATCGATTTTTACCGGCAATTTCTATGTCTAAGTTTACGTTTTTAATTTCCCAGTAAGCTTTGTGTGCGATTTCTACTAGCAAATGACAACTTTTTCCATAGACAAGCTTATATGGGGTGGTACCTATAGTTGTTTTATATGCGGTTCGAAAATCCCATAAAGCGTCGTCTAATTTATCGGCCCATTCCTTTTTATTTAATCCTACGGTTTTTTCAAGTATTCTTTTTAAACCTCGATTAGTCTCTTCGACTTGTCCATTTGTTTGAGGGTGATATGCTGTTGAGATCCAGTGATAGACCCCATACCTTGTTAAAAAAATTTCAAGTTGATGATTACAAAAATGGGTACCCCTATCACTTATTAATGCTTTTGGAGTTCCGAAAGAAGAGAATAATCGTTTCAGGAATCTTACCACAACCCTTCCATCATTTGTAGGAAGAGCCTCGGCCTCGGCCCATTCAGACAAGTAATCTACTGCCACAAGTATATATTTGTTTTCTTTTGATGGTGGGAATGGTCCCATAAAGTCGAGTCCCCACACATCAAAAATTTCACAAACGAGAATGCCATTTTGTGGCATTTCGTTTATGGAAGAAATATTACCTGATCGTTGGCACGCATCACATGTTTTGATAAGACTTTGGGCGTGTTTGTAAATGGTTGGCCAATAAAATCCCGAATCAAATACCTTTCGTGCGGTACTAGCGCCACCATGATGTCCTCCATATGGACCTTCATGACAATGGCGGAGAATTCTTCTTGCTTCACTATCATGTACGCATCGTCGGATAAGTTGGCCGGCACACATTTTGAAAAGATATGGATCTTCCCAATAAAATGCTTTACATCGGCAAATAATTTCTTTCTTTGATGATGTGGCCATCCTTTTGCGACTACTCCGCTAGCTAAAAAGTTAGCATAGTCGGCGTACCATGGTTCTTCTCGGTATTCCACCATTTCTAGGGACTCCGTTGGGAATTTTTCATTGATTAGTTCATCCCTAGTTGCCTCCAAAACTGGATCTTCCAAGCGGGAAAGATGACCTGCAGCGGTGTTTTCTGCTCCTCTTTTGTCTTTTATTTCAATGTCGAATTCTTGGAGGAGTAGAATCCATCTGATTAAACGTTTTTTAGCATCCTGTTTTTTTAAAAGAGATATCCAGTGGCTGCATGGTCTGTATAAACTATTGTTTTAGAAAGAACAAGATAAGAACGGAATTTATCAAAAGCAAATACTACAGCTAGTAATTATTTTCCTGTTGTCGTGTAATTTTCTTGTGCGTCGTTAAGTGGTTTACTAGCGTAATATATTGGGTGAAAATGCTTTTCTTTTCTTTGTCCCAAGACTGCAACGACTGCAAAGTCACCTGCATCACACATGATTTCGAAAGGTAATTTCCAATCAGGCGCTATCATGATAGGTACATTGACTAGCATTTCTTTTAGGGTTAGAAATGCTTGGTTACAATCCTTGTCAAACATGAAAGGGGCATATTTTTCAAGTAATTTTGTTAAAGGCCTTGAGATTTTAGAAAAGTCTTTGATAAATCGTCTATAAAATCCGGCATGCCCTAGGAAACTTCTGATGGCTCTAACGGAGGATGGAGGTGGTAATTGAGAAATAGTGTCTATTTTGGCTGGATCAACCTCCATGCCTTCGCTTGAGATTTTATGACCGAGTACTATTCCCTCCGTTACCATGAAATGGCATTTTTCCCAATTAAGGGCGAGGTTAGTTTCCTCACATCGGGATAGCATTCGTTCACATCGAGGCATTGGTCATATGAATCTCCAAAATAGAAGAGTCGTCCATTAAAACTTCCATAGTCTTTTCTATCATGTCATGGAAGATGGCCACCATGCAACCTTGAAAAGTTGCGGGGGCATTACATAGCCCAAAAGGCATGTGTCAATAAGCAAAAGTTTCGTAGGGACATGTGAATGTTGTCTTTTCTTGGTCTTCAGGTGCTATCGGTATTTGAAAGTAACCTGAAAAACCATCTAAGAAACAATAAAATATGTGACCGGATAATCTTTCTAACATTTGATCAATAAAAGGTAAAGGAAAATGATCTTTCCTTGTTGGCTCATTCAATTGAAGATAATCTATACAAACTCTCCATCCTGTGACGGTTCTTTTTGGTATTAATTTGTTTTTCTCATTAGTGATTACCGTCATACCTCCTTTCTTTGGAACTACTTGAACAGGACTTACCCAAGGACTATCGGAAATTGGGTAAATGAGTCCAGTGTCAAGTAATTTGATGACTTCATTTTTAACCACTTCTTGGACGTTTGGATTTACTCTACGCTGTGGTTGTATTACCGATTTATAGTCATCATTCATTAAAATTTTGTGCATGCACATGGAAGGGCTTATTCCTTTAATATCTACATGCTTCCAGGCGATCGCTTCTTTGTGTTTTTTCAAAAGTGTGACTAATTTTTCTTTTTCTACACTAGTTAATTTTGACGAAATAATTACAGGTAACTTATCATCTTTGTCGATAAAAGCATATTCCAAACCTTTTGGAAGTTCTTTGAGCTCAAGGGGTGGGTCTTTAGGAGACTCCTTATTTGGTTGCTCATTTTGATCAAGAACCAAAAAGGTTTGTTCTATGGCGACCTCTTCTTCAACAAAGTGGTCGATTTCTTCTCTTGTATCGGGCGGCTCATCTTCATCTTCAATTAGGGGGTCATTATTGCCGAATGGATATTTCATTGAACGCTCAAGATCGACACTTCGTTTGAGTGCCCCTAATTGAATGCGTAGATTGTTTTTCTTCCGATTTTCAAAGCTTCAAAGGTTTTTACAAAAGATCGTCCCAATACTAACGGAGCGTCATCAAGGATGACGAAGTCAGTTGGGATTACCTTTTGATTTGTTTGAACTAATACATCCTCAACTATTCCCATTGATTTTATTGTTTTTCAATTAGATAGAAAAATGGGTATTTGAAGTGGAGAAAAATCACCAATACTTAATTTTTCGAAAATGTAGTGGGGCATTATATTAACACAAAGATCTTTATCAATTGTAATATTACTAATAAAGGAATTTTGAAAAAAACATGGAACCGGTGTAATGTTAATTTCAAATGGATCATCTTTTATTAGCGTAGTTTGATCATTTGCTAACATAATGCTTACCATTTCGTCAATTTTAGTGTTAGTGTTTAATTCTTTTAAAAACTTAGCATGAGTGGGTACTAGACAATGATTTTCGAAAGGAGGTGACAAGAGATTAATTTCTTGAAGATTTGATTCTTCTTGAATTTTATCGTTATCGGACTCACCTTTTCGTTGTTCACCTCATGTGTCAGTTTTTCACTTACTTGTCCTTCCATTTTTACATTTTCAACTATCCCTTCTTTATTACAAGTTAGTTCTTCCCTTACGCGTGATTCCTCTTCCCTTGCGCGGGGTTCTTTTATACAACGCTCGATAGTTTTAATGTGTTATATTATCTTATCAGTTATGTGGGTGATAGGATAAGGATCTGGATCCTCAAAGCTTGAATTTGGAGGTTCGGTCCTTGGTTCCTCATAATACTCATATGAAGTAGATGGTTCACACCATTGTTCTTCATTGTAAGTATATGATGAATAAGGGTCGTAACTTGGTTCTTCATAATACTCATATGAGGTGGGTTGCTCACGCCATGGTTCCTCATAATAAGCATATGAAAGTGAAGGCTCATACCTTGGTTCCTCAAAGTATGAGTATGAAGGCTCATACCTTGGTTCATCAAAATATGAGTATGAGGGAGAAGGTTCATACCTGGGCTCTTCATAGTATGTGTATGAAGTGGATGGCTCGTACCTGGGCTCCTCATAGTAGGTGTATGAAGGCGATGGTTCAAAAGGGTCACAATATTGTACCGAATGAGGATTACCACAAGTGGTACAATATTCTTCTTTATAATCATCCTCCTCATAGTGGTAGTTGTAACCTCCCGAGTATTGATCCATAAGAATCACTCAGCAGACCACAACAGAGTCTCAGGGCCAGAAAACAAAAATAAAAACAAATGCAGAGGCTGGACACGGCCCCGTGTTCAGGGACTGTATCTGGGCGTTTTAAAAATGTGACTGGTTTTATGCAGCACGGGGGCGTGTTCAGTGAGCACGACCCCGTGTTCAGACTCTGTATCTGGGAGTTTTGTAAAAATTATGCAGCACGACCCCGTGTTCGGTGAACACGGCCCCGTGTTCAGTCTACTGTAATGCAAAAACTACCTAAAAATGTAAAATGTGCGCGCAATTTTAAAAAGCTTTTAAAAAAACTGATTAGGCCGTCGAGTTTAAGCTTTCTTAAAATCCTTGTTTCCCCGGCAACGGCGCCAAAAACTTGGTGCGTGTCGAGTGTGATATATTTTTATTTATATTTTAAGCCCTTTTTAACACACTAGTCAAGTTTTAAATTTATAAAACACGATATTCTACTAACACTAAACACACACATGGGCAAGTGCACCCATCGTGAGCGTAGTATAGCGTTGGTAAGATACCGAGGTCGTCCAAGGACACAAGAGCTTTTAATACCGGTTTATCCTCAACTTCTAATCAAATCAAAATTTTTACAAAATGTTTTAAACCTGAAAATAGACACTAAAATGCTGAAAAATAAAAATAACAATAAAAACAAGACAGATAGACAAGATGAATCACTTGGATCCGACTCGCCTTTAATGTAACCTTTGATGATTTCCGGACTTTTGCACTTTTTAAGAGATTATCTTAGTTATAGTAGTAGGCCCCTTTTGAAGGTGACGTTACCCTCAACCCGGTGGTTTGAGTCAGCAATGATACAATCCCAAAGGGTCGGAATATTGGAAGATAATTAATTAAGTTATTAATGCGTAATGTGGTAGGCCCCTCTTTTGAAGGTGACGTTACCCTCGGCTAAGTGGTTTGAGTCAGCAGGGATACAATCCCAAGTAGCCAGGTTAATGTATTAATAGTAGTTTACATATGAGGGGATCAAGCCATTCGCACCCCCGCCATCTAATACCAGTGGGTATTGAAGGAGGTCCTAGTAAGCTTGACCCAGTTCCTTGCAGGATCTATACACTGAACAAGGCAAGAACCTTACCAAACCATTCCCTTAACCCCATACCAGGTAGCCAACATATCTCTATATAGACTGTAGAGATATGAATGGTGAAAATCTTTTATTTTATATAGACAGTAAAATAACGCCAAGACACCACGGACAAATGATAAGGAAGTTTCACCTTCAACATAAGAAACTAGTTATTAAAGTCATTAATACAAAACCAAATAAAAAGTGCGAAAAGATTAACAATCAAAAGTATTTCAATAACAGCTTGTCTTCACCAAGTGATGTAAGAGACTTAGGCAAACATAGCCTTTGATTGTCAAGAACTCTTACTATCAATCTTGGATCCCGAGACTACTATACACACCCTAGGTGGATGATGGATGATGGTGGTGGATGTGGGTGTTGTGATGGTGGTGGAGTGTGGGTGAAGTGGGAGAGAGGTGGTTTGCCAAGGGATGCCTTTGAAGTGAGCCAAGCACCCCAATTTATAGCCTGTACAGAATCCCGGACACGGCCCCGAGGCCATCTTCATTCTCTTTCTTCATTAATTGCAATTTGTCTGCATTAGCTCCACACGCCCACGTGTCCGCTGGGCACGGCCCCGTGTGCAGAACCGTATCCGTACTATCAAGATTTGCAAGATTCTGCGAATCTTAGTGTTGACCACGGCCCGTGTTGAGCTAGGCACGCCCCCGTGCTGGGAATAGAAGCTTCCATTGCTTTGTCTTTTCTGCAGACACCTGGCCATGCCCCCGTGTCCGCTGGGCACGGGGTCGTGGTCAGCCTTCTGATATCTTGTTTTTGCTTGGGAAGATGCTGTCGAGGGGTCGGGCATGCCACATTTATTCCTTTCCTTTGTATTTATGTTTGATTTTGCTGCATATTTATTCCTTTTGTTCATTTAAGCTCATTTGGTCCTGAAAATACAAAAGGAAGACAAAAGCACACTTTTTCCAACATTAGTACTAAAAAGGGTTAGTTTTATGCCTCATTTGATGTAATTTATATGTTGCATTTTACACACATCAGTGTGTATGTAAATATGTAAATATGTATATATCTCTATATGTGTGTATGTATGTGTATTTGGTGAAAATGTGTGTATGTATCTATGTAAGTATGTAAATTTGTATATGTAAGTTTGATAATTGTATGTTTATGTTTATGGTTGATGATATTTATGTTTAGGTTTGATAATTTGTATATTTAATTTGGTGTGTGTGTGTGTATACATATATAGGGGGGTTTATTTGAGAGGAAAATTTAATTAAAAAAATAAGAAATGGTACAATTGTAAAGCATTAAATAGTTTTTCTTTCATCTTATTTATTATTATTTTTTGACTAATTAATTAGTCATAAACACTATCATCCGTCACACTAAATTTTTTTAGTTACACACATCAAAATTTATCTTACACATTTCGAAATTTATCTTACACATATCGAAATTTATTATACAATTTATCATACACAACTCGTAATTTATCGTATACACCTCGTAATTTATCTTACACTCGAAATAGTTTTATTTAAACAACTATAAATTTTGAAAATAAGTTACAAATTTAATGTAGTTAGCTATTAAAGAAGAAGACAACAAATTAAGATCTATGTAGGTTTACTTATATACCCTTACAATAACATTAAATACAAATATTAAATTAAGCAAAAAAAATATAAGTTTACGAACCAGTTTTTCTCGACCTGTATGTATCACTTACGATGTCGTAAATCCTGTAGTGACAACCATTCTATAATTCAGCACTCCTATAAAAAATGCCATTTGAATTTTTTTTTCTGAAAAGGTAAGTTTGAAAAAAAAAATTGGTGTGGTTTTAAAAAAACATCATTGGAAGTAGAAGTTCTCGGGGTTCTGGTAACTCGGGGTGATACATATAAAGAGAGAGAGAGAGAGAGAGAGAGAGAGAGAGAGAGAGTAAAGTGCAATTTGTCACCCTATGGTTTAGTCAAGATTGCAATATAATACCCTACCTTTCACATTTTGCATAATGAAACCTTGAGGTGGGCATTCCATCACACCATGCCACACACTGTTAGTTAACAGTTAGTTGACTGTTAGTTTGAGGGTAATATGTGTTATTTCACCTTTGAAGCTTATGAACCACACTCCATCACCTCCCTTAAAATCATTGGAAGTAGAAGTTCTCGTGGTTCTCGTAACTCGGGGTGATATATATAAAGAGAGAGAGTAAAGTGCAATTTGTCACCCTATGGTCCTACCTTTCATATTTTGCATAATGAAACCTTGAGGTGGGCATTCCATCACATCACACCATGCCACACACTGTTAGTCAACCGTTAGTTTGAGGGTAATATGTGTCATTTCACCTTTGAAGCTTATCAACCACACTCCATCACCTCCCTTATCTTCGGTACCTCACATTCTGGCACCCCCAATTTACCAAGTCTTCACCTTCTTTCCCACAACCACTACCCGCAGGTCAACACCAACAACCACCACATCTCTTCAAACCTGTCACCACCAACCATCGTTGAGAATCATCCACTTCTTCATCTTCGCCGACTCTTAAACCCAACAACCACTCGCGGGTCACTCTTGCTGCCATGGTTCCAATCTCTACCGACGTTGTTGTGCTACTGTAACACCTCGAAAATTCATGTCCAATAATATATCGACACGTGTCATGAGCTTTAAACGTGTAAAAGAATACTTATGAAGGACTAAAGTTGACAAACGAAGAATGTACGTGTATGGAAGGATTCAAAGTGTCAACAATGAATAATTATACCTTTCAATAACCCTACACGATGTTTACAACCTTAAACGAATGATTTATGAGGCATATGAAGCCATTTGTGGAAGAAAGTGAAAGATTACAAAACGCAAGGGTTAAAAGTGTCAACCTGTTTACGTTATACCTCTGAATGACCTTTTAGCGAACCCGAAGCTTTGTAACGATTAATTATGCTCACGAGAATAAGTGATAAAAATTTCACAAGATTTCGTTTCCGTATGAGAAAGTTATGCTAACATTCGTATATGAGGGGTTAAAAGCGTCAACGTTGAAATTTATGACTTTTTGGGTGATCATAAAGTTAACCAAGGACTTAACAAAGTTTGGTTATGTCTTGGAGCCCTTAAAAGTCAAGTTAGAGGGTTAAAAATGCAAAATATAAAGTTAAAACCATGTTTAAAAGGACCAGGGGCCAAAATGCAAAAAGCTGAAACTTGTTGATCTGAAGCCGGACACTCATACCGGCTGCGTAAGACATGTATGGGTCTTACGCGGGCCGCGTGACCCCCCGCAGCGACAGAAACGCGGACAAATGCCTGTAAAGGCTGTGTAACCGACTTAAGGGCCTTGTTTTACATACCAGGGGCTGCCTCAATGGTATTTCATGCATAGGGGGCACCTGTAAGCATCATATTACACCTATAGACTTGCTTGGCATGATCTAGTTGCATCAAAAGTCCTATATAAGAGCTCCAAAGTTGCAAACATTGGACACTTGCATTTCAAAACTTTCATAACTTCTTTTCTGGAGATTGCTGGAGCTCAAGGCCACTTCCTAGAGGTCATTAGTCATGCATAGGACTTTAGTAAGTGTCCTTAACCTTTCTTAGTTCAGTTTTACTTAGTCTAATGGCCTAAAGTCAAACCGTCGTAATTAAGGCTTGACTTAGTGATTAATCACTAATGGTCCAGTCAATTCTCGAATTGAAAGTACCTATAAGTTGGTAATTATGTGGGCAATAAACCCTTAAAAGGGCACCCTCTGATTCCCACTCTAACTAGGTCAATTGTCGGGTCAAACTTGATCTTAAAAAGTCAACAGAAAGCTAATTTTTAAATAAACCCATAATTAGCAATATAGAATCCATACAACCTATTTTATCACTCATTTAACTTGGTAATTAACGTAAGAACATGTCTAAACATGTTCAACCCGATAATTTTCAGTCTAAGCTCGGTTTGGAACCGAAAGTCGCATAAGTGGATTTCTACTTTGACTTTCAGTTCTGACCCATTAGAGCATAGTTTAGAAATGCCTTAGAGCTTTATTAGGACCAGGTTACATGTTAGTATAACCCTCTGTGATTATACAACTTGGTTCATTAGTTATCCGACTCATATGCATGTTTCCGTTATATGCCTAAATGTTGACCGTTATGCCCTTTTGACCTTAAAATGATATTTTTGAAAATGTAAAAGAATAGAAACCTTTATTACTGATTTATAGACTTGTCCGAAAAATTTTACATCAGTTTGAGGTCTAGATTAAGAGTTATGCTCAATAGCGTAAATGGAAAGCTTTTTATTAATTAAACGGCGTAATTAGCATAAAGCCTATCTAAACCCAATTTTTGATATCAAACTTTCTACCTACAGATTTAAAATAATATTTTGAGATTTTTGAAGATTTTTATTTATTTTTAGGCTGAGCATAACATAGGGTTCTAGCTTTGATTCGGTAATTGGCGGTTTTGCCCTTTTGGCCTATAAAATAAGTTTTACATAACATTTTGATACCAAAACTTTTGCTACTGATTTTATATGATAAATAAAACATTTTAAGCTTTCTGGAATAATAAAAATATCAGCTTTTCTTATAAAACCCGGAAATTGCTTAAAATCGTCTTTTTACGCGTTTTTAACGCATAGTATAAGTTAAAACTATTTTTAACATATAAGGTTTGATACCTACTGATGTTTTAAGTAAATTTTTATAATTTAATAGTAAGCAAAATTTTTAAACTCAGATTTCCAGATTTGACCTTTTAAGCCTATGTGAAATTACCAAAATGCCCCTAAGGTGCATAGTTTGGTTATAAAAGATAAATTTCACATATATGTAATACCTTACTGTTATGATTTATAAAAATGAATATTTTTACTGATTATATCAGACCTGAAACTCAGATTTATATTTAAACTCTTTTATAAGCTTTAAAATGACCAAAATACCCCTACGGGGCATAAATTGAGTTTAAATTCATTTTGGGCATAACGGAAGGTATTCTACTGATATCACAACATATTTAAGACATATTAACTTAGGAAACCTGTTCATGATTCATTTGGTTACCCGTTACGCACTTTTCGCGTTCGGATCGGTTTATGTAACTAGTTTGCATAAATTAGCCGAAACGGGTCAAACCTTATCATTTTTATCTCAAAATCCAGAATGTGTTTAGTTTACCCATATTAAACAAGTATACAAGCTTTTTGGGTCTAAACCACATTATAATCCGGTCTTCGTTTAATCTTGCGTTTTGAACCGTATCTTCTTTTAAAACTAACCGGTCTAAGTTTAGGCTTAATTAAAGACCCGTTAGGAATCTAATAGGTTATTAAAAACCTTTGTTCCAGATTAGAAGCCCGGTAAAAGCTACTTGCACTTGCTGTTTGTGATTTATACTTGCTCAGGTAAATACTTTTAACTTATTTTCCATATACGGGCTTGGGGTACGGTATATAAAATACCGCTTGGTCGGGCATTGAATTTTTAATCGTATAAAGGTTAATTTATTGAGATGACCCGTTTAAATTGTTTTGTTGGCTTAAAGCCTTTGGGGGGTTAATGACCATGTCCCGGATATCCTTGGCATCATTCATTGAAATGGCCACCACCTAAGCGCGGGGTGTAGGCATACACCCGCCAGCGCATATATATATAATACGGTATAACCGTCGGTTTGAGAATAACTCGCCGCAGGATTATATCATGTGGTGTGTCTATTAATCTTTAACCCAGTATTCAGCCCGGGCTACTGGACGTATAACAAACATGTAATTCTTTTACAAGTTTATATATAAATAATTATCCCAAGTTATAAAAGATGTTTTGTGCCATGTGCATTCAAATAAATTTTCTTAAACCTTTTCAAAATGAGTCAGTTAATTGTATTTACCAGTGCAAACTAACGTATTTTCCCAAAAAGACTAAGTGCAGGTACTAGACGAAATAGGCTGGCTACTCCTGGCATCATTAATCAAGTCTTGCAAGCTTTAGATGTTAAAGTCTGTTGAACAACTTTCGTTTTACTTTTGATCCGCCTGTGGATCCTTTACAGTCTGTTTGTAATACTTGGATATTACTTTTTATTCGGTTTGTAATGAGATTCATCTTTTGCTTCCGCTGTGCATTTAAATTGTGTTGTTTGACTATGATGATATAACCTACGTCAGGATACTCCCCACCGGGCCCACCGGTAATACGTGGAAATATCGGGGTGTGACAGGTTGGTATCAGAGCCAACACTAAGTGAATTAAACACTAGCCTTTTGTGTTTAATCTCAGTTACACAGTTGCACATTCCTCGATTCTCGAGTCTAGACAAGGAACTTAGGACTAATCCTAATTCGTTTTATTTTGTCCTTTATTTGTTTCCTTTGTTATTTTCTGTTTAGCCCCTGCGTGGGCAAGCCATTTCAGTTAAAAGTCCCGTTTAGGGCAACCATGTACCTTTTTAAAATTTTATGGAATGTTGAATTTAAAATTCCATTATATGCATGAGCATAAAATATGAAATAAATAAAAACTCTCATTCCTTTTATAAGATCTACCATTATAATAAAATGGCAAAATCTAAAAAGGACAAGACCTAGCCCATGTGTCGTTTTAAGACAGGGCCAAGATGGTAGTTCCTAAATTAGATTCAGATCCTCATTAACATCTCAATTTAGGGTTGTTCTGCGTTAAATATTAAAAAGAATCTTAAAGGTAAAACCTAGCCTAGATGTCATTTCAGACATGGCCAAGATGGTAAAACCTATTCAAAAGATTCAAATCCTTGTTAACATCTGAAAACATGTTAACACTCTTGGCAAAATGTGATTCGATAAAATCACATAAGTCATTCTTAAATTAGGTTATTCCAATTCCCTTCTTATTTATATAATCATCCATTAGGGATGAAGTGCCTACGGGCTATAATTAATGTCCTTTGAGACTAAAGACAGTGGTAGTCTGCGACTCCCTGTCAAGAAAAGGTAATGAACTTTGATTCAAGCCTTAACGCCTCGATTCTATAAAATCCTGGCTTATAAATTAACTTTGTCCCTGTGACTTGGCCTTTTGTGCTATTATTTAATTATAATTAAGGATTATAATAAAGATCTTGAATATATATATACTTAACCAATTAACCAAAATGGTTATTGATACCCTGGTTAATAAATCGTCAAGAACGATAGTACTGTATAAGCTTCTAAGTAAACCTTGTCATTATTTTTCTTTTTATGTAGCAATTAAGCTACATGGCTAGGTCGGAAGAAGCAAACAGTCATCCCCTGGAGAATAATGAGAATACTAGGATTAATATAACCAGGGAAGAACTTCGAACACTTATTGACACTGCTGTATCTAAAGCAGTAGATAGGCAATTCAGGGAATCTAGTGGGACGCATAGTAAGACCTCATCAGTACCCCACTCTGAATCTATCCCTAAGACTCATTCAGAGGCTCATAGCAAGCCACCCTCTCAGGAACATGAGCCTAAGAAAGAGGATGCTCAACATTCCTCGAATCAACACAGTGTTCCATCCAAAAGGATAGTATTTGATAATGAACCACGTACAAAGTCCTGTACTTATAAATATTTTGTCTCCTGGAAACCCCGGGATTTCACTGGGGAGAAAGGAGCAATCGACTGTATGACTTGGTTGGATGAAATGGATACCGTGGTAGATATCATCGGTTGTGCTGAAAGGGATGTGGTGAAGTATGTATCCCAATCATTCAAGGGAGAGGCACTGGCATGGTGGAAGTCTCTTATTCAAGCTGCTGGAAAGATCCCACTATACAATCTGACCTGGGATCAGTTTGTTGCTCTTATTAAAGAGAATTATTGCCCTCAACACGAGGTTGAGAGGATTGAGTCAGACTTTTTATCGTTGGTGATGAAAAACCTAGATTGTCAAGCTTACCTCACCAGTTTCAATACCCTGTCTCGACTGGTTCCGTATTTGGTAACACCAGAACCCAAGAGAATAGCTCGCTTCATTGGGGGTTTAGCCCCAGAGATCAAGGCCAGTGTTAAGGCATCTAGACCTGTTACTTTTAGGTCAGCAGCTGATCTATCTCTATCCCTTACTTTGGATGCGGTCAGGCAAAGATCGCTTAGAAATGCTGATGCTGGGAAGAGAAAAAGTGAGGATGATAACTCACATCGCTCAGAAAAGAAGCACAAAGGGAACTCCGAGCACAAAAAGAGTCCCGGATTTAGGAAGGATGATCAGCAATCGGGTGAAAAGCCCAAGTGTAAAGTTTGTAAGAAGCGCCATTTAGGAAGGTGCAGATACGAATCGAAATCCTAATCACAGCCGAGGGCTTGTGGGATTTGTAAGTCTTCTGAGCACAAGACGATAGACTGCAATAAGATAAAGGATGCGACGTGCTATAACTGCAACGAGAAAGGGCACATCAAGTCGAATTGCCCTAAGTATGCCAAAAAGCCAGAAGAAGCCAAAAAGACCAATGCAACGGTCTTTCGAATGGATGCACGAGAAGCTGTTCAGGACGATAATGTGATAATAGGTACCTTCCTCATAAATGATGTTTATGCCAGGGTGTTATTTGATTCAGGTGCTGATAAGTCATTCGTAGATAATAAGTTTTGTAAGTTGCTGAATTTACCTGTTAAAACCCTAAGTGTGAAATATGAGGTAGAATTAGCTGATGGTACCCTAGAGACAGCCTCAACTGTGTTAGATGGATGTGTTATATCCATTAGGAACCACTCCTTTCCGTTATCCTTGCTTCCTTTAAAGTTAGCCGGTTTCGACATAGTTATAGGCATGGATTGGTTATCTCATAACCAAGCCCAGATAGTTTGCAATAAGAAGCAAGTGGTGATCCGGACTCCGTCTGGTGAACCACTTACCATACAAGGTGATACCCAGTATGGATTGCCTGAGCAGGTGTCTATGCTCAAGGCATCTAGATGTATGAAGAAGGGTTGTGTCATTTATATGGCACAGGTAACTATTGATGAACAGAAACCCAAGATTGAAGACATTCCAGTCATTTCTGAGTACCCAGAGGTTTTCCCTGAAGAACTACCTGGTTTACCACCAAATAGGCAAGTAGAATTCAGAATTGACATCATCCCTGGAGCAGCACCTGTCGCAAGAGCGCCTTATAGGTTGGCACCAACAGAGATGAAGGAGTTGAGGACACAACTAGATGATTTGTTAGCCAAAGGTTTTATTAGACCTAGTTCGTCTCCTTGGGGAGCATCAATCATGTTCGTAAAGAAGAAGGATGGATCGATGCGTCTATGCATCGATTATCGTGAGCTTAACAAAGTCACTATCAAGAATAGATATCCATTGCCCAGGATCGATGATCTGTTCGATCAACTGCAAGGGGCAAATTACTTCTCTAAGGTCGATTTGAGGTCAGGCTATCATCAACTGAAGGTTAAAGATAAAGATGTACACAAGACTGCATTTAGGACTCGTTATGGTCATTACGAGTTCTTAGTGATGCCTTTTGGGCTCACTAATGCACCTGCAGCGTTCATGGATCTCATGAACCACGTCTGCAAGCCCTACCTAGATAAATTCGTTATCGTCTTCATCGATGACATTCTTATTTACTCGAAGAGTCAAGCTGACCATGAGAAGCATCTCTGTTGTATCCTTTCACTGCTTTAACAAGAAAAGATCTATGCCAAGTTTTCGAAATGTGAATTTTGGCTTCGTGAAGTCCAATTTCTTGGACATGTTGTTAGTGAGCGTGGTATCCAAGTGGATCCCGCTAAGATTGAAGCTATTATGAATTGGCAAGAGCCAAAGACACCCAAGGAGATTCGCAGCTTTCTAGGATTGGCAGGATAATATAGGCGATTAATTGAAAACTTCTCAAGAATTGCAACACCCCTAACTCTGTTAACCCGCGAGAATAGCAAATTTGACTGGGGGCCTAAGCAGCAAGAATCTTTTGATATTCTTAAGCAGAAGTTGAGCAATGCTCCTGTACTAACATTGCCTGATGGAATCGAAGAATTTGTGGTATATTGTGATGCATCACACACCGGTATGGGATGTGTGCTTATGCAGAAAGGCAAAGTTATTGCCTATGCTTCTCGACAGTTAAAGGTGCATGAGAAGAACTACACCACCCATGACTTGGAGCTGGGTGCCGTTGTATTTGCACTAAAACTATGGAGGCATTATTTGTATGGAACCAAGTGCGTGATCTATTCTGATCACAAGAGCCTTCAACATTTGTTTAATCAGAAGGACTTAAACATGAGGCAGCGACGATGGATGAAAACTTTAAATGATTATGACTGTGAGATACGATACCATCCAGGCAAGGTGAATGTAGTCACCGATGCCTTGAGTAGGAAGGAAAGGGTGAAGCCCATAAGGATCATTGCCAAGAGCATTGAATTGAAGAGCAGTTTGAATGAAAGGTTGTTAGCCGCTCAGAAGGAAGCTGTATTAGAAGCCAACTATTCGAATGAGAAGTTGGGAGTAACTGCCGAGCAGTTATCTTATGGCAAGGTTGGAATCCTAAGATTGAATGGACGAATATGGGTTTCAATCTATGGAGGACTACGGGATGTTATCCTCCAAGAAGCCCACAGTTCTAAGTATTCCGTTCATCCTGGAAGTGACAAGATGTACCAGGATTTGAAGGCAAATTTTTGGTGGATAGGCTTGAAGAAGTCTATAGCTACCTATGTAGCTAAATGTTTGATGTGCGCACAAGTTAAAGCTGAACACCAAAAGCCGTCAGGTTTACTTCAGCAGCCTGAACTTCCCACCTGGAAGTGGGAAATGGTGACAATGGATTTTATCACCAAGTTGCCAAAGACAAAGAAAGGAAATGATACTATTTGGGTGATAGTGGATAGACTGACTAAGTCAGCCCATTTCCAACCTATTAAGGAAACACACAGCTCAGATAAGTTAGCTCAGTTGTATGTGGACGAGATTGTATCTCTCCACGGAGTGCCAGTGTCGATCATTTCTGATAGGGATACAAGGTATACCTCGCATTTCTGGAAAAGCTTTCAGCAATCCTTAGGCACCCAACTAAACTTCAGCACAGCATATCATCCGCAAACGGATGGTCAGAGCGAGCGAACAATTCAAACACTGGAAGATATGTTAAGAGCTTGTGTTATTGATCTAGGTGGAAGTTGGGATAATCATCTTCCACTGATTGAATTTTCATACAATAATAGCTATCACTCCAGTATCCAAGTTGCACTATTTGAAGCTTTGTATGGAAGGAAATGCAGAACGCCCGTTTGTTGGGCAGAAGTTGGAGATGCCCAACTAACAGGACCTGATATAGTCCGGGAGACGACCGATAAGATTGTGCAGATAAGAGATTGTCTCAAAGCTGCCAGAGATAGGCAGAAAAGCTACGTAGATAAAAGGCGTAAACCTCTGAAGTTTGGGGTTGGTGACAAAGTGTTACTGAAGGTATCACCCTGGAAGGGAGTGATTGTCACACCCCGATATTTCCACGTATTACCGGCGGGCCCGGTGGGGAGTATCGTGACGTAGTTGATATCATCATAGTCAAACAACACAATATATAAATGCACAGCGGAAGCAAAGATAGGTTCATTTCAACTTTAATAAATTGTAATAATAAGTATCACAAATAGTTGAAACAGATCCACAGGCGGATCAAAATAAAAAGGAGACATTGTTCCATAGTTTTATGACATCCAAGCTTGCGAGACTTATTGTGGACGCTAGGAGAAAGCCAGCCTAGTTCGAGTAGTACTTGCACTTAACCTTTTTGGGAAAATACGTCAGTTTACACTGGTAAATACAATTTAACTGGCTCATTTTGAAAAGTTTAATGAAATTGATTTGAATGCACGTGGCACAAAACTTTTTATAACTTGGGATAATTATTTAAATATAATCTTGTAAAAGAATTACATGTTTCTTATGCGTTCAGTAGCCCGGGCTGAACACCGGGTTAAAGATTAATAGACACACCACATGATATACTCCCCCGTCGAGTTATTCTCGAACAAACGGTTATACCTTTATATATATATATATATATATATATATGCACCGTCAGGTGTATGCCTACACCCCGTGCTTAGGTCGTGGCCATTTCAATGAATGATGCCAAGGATATCCGGGACATGGTCATTAACCCCCCAAAGGCTTTAAGCAAACATAACAGTTTAAACGGGTCATCTCAATAAATTAACCTTTATATAATTAACAATTCAATGCCCGACCAAGCGGTATTTTATATACCGTACCCCAAGCCCGTATAAGGGAAAATAAGTTAAAAGTATTTACCTTTGCAAGTATCAATCACAAATAGCAAGTGCGTGTAGCTTTTACAAGGTCTCCTATTAAAGGTCCTAAGTATGATTAGGGACTTTAAGAAGACTTGCTGCTGATCAGAGGAGCTCCAGAGAAGTCTTGAAAAATTTCCAAGTGAGCAAAGTGGGAATGTTGCAACTTGTTCTTCTTATATAGTGGCCTTGATGCTTCAAGATCATCACACCTAAGTCTACAGGTGTTATCTGATGTTCCACATGTGTCCCTATAGTGCCAAAACCAGTTGCCAAGTCCATGATTTCGAAAACCACTCACTTAAGGCGGTGCAACAGGCTGAACAGGCAGCTGTCCAAAAGTTCGCCCAGATGCAGGTCTTATGGACCGTAAGACTTGGAGCTTTACGGTCCATAACCGACTCCCTTACGGACCGTAAGGTTAGACCTTTACGGACCGTAAGACTTCATCAGAGGAAAAAAATCTTGCAACTTTTAGGCTTTGTTCCTACATTGCTTACAAGTCCGAATCTTGTGCTTCTTTTCAGTAGGGGACCAAGGTTTCAGCTCTTGCATGCCTTGCATTACTTACACAAATTTTTGGCTCTTTGTGGGAGGTTTTTAAATGTCGGAAATACCAAGAATTCATATTGAATTCATGGCTTATGTAAAATCAGTTTGCTATTTAGGATAACCAGATTTATTTGCATGATTTGAGATGTTGACTAAATATATCATGGTTAGGGATTTATTAATAGGTCGCTCAGAGGTATAAATTAACATGTCGACACTTTTAAATCCTACCGTACATCTTCGTCTGGACCCGTTTTCATAACATGTTTGCATCACATGACACGTGTCTTTATTTTATTGGGCATGATTTTACGAGGTGTTACATCCTCACCCCCTTAAAAGAAATCTCGACCTCGAGATTTACTGGAACAAATGAGGGTATTTTTCTTTCATGATAGACTCTACCTCCCACGTATATTCGGGACCTCTGCGGGCATCCCATTTAACCTTGACAATTGGCACATGCTTCCTCCGAAGCTTCTTAACCCGTCGATCCTCAATCGACAACGGTTTTTCCACAAATTTCAAGCTCTAATCTATGTGCACATCCGTATGTGGTATGACTAGCGATTCATCGGCTAGACATTTCTTCAGATTGCAGACGTGGAATACATTGTGAATACCACTGAGCTCTTCTGGCAAGTTTAACTTATAAGCCACTGACCCAACACATTCGATAATCTCGAACGGTCCTATATACCTTGGGCTTAACTTACCTTTCTTACCAAATCGCATCACTCCCTTCTAGGGTGATACCTTTAGCAAAACCTTATCACCAACCTCAAACTTTAGAGGTTTTCGCCTTTTATTAGCATAACTTTTCTGCCTATCCCAGGCAACTTTCAGGCGGTCACGAATCTGGACAATCTTGTCCATCGTTTCAAAGACTAAATCAGGTCCTGATAATTGAACTTCTCCTACTTCCGCCCAACAAATAGGCGTTTGGCATTTTCTACCATATAATGCCTCAAATGGCGCAGCCTTAATGCTCCTATGATAGCTATTGTTATAGGAGAACTCAATCAATGGCAGGTGGTTATCCCAACTACCACCTAAATCAATTACACATGCACGAAGTATGTCTTCCAAATTTTGGATGGTTCGCTCACTCTGCCCATCTGTCTGGGGATGGTAAGCCGTACTAAAATTCAAGCGCGTGCCCAAAGATTGTTGGAAACTTTTCCAAAAATGTGATGTGTATCTAGTATCTTTGTCAGAGATAATAGACACTGGTACGCCAAGCAGATATACAATCTTATCTACGTACAATTGGGCTAACATGTCGGAGCTAAAAGTCTCCTTAATGGGTAGGAAATGTGCCGACTTAGTCAGTCTATCTACTATCACCCATATAGTATCATTTCCTTTCCTAGTCTTTGGCAACTTGGTGATGAAATCCATTGTTACCATCTCCCACTTCCATGTGGGAAGTTCAGGCTATTGTAGCAAACCTGACGGCTTCTGATGTTCAGCTTTGACTTGTGCATACGTCGAACATTTAGCTACATAGGCAGCTACAGACTTTTTCAAGCCTATCCACCAATAGTTTACCTTTAGATCCTGGTACATCTTATCAGCTCCAGGATGAACTGAATATTTAGAACTGTGGGCTTCCTGGAGGATAACATCACGAAGTCCTCCATAAACTGGAACCCATATTCGTCCATTCAACCTCAGGATTCCATCCTTGTCATAGGATAACTGCTCCTCAGTTACTCCTAGCTTTTCATCAGGATAGTTAGCTTCCAACACAGCTTCCTTCTGTGCAGCTAACAACCTTTCGTTCAAACTATTCTTTATCTCAATGCTCTTGGCATTGATCCTTATAGGCTTCACTCTTTCCTTCCTGCTTAAGGCATCAGCAACTACATTCGCCTTACCTGGATGGTATCTTATCTCACAATCATAATCATTTAAAGTTTCCATCCAGCATCGCTGCCTCATGTTCAAGTCCTTCTGATTGAACAAGTGTTGAAGGCTTTTGTGATCCGAGTAGATCACACACTTGGTTCCATACAAGTAGTGCCTCCATAGCTTTAGTGCAAATACAACGGCACCCAGCTCCAAGTCATGGGTGGTGTAGTTCTTCTCATGCACCTTTAACTGTCGTGAAGCGTAGGCAATAAATTTGCCTTTCTGCATAAGTACACAGCCCATACCGGTGTGCGATGCATCACAATATACTACAAACTCATCAATTCCATCAGGAAATGTCAATACAGGAGCGTTGCTCAACGTCTGCTTCAAAATATCGAAAGATTCTTGCTGCTTAGGCCCCCAGTCAAACTTGCTTTTCTTGCGGGTGAGTAAAGTCAGGGGTGCTGCAATTCTTGAGAAGTTTTCAATAAATCGCCTGTAGTATCCTGCTAGTCCTAGAAAGCAGCGAATCTCAGTGGGCGTTTTCGGCTCTTGCCAGTTCATAACTGCTTCCACTTTAGCGGGATCTACTTGGATACCACGCTCACTAACCACATGTCCAAGGAATTGGACTTCTCGAAGCCAAAACTCACACTTTGAAAATTTGGCGTAGAGTTTCTCACGATGTAGAAGTTTAAGAATACAGGGAAGGTGTTTCTCATGGTCAGCTTGGCTCCTTGAGTAAATGAGAATGTCATCAATGAAGACGATGACAAATTTATCCAGATAAGGCTTGCAGACGTGATTCATGAGATCCATGAATGCGGCAGGTGCATTAGTGAGTCCAAAAGGCATCACCAGGAACTCGTAATGACCATAACGAGTCCTAAATGCAGTCTTGTGTACATCTTCATCTTTAACCTTCAATTGATGATAGCCTAACCTCAAATCGATCTTAGAGAAATAGCTTGGCCCTTGCAATTGATCGAACAGATCATCGATCCTGGGCAAAGGATACCTATTCTTGATAGTGACCTTATTAAGCTCACGGTAATCGATACACAGACGCATCGATCCATCCTTCTTCTTGACAAACAAGATCAGCGCTCCCCAAGGAGACGAGCTAGGTCTAATGAAACCTTTGGCTAGCAGATCATCTAACTGCGTCCTTAACTCCTTCATCTCTGTTGGTGCCAACCTATAAGGTGCTCTCGCTACCGGTGCTGCTTCAGGGATGATGTCAATTCTGAATTCTACTTGCCTGTCTGGTGGTAAACTAGGTAGTTCTTTAGGGAAAACTTCGGGATATTCAGAAATGACGGGGATATCCACAATCTTAGGCTTTGGCTCATCAATAGTCACTTGTGCCATGTAGATGACACAACCTTTCTTCAAACACCTAGAGGCCTTGAGCATAGACACTTGCTCAGGCAGCCCATACTGGGTATCTCCCTGAATGGTAAGTGACTCACCAGACGGAGTCTTGACTACCACTTGCTTTCTGTTGCACACTATCTGGGCTTGGTTATGCGATAACCAATCCATACCTATCACTATATCAAAACCGGCTAGCTTAAAGGGAAGTAAGGACAAGGGAAAAGAGTGGTTCCTAATGGATATAACACGTCCATCTAATATAGTTGAGGCGGTTTCTATGATTCCATCAGCTAATTCCACTTCATACTTCACACTTAAGGCTTTAACAGGTAAATTCAGTAACTTATAAAACTTATTATCTACAAATGATTTATCAGCTCCTGAATCAAATAGCCCTCTTGCATAAACATCATTTATGAGGAAGGTACCTGTGATCACATTGTCGTCCTGAACAACTTCCTTTGCATCCATCCTGAAGACCCTAGCATTGGTCTTTTTCCCATCCTCAGTTTTCTTGGTAATCTTTGGGCAATTGGACTTAATGTGCCCTTTTTCATTGCAATTGTAGCATGTTGCGTCCTTCAGCTTCTTGCACTCTAGGGTCTTATGTTCCGAAGATTTCCAAATCCCACATGGCCTCGGCTGAGATTGGGATTTCGACTCGAGTCGGCACCTCCCAAAATGGTGCTTCTTACAAACCTTACACTTGGGCTTATCTCCAGATTGATGCCCATCCTTCTTAGATCCAGACCCCTTCTGGTGGTCATTGTTTCCCTTGTGCTTCTTGTCTGACCGTCGTGAATTGTCATCTTCACGCTTTCTTTTCTCGGCGTCCGTGTTCCTCAGCGATCTCTGCCTGACCGCATCCAGTGTGAGGGACAAGGATATATCAGCTGCAGACCCGAATGTAGCTGGCCGAGAGGCTTTTACACTTGCCTTAATTTATGGGGCTAAACCCCCAATGAAACGAGCTATTCTTTTGGGTTCTGGGGTCACAAGATAAGGTACCAACCTTGACAATGTATTAAAGCTTGTAAGATAAGCTTGGCAATCCAAATTTTTCATCACCAACGACAGAAAATCCGACTCAATCTTTTCAACCTCATGCTGAGGACAGTAGTTTTCCTTGATGAGAGTAACAAATTGTTCCCATGTCATATTGTACAGTGGAATCTTCCCAGTAGCTTGAATAAACTATCTCCACCAGGCTAAGGCCTCACCTTTGAACGATTGAGACACAAATTTTACTATATCCTTATCAGCGCACCCGCTGATATCAACCACGGTATCCATTTCATCCAACCATGTCATGCAGTCAACCGCTCCTTTCTCCCCAGTAAAGTCTCTGGGTTTACATGAGACGAAGTATTTATACGTACAGGACTTACTACACAGTTCCTGCTTAAGTTCGATTTTCTTTGACGGGACACTTTGCTGGTTCGTGGAGTGATGATCGTCATCATCCTTCTTTGGCTTATCTAGCTTAGAGGGTCGCTTACTATGAGCCTCAGAATGTGTTTTTGGCTTAGAATGGGGTGCTGATTGGGTCCTGCTTCGAGTACTACTCGATTCACTATACTGCCTATCTATGGCTTTAGTGACAGCATTGTCAATCAATGTTTGGAGTTCTGCACCAGTTATATTGATCCTGGTGACGTCATGATTCTCCTTTGGCCGACTGTTGACCTCTTCAGACTCGGCCATGTAGTTGGATTGCTACATAAAATGATGACAATGATTCATTTAGGGAAATATAATAGGTTTGTCATCTTGATAATTCACTAACCATGGTAATTAAAGAACCATATTGGTTAATTTGTCATGAAATTTCATTTGGGACTTTTCATTAGTAACCCTTAGCCCTAGAATAGAATATAATAATGGCACAATAGGCCTAGCCACATGGACATTTCTAAATTTTAGGTCAAGATCTTATAGGATCTAGTTATTAAGGTTTGAATCAAGGTTCAGTACCTTTCTTGACAGGGAGTTTATAGGCTACGACTGTCTTTAGTCTTATATGACAATAATTATAGCCCTTAGGCATTACATTACAATCGGATAAAAAAAATAATTGGGATAATTTAGCGTAAGGGTGGCATGCGCGATTTTTGCGGATCACCTTAGCCAAGAATGTTAACATGTTTGCAGATGTTAACAGAGAATTGAATCTTTTAAACAGGTTTTACCATATTGGCCAGGTCTTATAATGACATACAAGCTAGGTTTTACCTTTTAAGATTCTTATTTAACCTTTAACGCAGAACAATCCTAAATTGAGATGTTAATAAGGATCTGAATCTAGTTGGGAAACTACCATCTTGGCCTTGTCTTAAAATGACACAAAGGCTAGGTCTTGTCCCTTTAGATTTTATCATTTTTAATATAATGATAGATCTTGTAAAAATATTGTTATTATTTATTTTGTATTTTTATTCATGCATATAACTAAAAATAGAAATTTAAATCTAACCATTTCACCACATAAATTTAAAATACGAGTCTGCCGTAAACGGGTCTTTCAACTGAAATAACATGCCCACGCAGGGGCTTAACCAAACAAACATACCCACGCAGGGGTCAAACAAAAGACTTGCCCACGTAGGGGTTAAAACAAAAAATAGGCCCACGCAGGGCTCAACTGAAAAAAGGGAATACAACCAACAATTTGAAGGATTCAATGGTCCTTCTTGCTTTTCCCTTTTATTAAACCTGCTAATCCCTTGAAGAAACCTTGCCGTTCCCTGCGATCCCTGTGAATTTGATGTTCAACCTGGTCCAGTCTTTGGAGAATTTCCTCCCGCTCAGGCAGGGAAAACCGTGGTACCTGCGGCTGCGGCTGATGTGGAGGTCGAAGAGACGGCTGCTGTTGGTACCCATAAGCTGGGTATCCAACTCCCCAAGGAGCTCCGTAAGGGCCTTCGGGGTTAAGAGCATTATAGTTCCACGCCGCCAGGTATGGGTCGATCTCCGCATAGTTGAAACTGGTGTGAGCCGGCTGCTCGAAGGGATTATACGTTACTGGGCCAGTGTACGTGGGAATTGGGTTGTCAAAACCCAATGGTGGCGGCATGATAGGTGCAGAGTTCACTTCCGGGTTTGGGTTTGAAGGTCCCCCAAACTGCTGGTCTTCTTGAAGCGGCGGATAGTGGCTGCTACTCGATGGTTGGGGGGTGCTGATATGCACTCCTCTACCTTGCACGGACATTCATGCGTTTGTTCTCCTTCGCCTCGGTGGCTCAGGAGGCTGCTGCTGAGGTGGTGGTGGTGGCGGGGTAACTGCCACAAAGCGAGAGTCCCTAGAAGGATCTGATTGCTGCTACTGCTGAGGCGTTGAATGGTAAGAAGGTGTGAAATACCATTCACACTGGTTGAACCTTGCTTGGTAGCTATCTGGACCACGGTAAGGTGATCCATGGAACGACGATCCGTCAGAGATTTCAATAGGATGTGTGGGGGTACCGGACGGTGGTTTAGTAGGGTCGGTATCCTCGTCCATGTCCATGTCCATGTCGTGACCTCCAAAAAAATGATCTTCAGGCCCCCAATGGGTTAGCACCCACTGGTTCCTCGAGGTAGTTTGCCGGGTTGAACCGGCTTCGGAAGATATGGGACGGGTTATCAAAAGAGTGACGTGAGTTGGACTGCTGGAGGGGGATAAACGAAGGTTGTGGGTTTTCAGGTTCGTTTTCTGAATGGGGTCCAAAAGAGTGCAAGTAAGAAGGTGACGAAGCTAACGAGACAGATCGCCTCGCCGGCTGTAGATGTGCCCTCCAGTCCCCCTGTGGACTGGTATGTATGTTGACGGGTGAGGTCCGTCTTTGAGAAGGCCCGACCTCCTGGTCGTGGCCTGTTACAGGTGTTTTTCCCTTTCTTCAGAAGAATCTCGGCGGCATATTTAGACCTGTTAACATAAATAAAGATAACAACAAAGAATAATATAAAAGGCAAAATAGAACAAAATCAGGATTTGTCCTATGTTCTTTGTCTAGACTCGAAACTTTGAGGAATGTGCAATTGTGTAACTGAGATTAAACACAAAAGGCTAGTGTTTAATTCACTCAGTGTTGGCTCTGATACCAACCTTTCACACCCCGATATTTCCACGTATTACCGGTGGGCCCGGTGGGGAGTATCGTTACGTAGTTGATATCATCATAGCCAAACAACACAATATATAAATGCACAGCGGAAGCAAAGATAGGTTCATTTCAACTTTAATAAATTGTAATAATAAGTATCACAAATAGTTGAAACAGATCCACAGGCGGATCAAAATAAAAATGAGACATTGTTCCATAGTTTTATGACATCCAAGCTTGCGAGACTTATTGTGGACGCTAGGAGAAAGGCAGCCTAGTTCGAGTAGTACCTGCACTTAACCTTTTTGGGAAAATACGTCAGTTTACACTGTTAAATACAATTTAACTGACTCATTTTGAAAAGTTTAATGAAATTGATTTGAATGCACGTGGCACAAAACTTTTTATAACTTGGGATAATTATTTAAATATAATCTTGTAAAAGAATTACATGTTTCTTATGCGTTCAGTAGCCCGGGCTGAACACCGGGTTAAAGATTAATAGACACACCACATGATATAGTCCCCCGTCGAGTTATTCTCGAACAAACGGTTATACCTTTATATATATATATATATATATATATATATATACATGCACCGTCAGGTGTATGCCTACACCCCGTGCTTAGGTCGTGGCCATTTCAATGAATGATGCCAAGGATATCCGGGACATGGTCATTAACCCCCCCAAAGGCTTTAAGCAAACATAACAGTTTAAACGGGTCATCTCAATAAATTAACCTTTATATAATTAACAATTCAATGCCCGACAAAGCGGTATTTTATATACCGTACCCCAAGCCCGTATAAGGGAAAATAAGTTAAAAGTATTTACCTTTGCAAGTATCAATCACAAATAGCAAGTGCATGTAGCTTTTACAAGGTCTCCTATTAAAGGTCCTAAGTATGATTAGGGACTTTAAGAAGACATGCTGCTGATCAGAGGAGCTCAAGAGAAGTCTTGAAAAATTTCCAAGTGAGCAAAGTGGGAATGTTGCAACTTATTCTTCTTATATAGTGGCCTTGATGCTTCAAGATCATCACACCTAAGTCTACAGGTGTTCTCTGATGTTCCACATGTGTCCCTATAGTGCCAAAACCAGTTGCCAAATCCATGATTTCGAAAACCACTCACTTAAGGCGGTGCAACAGGCTGAACATGCAGCTGTCCAAAAGTTCGCCCAGATGCAGGTCTTACGGATCGTAAGACTTGGAGCTTTACGGTCCGTAACCGACTTCCTTACGGATCGTAAGGTTAGACCTTTACGGTCCGTAAGACTTCATCAGAGGATAAAAATCTTGCAACTTTTAGGCTTTGTTCCTACATTGCTTACAAGTCTGAATCTTGTGCTTCTTTTCAGTAGGGGACCAAGGTTTCAGCTCTTGCATGCCTTGCATGTACTTACACAAATTTTTGGCTCTTTGTGGGAGGTTTTAAAATGTCGGAAATACCAAGAATTCATATTGAATTCATGACTTATGTAAAATCAATTTGCTATTTAGGATAACCAGATTTATTTGCATGATTTGAGATGTTGACTAAATATATCATGGTTAGGGATTTATTAATAGGTCGCTCAGGGGTATAAATTAACATGTCGACACTTTTAAATCCTACCGTACATCTTCGTCTGGACCCGTTTTTATAACACGTTTGCATCACATGACACGTGTCTTTATTTTATTGGGCATGATTTTACGAGGTGTTACAGTGATGCGTTTTGGTAAGAAAGGCAAGTTGAGCCCAAGATATATAGGACCATTCGAGATCATCGAATGTGTCGGATCAGTGGCTTACAAGTTAAACCTGCCTGAAGAGCTCAGTGGTATTCATAATGTATTCCACATCTGCAATCTGAAGAAATGTCTAGCTGATGAGTCACTAGTCATGTCACATAAGGATGTGCACATAGATGAGAGCTTAAAGTTTGTTGAAAAACCTTTGTCGATTGAGGATCGACAGGTTAAGAAGCTTCAAAGGAAGCAAGTGCCGATTGTAAAGGTCAAATGGGATGCCCGTAGAGGTCCCAAGTACACGTGGGAGGTAGAGTCCACAACGAAAGAAAAATACCCTCATTTATTTCAGTAAATCTCGAGGTCGAGATTTCTTTTAAGGGGGTGAGGATGTAACACCTCGAAAATTCATGTCCAATAATATATCGACACGTGTCATGAGCTTTAAACGTGTAAAAGAATACTTATGAAGGACTAAAGTTGAAAAACGAAGAATGTACGTGTATGAAAGGATTCAAAGTGTCAACAATGAATAATTATACCTTTCAATAACCCTACACGATGTTTACAACCTTAAACGAATGATTTATGAGGCATATGAAGCCATTTGTGGAAGAAAGTTAAAGATTACAAAACGCAAGGGTTAAAAGTGTCAACATGTTTAAGTTATACCTCTGAGTGACCTTTTAGCAAACCCGAAGCTTTGTGACGATTAATTATGCTCACGAGAATAAGTGATAAAAATTTCACAAGATTTCGTTTCCGTATGAGAAAGTTATGCTAACATTCGTATATGAGGGGTTAAAAGCGTCAACGTTGAAATTTATGACTTTTCGGGTGATCATAAAGTTAACCAAGGACTTAACAAAGTTTGGTTATGTCTTGGAGCCCTTAAAAGTCAAGTTAGAGGGTGAAAAATGCAAAATATAAAGTTAAAACCATGTTTAAAAGGACCAGGGGCCAAAATGCAAAAAGCTGAAACTTGTTGACCTGAAGCCGGACACTCATACCGGCCGCGTAAGACATGTATGGGTCTTACGCGGGACGCGTGACCCCCTCCAGCGACAGAAACGTGGACAGATGCCTGTAAAGGCTGTGTAACCGACTTAAGGGCCTTGTTTTACATACCAGGGGCTGCCTCAATGGTATTTCATGCATAGGGGCACCTGTAAGCATCATATTACACCTATAGACTAGCTTGGCATGATCTAGTTGCATCAAAAGTCCTATATAAGAGCTCCAAAGTTGCAAACATTGGACACTTGCATTTCAAAACTTTCATAACTTCTTTTCTGGAGATTGCTGGAGCTCAAGGCCACTTCCTAGAGGTCATTTGTCGTGCATAGGACCTCAGTAAGTGTCCTTAACCTTTCTTAGTTCAGTTTTACTTAGTTTAATGGCCTAAAGTCAAACTGCCGTAATTAAGGTTTGACTTAGTGATTAATCACTAATGGTCCAGTCAATTCTCGAATTGAAAGTACCTATAAGTTGGTAATTATGTGGGCAATAAACCCTTAAAAGGGCACCCTCTGATTCCCACTCTAACTAGGTCAATTGTCGGGTCAAACTTGATCTTAAAAAGTCAACAGAAAGCTAATTTTTAAATAAACCCATAATTAGCAATATAGAATCCATACAACCTGTTTTATCACTCATATAACTTGGTAATTAATGTAAGAACATGTCTAAACATGTTCAACCCAACAATTTTTAGTCTAAGCTCGGTTTGGAACCGAAAGTCGCATAAGTGGACTTCTACTTTGACTTTCAGTTCTGACCCATTAGAGGATAGTTTAGAAATGCCTTAGAGCTTTATTAGGACCAGGTTACATGTTAGTATAACCCTCTGTGATTATACAACTTGGTTCATTAGTTATCCGATTCATATGCATGTTTCCGTTATATGCCTAAATGTTGATCGTTATGCCCTTTTGACATTAAAATGATATTTTTGAAAATGTAAAAGAATAGAAACCTTTATTACTGATTTATAGACTTTTCCTAAAAATTTGACATCAGTTTGAGGTCTAGATTAAGAGTTATGCTCAATAGCGTAAATGGAAAGCTTTTTATTAATTAAACAACGTAATTAGCATAAAGCCTATCTAAACCCAATTTTTGATATCAAAATTTTTACCTACTGATGTAAAGTAATATTTTGAGATTTTTGAAGATTTTTATTTATTTTTAGGCTGAGCATAACATAGGGTTCTAGCTTTGATTCGGTAATTGTCGGTTTTGCCCTTTTGGCCTATAAAATGAGTTTTACATAACATTTTGATACCAAACCTTTTGCTACTGATTTTATATGATAAATAAAACATTTTAAGCTTTCTGGAATAATAAAAATATCAGGTTTTCTTATAAAACCCGGAAATCGCTTAAAATCGCCTTTTTACGCGTTTTTAACGCGTAGTATAAGTTAAAACTATTTTTAACATATAAGGTTTGATACCTACTGATGTTTTAAGTAAATTTTCATAATTTAACAGTATGCAAAAGTTTTAAACTCAGATTTCCAGATTTGACCTTTTAAGCCTATGTGAAATTACCAAAATGCCCCTAGGGTGCATAGTTTGGTTATAAAAGATAAATTTCACATATATGTAATACCTTACTGTTATGATTTATAAAAATGATTATTTTTACTGATCATATCAGACCTGAAACTCAGATTTATATTTAAACTCTTTTATAAGCTTTAAAATGACCAAAATACCCCTACGGGGCATAAATTGAGTTTAAATTCATTTTGGGCATAACGGAAGATATCCTACTGATATCACAACATATTTAAGGCATATTAACTTAGGAAACCTGTTCATGATTCATTTGGTTACCCGTTACGCACTTTTCGCGTTCGGATCGGTTTATGTAACTAGTTTGCATAAATTAGCCGAAACGGGTCAAACCTTAACATTTTTATCTCAAAATCCATAATGTGTTTAGTTTACCCATATTAAACAAGTATACAAGCTTTTCGGGTCTAAACCACATTCTAATTCGGTCTTCGCTTAATCTTGCGTTTTGAACCGTATCTTCTTTTAAAACTAACCGGTCTAAGTTTAGGCTTAATTAAAGACCCGTTAGGAATCTAATAGGTTATTAAAAACCTTCGTTCCAGATTAGGAGCCCGGTAAAAGCTACTTGCACTTGCTGTTTGTGATTTATACTTGCTCAGGTAAATACTTTTAACTTATTTTCCCTATACGGGCTTGGGGTACGGTATATAAAATACCGCTTGGTCGGGCATTGAATTTTTAATCGTATAAAGGTTAATTTATTGAGATGACCCGTTTAAATTGTTTTGTTTGCTTAAAGCTTTTGGGGGTTTAATGACCATGTCCCGGATATCCTTGGCATCATTCATTGAAATGGCCACGACCTAAGCGCGGGGTGTAGGCATACACCCGCCAGCGCATATATATATAATAAGGTATAACCGTCGGTTTGAGAATAACTCGCCGCGGGATTTTATCATGTGGTGTGTCTATTAATCTTTAACCCGGTATTCAGCCCGGGCTACTGAACGTATAACAAACATGTAATTCTTTTACAAGTTTATATATAAATAATTATCCCAAGTTATAAAAGATGTTTTGTGCCATGTGCATTCAAATCAATTTTCTTAAACCTTTTCAAAATGAGTCAGTTAATTGTATTTACCAGTGCAAACTGACGTATTTTCCTAAAAAGACTAAGTGCAGGTACTAGACGAAATAGGCTGGCTACTCCTGGCATCATTAATCAAGTCTTGCAAGCTTTAGATGTTAAAGTCTGTTGAACAACTTTCTTTTTACTTTTGATCCGCCTGTGGATCCTTTACAGTCCGTTTGTAATACTTGGATATTACTTTTTATTCGGTTTGTAATGAGATTCATCTTTTGCTTCCGCTGTGCATTTAAATTGTGTTGTTTGACTATGATGATATCAACTACGTCACGATATTCCCCACCGGGCCCACCGGTAATACGTGAAAATATCGGGGTGTGACAACTACACCAGCGCGGCTTCATTGCCTCCACTATTAGTCCCAAGCCAGTCCATGGCCAAAACCACCATCATTTGGCACCCCCTTGTTGCTACCAATCATCTGATCAGTCACGTCCGACAATAAAGGTAACAAATCAAACCTTCGTCTGATTCGAACGTAAACGCCAGTCACTCTTGATTCGTTTCGTTTATTCTGACGGCTAGTGCTTTAATAATCTTGGATTTATTTATAAACTGAATACTATGATACAATAATAAAGTTCGGTTAAGCTTTATTACTGAAAAACTTGTCTTTTGTTCATGTTTGTTATTGAAAAACTTGGATTCGACTAAAGCTTTAATAACTTGTCTTCCGTTCATGTTTCTTGAATTAAGCTTTGTTACTAAAAAACCAGTGATTATAACCTTTATGATTTTGTGTGATGACGCTTAAGTAAATTTACAGGTATTGGTTTCACTTAGGTTGGTAAGTTTAGGGCTATGTACGGGGCGGTTTGGTTTTGAGCCATAACCAAAAAACGGAAGCCATAGTTATTAAAGCGAGCGAAATTCGTGATGCAACGGAAGCCATAGTTATTAAAGCGAGCGCCCAGGCGTGCCTAGGCGCAAATAAGGCGCAGGTCGGGAAAACATTACTTCGGGTTCCAAGGCTTTAATGCGCGTGGGGGTAAGTAACTATCATCTTTTTTTTTAAGATTTGCATTTCCTCTATAAGAGACCTTTCAATATCTCAATAAACATACGTAATCACTGGATCTCAACATCGATTCTCAACAAGAACTGCCAATAATCTTCAAGATGTTGTTTTGAAAGTTTTTTTTTTTTTTTTTTTGAATGTTTGGATTTGAAACTTTTGTTTTTTGGGTTAATGTTTTGATTATTTTGCTTTTATACGATAGTATTTGGTACTTTGGTTTTGTTTTTGTTTTGTATACCAGTCTACAATATATATTTAAATGTGTGAAAATAAATACGCTTGGCAAGAACTGCAGACTACAACATGTTTCACTCGCCACAAGTTTTTATTATTTAAATTAATAATAGGGAATATTTTAAGATGCAAAACTCTTCTGATTATTAAGGTCAAAAGTACAAGTTGTCACATTATCAATCCACTCGAATCTCAAATCTCAGTTGAAAAAAGCTCGTTCGACGGCTTGTTCGTTTATGTGTGCGGGTAACATAAATTTTTAACTCATGTAAGTTTTTTAATTGTTTATACAAAGTAAATTTGAAGTACATATGAAGAAAATATACGAATATCTCTATTTGTTATTTTACACTTGTATCGTAAATCCAAAAGTTACTGTCTTAATCAAATTGGATGTATTAAATTTAAATGATCATTGGATTTTAGTTTAATCTACAATAAATCCTCTTGAATTTATATGATCACTAAATGCACTTTATGGCTTGTTCAGAACCTTTTGAAAGGTCAAAATCTATTGGAGGTGATCATGCTTTCAAGACGCCAAGTCAAAAGGTAATAAAAAAATGTACACATAATTATATTTCAACCTTGTTATTCATTTGTAAGAATGTTCTCAAGTAAACCGACCGAAGGTCTATTTTATACTTGATATTTACCAATAAATATAAACCCAATTATTTGGCATTATTGATTGGTCTTTTTTGCCTAATGGTTAAAATTATTTTAATTTTTAGTTAAATATTAAATATTGATTTTATCGAACTTTGTGTTCTACTTACTCTCTTCATTTCTTCCCTCATTCGGTTAAACTCTTCTTCAAGTTCAACGACTCGAGCCATCAATCTTTCCATATTTACTCTCATGACGTGATTTTTGCGCACGATTGTCACCCACCCGTCTCTTTGTACAATGTTGCCAGCTGTACCCGTGTCGCCACTTGGCATGATACTTAATGGACCCGTATGGGCGTTTTCGTCATCTGCCACATTAGCTAAAGCGGTTCTTAGCTGCAGTTGCTCGAAAAATAATACTTGAAGCACAACTCTAAGCGGTTCTTAGCTGCAGTAGCTCGAAAAATAATACTTCGTATGTGAACCTGAAATACCATTTATGATATAAAAACAGTTAGAAATAAGCACTTAATAACACTACCATATGTGCTATACTATCACATACAACACCTTGGTTGTTGCATATTCTTGACCTTCAATGAAGGCTATTTGTACTATCATTACAAATAATTCTCAAATGGCTGATGTTTCCAACCATTTGTAATCATCAAGATGTTTGTGAGTGGCATTATTATATATTTGTTTCCAGATCCTAACCAAAGGATTATGCTAGGAATCGCACCTATCAATGTGCAACTCTTTCACTAAACTTCAAAAATATAGGACCATTTATCTCAATAAATAACCTAATTTTAAAACAGGTTAACCAGATTGAATACCGGTTCGAAGAAGGCGACCCGGGAACGTGTTGCCAAGGGCATTGTAAACCCTAACAATAGAGTCAGAATAGTCCTTTTTGTCGAATTTGGTGGCGAGAAGGAGGCTAGCGAGATGTTGTTCGTCTCATTCACATTTTAACAGCCTTTAGTAGGCTTAAACTGAAGGACCTTCCAGTTCCTGCATATAAAACAATCATCAGCCCAAGATTTCAGACCTTAGGGTATGTTTGGTATGGGGTAATGGAATGGACGGTGGAATGGAATCGACGAGGTAATGGAATGGATGAGGTAATGGAATTGATCATTACCATTCCATGTCTTGTTTGATTACCATGTGAGAATGGAATGAATCATTACTTTTGGTTGTTTGGTTGGCAAGAAAAGACGAAGGAATAAAATCGGATGGCGGTGGTCAGTGGTGGGCGATGATGGTGGGTGGTGATAGGTGGCCGTTGTACCGGCGGCAGCGGGTGGCGGCGGGTGGTAATAGCGGCGGGTGTGGGTGACGGTAGAGTTGGGTGGCGGCAGTGACGACGGTGGGTGGTAGCGGCAGCGGTGGTGGGGGTGGGGGTGGGTGGCAATGGTGGTGGTTGACGAAGATGGCGGACACGTTAACTTGTAATGAACGAAACATACGGTCATCAGAAAAAAGTAATTTATTAGATAAAACTCCTCTTACTTCATCTCCTTCTCTAGATAGCACAGAAACGTATCTTATGACTAGTATACTCCTTGTATTTACCAATTTTCTACAAGCCTATCTCAAATAACAAAAGCAACCATCCCTGACTACAATATTCCAATATACTACACTGACCAAAGTGCCCTAAACGCAACATATGATTCGTCAGAAAAGGGTGGTGGTGGTGGTCGGAGCTGGCTGGCGGCAGTGGGTGGGTGGTGGAGGAGGTGGGTGACGACGGCAGACGGCGGTGGTGATGGTGGGTGGTGGCAACGATGGTGGGTTGTGGTATATTTAATGAAGGATGAAGTGGGAATGGAATGGAAAAAAAACAGGGGGTGCGGATGGAATGATTTTGAGGGAATGGAATGCATTTTGGAATGGGCGATTCCATTCCATCGACCAACCAAACACATTTTTTTTATTCCCTCGTAATGGTCTATTCCATTCCACCCCTCATTCCTCCATACCAAACGCTACCTTAAAGTTGGTATCCCATGATCCCACTACATGAATATAGGGGTGAGCAAAAATCGGGTCGGTCCGAAATTACCCAAAAACCACCTAACCAAAAAATGACCGAAACCAAGCCCGATATACCACTTAGGGTCAGCCGTCGGTTCCCATTATTTTAAAATCTCGGTTCCGGGTCGGTCCTCAGGCCAAGACCAAGGAAAAAGGTACAAAAGAAAACCGACCCAATGATATAGTATTTCACATTTTATTACCCGTAATGCTTATCCTAGGCAAAGCTAGAATCGACTTTTTCTAGAGACGAGGTCCAACTAAATTACATTGTCCGACACAAAACAATTAAATTGAAAAACAATTAACAACCATTATGATTTTATATTCAGCAATATGGAAGCAAAAGGTTTGAAATTTTAGAGACCAACCCATTAGAGAATAAAATTATCCCGGTTGTTGACCCATTTCGCATCTGGATCCAAAAGGTTTGAAATTTTGCCATTTTCATCCGACTCGTTAGCTCCATCCGTTTTTTCTTCGTTAAGTCAGGGGTATTACCGTCATTTTAGACATTTTTATTAAACTAATAACACTATAAGAAATAATGTCAACAGAGGTGGATCTTTATTTCTTATAGTGTTTTTAGTTTAATTAAAATAATGACGAAACTGACGGTAATACCCCTGACTTAACGAAGAAAACTGGATGTAGTTAACAAGTCTAGCGAAAATGGCAAGATTTCAAACATTATGGATCCAAATGCGAAAAAACAGAACTTTGGACGAAAGTCGCAAAATGACGAAACCTCAAGGACGAAAAAGACATTTTACTCAAAATAAAAAAAAAATAAAAAACTTTTGGAACTTTTTGTCCAACATTTTTTTAAGTAGATTGTAAAATGTGGTCTATTTTTTTAAAAGAAACCGATTTAAAACATTTGTTTAGTTTTCTTTTAAGTTTTATGCTAATAATTTATTATACATGTTTGACCGGTTAACATAGCCTAAAGCAACCAATTCATAAGTAAATGGGTCGATACTGTCTAACCAGGTTTAAGAAAAGAAGCGTACCCTATGATAACTTTAGAGTTAACTGTTGTATCATTTATAGCTACTAAACGAAGGTCGTCTTTTGAAAGTACCCCCAAAGAGGAGCTATGATCTGCATACTCATTTTCGTAATCACACTGACTGCAAGACTCGTAATATCCAGATTTGGTGTTTTGTTGGACATCAAAACATAATGAATCTTACGAAGACAAGATATTTCCCCTAGTGGGTTTGTACCTGCATTCACAATTCTTGTTATAGCAGCGGAACCTCCATATTGTCGTTTTCAGTAAATATGAAACTTTACCTTGGCACAGCTAGTGCATGGAGCGTCACATTGAATCCATGTCAAGTCACTACCAGTATCTATGTCAAGAAAATAAGGTCTTGGAGGGTTTCCAACATGAATCTGTATGTAATACAGCCTGTGGAGTTTTAAAAAGAACAACATACAAACAATTTAGAATAAAATGTTATTGTGATAAACTGAAATCAAAAGATGGAATAAGCAAAAAGAACTATCAGCTGTTAGATCAACACAAACATCGTAATATCTAAGAATTGCATCCAAATAGTCCATGAATCATCTAAAGAATTATTACATTTATAAACACAATCACCCTGTCATATTAAAAAGTGAGTATATTTTACAGATAGAAAATTCTCGATAACTTTATGCTAAACATTTACATAATTGTGTATATGAACAAACAAAAATCGCAAATGCATCCATTAACATGAATCACATTTCACTCATAAGATAGGGTCTAAAAAAGGAGAAAAAACAAATAAACAATCAAAGCATCCAGTAAAACATAAAAATGAGTCACAGATTTGTAACCATATTTAACATGCTAATCACTTATAGGAAGCTTAATAATTAGAGTAAATGCCATTTTCGTCCCTGAGGTTTGGCCGGTTTTGCGACTTTCATCCAAAGGTTTGTTTTTCGCATCTGGATCCAAAAGGTTTGAAATGTTGCTTTTTCATCCAGCTCGTTAACTCCATCCTTTTTTCGTTAACATAAAGTGAAAAAGACCCCTGACTTAACGGAGAAAAACGAATAAAGTTAACGAGCTGGATGCAAATGGCAAAATTTCAAACCTTTTGGATCCAGATGCGGAAAAACAAACCTCTTGACGAAAGTTTCAAAACTGGCTAAACCTGAGGGCCCTACCAACTACCAAAAACCGCCTCCAACTTGTAGATCTGCAACTCGGCTCAGAGTTTTTGGTTCCATGGATGTGTCGAACCGAACTGTGTGTATGTAGTCCATATGCTATTTACTTATGCATGCGTGCGTGTATTTGTGTGTGTATCAAAGTGCTTTAAAGAAAACAAGAACTGATAGGTTTCGTATATCCACATAAGGTGACAACCAAGAGAACCACCAAATCCTGTTGTGCCATCTGCATATATACTTAAAAAAACAGTGATTACCATAGGCATGCCAAGATGAGCATAAACCCCTGCTGGTGGATATAGAGCAGGATATGGAATGGGAGTCCCATACGGTGACATCATGGCGTGCTGAAGAAATTTCAAACATAAAAAAAAATCAAAAAAACTTGCAAGTTTTGCAATTAGTACATCCAAAAACAGTAGCAAAACTGTTTAAAACAACTTATAACACATGAAATTTAACAGCGTATAAACATAAACTACACAAATACCAAACAAAAAGGTAGATCAGGTAAGGATGGTATCTTCTACACCCTCAGCCTCACCTTCACGGCTTCACTTTTCGGCTTTACCTTTTATAAGTCGAAAAGCTTTATGTAACATAACTTGCAACATGTAATGTAGTTGTTATGTTAATCACCCAAAATAGGACAACAAAAGGAGAATGCTTACCTGTCCTGCAGGTTTTATTGGAAACTTTCCATTAGGACGGAAGATGTACGCTCCAGAGGCCTTCAAAAAACAAGAACGACTTCAGAAGATGAACAAACTTTATTTATAGACAAATTTCAATCTACCTGATTTGGCTCAGATTTTTTGGTTCCATGGAAGTGTCGAACCGAACTGTGAAAGCCAGATCTTGAAGCGCATGTAGAAACCCTAGATCTCGTTTGAGAGAGAAAGCTGTGATAGCCAGATCTTGAATCACATGTAGAAACCCTAGATCTCATTTGAGAGAGAAAGCAGGGGTTTCTGAATCGCCGAGAGAGAGAGGGAGGCGGATAGGAATGAGATGAGACATCTGAAACCCTAATGAGAGTGATACCGTGTTTTTTTAATGAGTAGTACATTATGCATCTGATGTTGTACCCCGTGTGTTTTTTTGAGTGAAGGGCATAATTGGAATTGTAAATTATATTGTGCTTTAGAGGGTTGTACAACATGCTTTAGGGGTGTTTTAAGGGAATTTATATGACCTTAAGAAGTCCTTTGAATATGCTTATTAATATAGTATAGATATGCTCTATCTAGTTTTCCTTTCACTTGTAAAAGAATTTAGTAGTTGTTAAAGTATGTATGGTGTACCAAAAACAATCCACCCATGAACTCGTGAAATTGATGGTGAGGATGATGGTGTTGATGGTGATTGTGATGATAGAGGTGGTTTCAAATCGTTATAGTGATAAAACCACGGGATGGCATAATGCAAGTGTAAAAGGATACCATTGTCTTTTCACATGGTTTTTAGCCAGACATTTACATTTCGGTTGCAATGAGTGATAAAATGTCCACCTCAGGGTTTCATTATGCATGCAAAATGTGAAAGGTAGAGTGTCATATTGCAATTTGGACCAAATTACAGGGTAGCAAATTGATATACATACATACATACATATATATATATAAGAAATATAAATTGGAAACACACTTGAGTTGACTAAACCATGAAAACCTCTATGTAACATTCTGTAACATGGATGTAATTTATGTTGTATTTAGTGAAAAATTATAGCCACACAACTATTACATTAAAAAATTAAGAAAAAAAAAACTTATTGAAAAAAACACTCAGCGTTGGATTTTTTTTGCTCTAAACGCTCCATATATATATATATATATATATATATATATATATATATATATAGGGTAGGGTAGGGTTCCAGCGTGAACAACCTCCCAAGAGTGAACTGCGTGAACATATCTGGACCCTTGATTTCCTTTTTAGTTGTTAAGGGTAGGATTGTAATTATAAAAAAAAAGATTTAAATCATTATTTTAATAATTGAATTAAGTTACATCTTTCCTATTTTAAATTCATTATCCACATTATGTTTTATTTATTAATAAGATAATTATCAAAACAAACAACAAATCACCAAATTTCAATTTTAATTTTTATTTCAGATTTCATCACCAGAATTCAAATTTTGATTTTTAAGATCCACGTAACCTTCATATTTCAACGGTATACACATGTGTACTTGGATATAAATAGAACAGTACACATGTGTACTCAGCATCGTACATATGTGTAATTAGCTACATAATACATACATAGAAACAATACATATAAAACTATTTTATATTTAACAAATTACAAGTTACATAATGTTTTCTAAACCAAACAAAAAAACATATAATTACAAGTTCTAGTTTCGTAAAAACAATAAACCCAACATAATCGAAAAAAAAAACAAAATTTTTTACAACTATTCGCCACGTTGTATGCTGAATCATCTTTATCGACCTCATACGTGAATCATCCTTATCGACCTTCAATCTACACTTTTCTCGTTAACGACATCTCCTATAATAGCACAAAAAAACTCAGCAACTAATATTTTGCATAATTCACAAGTGTACATCAACAACTTTACACATTCAATACACAAAAAATTATGAGATATCACAAAAGCAGACGCTATACACATGTGTACATTGGGTTAAAATTAGAGCAAAATCAGAATACACATGTGTACATCGCATTTAAAACAGAGCAAAATCAGAATACACATGTGTACACATGTGTAGTTTAAGTTATATATTTTAGCTAAAGTAAATTTTTAACCAGTAGGCAGTATTGTCCGTTGTACACATGTGTATTTTCTTTGATACACTTATTCATGTTTCTGGTATATATGTTTGTTTGTGTAAACAATGTACACATGTGGACACTAATGAACTTGAAACCCTAACGAACAATATACACATGTGTCACATAAAGATTTATCCAACATATCCATCTACCTAAAATCCTAACAGCATTATGTCGCATATACTACCTACAAAAACAGAGTATAATCAACTACCCTCTAAAATTAACCCCTATTTTCATGAAAATTAATCATTTACTATAAGGATGATTTATCAAAACACACAATCGGACCATAACCACATTATTTAACATTGATTAAAGTAGATAAAGAAACCCTAACTTCCGATTTGAAGTTATGAGAAGAAGTATAAAACATAGACAATGTCATCATATGAACAGTTAAAGTCAGCGATTGTTTACCTTAGTTGTTGAAATCGTATGAATGTTCCGGCGACAACTTCAATTCGACGGAAGTCCTTTTCTTTTTCTTGATGACGGAAAACAGTATTGAGAGATAAGATGGTCTGTTTTGAAAAAAAAGTTGAATATTAGGTCTTTGTATAACCGAAATTGCGATAGTATAGGGATTGAGGGAATCGAGAACATATGGAAACTATTCAGTTTCCAGTCAATGATTTAATTAAAGGTGTATTTACACAAATACCCTTATTCATTTAATTAATTAGTAACAAATAATTAAATAATTACCATCATGCCATTGACTTAAAATCTTAAGATGATAAAAATCAAGGGCCCAGATCAGTTCACGCAGTTCACGCTTGGGATTTTGTTCACGTTTGAACCTAATCCTATATATATATATATATATATATATATATATATTAAATTCCCTAATTTTTTTATTAAAAAAACAGTTTGTTACATGAGGATTTTCAAGGTTTAGTCGACTCAAAGGATAATTTTTCAATACATCCAACCCTTATATATTGGTTTTTGGTGGATGCCATCCAATTTTTGGAGTTGGGGAAAAAGATAGTGTGACGCTGAGATCTCATTTGAGAAGATCCATCGCTGAAAACCCCACGAACTACCAACCCTTCACTAGTTCACCCTGTCATCACCACCCATAAACCATTGTCACCCTCATACCTACCGTCATCACCACCCACAAGCCACCACCAACCATAAACCTGCCGTCATCACCACCCGCAAACCATCGTTATAACAACACTCGAAAACGACCCTCAAACGTTCTTAAATACACCCTGTGTGTGAGAAATGGACCAGAATAACATTTATATTAATGAAAAACAAATACACAAAGCCCTCGCGGGGAGCGACCCGGTCAAGCCAGATCTGTCACGGGCCGCGACAACCTGTTACTTGTCGGGCACTGCTTTAGCCACGTGTCCCATCCACATTTCGAACCTACCTTGTGACTCACCAACCCTAAAACCGACCTACGGTTCCTCGCGGGCCTCGAAGGAAGAACAAGAGGCTCTCACGGGGCGCAAGAGACCTCTGTCTCCGCTATAAAAAGGGACCGAAATGCGGCATTCCAATATGTTCATTTTCTTTGAATCTCTCTTAATTCTAATAGGCGAAAGCTATAGCCTAATACCCCCTAATAAGCGAAGCTCTGCCGTGTTGTAAGTATTATAACCCTATTTGTTACCCTACACGATCGATCTAGGACTCTGTAACGCATGTTAAGGCTCTGCCTGACTCAGTCGTTGGAGTTCTGTCTCGTGTTACACCCGATTGATTTAGGACTCCGTAATGCATGTCAAGACTTTGCATGACTCAGTCATTGGAGTTCTGTCTCGAGTTGTACGGTTAATGTGATTTGGGTTATCTTACTAACACATGTGAATTGTTTAACTTTAATAAAAAAATAACCAGGAGAAGCAACAGGAAGCTATAATATTACTAGGAAGCCGTAGAAACACCTAAGTCTACAAATGTGAGTACATTTTCTTTTTAAATCTTTTTGTGAGTCAAAATGGTTTTACAAAACCTCAAGTGTTTTAAAATATAATTAACGATGATTGAGTCCATGTATTCTACAATTACTGTCGGTATGTTGGGATTTTGTATACAAAATGTGAAAGACGTTACCATTGGACAACGAGTAGCCAATGAGTAATATGGCCCACCAGTTAGGATTGACAGTACTGAATGAGTAACCGTGTAGATATAAACGTTATAATCGCTCCCAATACTGTGAAATTATAAAAGCTGTTTTGATTAAACTGGGATGCACTCGCCAGTATTTCTTGCTAATAAAATGTTTTTAAAACGCGTTTCAGGTAACTTAGTGTGAAGCCAATAAAAGCCAGCAGAAGAGCACTGAAGGCTTAGAAAAGTGGCTATAAAAGTTACCTAAATAAAAAAGAGATCATGTTTTCAATAATTAGAGTTTATCCCTATAAATGTATTATCAGCAAAACTTGGGTTTTGTCCCATTTATCTATTTTAAATATTTTGGTGTTTAACTCTGACTAAATATTTTATAACTACGGTCCTGATGAAAATTTTCGCTGCCAAATTAATAAACACCGATACCAACTGACTGGTTCGCGGCTCCCGCTCCCAGGGTGGGGTCGGGGGCTATGACCAAAGGTGGTATCAGAGTCATGCCACTGGTTTAAGCCCTTTAGTTGTTCTTACAATACCTAAACCTTAACCATTTATGTTAGGAAATTAATATCTTATGTGTTATTCTGTGAAATTCTCAGTATGTGTAACCACTATCTGTATCTTACAGTTATGTTATGTTTCATATTATACATATATAAAGGTGATATATCAATAATGCTATATTAATATTAAATTTTGTGATATATATCATACCCATATATTTATGTGAATATAATTCAATATAAATTTTATAGTATTATAATAATATTATGATATTAATATTTTATCTTAATCAAAGATATTAATATAAGATCACACAATTTAAGTATGGTACCTCTGAAACATCTTAATATAAGATACGAGTAGTATGTTCTATGGTTTATAATATAACCCAAAATTTTACTCGACTTAAATATATATATTTTTGTCAAAGTTTTGACGAAACATATAATTATATTAATTTTGTTAAAATATAATGTCTTAGCATACTTAAAACATGTTTATTGTTTAAATATTAAAACAGAATTTTCATACTGATACTATGAAAATATTATATATTATTACGTATGCTTTTGTTATATTATATCAATACAAGCACATGTACATTTACATACACATGGAAAGTATGCAAATATATATAAAATATTTTATATTTTATATAACTTGTATTTACAAAACAAATGATATTTCACCGATAAATTAGAAATATGTACAAAAATATTTTGTACCGTATAACTATATAATTTAAAATATATGTATGTAACATATATATAAACAGGAAGTAGCTTAAGAAATTTTACCATTTAATAGTTTAATTCATATCATAAACAACATTTGAATCATATATACATGTATTTTAATACAAGAATACTACTTCACTATTATATATATAGGGGACCGCTAAAATGAGAACCACCTCCAGTTATAAGAACCGTGAGAACTACACCGTACGGGGTGAGGTGGACCAAAAATTTTTTTCATAAACATAGATGCATGTATTATAAACACATTTGTAAAAAAAATCAAAAAAAATGTCGGGTGTGTAGTTTTGAGCACCCAAAGTTTGCGTTTACGGGACCCGTAAATTTTATTTAAAATTTACGGTACCCGTAAACACAAACTTGTGGTGTTCAAAACTACACACACGACATATTTTTTTGAATTTTTTTTACAAGTGTGTTTATAATACAAGCATCTACGTTTATGAAAAAAAAAAATTTGGTCCAACTCGCCCCGGATCAAAAAGTTCTCACGGTTCTTACAACTGGGGGTGGTTCTCATTTTAGCGGTCCCATATATATATATTAATAATCCAATTTAGAAATGCCAAACTTTGTATTTAATTAATTGGATGTTTTACCGTAAGGGCATTTTAGTTATTTCACATTAGGGTTGTTCATGAGCCGAGCCAAGCTAGGGCAAGCTTGGGCTCAGCTCGATTATATACCGAGCTGGCTCGGCTCGGCTCGGATTTGAAACCGAGCTGAAAATCTAAGCTCGGGCTCGGCTTGGTTTTAAACCGAGCTGGCTCGGCTCGGCTTGGTTTGGCTCGATTTTAAAAATAAAAGTTAATACGTAGCTCTCAAAATTCAGTATTCTAAAATATTATTCAAAATTTCAAAAGAACGTATTCAAAATAAGTTCAACCTAATACATTACAAACCAAAATCACGTTCAACAACGCAAAATAAGTTATATATTTCAAGTAAATATAATATTTGTTCATTAGCACGGCAATAAACCTTTAAATATGTCATAGATATCAAACTACAAACCTAAATACATGTAAATTATAATCACTTTTTTGTAATATATTATATTTATATAAAAATAAAATATATTATATGTAAAATAATTCGAGCTAAGCCGAGCCGAGCTACCAAGCGAGCCAAACCGAGCCAGTTTGGCTCGTCACGAGCTGAGCCGAGCTAGGCTCACTTTCTAACCGAGCCGAGCCGGCTCGGCTCACTTTCAAACCGAGCCATATCGAGCGAGCTTTTTCCGAGCTAAATCCGAGCGAACTTCGAGCGAGCTCCGAGCCGCGAGCTTTTTGGACAGCCCTCTTTCACAGTCACTTAATACTAGAAAGTAACCCTCGTCCATATTAGGGACTAGGCCTATAAATGAACCGAACGAACACGAACATAGGTATGTTGAACATAGGTATGTTCGTGTTCGTTCATTTGACTTTAGCCGAACACGAACACGAACATATAATCAAACACAATTTTTTGTTCGTGTTCGTTCATTGAGAAATCGGGCGTGTTCGTTTATGTTCGTTCATTTAAAGCCTAAACGAACATAAACGAACACAAACGAACATAAACAAAAAAGCTAAGCTTAACTGAACATATTTGAATAAACATAAATTAACATGATTGAACAAAAATAAACAAACACAAATGAATGTAATTGAACAAATATAAACAATCACAGTTTAACATTAGTGAACACAAATGAATAAGTTTAATATATTACAATTCATCCAAAAACACATCTAAATTAGGTTCATAGACACTAAATTAATTAAGTAGTTTTTTTTATACTAATATTAAGTAAACGATTAGTTACATTATAAAATATCTTTTTTATAACTAGAAAGCTCAATTACTAATTAGTTATATTTATATAAGTAGATAGAAAACTTAATATTTACATAAATATAACTATTTATGTATTTACTAAAATTTAAACGAACATAAACGAACGTTCACGAACATAAATGAACGAAAAGAAGGCATGTTCATGTTCGTTCATTTAATTGAACGAACAAATTTTTTTGTTTGTGTTCGTGCGTTATTAAATAAACGAACTTCCCGCCGAACAAGTTCATGAACGTTCGATTCGTTTACAGACCTATTAGGAACTATCCGAGAAATGAGTGTGCAAAAGGTACCGATCAAAGTTGTAATTTTAGAAAGGTAAAGACTATAGGTGAAATTTCACCAAAACATAGGGGCAATCCAGACATTTTTATCTTTAACTAAATACCTTAAGTTCTAAAGATCTTGCTTTTATCAAACCACATACGCTATTTTTTTTAATTTATATGTAACTTTACACACATTATGTTTTTTTTAAGAGTTAACTGGCATTTTCGTCCCTGTGGTTTGGTCACTTTGGCCATTTCAGTCCATTTTTCAAAAGTGCGCCATTTTCCTCTCTGACGTTCTGGAAAGGTGCCATTTCAGTCCAAAAATCATAACCCAGTTAAGTCGGTTTGTAAATAAGGACTGATTGTGTAAATTTGTAACATAAAGGACCATTTAAGTAAAATCTATAAATATTTATATAATTATAAAATATAATATATATATATATATATATATATATATATAATGTATACACACACTCTCTCTCTACTCTCTCTCTCTATGCTCTGCAATCACCACCACCGCCGCCAGAACCGGAGCTCCGGTGGTCACCACCGCCGTCGCCGGAACCACCATCATCAACGTCATCATCGTCATCATCTGTTATCATCATCATCTATTAAGTCTCGGTCGTAATTTTAAGGAAGGTGATCATGATGATGATGATCACCATTACAACCGAGTAACCCTCGTCAAACGTACGAGCACCAAAACGAAAGAAAAACTGCGGTTTTCCGGTGGGTTCTCCGGCACGTCTGGTTCCTCCGGCGAGAGTTCAGCGAGTGTTCAGCCAATTTCCTTTCCTTTCTTTCTGAATAGACAAGGTCTAGAAATGGGTTTGGGTGTGTATAATTTACGTTTGACAGAAGGATTATATATTTCGTTATCGTCTTTGGAAACTTTCCATTTTGATTAATGTTCTCGTACGCGTTTTTAATTTCTACTTTTAGATGATTATAAATTTCCGAAAATGAAAAGAGGAAAGAATTACAAGGTTGTTGTTCATCGATGTATGAGGACAGAAATGTGATATTGTTCATGATGGGTACAAAATCGGAAACGCGGATTATTGGTTCAATCCCGAACAATTAGCAGTTTACCATGTTCATGATGATGAAGGTCGATGATGATCGATGATGATGATAACAGATGACGACGATGATGACGTTGATGGTGGTGGTTCCGGCGGCGGCGATGGTGACCACCGGAGCTCCGGTTCCGGCGACGGTGGTGGTGATTGCAGAGCATAGAGAGAGAGTAGAGAGAGAGAGAGTGTGTGTATACATTATATATATATATATATATATATATATATATATATATTATATTTTATAATTATATAAATATTTATAGATTTTACTTAAATGGTCCTTATTTACAAACCGACTTAACTGGGTTATGATTTTTGAACTGAAATGGCACCTTTCCAGAACGTCGGGGAGGAAAATGACACATTTTTGAAAAATGGACTGAAATGGCCAAAGTGACCAAACCACAGGGACGAAAATGGCAGTTAACTCTTTTTTTAATTTATATGTAACTTTAACTAAATATGTTAACTTCCAAAGTTAGAATCTAAAGATCTTTCTTTTAACAAACCACATACACTACTTTTTTTTAATTTATATGTAAACACTTAAAACACTTGTTTACAGTTGCACTTTTATTCACATTAAAATACGAACAGATTAATATCCACGCGAAACTAAAAACTCTCATTTTTACGGCTCTAAACTCTCATTAAATTAAATAGCACTTTCATTTTATCTTCTAGTCAACGTTAAATTAAAACGAAAATGATTCCCCGCTGTCGGAGAAATGAGACATGAGGCGTCATTTGAGCACGTGGCCCGTCATTAGACGCAAGATTTCCCGGCGGCCGACCAAATACGGTGCGTAAGCATTTGATAATTATTAACTTCATTTTGACCAAGTAAAATACTAATATATATCTTCTGCAGATAATGTTCCAATGACTATGCAATACCTGGCTTCTTTCTAACCATTCATAGCAAATTGGTATCCCTGGATGCCACTTCATGCAAGATTAACGTATCTCAGCTAAAGTATAAGATGTGAAGCTGTTGAAAAACAGTAATCTATTAACGTTGATGATGATGATGATGATGATGATGATGATGATGATGATGATGATGATGATGATGATGATGATGATGATGATAGCTCACTAACGATAACGATAACGATAACGATAACGATAACGATAATAATAACGATATCTTTCGACCCAATTATGACAATTCATTATGCGTTTAGAACAGACGATATCATTTTGCTCCATATACATATAAGTAAATAATAAATATATATGACATGTAAAAATATATTTTCTTTAACTAATTAGTCATGCTTTATGTATAAGAAGTTATTATACTAAATATATATTTTAAAAAATTATATAGCTTACAAAATAAATTTAACAAACTATATTTATGTTTTTATATAAACATAATAAGAAACTATTAATAAATTTGTCAAATAAAGTATCATAAGTTGAGTATAAATAATATTATAAAAACTTTTAATATTGTAACTTTGTAAATATGTAGGTTGTGTTTCCTTGACCGCCCCGTTTCGTGGGTTGGTTTTTTTCTAATAGAGTTTACTTTAAAAAAAACAAGAAGAAGATAATTAAGGATAGTCACAAGAATCATTGTTTTTTTAGTAAACTGTAATTTACCCTCTGGGGTTTAGGCCAATTGGCACTCTGACCCCCTCTAACAAAATAATTGCAATTTACCCCCCAGCGTTGATATTATGTCGCAATTTTACCCCATGCTGTCTAATTCTGTTTAAAGTCAACATAATGTATTAACGGTCAAAGGGTATAATCGTCTTTTCCACACTAGTTTTATATGTTACTCAACATAACACCCTAATATATCACACTCGCTGCAATCTTACCCCCCACCTATTAAGCTCTCCTTCGTTTCTTCTCCGGTGACATAACGATGAACATTACGGAGATACTTAGTGGGTTTCGTATTCATCAAGAAATATGAAATAGATCTGATCTGGATATTTAGCTAGCCCCATCAATAGCTTTTTGTCAACTTCAATATTTATATCTTTAAAGACTTTATAAACAAATGAATCTAACCCCTGTATTTTGACTTCTTCATTTAAAGACTTTATAAACAAAAGAATCTAAGCTCTTGATGAATACGAAACCCAACAGTACGGAGAACCATTCTTGATACTTCATCTCTCGCACAAACTCCAACTTCTATCTATCTTCCTTTACATTTTAAAGAATATAGACTGCCGGTGAAGGACCTGCAACAAGCCGGAACAAGAAGACGACACCGGAACCAACCGGAGTTTACGTTGGAATTCAATACAACATCGTTCGGTATATTTTTTTCATTGATCCAATTTAATTTTTCTTATTTCTTTTATACAGGGACTGCTGAAATGGTTAATCAAACAAAAAGTATAAGATGTGGGTTTCTTACTTTTCGATTGGCTTTATATTCAGGAAGATGATTTCAGTTAATTCATATTTAAATGAAACAAAAATAAAAAGCATAACACATTTGAAACACTAGTACAGTGGGTAACCATGGTAAGAAATCAGGCCGGAGGTCGCTCGGCACCAACAAGCACAATACCTTCTATTGAGCGCTGCATTCGAGAACGAAATATTGCCGGAGTTTTAATGTCCGGTTGCTTTTCGGCGAGACATCAAACACAAATCGAAAACAACTACCGGACTCCACCACCCACCTCGCCGCCCTCCGCCTCCGCTTCTACGACCTCGACACCCATCAGGGCCACCACCAACAAGAATTAGGGGTTTTCCATTGGAATTGGAGTTGGGGATTTGAGGATCTAGATTCGTTTGCTGAAGCATGGGGGATTACAGGATCTGAAAGGGATTTTTGTTGGGGGAGGGGGTCTAGTTAATGTTGCTGTGATAGTGGTGATTTTTGTGGGGGAGATGGTGGTGGTGATGGGTGGTGGCAATGGTGGTTGATGGTGGTGGTGGAGGGCTTATGAGAGAGGAGTAATATTGCAGAGTAGAACAAACCATAGGGTATAATATGAAAGGGTAACATAGTTATTTCACATTCTATTTAACAGATCTGTTAACTTATTTGACGACAGGGGATAAAATTGTGACATAACATCAACGTTGGGGGGGGGGGGGGTAAATTGCAATTATTTCGTTAGAGGGGGTCAGAGTGCCAATTGGCCTAAACCCCAGGGGGTAAAATTGCAGTTTACTCTTGTTTTTTCTATAGTAAATAAGGTGAGATTATTAAGTAAAAACTGTGTGTAGATTTTAAGATAGAAAAACTGTCGCAACCCCCGATCCCTAATCCCCGGGAACGGGCGGCCGCGAGCCAGTTTCGGTGGTATCGCGTATTGTCTAATTTGGCAGCGGAATGTTTCATCAGGACCGTAGTTAAGAAATATTTGTTCAGAGTAAAATACCACATTTTCATAATATTAAACATATGGGATAAACCCAAGTTCGCAGTACACACGTTTTCATAGGAATAAATCCTATTTTATTTAATAAAAACATCTATTTTATTTTAGGTAACTTTATTGCCACTTTTCCAAGTCTTCAGTGCTGTCCAGCTGGCTTCTACTTGGCTTTCACAATTTGTTACCTGAAACGCGTTTTAAAAACATTTGTCAGTGGGAATTACTGGTGAGTGAATCCCAGTTTAATCAAGTTTAAATAAAAACCAGTGTACAGTATTGAGGGCGATCTCGCAATTACATTTGTTTCCAAGTTATATCAATTAACATCCATGGTACTGTCACACCCGACTTGTGGAAATGTTACTCCTTGACCAGGTGGTAACAAATTTTGTATACAAAACCCCAACATACTCATGATAATTGTATTCTTATAAATACTCAATAACTGCTTAATATACATTTAATTGTATGAGGTTTTGTAAAACAGTTAACAAAAGGTTTACAAAAAGCGGATCAACTCACATTGCTGTCTTAGATTATCCTTTAGGGTTTCCTGAGAATTATCTATAATTTACACAAAAGCACACGTGTTAGTATAATAACCCATTTTAACATTAGTAATACCCTCCCCGAGACGGCATTCCAACGACTACGTCGAGCAGAACCACGACAGCCGTTACGGAACCCTAGATCAATCGGGCAGAGTATCTAATACGTATGCAGGGGTAATAATACTTACAACGGAGCAGAACTTCGCTATATAGGGGGTATTAGACCCGAGTATAACTTCTACTATCAGAAAATTCGAGTGAAAAAGAAAGATATGAGCGAACTGAAACTGATATCCCGAGCTCCCATTATATAGGGCTTCATCTTGGGTTTCTCGCGGCCCGCGTAAACTAACGGGGTGGCTTACGCGCCCCGCGACAGCCCCAAATTTTGGTTTTTAATTAATTTTAATAATATTTAAGGTATTCGGGGCCCGTTTTTACGTATGGGGTGTATTTTAGGACATATTGGGACATTTTAAAATATATTAGGGTGTCGGAAAATTCATGAGGGTGTCGGTTTTCTTTAGGGTTGTTATATCATCCCCACCTTGTTTTAGAGCTTGTCCTCGAGATCTACTGGAATAGGTGTGGATATTTCTTTTGCATTTCTGACTCAAGCTCCCATGTATACTATAACAATCCTCAATAAACCGACACCCTCATAATATTTCCGACACCCTAATATATTTTAAAAATATCCCAAAATGTCCCAAAATACACCCCATACGAGAAAACGGGCCTCAAACACATTAAATGTCAACGCAGGCCGCGTAGGCCCTGTCTTTGTTTTACGCGGGCCACGACAAAGTCAATATCAGGCCCTATATAAAGGAGGCCTCGGATCTTCAGTCAGTTCGTCCATCTTTCTTTTCTCAATCTCAATTTCTGAATAGTAGGCTTTATACATGGGTATTATACCCCCCTAAATAGCAAAGTTCTGCTCTGTTGTAAGTATCATAACCCCTGGATACGTATTAGATACGCTGCCCGATTGATCTAGGGTTCCGTAACGGCTGTCGTGGTTCTGCCCGACGTAGTCGTTGGAATGCCGTCTCGGGGAGAGTATTACTAATGTTAAAATGGGTTATTATACTAACGCGTGTACATTTGTGTAAATTATAGATAATTCTCAGGAAACCCTTACGGAAAATCTAAGAAAGCAATGTGAGTAATCTCCTTTTTGTAAACAGTTTTTACAAAACCTTAACTATTTTACAATGCAATTTAGCAGTGATTGAGTCTTTGTAATTCTACGATTACTGCCGGTATGTTGGGGTTTTGTATACAAAATGTGAGTAACGTTACCATTGGACGAAGAGTTAGCCAATGTGTAATATGACCCACCAGTCAGGATTGACAGTACTGAATGAGTAATTGGGTAGATATAAACATTGTAATCGCTCTCAATACTGTTAAGTTTAAATTAAATTAGTATTTCTTGATTAAACTGGGATTCACTCACCAGTATTTCCCACTGACAAATGTTTTTAAAACGCGTTTCAGGTAACACAGTGTGAAAGCCAAATAGAAGCCAGCTGGACAGCACTGAAGGCTTGGAAAAGTGGCTATAAAAGTTACCTAAATAAAGACGGCGTTTTAATTTAAATAAAATGGGATTTATCCCTATAAATCAGCTTGTAATAAAAACTTGGGTTTCATCCGAATATGTTTATTTATATATAAATGGTGGTTTTACTCTGATAAAAATTTCCTAACTACGGTCCTGATGAAAATTCTGCTGCCAAAATTAGACAATACACGATACCACCGAAACTGGTTCGCGGCCGCCCGTTCCCGGGACAGATAAGGTATCGGGGGTTGCGACAGAAGGTGGTATCAGAGCTAAGCCACTGATTCAGCCACAGAGGTGTTCTGCTGACATCAAAATGTAAAGTGTTATGAAATAAATTACGGAAATACGTGCATAATTGTATTTATTATTATGTGTTATTTGACTATTTGTTAGTTTACAGTATGAGCGACCAAGGACCATCTGATGCGTACCGTCAATTGTCTGGTTCTCCTAGAAGCGAAGGCACCTCCTCTTCTCAGCCTGCCCTCTCAGGATACTCTGTTGATACGGAAGAAGGAATATTTGTGTTTAAGGCTCAGTCAGAAGAGCCATTTCCTCAGAAAAATAGGGGATGGTTCAGTAGAGGGGCACACGAGCGTAGAGAGCGTATGAAAAAGTTACAAGACCAGAGAGTACTAGCCGCAGCTAAGAGAGAGACAGATGCCTATGCCCAGGATATGATAAATAGGGGTATAGCCAATATTCACATCCTAGCAACCACTGTAGCTGACCCTAATTTGGAGCAAATAATAGCACCCCAACCACAGCCACCAATCCCTGACCAACTGATATTCACCAATTTATACATATTATAGTCCCCCATTTTATCCCCATTTTATGCGTTTTAGGCCGTAAAACCGTCATTCGGATACTTTATCATGTATACTTTTGTTTACTGGCCTAAAACAGCATGCCAGACAAGATGATAGTGAAAACGAGGACTTTCCGGACGAAACGACAAAGCTGCGAACATTCTGTGGAAATTCTGACCTGGGCGTTTGGCACGGTCGTGCGATTCATGGAACGACCGTGCATATCCCACAACATAGCCCAGCCCGGCGATGAACGACTGTGCAATCCGGAGTGCAAGCCTTTCTCGGAGAGGAACGATCGTGCGGTTGGAGGCACTCACGTGCAACCCCGAAGACCTAGCCAACCCGGAACTACACCACCAGTGCAGCAGCTCGTGCAACCCTTACCCGGAGATGCACGATCGTGCGACCAATGGAACGGTCATGCGGCTACGAAATCTGGTCAAGATCTGATGATGTCATGCGGTATGGTGAACAGTAACAACAATAATTCAAAAAGTGAACGGTCGTGCCAATAAAGTGCACGACCATGCGAGAGCTAAAAGATATAAAAAATATGCAGAAACATTCTGCTCGGAACTCTGGATTTTTTTGGAGCGATTCTGGCGATTTTCAGGCTCCGGAGGCATTAGCTTTCACCCGGATTCAAGCCACATTGTGCCGATTAGCTTCGTTATCCTCCGGATTCTTAATCTAGTGCTTGTTTATGGTTTGGTTTTCTAATCTTTCCATTATTTTGTTAATCTTTCAAGCATTTAGATTAATGTTTATGTATTATTGTAGCCTTTGGGCAAAAACATAACAATCCCTTGCTTAATTATAACCATTAGTATGTTAACTTTGTGTGTAATGACACTTGGAAGTATTTTCTATGTTAATCTTTGATGATTAGTTTGCAACCTTGTTATTGTTGTTGATTTCTTGATTATAAGTAATTATGTTGGATGATTGATATTTGGTTAGTTGAGATAGTTGAAAAATGAAGCTTAATTAATCATGTATTAGTAAACTTTAAACTTGGTTAACTAGTTTAGCTTGGTTAAAATGTGTGCACCATAATACTAGAAATGGTTAGTGGTTTAATAAAATGTAATTATTGTTAATCAAGAAAGCTTTCCATCACGTAAGAACCTTAACGGGTCAAATGGTGTTGTTATGAATTCTTGCCTTGAATTGTTAGCTTAGTTAGTAGTTTAGGCCAAAACTGCTATCTTGGTGAATTTATATGCAAGATTTGTAAAATGAACTCGGTTGTGATTTAATCTAGTTTATGCTTGTCTCGGTGGTTGCATTGTGTTTATCGGTGTCACTTTCCTTGTTTAAGTGAGGTTAGAAAACTCCTAACGGATGACAAACTTATTTTTAAGAGATTTTCATAGACATTTATCAATTGCACGTTAAAGAACAATTTTAGGTGGTTAAAGTGTGTTTATCATTTTAGCTTTCCGAATGATTGCCATGTTAGGATTCCCGAAAGGGATACGAATTGTCTTGAAAATGGAGAATTGATCGAATATTTCTAGTACCAAAACCGACTGAGTTGATATGCTTTGGTTGTGTATAAAGCAAGGCTATTTATCTATTTTCGTATTTGAAACCTATTATGTTTTTATAAGTATTTGTTTATGCTTACCTTAGTTTTTATAAAATCAAACAACTTATCTTTTTACCGGTAATTTAATGAAAAAGGTCTAGTATTATTCCTCCGCCCATTTCCTTGGATCGATACTTGGTTCGTACCGATACTTTACTACATATATGACGGGGTACACTTGCCTTTTTCGTGTGTGTTTTGATGTTGAAGTATAAATCACTTTTATAAATTTAAAACCGAATCATGTGTAATTTCATTGCAAAAATATGTATATACGCGCACACGTCACCAACCGATGGAGATAGAAAACCCTGAAAACCAAGTAGAGATGCATGACTTCAATCCGGAAGAAATACCTAAGGTACCAGCACCAAACCCCCTAGACCCAAATTACGATCCCTGGTGGGATGAAGTTAGGGACTATGTGCAACGTTACCCGATACATGAAGACACACCCATGCAAAACATAGGAGCCTATCCAGGTATGGACCCTTTAGATCCCTATTACCACGATGAATACATTAAGGAGATCTTAGAAGATCCTTACTGATTCCAGGCACCTACACCCCCATATCAAGAACCCGCACCCTAGATTCCGAACCCAGTCCTAGAACCTGCACCCCCAATGAGTGCAGAAAACGTACAAGAACTTAGGACTTTTGGGGAGGAAATTTTAGAGAATAGTGAACGAATGAGACAGGTGGGAGAGCGACTCGTCTGGAAGTACGACGAGCGCAATATGGATTTCTGGATGAATCCATATCCGTGAATGTGATGGTGAAACGGTAATAGTAATAATAATAATAAAAAATAATATATGTGTGTACAGATGCCTACTACTATTTATTTCAGTTGGTATTGTAATTTTTATTTCAGTACTGGTGTGTAATAGATAGTATATGAATAGAGTAAGTCGCAATGATCAACGCTTTTGGCTAAATTGCGTGTCATGTGATTGACTATATTAGATATTATTTTGTGATATTAATATGGGGTAAATGTTTAAAATTCAGATGGCCGACGAAGGAAATCAAGGAAATCTGAATAACGATAACCAGAGTAACATTAACTTGGTTAATGAGAATCCAAGCGTCAATAACAATGGAAACCAAGTGGATAATAGTGCTATCCAACACATAGTGGCACAAGGAATCATAGATGCAATGCCATTTATTCTTCAAATGGTTCAAGAAGCGAATAATAAAAGTAAACATAGCAGTAAGCGACCAATTGAACCAGAACACAGCATAAACAATGGCCCTGTACTTCAAGTGCCCATTCCCAAAAGAAGAAGAACCGTGACTTACGGTTGTTCTTACAAAGAATTCTGGTCCTGTAAACCGATAGAATTCTCGGGCAATGAAGAACCTATTGCAGCTCTACGCTGGATAGAAAAGACTGAGGCTGTTCTGAAAATAAGTAAATGTGCGGAAGAGGACAAGATAATGTTTGCTTCCAATCTATTTAAGAACTCAGCCTTAAAATGGTGGAACACTATCCTCCAGTCAAAAGGAAGTGATAGGGTATACAATATGGAATGGGAAGAATTTAGGAACATGGTAGAAAGGAAGTTCTGCCCTACTAATGAAAAGGAACAGATAGCTAATAAGTTTCTGAACCTTAGGATGACAGGGGTAAATAGTAAGGGGTATACTACTACATTCTTTGAATATGCTAGAATAGTACCAACCCTTGCATCACCAGAGCCGGTATTAATCTCCCGTTACATCTGGGGATTAATTGGAGAGATTAGACATGTAGTCAAGGCAGGTAGACCTCAAACCATAGAAGAAGCTGTAGAATTAACAAACACCTTGACAGATGAACTAGTCCGTATCAGAGAAGAAGACCAGAGGAAAAACCTAGCCCAAAGACTTACCCAAGAATTCCATTCTGGGAATTACAATCGTAGGAATATAGGTTCTACATCTGCACCTTATTGCAAGCATTGCAAAAGGAAGCATTCTGGAAAATGCTCCATATATTGCAATTTCTGCAAAATATCAGGTCCCAAGGAAGAAGACTGCAGAAGAAAAGCCAACAATAGAGTATGCTACAATTGTGGGGAACAAGGTCATATCAAGCCAAACTCTCCAAAATTGGCTCCAGCTGTGAACAATAAGAACAATAAAAATGCTAGAGCATTTGTTCTGACTGCAGATGAAGCCAAGATGATTCCAGATGTCATAGCTGGTACGTTTTTATTTAATGATGTCTTTGCTAAAGTATTATTTTACTCTGGTGCAAACCAAAGTTTTATTAATACTTCATTTTGCAAACTTCTAAATCAGTCATTAACTAAACTACCACAAGAATGTCTCGTAGAGACAGCTAATGGAGAAACTGTTAGGATTTCTGAAATCTTGCATGGAGCAAGAATAGAAATTTTAAATGAAAGGTTTATGGCAAACCTTTACCCAATAAATCTAGCAGGATTTGATATTGTATTAGGAATGGATTGGTTAATAGCCAATAAAGCCAGTATTTTATGTGATCAAAAGTCAATTCAAGTAAATTCACCAAAAGGTGAAAAGATCACAATTAAAGGAGATAAACCATCTAGATTCACGAAATTCATCTCTGTGATGAAAACTGCGAGTTATATAAGAAAAGGATCTATAGTGTATTTGATTTCCATAATCACTAACACTAAAGGAAAAGAACTAAAAGACATCCCAGTAGTGTCTCAGTTTTCAGATGTATTTCCAGAAGAATTACTAGGACTACCGCCAGATAGAGAAGTTGAATTCAGAATTCACCTGCTACCAGGAACATCCCCGATTGCCAAAGCACCCTACCGTTTGGCACCCGCCGAAATGCAAGAACTGAAGAAACAATTGGATGAATTGCTGGAAAAAGGATTCATACAGCCAAGCTCATCACCATGGGGAGCACCGATTTTATTTGTTAAAAAGAAAGACGGATCGATGCATATGTGCATTGACTACCGTGAATTAAACAAGGTCACGATTAAGAACCGGTACCCATTACCAAGAATCGACGATCTGTTCGATCAACTGCAAGGAGCTCGATTTTTCTCTAAAATCGATTTAAGGTCAGGATATCATCAATTAAAGGTACAGGAAGAGGATATTCCTAAGACCGCATTTAGAACGAGGTATGGTCATTATGAATTTACTGTCATGCCATTTGGTTTAACCAATGCCCCAGCCGCATTTATGGACATGATGAACCGAATATGTAAGCCATATTTGGATAAATTCATAATCGTCTTCATAGATGATATTCTTATTTAATCTAAGAGTAAAGAAGATCATGCAAAGCATTTGCACACACTTTTAAGTCTATTAAGAAAGGAAAAGCTTTATGCTAAGTTTTCTAAATGCGAATTTTGGTTAGAACAAGTACAATTTCTTGGACATTTAGTTAATCATGAAGGAATTCATGTGGATCCAACAAAGATCGAGGCGATAACTAAATGGAAAACCCCTGAATCACCAACTGAGGTTAGAAGTTTCTTAGGATTGGTCGGATATTATAGAAGATTTATTCGAGATTTCTCTAGAATAGCCATTCCTTTAACTAAGTTAACCTGTAAATCCATTAAGTTTGAATGGGGACCAAAACAAGAAGAAGCTTTTAGAATTCTTAAGCAAAGATTAACTAATACACCCATACTAGCGTTACCAGAAGGAACTGAAGACTTTGTAGTCTATTGTGACGCTTCTAAATTAGGTTATGGATGTGTGTTGATGCAACGCCAAAATGTTATAGCTTATGCATCTAGGCAACTTAAGAATCATGAAGAGAATTATTCAACGCATGACTTGGAATTAGGAGCTATAATTTTTGCCCTTAAGATTTGGAGACATTACCTTTATAGTAGTAAGTTTACCATATTCACCGATCATAAGAATTTAAGGTATGTTTTCGGGCAAAAGGAATTGAATATGAGACAAAGACGCTGGATGGAGATGCTCAGTGATTATGATTGTGATATCCAGTATCATGAAGGAAAAGCAAATGTAGTGGCAGATGCTTTAAGCCGAAAGTATCATGAAAAACCAAAAAGGGTGCGTTCTCTTAAATTAAATCTGCAAGTAGATTTAAATGATCAGATAAGAGGCGCACAAGAATCAGTAATCAAGGAAGATACTGAAAAATTAAAAGGTATGATTAAGGAATTAGAACAAGGAATGGATGGAATTTGGAGATTCCATGAAAAGAGAATGTGGATACCTAAATTAGGAAACCTACGTCATCGTATCTTAGAAGAAGCCCATAAGTCTAAGTATACGATGCATCCAGGAAGTGATAAAATGTACCAGGATTTAAGGAAAAATTTCTGGTGGATTGGAATGAAAAAGGACATAGCAGCCTATGTTTCTAAATGTTTAACCTGTTCACAAGTTAAAGCTGAACACCAGAAACCCTCAGGTTTGTTACAACAGTTAGAAATGCCAGTATGGAAATGGGAATTGATAACAATGGATTTTGTTAATAAATTACCCAAAACAAAGAAAGGTAATGACACAATCTGGGTGATTGTAGATAGGCTAACCAAGTCAGCTCATTTCCTACCAATGAAAGAAACTATTAATATGGAACAGTTAGCTAAGTTGTATGTAAATGAAATTGTTTCTTTACATGGAATACCTTTATCAATTGTTTCTGATAGAGATAGCCGATTTACCTCTCATTTTTGGTCAAGTTTCCAAAAGGCAATTGGAACCAAGTTGAATCTAAGCACAGCTTATCATCCTCAAACAGACGGACAAAGCGAAAGAACCATTCAGACAATGAAAGACATGCTTAGAGCTTGTGTAATTGATTTCGAAGGTAATTGGGACGATCACTTACCTTTAATAGAATTTTCTTATAATAATAGTTATCACACAAGTATCAATGTTGCACCATTTGAAGCAATTTATGGACGAAAGTGCCGAACCCCAGTCTGTTGGGCAGAAATTGGGGAAAAACAACTATCTGGACCTGAGATAGTGCAAGAAACCACCGACAAAATTATTCAAGTCAAATAACGACTGAAAGCAGCACGTGATCGACAAAAGAGCTATGCTGATAACCGACGCAAACCATTGGAATTCCAAGTAGGAGATAAAGTATTATTAAAGGTCTCTCCTTGGGAAGGAGTAGTAAGATTTATCAAAAGAGGAAAGCTAAGTCCCAGATATATTGGACCTTTTGAGATTATTAGAAGAATAGGACCTGTAGCCTATCAGCTACAACTGCCAGATGAAATGGCAGGAATGCATGATGTATTTCATGTATCTAATCTCAAGAAATACTTAGCTGATGAATCACTAATAGTACCTCTTAAGGATATAGAGGTAGATGAACAACTCAAGTTTGTAGAAAGGCCTCTACAAATTGAAGACCGGAAAGTCAAGAATCTCAAACATAAGAGATTAGTTCTGGTCAAAGTGAAGTGGGACTCCAAAAGAGGACCTGAGTACACATGGGAGCTTGAATCTGAAATGCAAAGGAAATATCCGCACTTGTTCCCGTAGATCTCGAGGACGAGCTCTAAAACAAGGTGGGGAGGATGTAACAATCCTCAATAAACCGACACCCTCATAATATTTCCGACACCCTAATATATTTTAAAAATATCCCAAAATGTCCAAAAATACACCCCATACGAGAAAACGGGCCTCAAATACATTAAATAGTATTAAAAATAATTAAAAACAAGAAAATTTAAGTTGAGGCGGGCCGCGTAACCCCACCCCAACCTTCATACGGGCCGCGACAACTTAAAGGTCCAGCGAACCCCTGTGTTGACACGTGTCGTAACGCGTGTTGAACCTATGTGATGACCCGGATCACCTACACTTTGACATGGAGTCAATGCGGGCCGCGACAAAGTCAATATCAGACCCTATATAAAGGAGGCCTCGGATCTTCAGTCAGTTCGTCCATCTTTCTTTTCTCAATCTCAATTTCTGAATAGTAGGATTTATACACGGGTATTATACCCCCCTAAATAGCAAAGTTCTGCTCCATTGTAAGTATTATAACCCCTGGATACGTATTAGATACGCTGCCCGATTGATTTAGGGTTCCGTAACGGCTGTTGACGTGTGCGCGACTACACATATTTTTATAATGAAATTACACACGAATCGGTTTTAAATTTATAAAAGTGATTATTACTTTTACATCAAAACACACACAAAACAGGCAAGTGTACCCCGTCATATATGTAGTAAAGTATCGGTAAGAACCAAGTATCGATCCAAGGAAATGGGCGGAGAAATAATACTAGACCTTTGTCACTAAACTACCGGTAAAAACATAAGTTGTTTGATTTTAATTAAACTAAAGTAAGCGTAAACAAATACAAATAAAAACATAGTAGATAATAAATAAATAGCCTTGCTTAATACACAACCAAAGTATGTCAACTAAGTCGGTTTTGGCACTAGAAGCATTTGATCAATTTTCCAATTTAAGACAATTAGTATCCCTTTCGGGAATCCTAACATGACAATCATTCGGAAAGTTAAAACGATAAACACACTTTAACCACCTAAAATTGTTCTTTAATGTGCAATTGATAAATGTCTATGAAAATCTCTTAAAAATAAGTTAGTCATCCGTTAGGAGTTTTCTAACCGCACTTAATCAAGGAAAGCGACACCGATAAACACAATGCAACCACCGAGACAAGCATAAACTAGATTAAATCACAACCGAGTTCATTTTACAAATCTTGCATAATAATTCACCAAGATAGCAATTTTGACCTAAACTACTAACTAAGCTAACAAATCATGGCAAGAATTTATAACGACACCATCTAACCCGTTAAGGTCCTTACGTGACGGCAAGCTCTCTTGATTAACAATAATTACATTTTATTAAATCACTAACCATTTCTAGTATCATGATGCACACATTTTAACCAAGCTAAACTAGTTAACCAAGTTTAAAGTTTACTAATACAAGATTAATTAAGCTTCATTTTTCAACTATCTTAACTAACCAAGCACCAATCATCCAACACAATTACTTATAATCAAGAAATCAATATCAATAACAAGGTTGCAAACTAATCATCAAAGATAATCATAGAAAATACTTCCAAATGTCATTACAAACAAAGATTAACATACTAATGATTGTAATCAAACAAGGGATTGTTGTGTTTTTGCCCAAACGCTACAATAATACATAAACATTAATCTAGATGCTTGAAAGATTAACAAAATCATGGAAAGTTTAGAAAACCAAACCATAAACAAGCATAAGATTAAGAATCCGGATAGTAATCGAGCTAAACGGTACAATGTGGCTTGAATCCGGATGAAAGCAGAAGCCTCCGGAGCCTGAATTGCTCTCCAAAATTCCAGAATTACGAACAGAATGTTTCTGTTCTGTTTTTATATTTTTTCGATGTCGCACGGTCGTTCTTCCTGTTGCACGACCGTGCACTTTAAGCAATTATTGGAGTATGGTGCACCATACTGCATGACGTCTGCAGATCTTTGACCAGATTCGATATCGCACGACCGTTCTTCAGATGGCACGGTCGTTCTATGCCATCTTTCTTTTCTCAATCTCAATTTCTGAATAGTAGGATTTATACACGGGTATTATACCCCCCTAAATAGCAAAGTTCTGCTCCATTGTAAGTATTATAACCCCTGGATACGTATTAGATACGCTGCCCGATTGATTTAGGGTTCCGTAACGGCTGTCGTGGTTCTGCCCGACGTAGTCGTTGGAATGCCGTCTCGGGGAGAGTATTACTAATGTTAAAATGGGTTATTATACTAACGCGTGTACATTTGTGTAAATTATAGATAATTCTCAGGAAACCCTTACGGAAAATCTAAGAAAGCAATGTGAGTAATCTCCATTTTGTAAACAGTTTTTACATTACCTTAACTATTTTACAATGCAATTTTGCAGTGATTGAGTCTTTGTAATTCTACGATTACTGCCGGTATGTTGGGGTTTTGTTTACAAAATGTGAGTAACGTTACCATTGGACGAAGAGTTAGCCAATGTGTAATATAACCCACCAGTTAGGATTGACAGTACTGAATGAGTAATTGGGTAGATATAAACATTGTAATCGCCCTCAATACTGTTAAGTTTAAATTAAATTAATATTTCTTGATTAAACTGGGATTCACTCACCAGTATTTCCCACTGACAAATGTTTTTAAAACGCGTTTCAGGTAACACAATGTGAAAGCCAAATAGAAGCCAGCTGGACAGCACTGAAGGCTTGGAAAAGTGGCTATAAAAGTTACCTAAATAAAGACGGCGTTTTAATTTAAATAAAATGGGATTTATCCCTATAAATCAGCTTGTATAAAAAACTTGGGTTTCATCCCAATATGTTTATTTATATATAAATGGCGGTTTTACTCTGATAAACATTTCCTAACTACGGTCCTGATGAAAATTCCGCTGCCAAAATTAGACAATACACGATACCACCAAAACTGGTTCGCGGCCGCCCGTTCCCGGGACATATAAGGGATCGGGGGTTGCAACATATACTCAGGTTCTCTTTTGGAGTCCCACTTCACTTTGACCAAAACTAGTCTCTTATGTTTCAGATTTTTGACTTTCCTGTCTTCAATCTGTAGAGGCCTTTCTACAAACTTGAGTTGTCCGTTTGCCTCTATATCCTTAAGAGGTACTACCAGTGATTCATCGGCTAAGCATTTCTTGAGATTTGATACATGAAATACATCATGTATTCCTGCCATTTCCTCTGGCAGTTGTAGCTGATAGGCTACAGGTCCTATTCTTCTAATAATCTCAAAAGGTCCAACATACCTGGGATTTAGCTTTCCTCGTTTGATGAATCTTACCACTCCTTTCCAAGGAGAGACCTTTAACAATACTTTATCTCCTACTTGAAATTCCAAGGGTTTGCATCCGTTATCGGCATAGCTCTTCTGTCGATCGCGTGCTGCTTTTAGTTGTTCCTTGACTTGAATAATCTTGTCAGTTGTTTCTTGTACTATCTCAGGTCCAGATGGTTGCTTTTCTCCAATTTCTGTCCAACAGACTGGGGTTCGGCACTTTCGTCCATAAAGTGCTTCGAATGATGCAGCATTGATACTAGTGTGATAGCTATTATTATAAGAAAATTTTATTAAAGGTAAGTGTTCGTCCCAATTACCTCCGAAATCAATTACACAAGCTCTAAGCATGTCTTCCATCGTCTGAATTGTCCTTTCGCTTTGTCCGTCTGTTTGAGGATGATAAGCTGTGCTTAGATTTAACTTGGTCCCCATTGCTTTTTGGAAACTTGACCAAAAATGAGAGGTAAAACGACTATCCCTATCAGAAACAATTGATAAAGGTATTCCATGTAAAGAAACAATTTCATTTACATATAATTTAGCTAGCTGTTCCATACTGAAAGTTTCTTTCATTAGTAGGAAATGAGCTGACTTGGTTAGTCTATCTATAATCACCCAGATTGTATCATTACCTTTCTTTGTTTTGGGTAATTTAGTAACAAAATCCATTGTTATCAATTCCCATTTCCACACTGGCATGTTTAACTGTTGTAACAAACCTGAGGATTTCTGATGTTCAGCTTTAACTTGTGAACATGTTAAACATTTGGAAACATAGGTTGCTATGTCCTTTTTCATTCCTATCCACCAAAAATTCTTTCTCAAATCCTGGTACATTTTATCACTTCCTAGATGCATCGTATACTTAGACTTATGGGCTTCTTCTAATATATGATGACGTAGGTTTCCTAATTTAGGTATCCACATTCTCTTTTCATGGAATCTCCAAATTCCATTTATTCCTTGTTCTAATTCCTTAATCATACATTTTAGCTTTTCAGTATCATCCTTGATTACTGATTTTTGTGCTTCTCTTATCTGATCATTTAAATCTACTTGTAGATTTAATTTAAGAGAACGTACCCTTTTTGGCTTTTCCTGATACTTTCGGCTTAAAGCATCTACCACTACATTTGCTTTTCCTTCATGATACTGGATATCACAATCATAATCACTAAGCATCTCCATCCAGCGTCTTTGTCTTATATTCAATTCCTTTTGCCCAAAAACATATCTTAAACTTTTATGATCTGTGAATATGGTAAACTTACTACCATAAAGATAATGTCTCCAAATTTTAAGGGCAAAAATTATAGCTCCTAATTCTAGATCATGGGTTGAATAATTCTCTTCATGATTCTTAAGTTGTCTAGACGCATATGCTATAACCTTTTGGCGTTGCATCAACACACATCCATAACCTAACTTAGAAGCGTCACAATATACTACAAAATCTTCAGTTCCTTCTGGTCACGCTAATATGGGTGTATGGGTTAGTCTATGCTTAAGAATTCTAAAAGCTTCTTCTTGTTTTGGTCCCCATTCAAACTTAATGGATTTACAGGTTAACTTAGTTAAAGGAATGGCTATTCTAGAAAAATCTTGAATAAAGCTCCTATAATATCCGGCCAATCCTAAGAAACTTCTAACCTCGGTTGGTTACTCAGGGGTTTTCCATTTGGTAATCGCCTCGATCTTTGTTGGATCTACATGAATTCCTTCGTGATTAACTAAGTGTCCAAGAAACTGTACTTGCTCTAACCAAAACTCGCACTTTGAAAATTTAGCATAAAGCTTTTCTTTTCTTAATAGACTTAAAAGTGCGTGCAAATGCTTTGCATGTTCCTCTTTACTTTTAGAATAGATAAGAATATAATCAATAAAAACAATTATGAATTTATCCAAATATGGCTTACATATTCGGTTTATCATGTCCATAAATGCAGCTGGGGCTTTGGTTAAACCAAATGGCATGACAGTAAATTCATAATGGCCATACCTTGTTCTGAATGCGGTTTTAGGAATATCCTCTTCCTGTACCTTTAATTGATGATATCCTGATCTTAAATCGATTTTAGAGAAAAATCGAGCTCCTTGCAATTGGTCGAACAAGTCATCGATTCTCGGTATTGGGTACCGATTCTTAATCGTGACCTTGTTTAATTCACGATAATCAATGCACATACGCATTGATCCGTCCTTCTTTTTAACGAATAAAATTGGCGCTCCCCATGGCGATGAGCTTGGCTATATAAATCCTTTCTCCAACAATTCGTCTAATTGTTTCTTCAGTTCCTGCATTTCGGTGGGTGCCAAACAATAAGGTGCTTTGGCAATCGGTGCTGTTCCTGGCAGCAGATGGATTCTGAATTCGACTTCCCTGTCTGGCGGTAGTCCTGGTAATTCTTCTGGAAATACATCTGAAAACTGAAACACTACTGGAATGTCTTTTAATTCCTTTCCTTTAGTGTTAGTGATTATAGAAATCAAATACACTATAGATCCTTTTCTTATATAGCTTGCAATTTTCATCACAGAGATGAATTTCGCGGATCTAGATGGCTTATCTCCTTTAATTGTGATATTTTCACCTTTTGGTGAATTGACTTGAATTGACTTTTGATCACATAAAATATTAGCTTTATTGGCTATTAACCAATCCATTCCTAATACGATATCAAATTCTGCCAGATCCATTGGGTACAGATTTGCCATAAACTTTTGGTTTAAAAATTCTATTCTTGCTCCCTGCAAGATTTCAGAAATCCTAACTGTTTCTCCATTTGCTGTCTCGACTAGACATTCTTGTGGTAGTTTAGTTAATGACGGATTTAGAAGTTTACAAAATGAAGTATTAATAAAACTTTGGTTTGCACCAGAGTCAAATAATACTTTAGCAAATATATCATTAACCAAAAACGTACCGGCTATCACGTCTGGAATCATCTTGGCTTCATCTGTAGTCAGAACGAATGCTCTAGCATTTTTAGTATTCTTGTTGTTCACAGCTGGAGCTAGTTTTGGACAGTTCGGCTTGATATGACCTTTTTTCTCCACAGTTGAAGCATAGTCCATTACTGGATTTTCTCCTGCAATCTTCTTCCTTGTGTCCTGGTGCCTTGCAGAAATTGCAATGAGTGGAGCATTTTCCCGAATGCTTTTTCTTGCAGACCTTGCAGAATGGTGCAGAGGTAAAACCTATATTCCTACGGTTGAAATTCCCAGAACGGAATTCTTGGGTAAACCTTTGAGCTAGGTTTCTCCTCTGGTCTTCTTCTCTAGTACGGATTAACTCATCTGTCAAGGTATTTGCTAGTTCTACAGCTTCTTCTATAGTTTGGGGTCTAGCTGCCTTGACTACATGTCTAATCTCTCCAATTAATCCCCAGATGTAACGGGAGATTAATACCGGTTCAGGTGATGCAAGGGTTGGTACTATTCTGGCATATTCAAAGAATGTTGTAGTATACCCCTTACTGTCTACCCCGGTCATTTTTAAGTTCAGAAACTTATTCGCTATCTGTTCCTTTTCATTGGGAGAGCAAAATTTTCTTTCTACCATATTTTTAAATTCCTCGCATTCCATATTATAAACCTTATCACTTCCTCTTGATTGGAGGATAGTGTTCCACCATTCTAAGGCTGAGTTTTTAAACAGATTAGAAGCAAATATTATCTTGTCTTCTTCAGCGCACTTGCTTATTTTTAAAACTGCCTCAGTCTTTTCTATCCAGCGCAGAGCTGCAATGGGTCCTTCATTGTCCGAGAATTCTATTGGTTTGCAGGACCATAATTCTTTGTAAGAACAACCATAAGGCATGGTCCTTCTTCTTTTGGGAATGGGCACTTGAAGTATGGGTCCATTGTTTACGCTGTTTTCTGGTTCAGTTGGTCGCTTACTGCTATGTTTACTTTTATTATCAGCATCCTTAACAGTTTGAAGAATAAATGGCATTGCATCTATAATTCCTTGTGCCACTTTGTGTTGGATAGCACTATTATCCATTTGGTTTCCATTGTTATTGATGCTCGGATTCTCATTAACCAAGTTAATGTTACTCTGGTTATCGTTATTCAGATTGATTTCCTTCGTCGGCCATCTGAATTTTAAACATTTACCACATATTAATATCACAAAATAATATTTAATATAGTCAATCACATGACACGCATTTTGGTCAAAAGCGTCGATCATTGCGACTTACTCTATTCATATACTATGCATCTATTACACACCAGTACTGAAATTAAAATTACAATACCGACTGAAATTTAAAGTTACACTACTAGTAATAGGCATCCGTAGTTTTTTTTTTCATACACATACACACATATCATATTATTTTATTATTATTACTATTACTACTGTCTCCACCATCACATTCACGGATATGGATTCATCCAAAAATCCATATTGCGCTCGTCATACTTCCAGACGAGTCGCTCTCCCACCTGTCTCATTCGTTCACTACTCTCTAAAATTTCCTCACCAAATGTCCTAAGTTCTTGTACGTTTTCTGCACTCATTGGGGGTGCAGGTTCTAGGACTGGGTTCGGAAGTTGGGGTACGGGTTCTTGATATGGGGGTGTAGGGGCCTAAAATTGGTAAGGATTCTCTAAAATTTCCCTAATGTATACATCATGGTAATAGGGATCTAAAGGATTCAAACCTGGGTAGGCTCCTATGTTTGGCATGGGCATGTCTTCATGTATCGGGTAACGTTGCACATAGTCCCTATTATCGTCCCCACCAGGGGTCGTAATTTGGATCTAAGGGGTTTGGTGCTGGTACCCTAGGTATTTCCTCCGGATTAAAGTCATGCATTTCTACTTGATTTTCAGGGTTTTCTATTTCCATTGGTTGGTCAGGAATTGGTGGTTGTGGTTGGGGTGCTATCATTTGCTCCAGTTTAGGGTCAGCTGCAGTGGTTGCTAAAATGTGGATGTTAGCTATACCCCTATTAATCATATCCTGGGCATAGGCATCGGTTTCTCTTTTAGTTGCTGCAAGTGCTATTTGGTCTTGTAACTTTTTCATACGCTTCCTACGCTCGTGTGCCCCTCGACTGAACCATCCTCTCTTTTTCTGAGGGAATGGCTCCTCGGACTGAGCCTTAAACACGAATATTCCTTCTTCCGTATCAGCAGAGTACCCTGAGAGGGCAGTCTGAGAAGAGGAGGTGCCTTCGCTTCTAGGTGAACCAGACAATTGACGGTACGCGTCAGATGGTCCTTGGTAGCTCATACTGTAAACTAACAAATAGTCAAATAACACATAGCAATAAAATACAATTATGCACGTATTCCCGTAATTTATTTCCTAACAGATTGAATTTTGATGTCAGCAGAACACTTCTGTGGCTGAATCAGTGGCTTAGCTCTGATACCACCTTCTGTCGCAACCCCCGATCCCTAATCCCCGGGAACGGGCCGCCGCGAGCCAGTTTCGGTGGTATCGCGTATTGTCTAATTTGGCAACGGAATTTTTCATCAGGACCGTAGTTAGGAAATATTTGTTCAGAGTAAAATACCACATTTTCATAATATTAAACATATGGGATAAACCCAAGTTCGCAGTACACACGTTTTCATAGGAATAAATCCTATTTTATTTAATAAAAACATCTATTTTATTTTAGGTAACTTTATTGCCACTTTTCCAAGCCTTCAGTGCTATCCAGCTGGCTTCTACTTGGCTTTCACAATTTGTTACCTGAAACGCGTTTTAAAAACATTTGTCAGTGGGAATTACTAGTGAGTGAATCCCAGTTTAATCAAGTTTAAATAAAAACCATTGTACAGTATTGAGGGCGATCTCGCAATTACATTTGTTTCCAAGTTATATCAATAAACATCCATGGTACTGTCAGACCCGACTTGTGGAAATGTTACTCCTTGACCAGGTGGTAACAAATTTTGTATACAAAACCCCAATGTAACACCTCGAAAATTTACGTCCAATAAAGTATTGACACGTGTCATAGGCTTTGAATGTGTGAAAACATACTTTCGAGGGACTAAAGTTGACAAACAGTGAAACTATGTGAAAATAAGGGTCCAAAGTGTCAACAATAGATAAATAGGCTCTACAATAACCCTACATGGTGTTTATAATCTTAAACGGATAAATCATGGATCATACGAAGCGGAAAATGAAAGAAAGTGAGGAATTACAAACTACAGGGGCTAAACGTGTCAACATGTTGAAAGTATACCTCTGAGTGACCTTTTCGCAAACCCAAAGCTTTTTAATGGTAAAATATACTCACTAGAATATGTGATAAAAATTTCATCAAGTTTCGTTATCGTATGAGAAAGTTACGATCAAAACCGTGCACGAAGGGTTAATTACGTTAACGATGAAATTCGTGACTTTTCGGGTAAGCACAAAGTTAACCAAGGACTTTACCATGTTTGTAAATGTCCCAAGGTCCTTAAAAATCAGATTTGAGGGTCTAATGAGCAAGATAAATAGCCTAAACCACGTTACAAAGGTCAAGGTCTGAATTATAAATTGTTGAAAACTTATTAGGCTGGTCACCCACTTGTACGCGGCCCGCCTACAAGTCGCCAGCGAACAAAAAACGACCAGGTGCCAGTTGCAGGTCTGTTTTCGAGTTGTACACAGCTGTATCCGATTCCTGAGCCTCACCAATGGATGTACATGCATTTAGGGGCACTTGGACTCATCTTACAACATCAGTAGACCTCTGTGGCAGCCTCTAATGAGATCAAAATTGTGATAAAAGGGTCTTGAAGCTTGCAACATTCATTACTTGCATGTTCAAAAATTCACAAGATCATCTCTGGAGCTCTCTGGACATCAAGCCAACTTTCTAGTGCTCTCTAAGCTTAATTAGGACTCTTGTAAGTGTTCATAACTCTTTCAAATTCGTTCTAGCTCAGTTAATTAACCAATAGTCAAACCGTCGTAATTTAAGTTTGACTTTCAGATTAAACGAAATTTGCTCAGTCATTTCTCGAATTGAAAGTACCTACAAGTTGGTATTTATGTGGGTAACAAACCCTCAAAAGGGTATTTTCAGATTCCCACTCTAAGTATGATTATTGTCGAGTCAAAGCTTATCTTAAAAAGTCAACAGAATGATTATATGCAAATTTAAGCATGATTAGCAATGTAGGGTACATGCAACCTATTTGATCATTAAAATAACTTGGTAATTAATGTAAGAACATGTCTCAACATGTTCATCTCGACAATTTTCAGTTTAAACCCGAATCGGAACCGAAAGTCGCATAAATTGACTTTTGCTTTGACTATCAGTTCTGATCCGTTCATGCATGTTTGAGATCTGCCTTAGAGCTTATTTTGGACCAGGTTTCATATATGTATAACTCTCTGAGATTGTACAACTTGGTTCAATACCTATCCGATTCACATGCATGTTTCCGATTTATGCTTAAAGTTGACTATTATGCCTTTTGACTATAAAACGTGATTTTTGAAAAAGTGAAAGAGTAGAAACATTTGTTACTGATTTATAAACTTGCACCAAAAATTTGATATCAGTTTGAGGTCTAGATTAAGAGTTATGCTCATTATCGTGATTTGAAAGCTTTATGTTAATTAAATGGCGTAATTAGCAAATAGCCTATTTAAACCCACTTTTTGATATCAAACTTTTTACCCACTGATGTAATATAATATTTTGGGATTTTTGAAGATTTTTATTTAATTTTTGGCTGAGCATAACATAGGTCTCTAAGTTTAATTCGGTAAATACCGAATTTGCCCTTTTGAGCCATAAAATGAGTTTTACAAATCCTTTTGACCCCAAACCTTTTTCTACTGATTTTAATTGTTAAATAAAATATTTTTAGCCTTCTGGAATTATAAAAATATCAGCTTTCCTTTAAAAACCCGGAAATGGCTCCAAATCGCCTTTTTAAGCGTTTTTATCGCATAGTATGCACTATAACCATATTAAACATATAAGGTTGATACCTACTGATGTTTTTAGTATATTTTTATAAAATAACAGTAAGTACAAGTTTTTGAACTCAGGTTTCCAATTTTGACCTTTTTAGCCCTTGTGAAATTACCAAAATACCCCTAAGGTGCATAGTTTGGTTTTAAATGATAAGTTTCACATATAGGTCATACCCTACTGTTATAACATGTTAAATTAAGTATATTTACTGTATAAACCAGACCTGTAACTCAGATTTCTAATTTAACTCTTTTATAATCTTTTAAATGACCAAAATGCCCTTATGAGGCATAAATTGTGTTTAAATCCATTTTGGGCATAATAGAAAATATCTTACTGATATTATAACATATTTAAGCCATATTATCTCAGGGAACTTGCATATGACTCTTATGGTTACCCGTAACGCCCTTTTCGCGCTCAGTTCGGTTTATGTAACTAGTTTGCATAAATTGACCGAAACGGGTCAAACCTTATCATTTTTGTCTCAAAATCCAGAATGTATTTAGTATACCCATATTATACAAGTATTCAAACTTGTCGGGTCTAAATCACATTCTATCCGGTCTTCACTTAATCGTGCGTTTGAACCGTATCATCCTTAACACTAGCCGGTCTAAGCTTAGGCTTAAATAAAGACCCGTTAGAAATCTAATAGGTTATTATAAACCTTTGTTCCAGAATAAGGAGAACCAGTAAAAGCTACCTTCACTTGCTAGTTGTGATTTATACTTTACTCAGGGAAATACTTTTAACTTATTTTCCCTATACGGGCTTGGGTTACGGTATATAGAATACCGCTTGATCGAGCATCAAATCTTACATCTTTGGGTGGTTAATTGAATAATTTGATCGGCTCGTTTAAACAGTCTTGTTCACTTAAAGCCTTTGGGGGGTTAATGACCATGTCCCGGATATCCTTGGCATCATCTTACGAGATGGCCACGACCTGAGCACGGGGTGTAGGCGTACACCTGTCAGTGTATAACTCATTATTGTGGTGTGTCTATTGATCTTTAACCCGGACAAGATCCGGGCTACTGAACGCACAAGTAACATGTAATTCGTTCACAAGATTATATTACATAATTATCCCAAGTTATAAAATGTTTTGTGCCACGTGCATTCAAATCAATTTTCAACCATTTTCAAAATGAGTCAGTTAAATTGTATTTACCAGTGTAAACTGACGTATTTTTCCAAAAGGTTAAGTGCAGGTACTACTCGTACTAGGCTGGCTGTCTTCTAGAGCGTCCACAATAAGTCTCGCAAGCTTGGATGACAATAAAGCTGTTGAACAATATCTTATTTTATTTTGATCCGCCTGTGGATCCGTTTCAACTATTTGTGATATTTAATATTACACTTTATTAAAGTTGAAATGAATCTATCTTTGCTTCCGCTGTGCATTTATATATTGTGTTGTTTGTCTATGATGATACCAACTACGTCACGATACTCCCCACCGGGCCCACCGGTGACACGTGGAAAATAGGGGTGTGACAGGTTGGTATCAGAGCCAACTCTGAGTGAATTAAACACTAGCCTTTTGTGTTTAATCTCAGTTACACAATTTCACATTCCTCGATTCTCGAGTCTAGACAAAGAACTTAGGAATTTTCCAAATTTTTGGTTTTTATTTCTAACTTTGTCTTATATATTTCTTGTTGTATCACTTGTTTGTTTTTGACAGGTTGTCAACATGCCGCCACGTATGAGAGGAAGAGGAAGGGGAAATGGAGCACATGTAGCCCCAAACGACCACGAGGCCGGACCGTCACACCGGCGAACACCTTCAGACCCCCATAACTCAGATGCTCAAAATCTTTGGAGGTCTTTTACCGAACCAGCTAGGCGCTCAGTTTCACTGAGTACCTCACCTTCAGACCATTTTTCTGGTGGCAACCCAATGGACATCGATCAGGACACCGATCCTGCAATGCCACCATCCGGGACCCCTAACCATCCCATTGAGATTTCCAATGGGTCACCGTTTGTGGGATCACCTTACAATGGTCCCGATAGCTTTGAGGAGAATTTCAAGCAGTATGACTGGGTATTTACTCCTAGTTATCATAACTCTCCCCTGCACCAGCCACATCACTCTCCCCTGCACCAGCCACACCACTCTCCCCTGCACCAGCTTCAGCCCAACTCTCCCCTGCATCAGCTACAGCAGCAGCAGCAGAATCCTTCTGAGGATTCTCGACTTGTCGCGGTCACTCCGCCGCCACCACCGCCTCAGCTTCAACCTCCCTCCCCTTCGAGGCGAAGGAGAACGACAGTGCGAATATCCGCATGAGGGGGAATACGCATCAGCACCCCTCCACATTCAGGTGGCAGCCGGTACTCACCTGTCCACGAAGAACCAGAGATGGGAGAATCCTCACACCCCGTCTCTGAAGTAGTCTCTGCGCCAGTCGCGCCACAGCCACCATTGGGTTTTGGAGACCCAATTCCCACTTACACTGGAGCTGCAGCATTTAATCCCTTCGAGCAGCAGATCCACACAGGTTACAACTTTACAGAAGATCCCTACTGGGTAGCGGCAAACTCTCTCCATCCGGGAGGTTCTTACAAAGGTCCCTGGGCTACGGGACACTCGACCTATGGATACCCATCATATGGGTATCAGCAGTCACAGCCTCCTCAACCTCCGCATTATCAACCACAGCCTCCTCAACCTCCGCATTTTCAGCAACCACCTCAGGCGCCGGCGATGTCACCGCCACAATTTCAAGAAATCCTTCATGAGATACATGAGGTGCGACAAGAGATGCGGCATGAGTTGCGGGAAGATCGGAGACACAACCGGGGGATGTTTAAGAAGATGGTGGATTTGATCAAGGGAAAAAGCAAGAAGGGTCACTGAATCCTTTGTTTGTTTGGTTATCTTAGTATGGTACTCATGTCCCTGCATGGACATATATTTATTTCTGTACTCTACCCCTGCCTGGGTATTTCCTTTCTGTTCTGCCCCTGCGTGGGCATGTTTTTCTATTTTGACCCCTGCGTGGGTTTGTTTTGTTAGTTGGCCCCTGCGTGGGCATGTTATTTATGTAAAAGTCCCGTTTAGGGCAAACTCGTACTAGCTTAATTTTTGTTTGGAATGGTTAATTTAAGTTTTTCATTTTTAAATTATGCATGAATATAATATGTGAATAAATGAAAAATAACATATTTTGATTTACCATTTTTTTTTAATAATAAGAATCTTAAAAAGGTAAAACCTAGCTTGAATGTCATATTAAAGACCTGGCCAATATGGTAGAACCTGTTTAAAAAGATTCAAATCTCTGTTAACATCTGCAAATATGTTAACATTTTTGGCTAGTGTGATCCGCGAAATCACACATGTCACCCTTTTTATTAATTACCCAAATTTATATTTTTATAAATATTTGATTATGACAAAATACCTACGGGTTATAATTAATGTCATATAAAACAAAGGCAGCCGTAGTTTATAGACTCCCTGCCAAGAAAAAGGATTGATTTGTCTTATTTATTCAAACTTTAATCCTATAAGATCTAAATTTGTAATTTAGAAATTGTCTACGTGACTAGGCCTATTATGCCATTATTATATTTCATTCTAAAAAGATTACTAGTAAAAATCCCGAATGAAATTATTTAATAAATTAACTAAATGGCTAATTAAAACCATGGTTAATAAATCGTCAAGAACGATAATACTGTTTAGGCTTCTAAATAGACCTTGTCCTTATTTTTATGTAGAAATTAAAACTACATGGCCAAGTCAGAAGAAATAAACAGTCGTCCAGAGGAAAACCCTGACAATGCTAAAATATTAGTAACTGGTGCGGAGCTGAAAGCATTAGTAAACGATGCTGTTATCGAAGCACTAAATAGACAGTATAGTGAATCAAGCGGGACCCGAAGTAGGACCCAATCCGCACCACATTCCAAGCCAAAAGTTCACTCGGAGGGTCATAGCAAACCACCCTCTAAGAAAAATGAACCTAAGAAAGATGAGCCCAAGAAGGATGATGATCGACATTCATCTAATCACAACAGTGTTCCCTCAAAGAGGATGGTGTTTGATGCCAAACCGCATACCAAGTCCTGTACCTACAAGTACTTCGTTTCTTGTAAACCCAGAGACTTTACTGGGGAGAAAGGAGCGGTCGACTGCATGACCTGGTTGGACGAAATGGATACGGTTGTGGACATCAGCGGTTGTGCTGAAAGGGATGTAGTGAAATACGTATCCCAGTCGTTCAAGGGAGAAGCACTGGCGTGGTGGAAGTGACTCATACAAGCTGCTGGAAAGATCCCACTTTACAACTTGTCATGGGATCAGTTCGTTGCTCTTGTTAAAGAGAATTATTGCCCGCAGCACAAAGTTAAGAGAATCGAATCAGACTTCTTATTGTTAGTGATGAAGAACTTAGACTGTCAGGCCTACCTCACCACTTTCAATACCCTATCTAGGTTGGTTCCTTACTTGGTAACCCCAGAACCTAAGAGGATTGCTCGCTTCATCGGGGGTTTAGCCCCAGAGATTAAAGCTAGCGTTAAGGAATCAAGGCCTGCTACCTTCAGATCAGCAGCTGATCTGTCTCTATCTCTCACCTTGGACGTAGTCAGGTTGAGAGCGCTCAGAAACTCAGAAGAGAGTAAGAGGAAGCGTGAGGACGATACCTCACGAAGATCAGATAAGAGACACCGAGAAAGTAACGACCACAAGAAAGGGTCGGGATCTAAGAAGGATGGGCAACAATCGGGGGATAAGCCCAAATGTAAAACTTGCAAGAAGAACCATTTTGGGAAATGTCGATTTGAGTCAAGAGCCCAGTCTCACACGAGATCCTGTGGAATTTTCAAATCTACGGATCATAAGACTTTGGAGTGTAAGAAGCTGAAAGATGCAACATGTGACGGTTGCAATGAAAAAGGGCACATTAAGTCCAATTGCCCAAAGAGCACCAAGAAAGCTGAGGATGGGAAGAAGACCAATGTGAGGGTCTTCAAGATGGACGCTAAGGAAGCTGTTCAGGATGACAACGTGATCACAGGTACTTTTCTCGTAAATGATGTTTTTGCTAGAGTATTGTTTGATTCTGGAGCAGATAAGTCCTTTGTAGATAATAAGTTTTGTGAGTTGTTGAAATTACCTGTAAAAGCCTTAAGTGTGAAATATGAGGTGGAATTAGCTGATGGAACCATAGAAACCGCCTCAACTGTTTTAGATGGATGTGTTATATCCATTAGGAATCACTCTTTTCCTTTGTCCTTACTTCCCTTTAAGCTAGCCAGCTTTGATATAGTTATAGGTATGGATTGGTTATCGCATAACCAAGCCCAGATTGTGTGCAATAGAAAGCAAGTGGTAGTCAAAACTCCGTCTGGTGAGTCACTTACCATCCAAGGAGATACCCAACATGGATTGCCTGAGCAAGTGTCTATGCTCAAGGCATCCAGATGTTTGCAGAAGGGTTGTGTCATTTATATGGCACAAGTTACTATAGACGAGCCATAGCCTAAGATTGAAGACATCCCTGTCATTTCGGAATATCCTGAAGTTTTTCCTGAAGAACTACCTGGTTTACCACCAGATAGGCAAGTAGAATTCCGAATTGACATCATTCCGGGTGCAGCACCAGTAGCAAGAGCACCTTATAGGTTAGCACCAACGGAGATGAAGGAGTTAAGGACGCAATTAGACGATCTGCTAGCCAAAGGTTTTATTAGACCTAGTACGTCTCCTTGGGGAGCGCCGATCTTGTTTGTCAAGAAGAAGGATGGATCGATGCGTATGTGCATCGATTACTGTGAGCTTAATAAAGTCACTATCAAGAATAGGTATCCTTTGCCCAGGATCGACGATCTGTTCGATCAATTGCAAGGGGCAAGCTACTTCTCTAAGATCGACTTGAGGTCAGGCTATCATCAGTTGAAGGTCAAGGATGAAGATGTGCACAAGACTGCATTTAGGACTCGTTATGGTCATTACGAGTTCCTAGTGATGCCTTTTGGGCTCACTAATGCACCGGCCGCATTCATGGATCTCATGAATCGCGTCTGCAAGCCTTACTTGGACAAATTCGTCATCGTCTTTATTGACGACATCCTTATTTACTCGAAGAACCAAGCTGACCACGAGAAACACCTTCGTTGTATTCTCAAACTTCTACATCAGGAGAAACTCTACGCCAAATTTTCGAAGTGCGAGTTTTGGCTTCGAGAAGTCCAATTCCTTGGACATGTGGTAAGTGAGCGTGGTATCCAAGTGGATCCCGCTAAGGTAGAAGCAGTCATGAATTGGCAAGAGCCAAAGACGCCTACTGAAATTCGTAGCTTCCTGGGTTTAGCAGGATATTATAGGCGTTTTAACGAAAATTTCTCAAGGATTGCTGCGCCCCTAACTTCGTTGACACGTAAGAAGGTTAAGTTTGATTGGGGCCCTAAGCAGCAGGAATCCTTTGACATTCTGAAGAAAAAGTTGAGCAATGCACCAGTGCTAACATTGCCTGATGGTATAGAAGAATTTGTGGTGTATTGTGATGCATCCCACACTGGTATGGGCTGTGTACTCATGCAGAAAGGCAAGGTTATTGCCTATGCTTCACGGCAGCTAAAGGTGCACGAGAAGAACTACACCACCCACGACTTGGAACTGGGTGCCGTTGTATTTGCATTAAAGCTATGGAGGCATTACTTGTATGGAACCAAGTGTGTGATCTATTCAGATCACAAGAGCCTTCAACACTTGTTCAATCAGAAGGACTTGAACATGAGGCAGCGACGCTGGATGGAAACTCTAAATGATTATGATTGTGAGATAAAATACCATCCAGGCAAAGCAAATGTAGTTGCTGACGCCTTAAGCAGAAAAGAAAGAGTAAAGCCGATAAGAATCAATGCCAAGCGCATTGAAATAAGGAATAGTTTGAACGAAAGGGTGTTGGCAGCACAGAAGGAAGCTGTGCTGGAAGCTAACTATCCTGAAGAAAAACTGAGAGTAACTGAGGAGCAGTTATCCCATGACAAGGACGGAATGCTAAGATTGAATGGACGAATATGGGTTCCAGTTTATGGAGGACTTCGAGATGTTATCCTCCAGGAAGCCCACAGTTCCAAATATTCCGTTCATCCTGGAGCTGATAAGATGTACCAGGATCTAAAGGCCAACTACTGGTGGATTGGTTTGAAAAAGTCTGTAGCTTCTTATGTAGCTAAGTGTTTGACTTGTGCGCAAGTCAAAGCTGAACACCAGAAGCCGTCAGGTTTGTTACAACAGCCTAAAATCCCCACATGGAAGTGGGAGATGGTGACGATGGATTTCATCACCATGTTGCCAAAGACGAGGAAGGGAAATGATACTATATGGGTCATAGTGGACAGACTGACGAAGTCAGCACATTTCCTACCCATTAAGGAAACTTACAGCTCCGACATGTTAGCTCAATTATATGTAGATAAGATCGTAGCTCTACATGGTGTACCATTGTCAATTATCTCTGATAGAGATACGAGATACACCTCTCATTTTTGGAAAAGTTTCCAACAGTCTTTGGGCACGCGCTTGAATTTTAGTACAGCTTACCACCCATAGACAGACGGACAGAGTGAGCGTACCATCCAAACATTGGAAGACATGCTTCGTGCATGTGTGATTGATTTAGGTGGCAGTTGGGATAAGCATCTGCCATTGGTCGAGTTCTCCTATAACAATAGCTACCATACTAGTATTAAGGCTGCGCCTTTTGAGTCATTATATGGTAGAAAATGCAGAACACCCATTTGTTGGGCGGAAGTAGGAGACGTTCAACTGTCAGGACCAGATTTGGTTTTTGAAACAACGGACAAGATTGTCCAGATTCGCGATCGTCTGAAAGCTGCCAGGGATAGAGAGAAAAGTTATGCGGATTCAAAGCATAAGTCTTTTCACTTTGAAGTAGGTGATAAAGTATTGCTTAAAGTATCACCCTGGAAGGGAGTGATGCGATTTGGTAAGAAAGGCAAGCTAAGCCCGAGATACATAGGACCTTTCGAGGTTATCGAACGTGTCGGGTCAGTTGCTTATAAGTTAAACTTGCCTGAAGAGCTTAGTGTTATACATAATGTTTTTCACATCTGTAATCTGAAGAAGTGTTTCGCTGATGAATCACTGGTCATACCGCATACGGATGTACATATAGATGAGAGCTTGAAATTTGTGGAGAAACCATTGTCGATTGAGGATCGACAGGTGAAGAAGCTTCGAAGGAAGCAAGTGCCTATTGTTAAGGTCAAATGGGATGCCCGTAGAGGTCCCGAATATACATGGGAGGTAGAATCCACAATGAAAGAAAAATACCCTCATTTGTTTCAGTAAATCTCGAGGTCGAGATTTCTTTTAAGGGGGTGAGGATGTAACACCTCGAAAATTTACGTCCAATAAAGTATTGACACGTGTCATAGGCTTTGAATGTGTGAAAACATACTTTAGAGGGACTAAAGTTGACAAACAGTGAAACTATGTGAAAATAAGGGTCCAAAGTGTCAACAATGGATAAATAGGCTCTACAATAACCCTACATGGTGTTTATAATCTTAAACGGATAAATCATGGATCATACGAAGCGGAAAATGAAAGAAAGTGAGGAATTACAAACTACAGGGGCTAAACGTGTCAACATGTTGAAAGTATACCTCTGAGTGACCTTTTGGCAAACCCGAAGCTTTGTAATGGTAAAATATACTCACTAGAATATGTGATAAAAATTTCATCAAGTTTCGTTATCGTATGAGAAAGTTATGATCAAAACCGTGCACGAAGGGTTAATTACGTTAACGATGAAATTCGTGACTTTTCGGGTAAGCACAAAGTTAACCAAGGACTTTACCATGTTTGTAAATGTCCCAAGGTCCTTAAAAATCAGATTTGAGGGTCTAATGAGCAAGATAAAAAGCCTAAACCACGTTACAAAGGTCAAGGACTGAATTGTAAATTGTTGAAAACTTATTAGGCTGGTCACCCACTTGTACGCGGCCCGCGTAAAGGGTCTCGCGGCCCGCCTATAAGTCGCCAGCGAACAAAAAATGACCAGGTGCCAGTTGCAGGTCCGTTTTCGAGTTGTACACAGCTGTATCCGATTCCTGAGCCTCAATAATGGATGTACATGCATTTAGGGGCACTTGGACTCATCTTACAACATCAGTAGACCTCTGTGGCAGCCTCTAATGAGATCAAAATTGTGATAAAAGGGTCTTGAAGCTTGCAACATTCATTACTTGCATGTTCAAAAATTCACAAGATCATCTCTGGAGCTCTCTGGACATCAAGCCAACTTTCTAGTGCTCTCTAAGCTTAATTAGGACTCTTGTAAGTGTTCATAACTCTTTCAAATTCGTTCTAGCTCAGTTAATTAACCAATAGTCAAACCGTCGTAATTTAAGTTTGACTTTCAGATTAAACGAAATTTGCTCAGTCATTTCTCGAATTGAAAGTACCTACAAGTTGGTATTTATGTGGGTAACAAACCCTCAAAAGGGTATTTTCAGATTCCCACTCTAAGTATGATTATTGTCGAGTCAAAGCTTATCTTAAAAAGTCAACAGAATGATTATATGCAAATTTAAGCATGATTAGCAATGTAGGGTACATGCAACCTATTTGATCATTAAAATAACTTGGTAATTAATGTAAGAACATGTCTCAACATGTTCATCTCGACAATTTTCAGTTTAAACCCGAATCGGAACCGAAAGTCGCATAAATTGACTTTTGCTTTGACTATCAGTTCTGATCCGTTCATGCATGTTTGAGATCTGCCTTAGAGCTTATTTTGGACCAGGTTTCATATATGTATAACTCTCTGAGATTGTACAACTTGGTTCAATACCTATCCGATTCACATGCATGTTTCCGATTTATGCTTAAAGTTGACTATTATGCCTTTTGACTATAAAACGTGATTTTTGAAAAAGTGAAAGAGTAGAAACATTTGTTACTGATTTATAAACTTGCACCAAAAATTTGATATCAGTTTGAGGTCTAGATTAAGAGTTATGCTCATTATCGTGATTTGAAAGCTTTATGTTAATTAAATGGCGTAATTAGCAAATAGCCTATTTAAACCCACTTTTTGATATCAAACTTTTTACCCACTGATGTAATATAATATTTTGGGATTTTTGAAGATTTTTATTTAATTTTTGGCTGAGCATAACATAGGTCTCTAAGTTTAATTCGGTAAATACCGAATTTGCCCTTTTGAGCCATAAAATGAGTTTTACAAATCCTTTTGACCCCAAACCTTTTTCTACTGATTTTAATTGTTAAATAAAATATTTTAAGCCTTCTGGAATTATAAAAATATCAGCTTTCCTTTAAAAACCCGGAAATGGCTCCAAATCGCCTTTTTAAGCGTTTTTATCGCATAGTATGCACTATAACCATATTAAACATATAAGGTTGATACCTACTGATGTTTTTAGTATATTTTTATAAAATAACAGTAAGTACAAGTTTTTGAACTCAGGTTTCCAATTTTGACCTTTTTAGCCCTTGTGAAATTACCAAAATACCCCTAAGGTGCATAGTTTGGTTTTAAATGATAAGTTTCACATATAGGTCATACCCTACTGTTATAACATGTTAAATTAAGTATATTTACTGTATAAACCAGACCTGTAACTCAGATTTCTAATTTAACTCTTTTATAATCTTTTAAATGACCAAAATGCCCTTATGAGGCATAAATTGTGTTTAAATCCATTTTGGGCATAATAGAAAATATCTTACTGATATTATAACATATTTAAGCCATATTATCTCAGGGAACTTGCATATGACTCTTATGGTTACCCGTAACGCCCTTTTCGCGCTCAGTTCGGTTTATGTAACTAGTTTGCATAAATTGACCGAAACGGGTCAAACCTTATCATTTTTGTCTCAAAATCCAGAATGTATTTAGTATACCCATATTATACAAATATTCAAACTTGTCGGGTCTAAATCACATTCTATCCGGTCTTCGCTTAATCGTGCGTTTGAACCGTATCATCCTTAACACTAGCCGGTCTAAGCTTAGGCTTAAATAAAGACCCGTTAGAAATCTAATAGGTTATTATAAACCTTTGTTCCAGAATAAGGAGAACCAGTAAAAGCTACCTTCACTTGCTAGTTGTGATTTATACTTTACTCAGGTAAATACTTTTAACTTATTTTCCCTATACGGGCTTGGGTTACGGTATATAGAATACCGCTTGATCGAGCATCAAATCTTACATCTTTGGGTGGTTAATTGAATAATTTGATCGGCTCGTTTAAACAGTCTTGTTCACTTAAAGCCTTTGGGGGGTTAATGACCATGTCCCGGATATCCTTGGCATCATCTTACGAGATGGCCACGACCTGAGCACGGGGTGTAGGCGTACACCTGTCAGTGTATAACTCATTATTGTGGTGTGTCTATTGATCTTTAACCCGGACAAGATCCGGGCTACTGAACGCACAAGTAACATGTAATTCGTTCACAAGATTATATTACATAATTATCCCAAGTTATAAAATGTTTTGTGCCACGTGCATTCAAATCAATTTTCAACCATTTTCAAAATGAGTCAGTTAAATTGTATTTACCAGTGTAAACTGACGTATTTTTCCAAAAGGTTAAGTGCAGGTACTACTCGTACTAGGCTGGCTGTCTTCTAGAGCGTCCACAATAAGTCTCGCAAGCTTGGATGACAATAAAGCTGTTGAACAATATCTTATTTTATTTTCATCCGCCTATGGATCCGTTTCAACTATTTGTGATATTTAATATTACACTTTATTAAAGTTGAAATGAATCTATCTTTGCTTCCGCTGTGCATTTATATATTGTGTTGTTTGTCTATGATGATACCAACTACGTCACGATACTCCCCACCGGGCCCACCGGTGACACGTGGAAAATAGGGGTGTGACACCCAACATACTCATGATAATTGTATTCTTACAAATACTCAATAACTGCTTAATATACATTTAATTGTATGAGGTTTTGTAAAACAGTTAACAAAAGGTTTACAAAAAGCGGATCAACTCACATTGCTGTCTTAGATTATCCTTTAGGGTTTCCTGAGAATTATCTATAATTTACACAAAAGCACACGTGTTAGTATAATAACCCATTTTAACATTAGTAATACCCTCCCCGAGACTGCATTCCAACGACTACGTCGGGCAGAACCACGACAGCCGTTACGGAACCCTAGATCAATCGGGAAGATTATCTAATACGTATCCAGGGGTTATAATACTTACAACGGAGCAGAACTTCGCTATTTAGGGGGTATTAGACCCGAGTATAACTTCTACTATCAGAAAATTCGAGTGAAAAAGAAAGATATGAGCGACTGAAACTGATATCCCGAGCTCCCATTATATAGGGCTTCATCTTGGGTTTCTCGCCGCCCGCGTAAACTAACGGGGTGGCTTACGCGCCCCGCGACAGCCCCAAACTAGGGGCGGACCTATGTGGACACAAGGGGGAGCGCCCGCTACCGCTTGGCGGGGAAAAATTTGACGTTTTTTCGATTTCATTACCACTTTTCTTATAAAACGTTCCTGCTTGGCGTGAATCCTAGATCCGCCACTGCCCCAAACTTTTGATTTTTAATTAATTTTATTAATATTTAAGGTATTCGGGGCCCGTTTTTACGTATGGGGTGTATTTTAGGACATATTAGGACATTTTAAAATATATTAGGGTGTCGGAAAATTCATGAGGGTGTCGGTTTTCTTTAGGGTTGTTATAAAAACATTCTAATTTCATTATGTATTGTAAAGTTACAACAATGAACAAAATGAGTATATAGCAAGATACATCGCGTGGCTAAATTAACTAAAGGAAAAACTATATGTATGCAAAAATAATTTTCTGCAATGAAAACACCAAATTTATCTTGAATGTAAAACTAGGGTTTCGAAAGATATGCAGAGAAAATGATTGTTCTGTATTTTCGAAATTGGTAATCTTACATTGTGGCATTTACATAACATATATACATTGCAGCCTTATAGAAGTAACTGCCGAAACTTAGGAAAATAAAATAATACATAATAATTGTAACATAAATAATAAACTATACTATATGATATATATATATATATAAAATCTTATCTAGCTTATATCTTAATCTAATACTCCCCCGTAAGCTAGATTGGTGCAACATGAAGAAGTTCTTTAAAATGGTGAAAATCCTTTTGCTGTAATGCCTTTGTAAAGATGTCTGCAACTTGATCCTTGGTCGAACAATAACAGATCTCCACTTCATCATTTCGAATGAGTTCTCGAATGAAATGATATTTCACTCGGATATGCTTGCTTTTCCCATGGTAGACAGGATCCTTGGCCAGACTAATAGTAGATTTATTATCACATAGAATGGTAGGTGGACAGTCCATGTTGAAATGCAGATCATTCAGTATGCCTTTTAACCACAACGCTTGACACCCAGCCATTGACAGGGCTATGTATTCGGCTTCAGTGGATGATAGTGCAACAACTTTCTGTTTCTTTGATTGCCAAGCGATTGCCCCTGAACCCAAGTGGAAAGCATAACCTGAGGTACTTTTACTATCATCCACATTGCCTGCATAGTCACTATCGCTGAAACCTATTAACTTTCCTTTACTCCCTTTTGAATATATAAGTCCTTCATTTAGGGTTCCATGTATGTATCGAAGTATGCGTTTTCCAGCTTCCCAATGGCTTCTTTTTGGTCGCTCCATGAAACGGCTAATCTTACTCACTGCAAACATAATATCCGGACATGTGTTTGTCAGATACATCAGACTCCCTACTAGGCTTCTATATAAGTTTTCATTCACATCTTCTTCGTGATCTTCTTTTGATAACTTCTGCCCATATTCCATCGGGGTTGAAATTGACTTACAGTTCTTCATGTTAAATCTTTCAAGTAAGTTTCCAGCATACTTCCTTTGTGACAACATAATGTTTCCATTTTCTTGTTTTACTTCCATTCCTAGGAAATAGTGAAGATTACCCAGATCGGTCATCTCAAACTCCCTTTTCATTGAGCATTTGAATTGATTTATCATTTCCAGTGAATCACTTGCAATGATAAGATCATCAACATACAAGCATATCACCATACGAGCTTCCTTTGATATTTTGATAAACAAAGTGTGCTCATACACACATTTTTTAAAACCATGTGATTGGAAATACTCATCTATGCGACTGTACCAAGCTCTTGGAGCCTGCTTCAATCCGTATAACGCTTTCTTTAGATGACACACTTTCCTTTCTTCTCCTTTCTTGACATAGCCCTCTGGTTGCATAATATAGACCTATTCATTTAACTTTCCGTTCAGAAAAGTTGTCTTGACGTCCATTTGGTGTAAATACCATCCATGTCGTGCTGCTAATGCTAAAACCAATCTTATTGTGTCGAATCTAATCACAGGAGCAAATACGTCATGATAGTCGATCCCATATTTTTTATTATATCCCTTGACCACGAGCCGTGCCTTATGTTTATCCACATTCCCATGTTCGTCATATTTCGTTTTAAATATCCACTTCACACCTATTGGATTCTGATTTAGCGGAGGTTCCACAAGATCCCAGGTTTCATTCCTTTTAATTGATTCTATTTCTTTATCCATGGCTTCCCTCCACTTTGCATCCTTTACTGCTTCACTATAGTTGGTAGGATCGGCATCAGCATATAACACAAAATTGGTTACATCAGTTGAACCAAGTTGGTTATTTTCATATAACTGATCTACTTGTGTTTTCGTCAAAGGTTGAGAATTTTGATATATTTCGGATATATTACGTGATCTAATTTCTTCATTCTCAGATGTAACTGAAGATACATCATCCTCATCTGTTTCATGTTGTGTATCTTGATCGTTATTATTGCCTTAACCCTCACCTTGATCGCTGATTTGAGAGTTAACATCTTGTTCTTGATCTTCGGTCTCAATTTCTTGATGTGCCGGTGCCACTTCTTCATTGCTTTCGTTATCACAATTCAGCTGTGATTCTTTATAACTTTCATTAGTCTTGTCTGTTTCCCAGTCTCGATCTTTATCGAATGTTACGTCCCGGCTTATGATAGTCTTGTTTGTTGTTGGATTAAAGAGCTTGTACCCTTTACTATTCTCACTATACCCTATGAAGATTGTTTTCTCCACTTTATCATCAAGTTTTCCACGATGTTGTTTGGGAATGTGAGAGTAGGCTATACTACCGAATATTCTAAGATGTTCTACACTTGGTTTTTTACCACTCCACGCTTCATACGGGGTTACATCTTGAACACTCTTTGTTGTGGTTCGATTCAATAAATATGTTGCACATGCTACCGCTTCAGCCCAGTAAGAATTTGGAAGTCTCTTCATTTTCAGCATGCTTCTACTGAGTTCCATTAATGTTCTGTTCTTTCGCTCCGCCACTCCATTTTGTTGGGGTGTATAACTTGTCGTTAATTGATGATGAATGCCATTTTCTTTAAGAAATCTTTGAAAGTCATGGCTGCAATATTCTCCTCCTCTATCCTTACGTATACATTTCATCTTGTAGTCTACTTGATTCTCTACCCGTTTCTTAAACTCTTTGAACTTCATAAGTGCTTCTGATTTTAGTTTTAGGAAATAGACCCAAGTCTTTCTCGAAAAATCATCTATAAAAGTTATAAAGTATCTGCAACCACCTATGGAGTTTGTTCTCATGGGGCCACATATATCAGAATGGATTAGTTGTAACGGTTGTGATGCACGCCATTTTGATTGCTTAGGGAACGGCTTCCTTGTATACTTTCCAAACAAACATCCTTCGCATAAGCTATGAGGTGTTTTTGAGATCTTTGGTAGTCCTTTAACAATATTATTTCTTCCCATGTTATGTAATGTCTCTAAGTTAACATGACCATACCTTCGATGCCATAAAACTGAAATATCTTGCATTATCATACTACACACTCTTGGTGTTACATCGTTTCTCAGATTTAAAGGAAACATTTTGTTTCCTGTCATCCGAACCGTTCCTATACATGCTCCTTTCGAATCCTTGATAATGCATTCTTGATTGCTAAATTTCACTTCATAACCTTTTTGTACTAACTGACCTACACTTAGAAGATTGTGTTTTAAACCCTCTACGTAAAATACATTTGGCACCTTTTTTTCGATTCCTTTAACCTTAATCGACACATCTCCGCAACCTAATACTTCAAGTTTCTTATTATCTCCTGTTCTTACTTCTCTTCTTTCCGAATCATCTAATGTAATAAATAAACTCCGATTTCCAGTCATATGGTTGCTGCATCCGCTGTCTAAATACCAGCAATCTTCCTTAGTTATCTCCTCTACGTTAAATATCATAAACATAGTTTCTTCATTTCCTTCATTCTCATCTTCATGCATGAGAACATTATTGTTTCTTTCGTTTTCCTCTCTCCGTTGACAGAATCTTGCAGTGTGTCCTAATTTCTGACAACTATAACAACGAATCTGTCCATTAAACCTATTCCTTCCTCTACCTCTTCCTCTTCCTGCATGTTCGAATCGAAATTGTCTTGACCGATCTTGACTCTGAACTTGAAACGCTTGTTCCATCGGAGAGTCATCATACTGCCTTAATCGCAATTCATGCGACTGTAATATGCCGAGTAACTCCTCTGTTGTAATCAGATTCAAGTCTTTTGACTCTTCAATGGCTACAACCACTGACTCGTATTTTCGGGTAAGACTCCTAAGGATTTTCTCTACGATCCGCTGTTCTGGAACATCTTCTTCATTTAATCTTAATTGGTTTACTATGACAGTAGTTCTATTCACATACTCCTCTACCGATTCACTATCTTTCATTCGTAAAGCATCGAATTCACAACGTAAAGTTTGAAGTTTTACCGTTTTAACGCTTCGTTCTCCTCTATATGCCTTGTGAAGAATATTCCATGCCTCTTTTGCCGTTTTACTATTTGCTATTCGTTCGAATACTATTTCAGTTACAGACTGAAAAAATATGTGCAGGGCCTTCTTATCTTTTCTGACTTTTTCCCTATAAGCGTTTTGATCGGCTTCCGATGCGTTGGCAGCGATTTCGTTGTATCCTTCATCTATAATTGTCCACAGATCTTGAGATTCTAATAGAACCTTCATTTGAATGTGCCAGTGGTAATAATTTTGCCCAAGTAATTTCGGAATTTGGGTTTGAATACCGCTGTTTGATGTTGCCATAATAATGATTTACAGTGAATGAGAAGAATCGATATGTATTTGTGAGTGGATCGATGCGTTTGGCTCTGATACCACTTTCTTGAATGTAAAACTAGGGTTTCGAAAGATATGCAGAGAAAATGATTGTTCTGTATTTTCGAAATTGGTAATCTTACATTGTGGCATTTACATAACATATATACATTGCAGCCTTATAGAAGTAAATGCCGAAACTTAGGAAAATAAAATAATACATAATAATTGTAACATAAATAATAAACTATACTATATGATATATATATAAAATCATATCTAGCATATATCTTAATCTAATAATTTATACAACTACATGATTCCTTCAACAAGTTTGTTTAATTTACAACACTTCACGTAACTAGCTATATGGAATTATTAAACTCAATACTATATGGAATCATTAAACTCAATACTCTTTTGAATGTCTAAGTTAAACATGCTACCGTAGTAACTTTCTCTATCGTACTCAGTGGTGATATCATTGATGAACCTTGATGACGACACTAATGGTGTAGTGCTTGACATGGATGATGATAAGACCGACTCATAGTTGAACTGTTGTTGGCTACTGGGAATGTTATTTTCGGTGCATGAAGGCTGAAAACTGGAGTTTTCAGACGTTTGAGCAGTAGATTGATTGCTATAACTTGGAATGGTAAAACAATCATCCGTTAAGCATGCACGCATAAAAATATCTTCACTGGTATCATCGTTCATGTTTACCGAGTTCTCTGGAATGTTTTGAGCATCATTTGCATGCATGATATCATGTCTTGGGTTCAAAAGGGTGCTTGGAAGATTAGAAGGGGCACAAGTGAAATTCGAGTTTTGATGGTTTTGATACGGATTCATAGTGTTTATGTAGTTATTGAGAAACAACTCTCGGTTCTCATTTTTTGATAATGATGCCAAGATAGTTACAAGCTTTAGAACTTGAGGATTTACTAGAGTTTGGAGGTTAGGGAAGTTTGGTGGATTGAATCGAGCCGAATTCAGTATGGACGAAAGCTCCAAGAAGTTGACCTGAGGAGTATGAGTCACTGGATCAATTCCATTTTGGAGTAGCCTTTTCCGGATGTGAGTATTCCAGTAGTTCTTAATTTCGTTATCAGTTCTTCCAGGTAAACGAGCGGCAATTGCTGACCACCTGTATTCCATCAAATTGGAAAAAGAGAAAGTAAATATAGATTATATGTAGACCTTGATTAAGTTTTGTAAAACATGCATGGAATATATGAGAAAATGTCATATTTCATTCACTACTAGAAAATTGTCAGGTTTCTACCAAAATTTTCGTAGCAAATACGTAGAAATGATCATTTCCAATGAAATTCAAAAGTTATTTCCTCGAAAAACTAGTGGATAAATATTTTCTGACTGAAAAAATGGTCAGAATTATTTTTTTGGTTTTGTATCTTTTCGTCGAAAAGTGGTCAGAATTTCTTACAGTTTTTTCGATTCGTTAAAAACTCACCCTAGTATTGAAAAAATATAACGGTTAAAGAACATTTCTTTTAAAGAATGCCAAATTATTAACGAACATATATTCTAATCAATCATCTTTTAAAATAACCATTGACCAAACTGACAGAAATATTTTCATACATATATAGTCTTTATTAATTTAACTGATAACATTGAAGCAAATATCTTTGGGTAGTATAGTAAAATAAAGTTACTTATTCCCCATAACGCTATGAAGTTGAATGATAGTCTCTTCTTCTTCAAATGAAAATCGTCCTCTCTTTATACCAGGCCTCAAGTAGTTTGTCCACCGAAGCCGACAACTCTTTCCGCATCTTTGAAGCCCTATTACATATAAACTTATAAATTATAATCAGAGATTTGCCACATAAAACAAAATTCAAATAGAGTGTTGAAATAAATTAGAGAACTAGTAGCTTCTAGGGGTGTAGGAGCCAGGGTTGGGCTCGGGCTCGGCTCGTTTACAAACCAAGCTAAGCCAAGCTCACTCGTTTATATTAATGAGCTAAAATGTTATAAGGCTCAGGCTTGGCTCATCGAAACTTGAGACAGCTCGTGGCTCATCTAACTAACTTTGAGTAAGCTGCGAGCTACAAGTTTTTCAAACAGCCTGCTAGCGTCCACTCTTTTTCACTAAAACTATAAAAAGTTACACACTTTAGAGGCTTACCGGCTTTCTTGGGAAGGGTACGCCAGTTGCCAGGTCCATGTGTTTGAACGTACTGGATGAGTTTGAGATCTTCTTCCTCACTCCAGATCCCTTTCTTGAGCCCGTTTTCGGTCGCTGTTTTTCTCATTTCTTAGGGTCTTTTCCCTAATGATTTTCTGGGTGATCCTAACGAATATGATTGAATGTAAAGGCCAGGGATATATAGTTTAACTTTAGAAAGATTATGACTAATTAAGGTGGTTAGTTGCAAGAAAAATTGGAAGTGGTAGGTCCAAGAGGGAGATAACTATATCCATGTATATATATTGTTTTTGGGAAATTGTATGGACATATTATATTTGTGTTCTGGTAGGTTTGGATAAATATGACACACGTTAATTAACCAATGGGGTTGACTTTAACTTGTTTGACTTTGAAAAGTTGAAAAAGGACGGTAAAGGGTTGTAAAATAGTCTACCGGCAATGTATACGTAGTTTCTTCATCTTTTTACACAAATACTCCGTGATCTTATGACCACGTCGTTGAATGTTGTTTTCCATCACTTGAAGTGGAAGGATCTCATTAGCTTCGTCTGTCTATTATTTGCTTTTCACTTCATATGTACAAATGATGCAACTCCAACGTATAACTCTGATACGGCAACCCAATAATTCTTTTATCATAAAACAACTTATATAAACTAGAATTGATTCCCCGCATTACACGGTCGGTTTTTTAATGTGATTTAAGCGTAATGAATTTTTTTTTAAATTGTCTGTTAAAAGAAAAATAATGAGTGATTACATTTCCAATCTTTTTGATACTTCCAAAGTTGTTTGATAAATCAGTTGTAGTCGGATCTCATAATGTGTTAACGCAGTTGAACCTAGGGGTGTTCAAAACCGGATATCTGAAAATTCGGATATCTGAAATTTTCGGATACCTGATTTCACTGTCCGAATTTTCGGATATCCGAAATTTCGAATATCCGGTCGAATAGTGAATCGGATATCCGAGTATCCATTAGTTATTTAATTTTTGTTTTTTATTATTTTATTATTTTTTAAATATTTCGAATTGGATATTCCAAATAGTTTTGGATATCCGAATATAAATTTTCGGATAGTTTCGGATATTTCGAATATTTTTCGGATGTTCATATATCCGATAAAAAATAAAAATTAAATTTTCGGATATTCGAAATATTCGAAAATTTTCAAAATCACTATTCGAATCCGAATCCGAAAATATATAAGTATAGGAATTAATAACAAATAATTTAATACTTATATTTATAAAATTACTGAAATGATCTTTTAGTTAACAAATACCTTAAATGGAGTTAGTGGCGGAGAACAAAATGAGAAAAATACAGTAAACTATTGGAGGAAAGTGGTTGTATTTAAATAATTGGGGCAAAACCGTTAAAACCTCGGGGAGCAAAACGAAAGTTTACTCTTATATTAATTTATTTTGTTGACTTTTAGGAAAGAGGAGTAAAAACAAGAATCATAATTATTTTTAAATTTTTAACACTAGAAAAAAAAAAGAATGGTGTATTTTTACATTTTGTATTCTCACAATAGTTTGTATGTTGGTTGTAAAAATCCCGACTAGTCTTTGATTAGTCGCTTAATCAGAGTTTCGCCGACTAATAGCCGATTAATCATTAGACGGTCAATGACGGTCCTATTTTGGCCAAATTTTGGCCAGATCTCGACCAAATTTCAACCAAAACTTATAAGTTATTGTCAATTACTTAAAAAAATGGGTCAAATAGGGGTTAAAACTTATCTAATTTAAAAAACTACGTGTAAAGATATATGTATGTGTATATAACTAAAAATTACATAAAAAATCTTAATCCGATTAATTTCGATTAATCCCTATTAATCCTGATTAATCGCTAGTCGGTTCCATACCGACCGATTACGGCCTAGCGATTTTTATAACACTGACCTCTTATCGTGTTTGTGTATATAAACAGGACACCAAGACGGTTTATAGATAAGCTATGTTGGATACAATATTACAATAAATATATTTTAATCGTATGTTTTTAATTTAAAAAGTAGCTAGTTAGTTAACTAACTTATTACCAAACATAAATACAAATGGATCAAGTAATCTAGATGTTGGATATTGTTGGAGTACAAGGTTAACAGATGAATAGGCGATTAATGAGTAACATAAGTCAAAAGGCGTTGAAGTTCACATACATCAACCATATTGTGAGTACTATCGTCATGTCCTTTGAAGATCTCTTTGAAACCAAGGCCCACACAGATCTTGCGTGCCTTACACGTTTATATTTTCAAATGTTTTGTGACTTGTTTTCTAGAAGACATTTGGTCATATATATTTGTTGTAATAAATATAAGTTTGTTTAGTCGCCTTGGCATCGGGATCCACATACCTTTAGGGGCGTTTGGTTCGTGGAATGATTTGAAATTGGAATTTGTATAGGAATTAGAATTTGAAGGAATTGGATTTGGAATTTAAACATTCCAATTGGAATTGGAATCTCAATTCCATTTTTGTTGTGTTTGGTTGTCAAATGAATTGAAATTCATCACCTCGGCACCCACAACCACCAGTGCGGGTCGAAACGGTTCGATTCGAAACGGTACTGGTCGAAACGGTACGGGTAGAAACGGTACATGTCGAAACGGTTCGCGTCGAAACCGTTGGCGTCGAAACGGTACGGATCGAAACTGTTCGGATCGAAACCAGTATGGGTCGAAACGGTCGAAGATTCCAATGAATTTACTTTAATTTCTTCACATATAGGAAGCATTTTGAATTCCTTTGTTAAAGGAATTTGAAGGAATACATGCCTAATTCCAATTCCAATTCCATTGTCAACCAAACACATGAAGATTGAAATTGAGATTGAGATTCCAATTCCATCAAATTCTGTGAACCAAACATCTTAAGAGATGGAATTCAAACTCCAATTCCCTTAAATTTCATTGAATTCCTGCGAACCAAATGCCCCCTTAGTTCTTGCTAGGACTTTAACAATATTTTTGTCGGGGGCATCTTGCCTTAGTGGCACCAGGTGATTATTTCTATTAAAGTTGTGTGTGTTCAAATCTTATAAAGTGGACACTAGATAGATTTTAGAGGATGTATGTTCACCAATAAAAAACATTATATTTCTTCTTTTACCGTTAAAACGGATATATGCATCGACATTTATGAATACAAGGGAAAGTTCAATTAAAAACCACTAGTTAGAGTGAAAATCCGAAAACTAACTAAAAAAACTTAAAAACATACCAAATTTTTTTTTTACAAATTTTCGCTACTTTTTATTATAAAAAAAAAACTTTTTTTCAAAAAAAAAACTTGTACTGCACATGTGCATTATATGTGTACTACACGTGTATTATTGCACATGTGTACTACAAATTTTTTTTTTTGAAAAAAAAAATTACATATACAAAATAGCGATTTTTAATAAAAAAAATTGTAAAAAAAATGGTATGTTTTTTAGGTTTTTTTAGTTAATTTTCGGGTTCACTCTAACTAGTGGTTTTCAGTTGAACCCTCCCCTAAAGGTTTCCAGCCTTCTTTTTCGCTAGTGTGTTTAGGGATGTGGAGACAGGGGAAGAATCCACTAAAAAGTGAATTTTGCCTAAGTAGCCTAAGAAAGATTGTGATGATGACATGTGGCACTCCTAATAATTAGGAATGAAGGGTATTTTGGTCCTTATAAATAGAAGTGAAAATAACATGTGGCACCCCTTTTGTTTTTTAAAAATACAACAAAATAAATCTAGTACAAAAAAATCTAGCACAAAAAATCTAGTACAAAAAAAAATATAGCACAAAAAATGTAGTACAAAAAAATATAGCACAAAAAAATCTAGTAAAAAATATAGCACGAAAAAATTCAGCAAAAAAATGTAGTACAAAAAAATCCAGCACAAAAAATTGAGAAAAAAAATTTAAGATAAAAAAATACAGCACAAAAAATTTAGCACAAAAATATAGTACAAAAATTCAGCACAAAAAAATGTTATACAATATAGAAATACAACACATTTTAGTGGGTTTTTTTAATCTTCATATTTTCTATAGCAATATGGTACTCAAATTAAAGATAAAAAGACGCTCGATTTTATGGTGAAATTTTTATGAAAAAATAATGTCGTATAAAAAAGTTATGAACGGTTAAAAAATGTGGGTGGAATATGCATGTGCCTTGCATGTGGAGAGAGAAAATCCATAAATAGGATTTTTCCAAGATACCCTTGCACTCCTCCTTTCTCCTACACTTTCATCTTAACCATTGATTTGAAAAATGAATGGTTATGATTACTTCTCATCCTACTTAGGCAAAATCAACTTTTTATTTGATCTTACCCCTGTGGAGACATTCAAGAAACAAAAATTAAGTACAACATTTGCGCGGTGTATATTAATTAGGTGAGGCGAATACCTAACAAATGGTATACTGAAGTGAAATCTTTTTAATACGGCAGCAGTGTCCCATTTGTTTATTATTGATGACTGATGCGAATCCAAATATGATATCCCTCCTTTAGATTATAAAGATATAATCAACTCGTACCATCATACTTTAATTACTTGTTTATACAATTAGACTAATCTTAAACAGTGTCCCTTGTTTGTTGTTACTTAGACAACTCAATCACATTATGTAAAATGTATTAGGTTTTTAATTAACAGAGAAAATTAGTTTGTTAATTAATATACTAAAATATAAAGATAACTTTAGAATAATCCAAACTAGGAAGAAGATAAACAATATGAATAAATGATATCGTATTTGCCTTTTTCATTTCACAAAAACGATTACGTAAAATTATAAAAAAATAAAATAAGATGAACTACCACTGTTAAATAGTGCTAATTATGTTACTTTTAAGTTGCTCAATGCTATATACTCTTTAACATGTCAACATGGCATCCATATGGACCATCTTTAGTTTAATCAATTCAAAAATATTGATTATACAGAAAGGAAATGAAGTCCACTCATGGCCTAAAAATCATGGTGTGTCATGGGTGGCCCATTAAACCCCAATCAAGGTTGAGCCCCCATAACTTAAGCGTCCTGATCCAAAATAGCTCACGGTTGGATACATTTTGTTAGTTAACTAGTTGATGCCCCGCCCGCGTTGTGGGGCGATAGCCGAATAATTCTCAATCAATTAAAAAAATACTACTATAATTTTTATAGGAAAAAAAAGATGATAAGACCGTAATTTTGGGCTCAGGGCAAAACTGTAATTTTTCAGGACTAATGAGCCAGTGTTAGACAGCTCCTTAACACGAAAAAATATTCAATCGAGTAAACCAATTAAAACAAAAAACCTTTATAGTTTTGCTAAAAAAACTAAAATGATGGGAAAAACGTAATTTTTAATTCAGGGATAAAATCGTAAATTAAATGGACCAACAGGGGAGTGCCACGAAGCTGGCGACATGACTGTAATTTTACACTGGGGGCAAAATTGTAATTTCACCAGGAAAACAAACAAAAACAATGGACAACATGTAAATTTAAGTTGAGGGTAAAATTGTAACTTGGCGGTGAGAAAAAAAACTAGAGTTAAATGCTTGGTTGGTCCCTGTGGTTTTCAAAAATTGCAGACTTGGTCCCAGTGGTTTACTAATTACACGCGTGGTCCCCAAACTTGTCAAAAGTGCACTCGGTTGGTCCCTAGCCCTAACTTCAGTTAAATTTCTCAGTTAATTATGTGTGAAATGACTATATTACCCTTGAACAATTAAAAGAAATAAAAAAATTATATAAAACCCACTGATCATCATCATCTTCAACCTCTCCCTCAAAAAAAACTCAAACACCTTCAACTTTCTCAACTCTCTCTCTAACTAAACCCACCGGCCACCACCACATGCGCCGACTACCACCACCCGTTTGCCACCCCCGTCAGGATCCGCCACCAGCCACCCCCACTTACTCGATTATGTCGTGTTGGCCCAATCAGGGGGTCATCGGAGCAAGGGCGAACTCAAAATCGACTTTAGGGTTTACTCGTGAACGCAAATTCGAAGATGGTTGGAGACCCTGCGATCAGAGATCCATCCAGAAGTTATTCTGGTTGGTCAATATTAGGGTTTCGTCATTCACAGATCTACATTTTCATAAAATTAGGGTTTCAAAATCTCCATTCAGAAAACATAAACAACTTCTATAGATCAATCGTCAAGCTCGTTCGGTGAAATCGCTTCCGGTTATGGAGATGGAACGTCTTACCGAGTTTCCGATGAGTCAGTTGGATCTCAGGTCGAGAAAACGACGGGATGTGGCTCCTCTCATGCCAAAGGTATAGATCCTGTTTGTTTTTGCTTTGTTAAAAAAATTAGTGTTTTTTGTTGTTTTGATGATTTATATATTAGATTTTGTTGATATTTGATCGTTTCACAGGTAGAAACATTAGGTTTGCCTTGTCGGAGAAGGAACTAATAGAAAACGGTGATTGAAATAATTTTGTGGTTAAAGAGAGCAACATCTTGAATGTTTCACAAACAACACAGAATGTGACTAAAGAAGAGCCCCTTGTTGCTCGTTTGAAGGTACATACAACACATTATGTTTCACAAACAACACATTATGGTGGAGGTAGTTGCAGGTTGTGGTGGGTTGTGATGGTGGAGGAGGAGGTGGTGGTGTTTGAGTTTTTTGGGGGACAAAGGTTGAAGATGATGATGATCAGTGGGCTTTATATAATTTTTTTATTTCTTTTAATTGTTCAAGGGTAATATAGTCATTTCACACATAATTAACTGAGAAATTTAACTGAAGTTAGGGCTAGGGACCAACCGAGTGCACTTTTGACAAGTTTGGGGACCGCGCGTGTAATTAGTAAACCACTGGGACCAAGTCTGCAATTTTTGAAAACCACAGGGACCAACCAAGCATTTAACTCAAAAAACTAATGGCAAAACTATAAATTTATACGGGGCAAAATCGTAATTTTAAACTGACGGGGCAAAATTGGAACTTTTAACTGGGAGCAAAAGTGTAAATTTATTTTTAAGTGGGGGTAAAAACATAATTTTGCACTGATGGCAAAATCGTAATTTTAAGGGAAAAAACTAATAGCAAAACTGTAAATTGAAACGGGGCAAAATCGTAATTTTGAACCGGGGGCAAAATTGAAATATTTAGCTGGGAGCAAAAGCGTAAATTTATTTTAAGTGGGGGTAAAAACATAATTTTGAACTGATGGCGAAATCGTAATTTCAAAGCGGGATAAAATCGTAAATTTGTTGGGCCAATAGGGGAGTGCCAAGCAGCAACCTGGCACTATTCCCTCAGCCGCCCATTTAACCCAATAGAGGGCACACACTATTGCCCCTCATGGGCTTTGTAGATATTGAATATATACTAGTAATAAGCATCGCGTGCGTTGCGGCGCGGGTACGTTGAAAACTTCGAACGAATTAGTCCAAGCGTTATGTGTTGCGTTAATCGTATGAAAACGCGTGTTTTGACTTATCCGATTGAACTCAATGTAACCTACGGATTCATTGCGATTGGATCATAACGTAAAGTAAATCGAAGTTATATAGTGTAATCATAATGTATTATATGCGACCCAACTAACTCAAATTTATACCGTCAAGTCAAAACGTATTATATACGGTCTGATTTATATGTAGGAAACATGCAAAATAAAGCACGAAAGTGTATACCAAATCTACGTCGAAACATAAAAATGCAAAGTTTAAAAGTTGAAGGGTTGGTATTAAGCATATGTGAAAAACTTAAAGTACCAAAATATAGGTAAAAAATGTAACTTACAAAACTATAAGCTAAAAGTGGAAATTTACAAAGTTAGAGGGTGGTGGTGGTGAAAAAATCACCGATTTTTTACTTTAAGTTATATAGAAATTTTGTTTATGTTCGTATACTTTAAGGTACCTAAGTGTAACTTCTTTGTCAATATAATCTGTACCATGTAGCTTATTAAGTCATTCAATCAATACCTTATTATGGTATCTGTCAATTCATAAGTGGTTGAGTTTCTCCAAATCCTTTCCCTTCCCTTGCCGTTCCTCATCCTCTTCTTTTTCTGTCCAATTCCAACCCTTTAACTTCCTTCTCCTCTCTTTCCCATACTCCTCATGGCTTCCCCTTCCAACAGCGCACACATACCCATGATAAGTTTAGCCCCCATGATTTTTATCAAACTTTCTTCCTCCAATTACATTTACTGGAGAAAACAAATGCTTCCTCTTTTATCCTATCAACATCTAATTCCTCATGGCTAGGTTTTGGGGTTAGAGAGTGTGTGGGTCAATAGGAACAACAGGTGGGCCGTGAGATTGGGCCGTAGGTGGTATGGGACTGGTGGTGTTGGGTAAAATGGGATAGTAGTGATTGTAGTTTTTGTTGACTTTGGTGTGTGTAAGTGAAGAAACACTAGTTGAAATGATCGGAATCAATTCATCCATGGGTTAGGTTCTGCATAAAAAGGGTGGTTCTTTCTCGTTTGATTCAAAGGGACTGGTCTTCTTCTCCTACGAATACTTCAAAACAGAACACCATTAGTCTCGCCACGGGGAGAAGGGAGGTTCCCTCCGTGACCACACTCAAGCGTGAGAATAAGTATGTGTTTATGAAAAAGAAGAAGTATTAGTGAAGTGAATGTAACTTGAGGTTCATACCTGAATCACTCTCATATTTATAGCCGGGAGTTTGGGCGGGAAAACCTGTTAATGAAATGTTAACGGAAGATACTAACTCCGTAAGCGGTTATTTCTTTCTCCGTTAATCTTCTTGATCTGACGTGAAAGCACACGGATCGTTACTTAGATCAATGGCTGGGGTGTTGACACGTGGAAAGTGGGCAAGTGGAGATTTCTCTCCAATTCCATGCCATCATCGTGATTTCAGGGTGGCCTGGGATGATGACACGTATCTCAGACGGTTATAACCGTCTGGTGGTGCACGATTGGATCTTCTAGAAGATTATTGCCATAATCCGGTGTGACTCCTTATCGTGTGGTACCAGTGCAGTAAATAATATCCAAGTTTGGGTACTATTTAAGCGGAAGTGTTAAACTAGGATTTTCATCCCTGTTTGTTATGGAGAAAGTCGCAAGGATTCATTAACTTCCTTTTGGCGCGCGGGTGTTACTTGCTGTTTTTCTTTTAAGCTCTCTTCGTTGGATCAGTGCGCGGCTGCGCAAGGTCTAAAGAGGGCTGAAAGGCGGGGTTGTGGTATGGTCCTAAGTACTTGCCACGAGGTTTTTGGGACCTTACCCCTTCAGTAAGTTAGGAACAGTGGTAGATGAGTGTGAATTAAATGAAATATTGTTCACCAAAGAGTCCGAAGCAGTGTCTAAAAAAGTGGACACCTCAAATGTATTAATTTGTGATGCATTGGTTGTGTTATCTAGTTGATATAATGATGCTCGTCAAAGCGTGCATGCCGAGTAATATAAACACGAGAGGTGCACTGTCACACCCCGACTTTCCACGTATCACCGGTGGGCCCGGTAGGGGAGTATCGTGACGTGGTTGGCAACGTTACAGTCAAACAACACAATATTTAATATGCATAGCGGAAGCAAATGAAAGATATATTTCAACCGAGTTTAATTGTAATATCATGTATCACAACAGTCGAAAGTTTATCCACAGAAGGATCAAAAATAAATAGGAAACAGTAGTTCAATAGACGTTAGGCATCTTAAGCTTGCGAGACTCTTTATTGATGCTAAGGAGAAATCCAGCCTATTACGAGTAGTACCTGCATTTAATCTTTTTGGGAAAATACGTCAGTTTACACTGGTAAATACAATCAACTGACTCATTTTAAAAATGATTGAAAATTGATTTGGATGCACATGGCACAAACATTTTATAACTTGGGATAATTATTTAAATATATAAACTTGTAAAAGAATTACATGTTCCTTATGCGTTCAGTAGCCCGGATCGTGCCGGGTTAAGAATCAATAGACACACCACATTATTTATTTATGCACTGACGGGTGTACGCCTACACCCCGCGCTTAGGTCGTGGCCATTTCGTAAAATGATGCCGAGGATATCCGGGACATGGTCATTAACCCCCCAAAGGCTTTAAGCAAACAAAACAATTTAAACGGGTCATCTCGATAATACTTAACCACCAATCGATTAAGGTCAAATGCCCGACCAAGCGGTATTTTATATACCGTACCCCAAGCCCGTATAAGGGAAAATAAGTTAAAAGTATTTACCTTTGCAAGTATAATTCACAAACAGCAAATGCAAGTAGCTTTTACTGGTCCTCCTATTCTGGAACGAAGGTTTATAATAACCTATTAGAATCCTAACGGGTCTTTGATTAAGCCTAAACTTAGACCGGTTAGTTTTAAAGATACGGTTTGTAAGCACGATTAAGCGAAGACCGGAATAGAATGTGATTTAGACCCGACAAGTTTGAAGACTTTCTTAATATGGGTATATTATACACATTCTGGATTTTGAGATAAAAACGATAAGATTTGACCTGTTTCGGCTAATTTATGCAAACTAGTTACATAAACCGAACCGAATGTGCAAGAAGCATAACGGGTAACCGTAAGAGCCATATACAGGTTTCCTAAGTTAATATGCCTCAAATATGTTGTGACATCAGTAAGATATCTTTTATTATGCCCGAAACGAATTTAAACACAAACTATCCCCCGTAGGGGTAGTTTGGTCATTTAAAAGGTTATAAAAGAGTTTAAGTATTAACCTGAGTTACAGGTCTGATATAATCAGCAAAAATACTTATTTTACTAAGTTATAACAGTAGGGTATTGCATATATGTGAAATTTATCAATTATAACCAAACTATGCACCGTAGGGGCATTTTGGTAATTTCACATAAGCCGAAAAGCTCAAAACTAAAGTATGAGTTTAACAACTTATGCTTACTGTTAAAATATTATAATTTACCTAAAATATCAGTAGGTATCAACCCTTGTATGTTTAAAATAATTTTAGTACATACTATGCGTTAAAAACGCTTAATAAGGCGATTAGAAGCCGTTTCCGGGTTCTATATGGAAAACTAATATTTTTATTATTTCAGAAGGTTTAAAATAATTTATTTATCATATATAATCAGTAGCAAAAGGTTTGGGGTCGAAACGATATGTAAAACTCATTTTATAGCCCAAAAAGGGCAAAACCGACAATTACCGGAACAAGCCTACAACTCTAAGTTACGCTCAGCCTAAAATTAATTAAAAATCTTCAAAAATCCCAAAATAATATATTACATCAGTGGGTAAAGAGTTTGATATCAAAAAGTAGGTTTAATTAGGCTATATGCTAATTATGCCGTTTAATCGCTAAAGAAGCTTTCCAATTACGCTAATGAGCATAACTCTCAATCTACACCTCAAACGTATGTCAAATTTTGGGTTCAAGTTTATAATTCAGTAACTAAGGTTTCTACACTTTTACATTTTCAAAAATCACGTTTTATGGTGAAAAGGGCATAATGGTCAACATATGAGCAATTAACGGAATCATGCATATTAATTGGATAACTAATGAACCAAGGTGTATAATCACAGAGGATTATACTAGCATGTAACCTGGTCCTAAGGAAGCTCTAAGTCATTTCTAAAAGATGCTTAAACGGGTCAGAACTGAAAGTCAAAGCAAAAGTCAAATTATGCGACTTTCGGTTCCGAACCGGGTCTAAACAGAAAATTGTCGGGTTGAACATGTTTATACATGTTCTTACATTAATTACCAAGCTATATTAATGATCAAACAGGTTGTATGGGTTCTACATTGCTAATTATGCATAAATTGGAAAATAAGCATTCTGTTGACTTTTTAATAACAAGTTTGACCCGACATTTGACCTAGTTAGAGTGGGAATCAGAGGGTGCCCTTTTAAGGGTTTATTGCCCACATAATTACCAACTTATAACTACTTTCAATTCGACTAATCACTGGACCATCAATGATTAATCGCTAAGTCAACCGTTAATTACGACGGTTTGACTTTTAAGCTAAAACTAAGTAAAAACTCAACTAAGAAAGGTTAAGCATACTTACTGAAGTCCTATGAACGATTAGGAAAGACTTGGGTCTGCTCTTAAGCTCCAGGAAGCTCCAGAAATGCAGAAATGAGGTGTGAAGAAATGGTTGCAACAAGAGGCCCTTATATAGTGTTCAAAAACTCATAGATTGTTGACACACAAGCCTAACAATGGCCATGGATCATCCACAGATGTCCCTAAGGGCCTAGGGGTTGTTTAGGGGTCGTCCAAGATGAGGAAAATCGATTATAAGTCGGTTACATGCATCTAGGAGACAATAACCCAAAGTTTTCGGATCAGAAGACCCTAGGCGTCACGCGTAGACCCCCCTAGGGACCCTTGCGTCGCGCGACGTCCCCCCTGACTCAAATCAAATTTCAGATTTTTATGTTTTGGTCCTTGGCTCTTGAAAACTTTGCTTCGACTTTATTTCTTGCACTTGGAACCCTCCAATTTGACTTATAAGGGCTTCAAGACATATACCCACTTTGTTAAGTCCTCGGTTAACTTTATTGTCACCCGAAAAGTCATAAACTTCATCGTAGACGCTTTTAACCCTTCGCATACGAATTTGATCATAACTTTCTCATACGATAACAAAACTTTATGAAATTTATATCGTGCATTCTAGTGAGCATAATTAACTGCTACAAAGCTTCGGGTTTGCTAAAAGGTCACTCAGAGGTATAACTTAAACATGTTGACACATTTAACCCCTGTAGTTTGTAATCTCTCACTTTCATTCACAATTAGCTTCGTATGATCCATGATTTATTCGTTTGAAGGTATGAGCATCATGTAGGGTTAATGTAAAGTATATTTATTCACTGTTGACATTTAGAACCCGTATATTCACATACTTTCCATGATTGTCAACTTTAATCCTTCTATAACATTATTTCACACGTTCAAACCTATGACACGTGTCAACACATTATAGGACGTGAATTTTCAAGGTGTTACATCCTCACCCCCTTAAAAGAAATCTCGACCTCGAGATTTACTGAAATAAATAAGGGTACTTTTCTTTCATTGTGGACTCAACCTCCCACGTATACTCGGGACCTCTTCGGGCATCCTATTTTACCTTTAATATAGGCACATGCTTCCTTCGAAGCTTCTTAACCTGTCGATCCTCTATCGACAATGGTTTTCCACAAATTTCAAGCTCTCATCTATATGCACACCCGTATGTGGTATGACTAGCGATTCGTCAGCTAGGCATTTCTTCAGATTGCAGACGTGGAATACGTTATGAATACCACTGAGCTCTTCAGGTAAGTTTAACTTGTAAGCCACTGATCCAACACATTCGATAATCTCGAACGGTCCTATATACCTCGGGCTTAACTTACCTTTCTTACCGAATCGCATCACCCCCTTCCAGGGTGATACTTTAAGCAACACTTTGTCACCTACTTCGAATTTCATAGGTTTACGCTTTGGATCTGCGTAACTCTTCTGCCTATCTCGGGAAGCTTTGAGACGGTCACGAATCTGGACAATCTTGTCCGTCGTTTCAAAGACTATCTCCGGTCCTGATAATTGGACATCTCCAACTTCCGCCCAACAAACGGGCGTTCTGCACTTTCTACCGTATAAGGCCTCGAAAGGCGCAGCCTTAATGCTGGTATGGTAGCTATTGTTGTAGGATAATTCGATTAACGGTAGGTGGTTATCCCAACTACCACCTAAATCAATCACGCATGCTCGAAGCATGTCTTCCAAAGTTTGGATAGTACGCTCAATCTGGCCGTCCGTCTGAGGATGGTAAGCCGTACTAAAATTTAAACGCGTGCCCAGCGATTGTTGGAAACTTTTCCAAAAATGTGACATGTATCTAGTATCTCTGTCAGAGATAATAGACACAGGTATGCCATGTAAAGCTACAATCTTATCCACGTACAATTGGGCTAACATGTCGGAGCTATAAGTCTCCTTGATGGGTAAGAAATGTGCTGACTTAGTCATTCTATCAACTATAACCCATATCGTATCATTTCCTTTCCTTGTCTTAGGTAACTTGGTAATAAAATCCATAGTTACCATTTCCCACTTCCAAGTGGGAAGTTCAGGCTGTTGTGGCAAACCTGACGGCTTTTGATGTTCTGCTTTGACTTGCGCACACGTCAAGCACTTAGCTACATAGGCAGCTACAGACTTCTTCAAGCCTATCCACCAATAGTTTGCCCTTAGATCCTGGTACATCTTATCAGCTCCAGGATGAACGGAATATTTAGAACTATGGGCTTCCTGGAGGATAACATCCCGAAGTCCTCCATAAATTGGAACCCATATTCGTCCATTCAATCTCAGAATTCTGTCATTGCCAAGTGATAACTGCTCCTCAGTTACCCCTAGCTTTTCATTAGGATAGTTAGCTTCCAACACAGCTTCCTTCTGTGCAGCTAACAACCTTTCATTCAAACTGTTCTTTATTTCAATGCTCTTGGCATTGATTCGGATGGGTTTCACCCTTTCCTTTCGGCTCAAGGCATCGGCGACTACATTCGCCTTGCCGGGATGGTATCTGATTTCACAATCATAATCATTCAAAGTCTCCATCCATCGGCGCTGCCTCATGTTTAAATCCTTTTGATTAAACAGGTGCTGGAGGCTCTTGTGATCAGAATAGATCACACACTTGATTCCATATAAATAATGCCTCCATAGTTTTAGTGCAAATACAACGGCACCCAACTCCAAGTCATGGGTGGTGTAATTCTTTTCGTGCACCTTTAACTACCGTGAAGCATAGGCAATAACCTTGCCTTTCTGCATAAGCACACACCCCATGCTAGTGTGTGATGCATCGCAGTAAACTACGAATTCTTCGGTACCTTCAGGCAATGTCAGTACAGGCGCGTTGCTCAGTTTCTGCTTAAGGATATCAAAGGATTCTTGTTGCTTCGGCCCCCAGTCGAATTTAATTTTCTTCCTAGTCAAAGAAGTTAGGGGTGCAGCAATCCTTGAAAATTTTTCGATAAAACGCCTATAATATCCTGCCAAGCCTAGGAAGCTACGAATCTTTGTAGGCGTCTTTGGCTCTTGCTAGTTCATGACAGCTTCAACTTTAGCGGGATCCACTTGGATACTACGCTCACTAACCACATGTCCAAGGAATTGGACTTCTCGAAGCCAGAATTCACACTTAGAGAATTTGGCATAGAGCTTCTCATGATGTAGGAGTTTAAGAATACAGCGAAGGTGTTTCTCATGGTCAGCTTGGTTCTTCGAGTAGATGAGGATGTCGTCGATGAAAACGATGACGAATTTATCTAAGTATGGCTTGCAAACGCGATTCATGAGATCCATGAACGCGGCAGGTGCATTACTGAGCCCAAAAGGCATCACTAGGAACTCGTAATGACCATAACGAGTCCTAAATGCATTTTTGTGTATGTCTTCATCTCTAACCTTCAGTTGGTGGTAGCCTGACCTCAAGTCAATCTTCGAGAAATAATTTGCCCCTTGCAATTGATCGAACAAATCGTCGATCCTGGGCAAAGGATACCTATTCTTAATAGTGTCTTTATTAAGCTCACGATAATCGATGCACAGACGCATCGATCCATCCTTCTTTTTGACAAACAAGACTGGTGCTCCCCAAGGAGACGAACTAGGTTTAATGAAACCTTTGGCTAGCAATTCATCTAGTTGCGTTCTCAATTCCTTCATCTCTGTTGGTGCTAACCTGTAAGGTGCTCTAGCAACAGGTGCTGCTCCAGGGATGATGTCAATTCTGAATTCCACTTGCCTATCTGGCGGTAAACCAGGTAGTTCTTCAGGAAAAACCTCAGGGTATTCAGAAATGACGGGGATGTCTTCCATCTTAGGTTTTGGCTCATCGATAGTCACCTGTGCCATGTAGATGACACAACCCTTCTTCAAACACTTAGAGGCCTTGAGCATAGTCACTTGCTCAGGTAGTCCATACCGGGTATCTCCCTGAATGGTAAGTGATTCACCAGACGGAGTCTTGATCACCACTTGCTTCTTATTACAGACAATCTGGGCCTCGTTATGAGATAACCAGTCCATACCCAAAACTATGTCGAAACCAGCTAACTTCAGAGGAAGTAGGGACAAAGGAAAAGAGTGGTTCTTAATGGATATGAAACATCCATCTAATATGGTTGAGGCGGTTTCTAAGGTGCCATCTGCTAATTCCACCTCATACTTCACACTTACGGTTTTAACAGGTAAATTCAGCAATTTGCAAAACTTATTATCTACAAATGATTTATCAGCTCCTGAATCAAAAAGCACTCTTGCATAAACGTCATTTATAAGGAATGTACCTGTTATCACATTGTCATCCTGTACTGCTTCCTTTGCATCCATTCTGAAGACCCTAGCATTGGTCTTCTTTCCTTCATCAGCTTTCTTGGCGTATTTGGGGCAGTTGGTTTTAATGTGCCCTTTCTCATTGCAACTGTAGCACATTGCATCCTTCAGCTTTTTGCAATCCAAGGTCTTGTGTTCCTTGGACTTGCATATACAACAAGCAAAAGTTCTTGACTGAGTCAGCGAGCTCGATTCATATCTGCACTTCCCGAAGTGCTGTCTCTTGCAGATTTTACACTTGGGCTTATCACCAGTTTGATGCCCATCCTTCTTTGACTCAGACCCCTTCTTGTTGTCACCGTTTCCTCGGTGCTTCTTGTTTGACCTCCGTGAATTGTCATCTTCACGTTTCCTTTTCTCAGCATCCTTGTTCCTCAGCGATCTTTGTCTGACCGCGTCCAGTGTGAGGGACAAAGATATATCAGCCACCGATCTGAAAGTAGTTGGTCGAGAGGCCTTCACACTTGCCTTTATCTCTGGGGCTAAACCCCCAATGAAGCGAGCTATTCTTTTGGGTTCCGGGGTCACCAGATACGGAACCAACCTTGACATGGTATTAAAGCTCGTGAGGTAAGCTTGGCAATCTAAATTTGTCATGACCAATGACAGAAAGTCTGACTCAATCTTTTCGACCTCGTGCTGAGGATAGTAATTCTCCCTGATGAGGGCAACGAATTGCTCCCATGTCATGTTGTACAATGGGATCTTCACAGTAGCTTGGATCAATGATCTCCACCAGGCTAAGGCCTCACCCTTGAAAGATTGAGACACAAACTTGACTATATCCCTCTCAGCGCATCCGCTGATATCCACTACTGTGTCCATCTCATCTAACCACGTCATGCAGTCTATGGCTCCTTTTTCCCCAGTGAAATCCCTGGGTTTGCATGAAACAAAGTATTTATATGAGCAACCCTTATTACGGGGTTCTTGATTTAGTACAATCTGTTGAGATGGAGCACTGTGGTGGTTTGAGGAGAGTCGATCATCATCTTTCTTTGGTTCTTCCTTCTTGGAGGGAGGCTTGCTGTGAGCCTCAGAATGAGTCTTTGGCTTTGAACGCGGCGCAGATAGGTTCCTACTTCGAGTCCCACTATAATCTTCATACTGCCGCTCTAAGGCCTTTGTAACAGCGTCGTCTACTAACGCTTTCAGTTCAGCACCCGTTATATTAATTCGGGCGTTATCATTATTCTCCCTTGGGTGACTATTAATTTCATCCGAGTCAGCCATTTTAAATTTGAACTGTTGCATAAGACAATGACAATAGTTTATTTGAGAGTTTATTATGGAATTGCCCCTTAGGGTAATTCATTAACCATGGTAAACATAGACCATATTTGGTTAATTTGTTACTCACATTTATTTAGGATTTCTATTATAATTTATCCTAATTATAAAACAATTAACAGTTTTATTAGTAGCACAAAAGGCCTAGTCACAGGGACATTTTTAAATTATAACCTATGATTTCAGAGAATCAAGGTATGAAGGTTTGAACATAGTTCTTTACCTTTTTCAGACAGGGTCATAGACAATTACTGTCTTTTGTCTCATATGAAAATGAGCAGGGCCCGTAATGTATGGTTAAAATATGATCATCTTAATTGATGATTTAAACCCATGATTCAGAGATCATTAAGTTGGGTTAGGAATCTTTTGAAGAATCCTTATATAAGAATGACGTGCGTGATTTTAACGAATCACGTCTGCCAGGAGCGTTAACATGTTTTCAGATGTTAACTGGAATTTGAATCTTTTTAACAGGTTTTACCATCTTGGCCAGGTCTTATAATGACATGCAGGCTAGGTTATACCTTTAAGATCCTTAGTTAATATTTAAATAGGCAGATATATTTTTAAAAGGAATGATTTTGATTCATTTATTTCATATATAATTTATTTATTCATATAATGGCAAAAATGAAATTGAAATCTTAACATTCTATAAATTATTAAAAGATTACACATCGCCCTAAACGGGACTTTTTAACAGAACAAGTTACCCACGTAGGGGTCAAACTGAAATACTAGTCCACGCAGGGACTTAAACAAACAACATACCCTCGTAGGGGTTAACAGAAAGATAGACCCACGCAGGGGCTCAAAAGACAACCATACCCACGTAGGGGTCAATACAGTAAGACAGGCCATCGCAGGGGCTTAACAGAAACAAGGAAGTTACAACAACAATGCAAGGATTCAATGGTCCTTCTTGCTCTTCCCTTTTATTAAACTTGTCAATCCTTGGAAGAAACTTTGTCGCTCCCTGCGATCTCTGTGAAAGTCACGCTCGACTTGGTCCAATCTTTGAAGAATCTCTTCCCGTTCAGGTGGGGAAAACCGTGGCGGCTGCAATTGTTGCCGGATTATAGGTCTAGCAGGTATTTGGTACCCATGAGTTGGGTACCCTACTCCCCAAGGAGCTCCATACGGTCCCTCAGGATGAAGGGCGTTGTAATTGGCAGCTACCAAGTATGGGTCGGCTTCTACGTAATTATAGTTGGTGTGAGCCGGCTGCTCAAACGGGTTGTACGCCATCGACCCAGTGTAGGCAGGAATCGGGTTATCAAAACCCATCGGTGGTGGTTGCGGTGCAAAGGGGTTTGAAGGCCCACCCATTTACGGGTCTTCATGTTGTGGCGGATAATGACTGCCACTTGAGTGTCGAGGAGAGCTGAAGTGAAAATATCCTCCACGCGCGGACATTCGCGCGCCTGTCCTCCTACGCCTCGGCGGTTCTAGAGGTGCCTGATTAACTGGTGGTGGTGGAGGCGGTGGCGTGACAGCCACGAATCGTGAATCCCCAGAGGGATCCTGCTGCTGCTGGTGAGGCGACGAGTGATGCGAGGGTGTAAAATACCACTCGAACTGGTTAAACCGTGCCTGATAACTGTCTGGACCACGGTAGGGTGATCCATGAAAAGACGAACCATCTGAGACCTCGATAGGATGGTTGGGAGTTCCGGTTGCGGGCTCGATGGGATCCGTGTCCTCGTCCATGTCCTCTGCATGATCGCCGGAGAAATGATCCTCTGGCCCCAATGGGTTAAAATCCACTAGTTCTTGTATGTAGTTTGCCGGGTTAAACCGGCCCCTAAAAACAGGTGTAGGGTCACCAAAGGAATGGTGTGATAGGGATCGCTGAAGAGGTATGTAAGAAGGTTGTGGGTTATCGGGCTCATTTTCTGACTGTGGCCCATAAGAGTTATGAAAAGGAGGCGTTGAACTGTGCGAGACAGACCGTCTAGCAGGCTCAAAAAGGTTCCTCATGTTCTCTCGAGGATCAGCACTCGCAGTGGTAGAAGGAACTTGCCTGTGCGAAGGCCCGGCCTCGTGGTCATTGGGGGCGGTGATTCGCCCCTTGTCTCTTCCTCTTCGTCTGAAAAATCTTGGCGGCATATTTAATCCTGTCAATATAACATAAGATAATGACAAGAATATATAAAGTAAAGGACAAAACAAAAACAAAACAAAGTAGAATTTGTCCTATGTTATTTGTCTAGACTCGAAAGTTTAGGAATGTGTAATTGTGTCATTGAGATTAAACACAAAAGGCTAGTGTTTAATTCACTCAATGTTGGCTCTGATACCAACCTGTCACACCCCGACTTTCCACATATCACCGGTGGGCCCGGTAGGGGAGTATCGTGACGTGGTTGGCAACGTTACAGTCAAACAACACAATATTTAATATGCACAGCGGAAGCAAATGAAAGATATATTTCAACCGAATTTAATTGTAATATCTTGTATCACAAACAGTTGAAAAATAATCCACAGAAGGATCAAAAATAAATAGGAAACAGTAGTTCAACAGACGTTAGGCATCTTAAGCTTGCGAGACTCTTTATTGATGCTAAGAAGAAATCTAGCCTATTACGAGTAGTACCTGCATTTAATCTTTTTGGGAAAATACGTCAGTTTACACTGGTAAATACAATTAACCGACTCATTTTAAAAATGATTAAAAATTGATTGGGATGCACGTGGCACAAACATTTTATAACTTGGGATAATTATTTAAATATATAAACTTGTAAAAGGATTACATGTTCCTTATGCGTTCAGTAGCCCGGATCGTGCCGGGTTAAAGATCAATAGACACACCACATAATTTATTTATGCACTGACGAGTGTACGCCTACACTCCGCGCTTAGGTCGTGGCCATTTCGTAAAATGATGCCAAGGATATCCGGGACCTGGTCATTAACCCCCAAAGGCGTTAAGCAAACAAAACATATTTTAAACGGGTCATCTCGATAATACTTAACCACCAAACGATTAAGGTCGAATGCCCGACCAAGCGGTATTTTATATACCGTACCCCAAGCCCGTATAAGGGAAAATAAGTTAAAAGTATTTACCTTTGCAAGTATAATTCACAAACAGCAAATGCAAGTAGCTTTTACTGGTCCTCCTATTCTGGAACGAAGGTTTATAATAACCTATTAGAATCCTAACGGGTCTTTAATTAAGCCTAAACTTAGACCGGTTAGTTTCAAAGATACGGTTCGTACGCACGATTTAGCGAAGACCGGAATAGAATGTGATTTAGACCCGAAAAGTTTGAAGACTTGCTTAATATGGGTATATTATACACATTCTGGATTTTGAGATAAAAACGATAAGGTTTGACCCGTTTCGGCTAATTTATGCAAACTAGTTACATAAACCGAACCGAATGTGCAAGAAGCATAACGGGTAACCGTAAGAGCCATATACAGGTTTCCTACGTTAATATGCCTCAAATATGTTGTGACATCAGTAAGATATCTTTTATTATGCCCGAAACGAATTTAAACACAAACTATGCCCCGTAGGGGTAGTTTGGTCATTTAAAAGGTTATAAAAGAGTTTAAGTATTAACCTGAGTTACAGGTCTGATATAATCAGCAAAAATACTTATTTTACTAAGTTATAACAGTAGGGTATTGCATATATGTGAAATTTATCAATTATAACCAAACTATGCACCGTAGGGGCATTTTGGTAATTTCACATAAGCCGTAAAAGCTCAAAACTGAAGTATGAGTTTAACAACTTTTGCTTACTGTTAAAATATTATAATTTACCTAAAATATCAGTAGGTATCAACCCTTGTATGTTTAAAATAATTTTAGTACATACTATGCGTTAAAAACGCTTAATAAGGCGATTAGAAGCCGTTTCCGGGTTCTATATGGAAAACTGATATTTTTATTATTTCAGAAGGTTTAAAATAATTTATTTATCATATATAATCAGTAGCAAAAGGTTTGGGGTCGAAACGATATGTAAAACTCATTTTATAGCCCAAAAAGGGCAAAACCGACAATTACCGGAACAAGCCTACGACTCTAAGTTACGCTCATCCTAAAATTAATTAAAAATCTTCAAAAATCCCAAAATAATATATTACATCAGTGGGTAAAGAGTTTGATATCAAAAAAGTAGGTTTAATTAGGCTATATGCTAATTATGCCGTTTAATCGCTAAAGAAGCTTTCTAATTACGCTAATGAGCATAACTCTCAATCTACACCTCAAACTGATGTCAAATTTTGGGTGCAAGTTTATAATTCAGTAACTAAGGTTTCTACACTTTTACATTTTCAAAAATCACGTTTTATGGTGAAAAGGGCATAATGGTCAACATATGAGCAATTAACGGAATCATGCATATTAATTGGATAACTAATGAACCAAGGTGTATAATCACATAGGATTATACTAGCATGTAAAATGGTCCTAAGGAAGCTCTAAGGCATTTCTAAAACATGCTTAAACGGGTCAGAACTGAAAGTCAAAGCAAAAGTCAAATTATGCGACTTTCGGTTCTGAACCGGGTCTAAATAGAAAATTGTCGGGTTGAACATGTTTAGACATTTTCTTACATTAATTACCAAGTTATATTAATGATCAAACAGGTTGTATGGGTTCTACATTGCTAATTATGCATAAATTGGAAAATAAGCATTCTGTTGACTTTTTAATAACAAGTTTGACCCGACATTTGACCTAGTTAGAGTGGGAATCAGAGGGTGCCCTTTTAAGGGTTTATTGCCCACATAATTACCAACTTATAGCTACTTTCAATTCGACTAATCACTGGACCATCAATGATTAATCGCTAAGTCAACCGTTAATTACGACGGTTTGACTTTTAAGCTAAAACTAAGTAAAAACTCAACTAAGAAAGGTTAAGCATACTTACTGAAGTCCTATGCACGATTAGGAAAGACTTGGGTCTGCTCTTAAGCTCCAGGAAGCTCCAGAAATGCAGAAATGAGGTGTGGAGAAATGGTTGCAACAAGAGGCCTTTATATAGTGTTCAAAAACTCATAGATTGTTGACACACAAGCCTAACAATGGCCATGGATCATCCACAGATGTCCTTAAGGGCCTAGGGGTTGTTTAGGGTCGTCCAAGATGAGGAAAATCGATTATAAGTCGGTTACAATGCATCTAGGAGACAATAACCCAAAGTTTTCGAATAAGAAGACCCTAGGCGTCACGCGTAGACCCCCCAGGGACCCTCGCGTCGCGCGACGCCCCCCCCTGACTCAAATCAAATTTCAGATTTTTATGTTTTGGTCCTTGGCTCTTGAAAACTTTTCTTCGACTTTATTTCTTGCACTTGGAACCCTCCAATTTGACTTATAAGGGCTTCAAGACATATACCCACTTTGTTAAGTCCTCGGTTAACTTTATTGTCACCCGAAAAGTCATAAACTTCATCGTAGACGCTTTTAACCCTTCGCATACGAATTTGATCATAACTTTCTCATACGATAACGAAACTTTATGAAATTTATATCGTGCATTCTAGTGAGCATAATTAACCGTTACAAAGCTTCGGGTTTGCTAAAAGGTCACTCAGAGGTATAACTTAAACATGTTGACACATTTAACCCCTGTAGTTTGTAATCTCTCACTTGCATTCACAATTAGCTTCGTATGATCCATGATTTATTCGTTTGAAGGTATGAGCATCATGTAGGGTTAATGTAAAGTATATTTATTCACTGTTGACATTTAGAACCTGTATATTCACATACTTTCCATGATTGTCAACTTTAATCCTTCTATAACATTCTTTCACACGTTCAAACCTATGACACGTGTCAACACATTATAGGACATGAATTTTCGAGGTGTTACATGCAGATATTAAGACATCGATACCCTTTGTACTTGGAACAATACCCAATAAAGATGCATGGGATGCTCCATGGAGACAATTTGTTCGGAGCATAATCACAGAGAAATGGAAAAGCTCGACATCCAAAGGATCGAAAAGACGAATAATTTGGTTTTTGTTTATATTACGTTTCAAAAGGTGATTTGTTTCCAGATGCTACTCATTATCGTTCGATAGTAGGTACTCTCCAATACTTGACGATCACGAGACCTGACATCGCCTATGCAGTAAATCAAGTCAGTCAGTGTCTTCATACTCCAACTATTGCTCATTTTCAGGAAGTAAAAAGAATTCTTCGCTACCTCAAAGGAATACTTGCCTTTGGATTACACTACAGTCGTCCCTCTCACACATCCTTGCAAGGCTACTCTGATGCTGATTAGGCTCGATGCTTGGAAATTCGACGTTCTACTTATGGATATTTTTTTTTTGGGGGGGGGGGGGGGCAATCTCATTTCTTGGAGTGCTAAGAAGCAACCAACCGTTTCCAGATCTAATTGTGAGTATGAGTACAAAGCCATGGCCAACACTGCTACTGAAATCGTTTGGTTAACTCATCTTCTTCAGGAACTTCATGCCTTACCTCCGAACAGACCAACTATTCTGTGTGACAATCAAAGTGCCATTTTTCTTACTAAGAACCCTGTCTCTCATAAACGGGCCAAATACATCGACCTTGATTATCACTTTTTACGAGAACTGGTGGCTGCAGGAAAATTGGCTAGTAAATTTATTCCAACCAAGCTTCAGGTGGCTGACATTTTTAAAGAAAGTCTTCCAAGTTCTCAATTCAACGTTTTTCGCCAAATGCTACGTATTAGTCCTCCACCGTTCAGCTTTGGGGGGGGGGGGGGGGGGGGTTAGATAACATATATTTTGTTTATGTTTGTATACTTTAAGGTACCTAAGTGTAACTTCTTTGTCTATATAATCTGTACCATGTATAACAACCCTCCAAAAATATTTTCGACATCCCTAATATATTTAAATTATCCCAATATGTCCTAAAATACATCCCATATACGAAAACCGAGCCCAAAATACCATACATAATTAAAAATAAAATAAAAACAAGAAAATGGTACCGCTCGCGGGGCGCGAAGCCCCAAGGCAACTCAGTCGCAGGCCGCGACAGCTAGTCACTAGGGCGACACCCTGAGCTGCCACGTGGCAGCAACGTGTTGGAACTAGGGTGTGAATCGGACAAGCTAGGGCCTACCCTAGCTGGCCTCGCGGGCCGCGAAGCCCCTGGTTAATGTTTACGCGGGGAGCGACAGAAGTCGAATGGACACTATAAATAGATGCATTCAGCCTCAACCCAACTCGTTCAATCTCGTGCTTTCTCTCTCAAATTTCTACGTATTATACATTATATTCTCGGGCATTATACCCCCTAAATAACGAAGTTCTGCCTTATTGTAAGTATCATAATCCCCGGTTACGTATTAGATACGCTGCCCGATTGATTTAGGGTTCCATAACGGTTGTCGTGGTTTTGCCCGACGTAGTCGTTGGAATGCCGTCTCGGGGAGAGTATTACTAATGTAAATATTGGGTTATTATACTAACGCGTGTGCATTTGTGTAATTAATAGATAATCACTAAGAAATCCTTAAGGAAAACCCTAAGACAGCAATGTGAGTAATCCTTCTTTTTGGTAAAACTTTTTGTAAGTAATCTCCTTTTTGCAAACTGTTTTTACAAAACCTCATATGATTTACATTATATTAAGCAGTGATTGAGTATTTGTATTCTACAATTATCGTCGGTATGTTGGGGTTTTGTATACAAAATTTGTTACTACATTGTGAGTAGTAACATGACCACAAGTCGGGTTGACAGTACCGTGGGTGGTAATTAAAGTAGATGGAAACAAATGTAATTGCGCGACCACCCTCAATACTGTACAATGGTTTTACTTTTCCTGATTAAACTGGGATTCACTCACCAGTATTTCCCACTGACAAAATGTTTTTAAACGCGTTTCAGGTAACAAAATGTGAAAGCCAAATAGAAGGCAGCTGGACAGCACTGAAGGCTTGGAAAAGTGGCTATAAAGTTACCTAAAATAAAGAGATGTTCTATTTAAATAAATAGGGTTTATCCCTATAAAAATGTGTGTACTTGAAACTTGGGATTTTCCTATGTATTTAATATTATAAAAGCGTGGTATTTTACTCTGATAAAATATTTCCTAACTACGGTCCTGATGTAAATTCCGCTGCCAAAATGATAAGCACCGATACCACTAAAACTTGCCGCGGCCGCCCGTTCCCGGGTAGTTAGGGGATGGGGGTTGCGACAGAAGGTGGTATCAGAGCTAAGCCACTGATTCAGCTAGGGCTGGCAATTGGGTACCTGTTAAGACACGATTAGACCTGTTTGACTGAAAAATACATCCTTTGACTTTTTAAATTTTTAAAATAATTAAAATTACAATGTTAGGATCTATCATTTATTCATCTTTGTACATAAAACATAAAACTGTTTTATAAACATGAGGTAGAAAGTAGTTAAACGAGTCGTAATCATGTTTGAAACTTATGTTGTGCGCACCGTCAAAAACCTGTTAAACCTGTTAAGACACGATTTGCCAGCCTTAGATTCAGCCACAGAAGTGTTCTGCTGACACCAAGATATTATTCAATATGTTAGGAAATTAATTACGGAACTACGTGCATATCTGTATATTATTGTTGTGTGTTATTTGACTATTTGTTAGTTTATAGTATGAGCGACCAAGGACCTTCAGACGCCTACCGTCAGTTGTCCAGCTCACCTAGGGACGAAGGTACCTCTTCACAGCCATCCCTCTCAGGGTATTCGGTTGAAAATGAAGATGGGATATTCGTGTTCAAAGCCCAATCTGAAGAGCCATTCCCTCCCAAGAAGAGAGGATGGTTCAGCAGAGGAGTGCATCAACGTAGAAAAAGTATGAAAAAGTTACAACAACAGCGTGCTTTAGCAGCTGTTAAGAGAGAAACAGATGCTCACACTCAGGATATGGTCAATAGGAGTCTAGCAAATTTTCATATCTTAGCAACTACAGCTACAGACCCTAATCTAGAGCAATTCATAGCACCCCAACCCTTACCAACGTTTCCCACACAGCCAATGGAAATTGAAGCCAACCTAGAAAACCAAATCCCAATGCCTGACATTGACCCAGCTGAGATACATAGAGTACCAGCACCCAATCCCTTAGACCCAGACTATGACCCGTGGTTTGACGACCATAGGGATTACCAACAACGCTACCCAATACCAGAAGACGAACCCATGCCAAACCTAGCAGCTTACCCAGACTTGGACCCTCTAGATCCTTACTATGATAATGACCAATACATCAGGGAAATTCTAGAAAATCCTTATCCTTACCAAGAACCCATGCCCTAGTTCCCAAACCCAGTACCAGCTCCTGCACCCCCAATGAGTGCAGAAAATGTGCAAGAACTCCAAACCTTTGGTGAGGATATTCTAGAAGGTAGCGAGAGACTGAGGCAAATAGGAGAACGACTCGTCTGGAAGTATGACGAGCGTAATATGGAGTTCTGGATGAACCCATACCGGTAATAAAAATAATAATAATAATAATACAATAATAATAATATATAATATGTGTGTGTGATTGAAAAAAAATCTAGACAATAGCTATAAATGCCTAATAGTATTGTGATTTCAATTTTAGTTGTATTGTAATATATATGGATGCATAATATAAAATAGAGTAAGTCGCAATGTTCGACGATTTTGATCAATATGTGTGTTGTGTGATTGTTTGAATTAAATATTATCTTGTGATATTAATAATTGGCAAATGTTTAAAATCCAGATGGACAACGAAGTGAACCAGGAAAACCAGAGTAACAATAACCCGAATAACGATAACCCGAACAACAATAACAACAGAAATCAAGTGGATAACAGTGCTATCCAACACATAGTAGCACAAGGGATTATAGATGCGATGCCCTATATTATTAAAACGGTTAAAGAAGCGGATAATAATAAAAGTAATCATGACAGTAAGCGACCTACTGAACCTGAACACAGCGTAAACAATGGACCCATACTTCAAGTGCCCATTCCAAAAAGAAGAAGAACCATGTCTTTTCGTTGTTCTTATAAAGAATTTTGGTCTTGTAAACCAATGGAATTCTCGGGCAATGAAGGGGCCGTTGCAGCTCTACGCTGGATAGAAAAGACTGAGGCAGTCTTGAAAATAAGCAAGTGTGCGGAAGAGGATAAGATAATGTTTGCTTCCAATCTATTTAAGAACTCAGCTTTAGAATGGTGGAACACTATCCTCCAGTCTAGGGGAAGTGATAGGGTTTACAATATGGAATGGGAGGAATTTAAGAACATGGTGGAAAGGAAATTCTGCCCTCCCAATGAAAAGGAACATATAACAAATAAGTTCTTAAACCTTAGAATGACTGGAGTAGATAGTAAGGGTTATACTACTTTATTCTTCGAATATGCTAGAATAGTGCCAACCCTTGCATCACCAGAACCAGTATTAATCTCCCGTTACATATGGGGATTACTCAGTGAGATTAGGCATGTATTCAAGGCAGCTAGACCCCAAACTATAGAAGAAGCTGTAGAAGTAGCAAACACCTTGACTGATGAATTAGTGCGTACATGAGAAGAGGACCAGAGGAGGAACCTAGCTCAAAGGCTTACCCAAGAATTTCGTTATGGAAATTCCAACCGTGGGAAAAACGTAGGTTCTACCTCTGCACCTTATTGTAAGACTTGCAAGAAGAAGCATTCAGGAAGATGCTCCACTTACTGCAATTTCTGCAAGATACCAGGACACAAGGAAGAAGACTGCAGGAAGAAACCTAATAATGGAATGTGCTTCAACTGTGGAGAAAAGGGTCACATCAAGCCAAACTGTCCGAAACTAGCTCCAGCCATGAACAACAAGACTACTAAAAATGATAGAGCATTTGTTCTGACTGCGGAAGAAGCTAAGATGATTCCGGACGTGATAGCCGGTACGTTTTTAGTTAATGATGTTTTTGCTAAAGTATTATTTGACTCTGGTGCAAACCAAATTTTTATTAATACTTCATTTTGGAAACTTCTTAATCAATCATTAACTAAACTCCCACAAGAATGTCTAGTAGAGACAGCAAATGGAGAAACCATTAAGATTTCTGAAATCTTGCAGGGAGCAAGAATAGAATTTTCAAATCAAAAGTTTATTGCAAACCTTTATCCAATGAATCTGGAAGGATTTGATGTTGTATTAGGAATGGATTGGTTAATAGCCAATAAACCCAGTATTCTATGTGATCAAAAGTCAATCCAAGTAAATTCACCAAGAGGTGAAAAGATCACAATTAAAGGAGATAAGCCCTCTAGATCCACGAAATTCATCTCTGTGATGAAAACAACAAGTTATATAAGAAAAGGATCATTAGTGTATTTGATTTCCATAATCACTAACACTAAAGGAAAAGAACTGAAAGATATTCCTGTAGTATCTCAGTTTTCAGATGTATTTCTAGAAGAATTACCAGGACTACCGCCAGACAAAGAAGTTGAATTCAGAATTCACCTGCTACCAGGGACAACACCAATTGCCAAAGCACCAAACCGCTTGGCACCAGCAGAAATGCAAGAATTAAAGAAGCAGTTAGATGAATTGTTGGAGAAAGGATTCATACAGTCAAGCTCATCGCCATGGGGAGCACCAATCTTATTTGTTAAAAAGAAGGACGGATCAATGCGTATGTACATTGACTACCGCGAATTGAACATGGTCACGATTAAGAATCGGTACCCATTACCGAGAATCGATGATCTGTTTGATCAGTTGCAAGCAGCTCGATTTTTCTCTAAAATCAATTTACGATCAGGATATCATCATTTAAAGGAACAGGAAGAGGACATTCTTAAGACTGCATTTAGAACAAGGTATGGCCATTATGAATTTACTGTCATGCCATTTGGTTTAACCAATGCCCTAGCCGCATTTATGGACATGATAAACCGAATATGTAAGCTATATTTGGATAAATTCATAATTGTCTTTATAGATGATATTCTCATTTACTCTAAGAATAAAGAGGAACATGCAACGCATCTGCATGCACTCCTAAAATTGCTAAGAGAAGAAAAGCTTTATGCAAAATTTTCAAAGTGCGAGTTTTGGTTAGAACAGGTACAGTTTCTTGGACATTTAGTCAATCATGAAGGAATTCATGTGGATCCCACCAAGATCGAGGCAATTACTAGATAGAAAACTCCTGAGTCACCAACCGAGGTTAGAAGTTTCTTAGGATTGGCTGGTTATTATAGAAGATTTATTCAAGATTTTTCTAGAATAGCCATTCCATTAACTAAGCTAACCTGTAAATCTGTTAAGTTTGAATGGGGACCAAAACAAGAAGAAGCCTTTAGAATTCTTAAGCAAAGATTAACCAACGCACCCATACTAGCATTACTAGAAGGAACTGAAGACTTTGTAGTATATTGTGACGCTTCTAAGTTAGGTTATGGATGTGTGTTGATGCAACGTCAAAAGGTTATAGCTTACGCCTCTAGACAACTTAAGAATCATGAAGAGAATTATTCAACCCATGATTTGGAATTGGGAGCCATAATTTTTGCCCTGAAGATTTGGAGACATTACCTTTATGGTAGTAAGTTTACCATTTTCACAGATCATAAGAGTTTAAGGTATGTTTTCGGGCAAAAAGAGTTAAACATGAGACAAAGACGCTGGATGGAAATTCTTAGTGATTATGATTGTAATATCCAGTATCATGCAGGAAAAGCTAATGTAGTGGCTGATGCTTTAAGTCGAAAGTATCATGAAAAGCCAAAAAGAGTACGTTCTCTTAAATTAAATCTACAAGTAGATTTAAATGAACAGATTAGAAATGCACAAGAATCGGTAATCAAGGATGATACTGAAAAGTTGAAAGGAATGATTAAGGAACTAGAACAAGGAACGGATGGAATTTGGAGATTCCATAAAAAAAGAATGTGGATACCCAAATTAGGAAACCTATGCCACCGTATATTAGAAGAAGCCCATAAATCTAAATATACGATACATCCTGGAAATGATAAGATGTATCAGGACTTAAGAAAGAATTTTTGGTGGATAGGAATGAAGAAAGATATAGCAACTTATGTTTCTAAGTGTTTAACATGTTCACAAGTTAAAGCTGAACATCAGAAACCCTCAGGTTTGTTGCAACAATTAGAAATGCCAGTATGGAAGTGGGAATTGATAACAATGGATTTTGTTACCAAATTACCCAAGACAAGGAAAGGTAATGATACAATCTGGGTGATTGTAGACAGGCTAACTAAGTCAGCTCATTTCTTACCAATGAAGGAGACTTTAAGTATGGAACAATTAGCTAAGTTGTATGTAAATGAAATAGTTTCATTACATGGAATTCCTTTATTAATTGTTTCTGATAGAGATAGCTGTTTTAACCCTCATTTTTGGACAAGTTTCCAAAAAGCAATGGAAACCAAGTTAAATCTAAGCACAACTTATCATCCTCAAACGGACGGACAAAGCGAAAGGACAATTCAAACAATGGAGGATATGCTTAGAGCTTGTGTAATTGATTTCGGAGGTAATTGGGACGATCATTTAACGTTAATAGAATTTTCTTACAATAACAGCTATCACACAAGTATCAATGCTGCACCATTCGAAGCACTTTACGGACGAAAGTGCCGAACCCCAGTTTGTTGGGCAGAAATTGAAGAAAAGCAATTATCTGGACCAGAAATAGTACAAGAAACAACCGACAAGATCATTCAAGTCAAGTAACGCTTGAAAGCAGCACGTGATCGACAGAAGAGCTATGCTGATAACAGGCAAAAACCATTGGAATTTCAAGTAGAAGATAAGGTGTTATTAAAAGTTTCTCCTTGGAAAGGAGTGGTAAGATTCATCAAAAGGGGAAAGCTAAGCCCCAGTTATGTTGGACCTTTTGAGATTATTAGAAGAATAGGACCTGTAGCCTATCAGCTACAACTGCCAGAGGAAATGGCAGGAATACATGATATATTTCATGTATCTAATCCCAAGAAATGCTTAACTGATAAATCACTGGTAGTGCCTCTTAAGGATATAGAGGTAAATGAACAGTTAAAATTTGTAGAAAAACCTCTACAAATTGAAGACAGGAAAGTCAAAAATCTCAAACATAAAAGATTGGTTCTAGTCAAAGTAAAATGGGATTCCAAGAGAGGACCAGAATGTACATGGGAGCTTGAATCAGAGATGCAAAAGAAATATCCACACATGTTCCAGTAGACCTCGAGGTCGAGTTCTAAAACAAGGTGGGGAGGATACAACAACCCTCCAAAAATATTTTCGACACCCCTAATATATTTAAATTATCCTTATATGTCCTAAAATACATCTCGTATACGAAAACCGAGCCCAAAATACCATACATAATTAAAAATAAAATAAAAACAAGAAATTGGTACCGCTCGCGGGGCGCGAAGCCCCAAGGCAACTCAGTCGCGGGCCGCGACAGCTAGTCACCAGGGCGACACCCTGAGCTGCCAAGTGCCAGCAACGTGTTGGAGCTAGGGTGTGAATCAGACAAGCTAGGGCCTACCCTAGCTGTCCTCGCGGGCCGCAAAGCCCCTGGTTAATGTTTACGCGGGGTGCGACAGAAGTCGAATGGACACTATAAATAGAGGCATTCAGCCTTAGTCCCAACTCGTTCAATCTCGTGCTTTCTATCTCAAATTTCTACGTAGTATACACTATTCCCGGGCATTATACCCCCCTAAATAATGAAGTTCTGCCTCGTTGTAAGTATCATAACCCCCGGTTACGTATTAGATACGCTGCCCGACTGATTTAGGGTTCCGTAACGGCTGTCGTGGTTCTGCCCGACGTAGTCGTTGGAATGCCGTCTCGGGGAGAGTATTACTAATGTAAATATTGGGTTATTATACTAACGCGTGTGCATTTGTGTAATTAATAGATAATCACCAGGAAATCCTTAAGGAAAACCCGAAGACAGCAATGTGAGTAATCCTTCTTTTTGGTAAACCTTTTTTTGAGTAATCTCCTTTTTGCAAACAGTTTTTTCAAAACCTCATATGATTAACATTATATTAAGCAGTGATTGAGTATTTGTATTCTACAATTATCGTCGGTATGTTGGAGTTTGTATACAAAATTTGTTACTACATTGTGAGTAGTAACATGACCACAAGTCGGGTTGACAGTACCGTGGGTGGTAATTAAAGTAGATGGAAACAAATGTAATTGCGCGACCGCCCTCAATACTGTACAATGGTTTTACTTATCTTGATTAAACTGGGATTCACTCACCAGTATTTCCCACTGACAAAATGTTTTTAAACGCGTTTCAGGTAACCAAATGTGAAAGCCAAATAGAAGCAAGCTGGACAGCACTGAAGGCTTGAAAAAGTGGCTATAAAGTTACCTAAAATAAAGAGATGTTTTATTTAAATAAAATAGGGTTTATCCCTATAAAAATGTATGTACTTGAAACTTGGGATTTTCCCATGTATTTAATATTATAAAAGCGTGGTATTTTACTCTGATAAAATATTTCCTAGCTACGGTCCTGATGTAAACTCCGCTGCCAAAATGATAAACACCAATAACACTGAAACTGTCCGCGACCGCCCGTTCCCGGGTAGTTAGGGGACGGGGGTTGCGACACCATGTATCTTATTAAGTCATTCAATCAATACCTTATTACATTTATGGAGGGTAAATAGTTCAAAAACAACATTATACAACAACGTTGAGGAAGGTAACTCGTTCGTTATGTTTCATGAACATTCATCTATCCCTCTTTGATCCAAAATGTTAAATAGGTATTTGAGAAGTTAAAGGAAGGACATATTCCTTACCAAGATTTTTGATCGTCTCAGTTGCAGTCGCAAAGGATGCCATTGTCAGTTTAGCTTCATTTTTAACCACTTAACTTTCAATGCTCATTTTTGGCAATATCTAAAACGTAAAATTGTAGAAGGGTTTAGTGGAAACGATGAGGTTTGGGGGCGTAAGGTCATTTACCGTTAGGATCTCACTTTTTACATTGTTGTTGTATGCTTACTAAAGTTATAATAGCTAATAATAAAGGCAATTGTGGTGGTGGTGTGGCAGAGGTGATGGCCGGCGGCAGTCCCGGTGAAGGCGCCTGAGGTGTTTCAATTGGAAAGATGGAGATAAGGATGTTCTTTAAATTCGATCCAACAAAATTTGGGTATTGCACATATGGTCCCTGCTGTTAAGGAGTTTTACAAAGTTACACGTGAGGGGTTGTAACATAAAAAAGTTAACTGAGTTTAGCTGAAAGGATACCGCCCGTTAATGATTGCAAACATAAAGGACATACAGTGTAATTTTTAAAGTTAAAGGACAGCGTCGGTCAAAACATTAAAACATAGAGGACGAAAATTGCAATTTAGCCAATAATAAATTATCAATTCCCAACCAACTGTGTTTCCTTCTGACCTAGTTGAAACTTTTCGTACTTATATTTGCTAATGAAAGAGACAAAGATGCAGTGGCGGATCTAGAAAATCCGCCAAGTCGTAACGTTTTATAAAAAAACGGTAACGAAAACGAAAAAACGTCAAATTTTTCCAAAATTTACACTAATTTTACACTACCGCCGGAGCGCCAAGCCGTAGCGGGGGTTTCCCCTTGTACCATGCTGGATCCGCCCCTGCAAAGATGTAGACACTTAAAACAAAGGTTTACGAACAAGAGAGAATTTGAGCATGAACCAAGTAGATATTAAACTTTAGGTTGCGTTATTTTGCTAATCACATTAACCATCATCATGAGTTCGTAGGCTTTTTTGCATAAGATATTGTTTTTTGGCGTGCACAAATTCCTTTATGGATAGAGCATTTGTTATTGTAGTAAGAAACAATCTTTTATTAAAAAAAAGAGCTACTTGAATTGGTACTAATGCTTAATGTCCTTGAGAAATTACTTAACTAAACATGATCATAACAACTTACTTCATCCCTATCTCTCATCTATGGCTCTATCTCTTTGTTCCAAAAAAATCTATGGCTCTATCTCTCACATAAACATGATGACTATCCACGGATTGTCGGTGTGTCCGGAGTAGAGATGTACAAAAAAACCGGTTATCAATTGAAACCGTAACTGGTTCATAACCGGTAAACTAGAAACCGTTTTAGGTTAGAAAAAACCATAGGTTAGAAACCGATTTGGAGATTTAAAACAAGAACTGGTTAGTAACTAGTTTTTTAACCTAAAATAACCGGCTAGTCCTTTTTTTAACTTTTTTTTTACCATTTTGCCCTCATAAAACTTTTTTTAACCAACTTTTTAGTTTTATTTACAATAAAACAAGTTAATTATTTATTTAAAAAACACGGCTATTAATAACTAATTATAGGCTAACCGAACCTAAAATAACCTAACCATGTACATATTGGCTTAACCAGCTTTGACCAAGTCAACCAATAACCGGTATGAAAAAAACCAGTTAACCAATTTGTGCACCTCTAGTCCGTAGGTCCGTCACCGTTCTCCTCCACGAGGTCCTCCAGGTCGGGTCACCCCTCTCTCGAGGTCCTCCACGGGTCACACCTCAACCCTATCTCTCCTCTATCTCTGGTCACCCCTCTCTCCACATTTGTTTGACCCACTTGCATAAACAAAACTAAACCCAAGATCTAATCAAACACGTAAAACATGTGACTGTATAAACAAACTTCCATTGACCCGTTCTATCTTACTACTGACCCATTTATTGACCGGTGTTGCAATCATTTCCGACCCATATCCAATTATCCGAATATGACCGGTGTCCATCAAGATTCGGGTCACAGATGTCGTTCCTCCTCCCATTGGATATGGTCTAAGATGTTTTATCAATTGAATATGACAATTAAGCTAATGATATTTAACAGCACTGAATAGGGTCTAAGATATTAATCCAACATGTGAAGCCCCACGAGTAAATCTAAAATTTAAGTGAGGAATTTATGGCACAAATATGTTTCACTTCAACCTGACATTAAGTTTAGTTTAATTTTTTTTTGAAAAAAAATTCATCATTTTCGTGCAGTTTATATTTTAAGAAAGATAAAATGGATCAAGTAAGATCACCATAGAAGTACTGGTAAGCACTTGATCAACCATATCTGTATATGTTATATACAAGGATATATATATATATATATATATATATATATATATATATATATATATATATATATATATATATATGCAAGGATTTTCTTGTGTGGTCAACCACTATTGTCATGTTGTTTGACATCTTCTAGCAACCATGGCCAATACTTGAAGTACTTGCCGAGCAACGAAATTGGATCTGTATATATAACGAGTGCTTATCGTCTTGATCACAACAAATATATCAAGAAACATTGTAAAAGAAAGAAAATATAATGCCTCAATTTACACTTAACAAGGGTTTAGATGATTTTGTTAGCTACTTTCTGGTGTACAAGTTTTCTGCTAAGCAGCTTTTAACTGCTTCATTAGCCTTTTGAGGCGCGGTTCTTTCTTCTCGCTTCTTCTTCTCCCTGAAAACAAGAAGTATAATATAAAGCTCACTAAATATATGATTCATCCTCATTGATCAACAAAGTGTTCAGAATCACAAGAAAAAATTAAATACCTCTCAACATATTCTTTTAATAGTTCTTTTGCTTGAACAAGCTTTGAGAGCAGATTGCGATAAACATCAAGGTCCCTATCGACACTTTTCTTGTTGATGTTCAGTGCTGCACAAAGCTGCAATCCCAAAAACAAGTTAACAACATGGTGTTCTTTGCATCAAAAAGAAGCTGTATATATGTTTAATAAGGACAATCATAAAGATTCAACTGTCACAAGTACTACTTTAGTTCTACACACACTATCATATAGTTTGTCAGATACGCGTAATGGGACTCATTGTCGTAAGCATTAACGCATACTATAGAATCCATTTTGAACAAAAAAGGGACAGATGATTATTGATAAAATGTGTATTACCTTCTCTAAAATAGTGGGATCTGTCGCATTCGACAACTCTAAAAGGCGAAACAAACCGACAGCAAAGAATCGACTGTAACTAAAACTTCCATTACCCCCTGCTCTCTCTGCAATATCCTTCAACATGTCCTCAACTTCGCCAGTTTTCGATGAAAAATCAACCAACGAACTAGCGTTTTGCGCACGCGCCCATGTTTCCAGTTTCTGTGCATCATCCCTGCACCATGGCAATTTAAAATTGAAATATTAAGAACAAAAAAAAGATCAAATATTGGTGAAAATTTAGTAATGGACCTGTATTGTTGTGGATCTTCATTTAGTGCCTTAACATATGCTTGAAAGATAGCCTCACGATCATCCTCACTTGGGTATCCATCCATAAGCTGATCATAAACAGTAACAAATCCCAAAGCGAATACAGCGTCGTACCGATATGTCTTCTTGTACTTCATCAGATGTTGCTGGACAATAAGCTCTTGCAGCACTGTGTTGTAGATACTCGGTATCGGGCGTTTGTAAGCATTCAGAAACTTCAACTTTGTTTCAGAAACCGGTGGTGGTATATCTGAAAAGAAACAAATCCTAATGTTAACAAAACACATTGTTATAAGATCAAAAAAATAGATAAATCATGGAAACCATGAACACGTGCCTGATGATTCAGTAGACATGCAATGGACAACAAATCGGTTTGAAGCCCGGAAGGTTATTGGATTAAACGAAAAGCTTGTACGAACCCGAATGGAGTAGGAATCGGAGAGTATAGAGCGAGATGAAGACGGGATACATATTTTTCTTTCGGTTGCTGATTGAGTGACTCCACAGAATGAAAGTGAAGCAACAGTAGTCATGATTGTTTCGGATAAAATGCGGGATTGGAAACGAAATGGAAATTGGAATTGGAATGGATTTGGTTCAAGAAGTTAAGAGGGAAGCCATTGCAAGCAATGAAAAATGAGGGGATGTGGATATGAGGCTTATAGTTATTGGTTATCTGTTGTAGGAAGAGTTATCAGTTATCTGACTTGTTAGCCAGTAGAAAGGGTACACGTATGACGGGTTTGATGCTGACTTGACATGTTTAGAAAGTTTGACTTTTTGACTGGATGAAAAAGCCAAGAAATCAACCTCGGATTTTTTATTTTATTTTTTGAGTTTTGAGTGTGAGTTATGAATTGGATCCAAATGTTTGGTCTCACATTAGTGTTTGTATATATTAGACAAGCAAAAGTTCAAGTTTATAATATAAGCCATTCAAACCGAAATTTAGACTCAGGATGCGTGTCACAGGGTTGTCTTTTGAACCCCTGTGCGGCATCCTTGGTATGGTTGGGGACAGGTTTACGCACCCGCTTATGATAATAGGTCACTAGTTTTGTCATGTCATAGACTCATCGAAGAAGTGGTCCGAACTTCTGATAAGTCAGATTTGAGAAATAGTCTTTAAAGGATAAAAGAGTTAATGAGCATGTCTGATCTTAAAACATTTGGCTGCTGTATATTAACTTAAGTAAAAAAAAATTAATAAATTTAGGATGGTTTATAACTTGTTAGGAAAGTAATGTCTATATTGTATATTGCTATTGAAGAAACATCAAACTAAATAGGTGATTAGTTTGTGGTTTGTGCCTCGACAAATAAAGATTAATCTTCTTTTGTCTCGTCTAAACATCTATGGAGATCCTGCAAAACAATCAACACACCGTAAGCTCGTTACAAGGAGGAGAATAGGGGGGTTCTCCTTGTAACCTGTTAAGTGAGGATAATAGTGTGTGTATTAAGTGAGAGAGCAAGAGAGCGATTCTTAAAGCTGGAGGTGAAGTTCTCTATTTGTACTTTTATAGCCGAGGTGGTTTGTGAAGGAGATGGGGTGATGGGCCTTGGGCCTACAGACGACAACAAGGAATATCCATTTTGTCCCCTCTGTCACAACCGTTAGTGATTCCAGGCGAGAGGGTAGTTGGCGCATGTTGAATGGATCCACGTGTCCTGATGATTGTCCTTGTTGTCTGGCCTGTCATCAGCAGCTAAGCGGAGGCCGGAGATCGTGGAGCAGTGGTCGGCGCACGCTGATTGGTGCCACGTATACGTCCTTGTGTACCTTTTTGTCTCCTGCACGATTGTCCATATATCGTGCGACACGATCAGGTACAACCTGTTGGACGCTTATTGGCCCGCTGCCCTACCACTTGTACCTTTTGTACTTGTCCGATGTTTATCTGCGCTTCTTACCTTTGCGCGACTCCAGGTATAACCTGTGCGATCGGCACAGGGTCAAGGAATGCAGGTTTTTATCCAAGAGGCTGAGTGTCAAAAATGATCTTGTCTTGGCCCTGACCTCGCGCGCGAGTTGACACACATCTGTTCAGCCGGCGCGAGGTCGGGGAAGTTAACAATTTCACTTAGTTTGGGTATGGTCTCGTGCGTGACCTGAGATTAACTCGTATGATCGGCGCAGAATTTAGGACCATACCCCTTCAGCTATCTTCACAAGCTCATATCTATTTCTAGTAGATGGTCCGTCTATTATTGTTTGCTTCTTAAAAAAAATCCATAAACTAAGTTGCCTACATCCAAAGCAATTAATTTATAACCACTTGTTTCTTGTTTGTTGGTCACTATTGCTCTCAATGACTAGACCTATCAAAACAACTCTCTATCTGTAATCCCCTTTTCCAGAGTTAGAATCCTAAGATACAGAAAGAGTAATGTTATAACAATTTATATATTATGCATTCTTTTCAATCAAAATAATATAAATCAAAAGATACATGTTGTTCATATGCTTGATTCATATATCTGTGCAGAAAAATGGAAGGTCAAAGAGAGCAAATCCCTCTTCTGACCCCTTACAAGATGGGTAATTTTCAACTTTCCCACAGGTACAAAGATTCTTACTCACTTCAGATTTGATGCAGGAAGTATCCTTAGCCACTTGGTCTCATTCTCTTGTATATATTTATTGTTGTTAAGCAGGATTGTTTTGGCACCGATGACAAGGTTTAGATCTTACAGTAGTTTTCCTCAATCACATGCTATCTTATATTACTCTCAACGAACCACCAACGGCGGTTTTCTAATTGCCGAAGCGACTGTCATATCACGTGCTGCCCAAGGGTAAAATTAACATTTTAACGAATTTCGGAAGAAGCATGTAACTTAGTCGGCTTTTGTTTGGTTTAAGGTTTAAGGATACTCCTGGTATATGGTCAAAGGAACATATTGATGCCTGGAAACCGGTTGTGGACGCTGTTCATGCAAAAGGCGGCGTATTTTTTTGTCAACTTTGGCATCCCGGAAGGGCTTCGGTTCAAAGTATGTTAATCAGTAATCAAAATGACATATTCTTTCGGAGAAGACATTTTGTATTCATGTTATTACATGGTTCTGAAAGCAGGTTTTGAGTCGAATATTGGTCACCCACCAGTCTCTTCGACAGATAGACCATGTAGTCCTTTTATAGATACCGATACTGGTCAAGTTTTGCTTGAATATTCACCTCCTCGAAGACTAACGCCAGAAGAAATTATTTTAATTGTTAATGATTTCAGAGTTGCAGCGCGAAACGCAATGGAAGCTGGTAATTAGAAGTTACCAAAAAAATGTCATTTTCTTGGTTTTAAAATAAATTCTGATAAAATGCATACAGGGTTTGATGGCGTCGAAATCCATGGTGCAAACGGTTACCTGATCGACCAGTTTTTAAAAGATCACGTCAATGATCGAAGTGACGTGTATGGAGGTTCATTAGAGAACCGTTGCAAATTCGCCTTCAAAGTCGTAGAAACCGTTGCAAATGAGATTGGAGCAGATAGAGTCGGCATCAGGCTTTCACCTTTTTCAAACCACATGGATGCAGGAGACTCGGACCCGGAAGCTTTAGGTCTATACATGGCTAAATCCCTAAACAAATATGGCATTCTTTATTGCCACATGATTGAATCAAGAGCCGAAGACACAGAAGACGAAACTGATCAATGGTCCGACAGTCTGGTGCCCATGAAACAGGCGTTTAATGGTACTTTTATTGCAGCCGGTGGGTACGTGAGGGAAAACGGTAACGATGCTATAGCTCAAGAACGTGCAGATCTTATAGGTTACGGTCGTTTGTTCTTAGCAAACCCTGATTTGCCTAGACGATTTGAGCTTGATGCACACCTTAACAAGTATAGAAGAGATACGTTTTATATCGGAGATCCGGTAGTTGGTTATACCGATTATCCGTTTCTTAACGACGACCAATGATAAGGCATATCGTGAAGGAAGAGTCGAATTTTATGTTTACACTGTAAAAATAAATAAATTATATTTCTTCATACATCATGATTTATTAAAAGACAGTGAGTGGCAACAAAGTATACTATACATCTTTTGCAGGCCTAGCCGACAATGCGATAGCGTCTGATAATCATGTTTTTCATCGGACATTATATATCGTCCTTTTGATTACATCCTAGTACTTACAAATGATACCAATCATATTACTCGAAACCCGTGTACTTGAGCTAACTTCACTTTCAACAACCTCCACTATCGGGTTCAATCGAGCTTAAAAGCCCGTTACCTCTAAGCTGTGTGCAATGCTCCTCTGCATCTGGCTGACCACAAACAATCACCACAGACAGACCGTTGATGTGTGCCTCTTGCATAATATTAACCGCGTTGTCAACAGTCATCCCCGGTATAACCTTCATTAGCACTTGCACAACATACTCACGTTTATTATAGTTGTCATTGTGTAGCATCACCCGATATGGCGGGGACATTTTCTTAGATTTCCTGATATGAAATAAGAAAAAGTTGTAAAAAATAATAACAATAAACCAAATCAAGCCATAAACTGACAGCCTTACTTCAAGTCAAATTCTGACTCTCGGCCGGGAGTTGTTTTCTCTATAACTGGTTTATCCAGCACCCCACCACCCTTTTCGAGCCTTGGTGGTGCCATTGTCATAACAGTTATCCATTTTGTGCTTTGTTTATGAAGCAGGTATTTGTCGCCTGTATAAGAAACAATTTGCATCAAGAAACGACAATTATCCTCCTTATCTCACACCGAAAACTAGACTATTTTCTCAACTGAAAATTGTCTCTCTGTGTTACATAACGTAACAAGTGGGATATTGTACAGATAAGGAAGTATTGGAATTTAGAAACAAAAGTTTACTTCTACGGGATGAAAACACATTCAAATATTAGTGACGACCAATGAATGTTTCTTTGTCCAAGATCAAGCATGTGTTTAGGCAGACATAGTTACAATTGCCTAAAACACATTCACACAGGTAAATGATATGTCGTCGGTTTCGAAATTTATAAACCCTCAACCAAATGCTACAGACAGGGTCCATGGGATGAAACTTGAACTTCTACCACATATTGTAATTCATACAACTTGGGGTTTAAAAAAGCTCGCCTGAGGCGCGCTAAGGCGCATTTCCCATCGCTGCAGCCTACACAAGGCGCACAGTTTACAAAAAGCGCAGCTAAGGCGCGTTTTTTGTCAAAAAAATGACCTTGAGGCGCACACCTCATGTATCTTCCATATTTTTGTGCAGCAAGTTGTTGAACATCATGCTTTTCAAGTTGCAAGTGTATGTAATTTCAATATTTAAACATATACAAAGTTTATTTTTGTCTAAATATTGGTTAACTGATGCTAGAAACCTATAGGAAACATATAATTATTTATGCCTCGGGTACAAAAAGCGGTACGCTTTTGCACTTGGCACTTCAGTTTTAGACCGGCACCACTTTGTTTGATGGGGGAGAAACACCTGGTGCTACTAAACCAAGAAGCCATTGGGCACAACAAAACAATCAATTATGCTACCGTTTTTTATCTGATCTGGATTATAGCACTATATATGGTTAAATCGGGCAATACAGTGTGCTTGTTTTGACCAATTAGCCTGCACCCAAAATCCTATGGTATCGAATTCACTAATGATTCTAATCACCTTACACACAACAACCAGAAACCCAATTGCTATTCGAAGGGAGAAAACATGACAGTTAATTAACCATTAATCTGAAAGTAATAGACGATTCAATTTACAAAGAGAGACGTATAATAATAATAATACCTGAATTGGAATAAAGAAGATGACGATTAGGGGAAGGAGCGAGTCGACCGCAAATGGCAGTGTCCATTGCCAATAATCCCTGCTTCTCTCTCTCTCTCTCTCTCAAGTCTCACCACACACTCTTTACTACCAAAAGCAAATCTTTTCCAATGATATCAAACCATGGCTAAATGTATGTGGTTTTCATTTTTTTTGTTTCAAATATTTTGTCACCACATTATTTGTTATTTCTTGATATTGTGTATTTCAGTTAAGCTACGTGTACATGTAGACATTCTTTTAAGGGGTGACCCTTATATCCATTTATTTAATTATATAACAACAATGAATCCTTTTGTTGCAAAAAAAAAAAAAAAAAAAAAAAAACAGCTAGCGGCGCAAAAAGTAGACCCTTTGTGTTTTAAGTGGTCTCGGTGGTGGTATAGTGTTTGTTAGAAGAACAGTAGCGCGACACATACTCTAATCGTCAAGTCAGTCATGTATACTGAACCGGTTTGACCATGATACCCTATAAATAAAGTTTAATAGGAGACTAAATAAGCTGATAAAACCATTAAACCATTTTGTTATAATTAGTTTTTGGTTGGTGATGAAAATGAAAAATTAATTAATTGGGAGTGGTTGGAGTATTGTTGTATGAAAACGTTGGGAGTGTTGGTAAGGTTGAGTTCTCAAGTTTTCGTTGAATTTCAACCATTGATTGTAGTCATAAGGTTTGGGCAAAGACCAATCCAAAGTGACATCATCAATAAAAAACAATAAAAATGAATAATATTACAGATATTGGTACCTACGTTGTTCATTCGATATTAATTTGGTTTGTGTCGTTACTGGTACAGAACTGACAATCGACATAGTTTACGATACAAAAAAATGCATTATTTTGAACAAAAAACTGTTTTGTTACTGTCACGACCCCCGACCCGTACCCCGGTTCTGGAGCCGCGAGGCAGACAGCAGTGGTACTGGTGTTTATTATTTTACAGCAGAAAAATAATTAGGACCGGGTGTCAGGAAAAATTTATCCGAGTTTGCAAAACACCAAGTTTTCATTTCATAAACTGTGGTGTGAACCCCGTATTTACAAAAAGGAATTTCACTGGGAAATCCATGATTTATAGAAAGCACGTTTTTTTTCAGGTTTACATAGCAAGTTATCTAAGCTGAAGTGCTTCACTGCACTTTTTCCTTTCTTCACAGTAAGTCACCTGAAACGTGTTTTAAAAACATTTGGCCAGCGAAAAAATACTGGTGAGTTCATTCAGTTGTCAGAAAACACATTGTTATAATTTACAACATTAAGGGTTTCTACATGTGTTTATATCTATCGACTACTCAACCATATTTGTCATTCGGCGAGACCTGTGACTGTGGTCATATTACTAGTGGATCCTGTAATCCAATAGTAACGTTTGACAAGTGATGTATACAAAACCCCACATACTGGTTGTAATTTCAGATTACAAAGACTTAATCACTGTAAGTATAACTAGAAAACATTTAGGGTTTTGCAAAGCATTTAGTAAAAAAAAATGACTCACATTGCAAGTTTAAGTTGATAGGTTTTGCCTACTAGTTTAGAGTTGGTATACCTAATTGAATATACAATGCACACGTATTAGTGTATTAATTCAATTCAACTTTAACGATAATCACGAGATCAAAACCCACAACGAATAACAAAGTATAGCTAGGTACCGGCAGCACTTAAACATCCATTGGATTGGTTTCAATCGATCGGATATAGTATCGTGTCAGCGATTAGAGTTATTACCCTGATATCGGAGCAGCGTTACGGGGATTTAGGGGCTTTGTTGAAAGAAACAGAACGACGAGCAGTAAAACGAACGAGAAATTCGATCGAAACTGAGTAACTGACCCAGTCCCACTCTGCTGCATATATACCCAAAATTTGGACCCCCCCAGGCGTCGCGCCCTGTTCCCAGCTCCCTTTCGCGTGTCGCGGGGCATACCCCCTAGGCTAGATTAGCCTTGTTGCAAATATAGGCTGGCCACTTGTCGTTTTTCGAGTCCCACATGTCTAGACATGCCACCGCGCATCGCGGGAGTTTTAGGGGATCCCCCCACCTCGCGTGTCTCCGGGGGTCCCTGCTTCAAGTTTCTATTGTTTTTCATTTCGGGTCGCGCTGTACACGTTAGGGGTTTCAATCAGGGTTACTTAAAATGTATTTTGGGAATTATTACTTGTATTTTGGGGGTTGTTACAGTTACGATACCGGTACTGGCAAAAATTCATTTTGTTACGCCACCAGTGCTCGGCGTTGTAAACGATAAAAAAGTTGTTAAAGTAATAACCGGGCCAGTTAAAAAATAACTGGTTAAACCGTTAAAAATAGACTTAGTTTTGCTATTAAAAAAGGGGTAGCGGCGTCGCTTGTTAACCGTTTACCTTCTATTTCGATGTAATATTTTATTTATTCGACATAATAAAAAGTTTACAATATATCAAAAAAAAAAAAATCTAAAGCGTAAACCGGTTAAAGTAATATTAACCGGTATAACCATTAACCGAATCAGTTATTGAAATTAACCGGATTGAGCTCCAATACTCTTGAGTGTCTCTGGAGTCTGGTCTGCTCAAACCCACTGGCCACGGCATAATCAATATGAATTGCAGCATTTTTAAGACTACCAGCCCACTGAGTCTGGGTTCAATGGTTTTGGGCCTGATCCACCAGCTACTGGACCTCAGCACGGTTATTAGATTCCATGACTCCATGAGCTTCTATACTGCAGCAGAGGTGATTTGAGCCTCTGATTAGTATGTACATAAAACTATTATTGCGTATTAATAGAAACTCTCTCTGGTCGTGATTAATATGTGCCTTTTATATTATTCTATATACAGTTAAAATATTTTTAAATGCTTTTATACAACTACTAGTTTCTGCAACTAGTATTATGTGGGACATTGACGTGCATACTATGTTGGTGATTAGTGGTTCAATATGATGAGTAGAGGTGGTTATGGTGGACAACTAGGGGTGGACCCAAGTATCCAAGTATTTTATCGGGGCCAAGTGACTCAAGGATTTTTTTGCGTATCTAGTGTGCGATGTTGGTTTTTTCTATTGTGACAACATTTCAAGTTTGGAAAACATGTAACCTTTTTACATTTCATTTAATAAAAAAATCAATGTATATTGTAATTATTTTATTTTGAGTTAATTGCCAAAATCGTCCCTGGGGTTTGGGCATGTTTGCCATTTTCGTCCAAAATGACACTTTTGTACCAAATTGCCCCCAACGTTTGTAACTTTTTGCCATTTTCATCCAAACCACTAACTTAGTTTATTTTTTCTATTAAGTTGAGGATATTTGGATGAAACTGGCAAATATAAAACCACAGGGACGATTTTGGCAATTTACTCAAACTCTTTTAAATTTGTTTTATTTAATTAACTTTGTTACATATATAATAAAAAACAATATACATGCAATTTTTATATGAAAAAAATAATAGCTTTGTCACATAATTTTTATAAATTTTCATCCAACCACTAACTAAGTTATTTTTTCTATTAAGGCGAAGGATGTTTATAAACTAAGACATAAATTAATTTCTAATTTTTTATATAGATCAGTTTTATAAAAATAAAATCTACTTAAACCTCTAAATTTTATAAAATTAAAATGCTGGTAACCTTATTGAAAAATGTCAAATAAAGAAATCTTATCATATGTACCAAGTTTGTAATTCATCTTCTACTTCTTTAAATTCGCTCCTAAGGAAAAACAGAAGCCAGTGCCCCCCTCCCCTCTATCAAACAACGTATCATTACCAAACCTTAAAATTACCCACCAAATTGTAATTATAATGCTATGAACCAAACGTTTATTTACTCAAGCCACTCAGAATAAGTATTAGTTAGTTACCCTCAAAATCTTAATTAAATAAATATTTTATTTCTACCAACATATTTCCTAGGTGCTCAACACATTTAAAAAATAAGTAACATTTTACAAAAAATTTTTATATCTCTACAACTGATAAATACTAAAAGTTGTAATCGATTGTTATGTGTTGCACACCAATGACGTTTTCTCTTTATAAAACTGATTTATATAAAGAAACTGTAAATTAGTTTCTGTCTTAATTAATAAAATTTAAAACACCCTTCATCTTAACAGAAAAAATAAACTGAGTTAGTGATTTGGATGAAATTTATAAAAATTATGTGATAAAACTATTATTATTTTTTTCTTCTAAAAACTCCATGTATATTCTTTTTTATTATATATGTAACAAAATAATTAAATAAAAAAAATTAAAAAGGGTTTGAGTAAATTGCCAAAATCGTCCCTGTGGCTTTATATTTGCCAGTTTCATCCAAATATCCTCAACTTAACAGAAAAATAAACTAAGTTAATGGTTTGGATGAAAATGGCAAAAAGTTACAAACGTTGGGAGCAGTTTGGTACAAAAGTGTCATTTTTGACGAAAATGGCAAACGTGCCCAAACCTCAAGGACGATTTTGGCAATTAACTCTTTTATTTTTATTGTAGAAATTGCTTTTACCATATTATATGTATAACAATTCAAGAAACGGTTTTTACTGTAGCGAACATGCTATCTTCGTCCACCTGGCAAGTTTTCTATAAATGACTGTAGCCTAAGATCTAGGAGTGTTTTAATTAATCATTTTCGTCTCTTTAGTAAAAGATGCGAGCATATCCTTAAGCTAGTTTGAAAGAAAAATAAGAAACCTGTATTTATAACTTTATAACTGAATCAATTTTTATGTAATTTGTGTCGCCTATAAGGTTGGTGGTCAGTGAGCCGGGAACACTGCATCATTTCCCCGTTCCTCGTGAGTTTTCGGGAGAACCGTGATCACGCCTCGAGCTCCCTGTCCCTTCATCATATCAATCTCTCTTATCTTTCTCCCAATTTATTGAACCTTAAAAAATATAGGAAAAAGGGGTAAGAGATGAGAGATGATTATAACATATGTTGAGTGCTGGAGGTGAGGGATGAGAGAAGATACTGATTTGACGCTAATATGACAATAGAAGATGATCAGGGAAGAGTATAATACATATCCTATGCTGAAATTTGTTTGATGAACTTTTTTTGTGGACAGCCTTTAATGAATTTTTTTTGAACGGCAAACGAATCCTTCAAATGGGTTACTGGCGAAATTCACCATATCGGGATACACTCGCCTCCGAACCGGGGATAACCCTCACCTAGGGCCAAAGCCCGTGGACACTCGCCCGAAGGCATGACAGTGCGGTGATGTAAAACCCGCTCAGTTCAAGGATCGAACTAGCGATCTCCACCTATTCGCCTAGTCTCCCATTGTCACACCCCGATTTCCATGTGTCCGGTGGGCCCGGTAGGGGAGTATCGTGGCGTGGTTGGCAACATAATAGTCAAACAACACAATATATGAATATGCACAGCGGAAGCAAATGAGAAATATATTTCAACTTTATTAATATTGTAATATCGTGTATCACAACAGTTGAAGGTTTGTCCACAAAAGGATCAAAAATAAATAGTAGTTCAACAGACGGTAGGCATCTTAAGCTTGCGAGACTTCTAGTGATGCTAAGGAGAAATCCCAGCCAATTACGCTTACTACCAGCATTTAATCTTTTTGGGAAAATACGTTAGTTTACACTGGTAAATACAATCAACTGACTCATTTTAAAAAAAATGATTGAAAATTGATTTGGATGCACGTGGCATAAACATTTTATTTAACTTGGGAGAATTATTTAAATATATAATCTTGTGAACGAATTACATGTTCCTTGTGCGTTCAGTAGCCCGGATCGTGTCCGGGTTAAAGATCAACAGACACACCACATTATTCTTTTGTGCACTGACGGGTGTACGCCTACACCCCGCGCTTAAGTCGTGGCCATTTCGTAAAATGATGCCAAGGATATCCGGGACATGGTCATTAACCCCCCAAAGGCTTTAAGTAAACAAGACTGTTTAAATGAGCCGATCAAATTATTCAATTAACCACCCAACGATGGAAGATTTGATGCCCGATCAAGCGGTATTCTATATACCGTAACCCAAGCCCGTATAGGGAAAATAAGTTAAAAGTATTTACCTGAGCAAAGTATAAATCACAATAAGCAAACGCAAGTAGCTTTTACTGGTACTCCTAATCTGGAACGAAGGTTTATAATAACCTATTAGAATCCTAACGGGTCTTTAATTAAGCTAAAGCTTATAATAACCTATTAGAATCCTAACGGGTAATAATGAGAGCCATTTATAGGTTTCCTCAGTTAATATGCTCCAAATATGTTGTGACATCAGTAAGATATCATTTATTATGCCCGAAATGAATTTAAACACAAACTATGCCCCGTAGGGGTAGTTTGGTCATTTATAAGGTTATAAAAGAGTTTAAGTGTTAACCTGAGTTGCAGGTCTGATATAAACAGCAAAAATACTAAATTTGCTAAGTTATATCAGTAGGTTAAAGTATATATGTGAAATTTATCGATTATAAACAAACTATGCACCGTAGGGGCATTTTGGTAATTTCACATAAGCCGAAAAGCTCAAAACTGAAGTCTGAGTCAAACAACTTTTGCTTACTGTTAAAACATTATAATTTACCTCAAATATCAGTAGGTATCACCCTTTGTATGTTTAAAATAGTTTTAGTACATACTATGCGTTAAAAACGCTTAATAAGGCGATTAGAAGCCATTTACGGGTTCGATACATAAAGCTGATATTTTTATTATTCCAGAAGGCTTAAAATAATTTATGTATCATATCTAATCAGTAGCAAAAGGTTTGGAGTCGTTTAGATATGTAAAACTCATTTTATGGCCCGTAAGGGCAAAACCGACAATTACCGGATTAAGCCTACGACTATGAGTTATGCTCAGCCTAAAATTAATTAAAAATCTTCAAAAATCCCAAAATAATATATTACATCAGTGGGTAATAAGTTTGATATCAAAAAGTAGGCTTAACTAGACTATACGCTAATTACGCCATTTAATTAACATAAAGCTTTCATTTTGCGCTAATGAGCATAACTCTTAATCTACACCACCAATTGATCTCAAATTTTGGGTACAAGTATATATATCAGTAACAAAGGTTTCTACTCTTTTACATTTTCAAAAATCACGTCTTAAGGTGAAAAGGGCATAATGGTCAACATATGAGCAACTAACGGAATCATGCATATTAATCGGTTAACTAATGAACCATGGTGTATAATCACAGAGGGTTATACTAGCATGTAACCTGGTCCAAATGAAGCTCTAAGGTATTTTTAAAACATACCAAAACGGGTCAGAACTGAAGTCAAAGCAAAAGTCAAAGCTTTACGACTTTCGGTTCCGAACCGGGTCTAAACAGTAAATTGTCGGGTTGAACATGTTTAGACATGTTCTTACACTATTACCAAGTTATATTAATGATCAAACAGGTTGTATGTGTTCTACATTGCTAATCATGCATAAATTAGAATTTAAGTATCCTGTTAACTTTTTCTTAACAAGTTTGACCCGACATTTGACCTAGTTAGAGTGGGAATCAGGGGGAACCCTTTTGAGGGTTTATTACCCACATAATTACCAACTTATAACTACTTTCACTTCGACTAATTACTGGACTAACAATGATTAATCGTTAAGTCAACCGTTAATTACGACGGTTTGACTTTCAAGCTAAAACTTAATTAAGAAAGGTCAAGCAAACTTACAAGAGTCCTATGAACGACCAGAGATCACTTGAGTCTGCTTTGAAGCTCCAAGAGTGATCAGAAAGTGCAAGAGAAGATGTGAAGAACTTGTTGCAAACTAAGGGCTTTATATAGTGATTTAATCACCATAAGAAGTTGACACACAAGTCTACATATGACCACAACTGATTAACAAGTGTTCCTAGTGCTTAGGGGGTGCCTAGGGGTCGTCCAAGATGAGGAAATTCGGTTAAAGGTCGAGCATAAAGCCTATGGCAGACAACAGCCCAACATTTTCGGACCAGATAGGCCCTCGCGTGGCGCGACGACCCCCCCCCCCCCTAGGGCTTCGCGTCGCGCGACATCCTCCTGCACAAAATCAGAATTTTTAGATTTTTGCGTTTTGATCCTTGGCTCTTCCAACTTTGTTTAGGCATTTGTTTCTTGCATCTTGGACCCTCAAAATTGATTTATAAGGGCTTTAAAACATATACCCACTTTGTTAAGTCCTCGGTTAACTTTATTGTTACCCGAAAAGTCCTAACTTTCAACGTTGACGCTTTAGCCCTTCGCATTCGAATTTGATCATAACTTTCTCATACGATAACGAAACTTTATGAAATTTATATCGTGCATTCTAGTGAGCATAATTAACAGTTACAAAGCTTCGGGTTTGTCAAAAGGTCACTCAGAGGTATAACTTAAACATGTTGACACATTTAACCCCTGTAGTTTGTAATCTCTCACTTTTAGCTTCGCATGATCCATGATTCATTCGTTTGATGCTATAAACATCATATAGGGTTAATGTACAATTTATTTATTCACTGTTGACATTTAGAACTCGTATATTCACATACTTTCCATGATTGTCAACTTTAGTCCTTTCAGAACATTCTTTCACACGTTCAATCATATGACACGTGTCTACTCATTATAGGACGTGAATTTTCGAGGTGTTACATCCTCACCCCCTTAAAATAAATATCGACCCGAGATTTACTGAAATAAATAAGGGTACTTTTCTTTCATCGTGGATTCAACCTCCCACGTATATTCGGGACCTCTACGGGCATCCCATTTGACCTTTACAATAGGTACATGCTTCCTTCGAAGCTTCTTAACCTGTCGATCTTCAATCGACAATGGTTTTTCCACAAATTTTAAGCTCTCATCTATATGCACATCTGTATGTGGTATAACCAGTGATTCATCAGCGAAGCACTTCTTCAGATTGCAGATGTGGAAAACATTGTGAATTCCACTGAGCTCTTCCGGTAAGTTTAACTTATAGGCAACTGATCCGACCCGTTCGATAACCTCGAATGGTCCTATATATCTCGGACTTAACTTGCCTTTCTTACCAAATCGCATCACTCCCTTCCAGGGCGATACTTTTAGCAACACTTTGTCACCTACTTCGAAGTGAAAAGCTTTACGCTTTGGATCCACATAACTCTTCTGCCTATCTCGGGCAGCTTTAAGACGGTCACGAATCTGGACAAACTTGTCCATCGTTTCAAAGACTATCTCTGGTCCTGATAATTGGACATCTCCAACTTCCGCCCAACAAACGGGCGTTCTACACTTTCTACCGTATAAGGCCTCGAAAGGCGCAGCCTTGATGCTGGTGTGGTAGCTATTGTTGTAGGAGAACTCAATTAGTGGTAGGTGGTTATCCCAACTACCACCCAAATCAATCACACATGCACGTAGCATGTCTTCCAAAGTTTGAATAGTACGCTCACTCTGACCGTCTGTCTGAGGATGGTAAGCCGTACTAAAATTCAAACGCGTGCCCAAAGATTGTTGGAAGCTTTTCCAAAAATGTGACGTGTATCTAGTATCTCTGTCAGAGAGAATAGACACAGGTATGCCATGTAAGGCTACAATCTTATCCACGTATAATTGGGCTAACATGTCGGAGCTATAAGTCTCCTTGATGGGTAAGAAATGGGCTGACTTAGTCAGTCTATCAACTATAACCCATATTGTATCATTTCCTTTCCTTGTCTTAGGTAACTTGGTGATAAAATCCATAGTTACCATTTCCCACTTCCACGTAGGAAGTTCAGGCTGTTGTAGCAAACCTGACGGTTTCTGATGCTCGGCTTTGACTTGCGCACATGTCAAGCATTTAGCTACATAGGTGGCTACAGACTTCTTCAAGCCTATCCACCAATAGTTTGCCCTTAGATCCTGGTACGTTTTATCAGCTCCAGGATGAACGGAGTATTTGGAACTATGGGCTTCCTGGAGGATGACATCTCGAAGTCCTCCATAAATTGGAACCCATATTCGTCCATTTAATCTTAGGATTCCGTCTTTGCTAAGAGTTAACTGCTCCTCAGTTACTCCTAGCTTTTCATTAGGATAGTTAGCTTCCAACACAGCTTCCTTCTGTGCAGCTAACAACCTTTCAGTCAAACTGTTCTTTATCTCCATGCGCTTGGCATTGATTCGGATGGGTTTCACCCTCTCCTTTCGACTCAAGGCATCGGCGACAACATTCGCCTTGCCGGGATGGTATCGGATTTCACAATCATAATCGTTTAAAGTTTCCATCCAACGGCGTTGCCTCATGTTTAAATCCTTCTGATTAAACAGATGTTGAAGGCTCTTGTGATCAGAATAGATCACACACTTGATACCATACAAATAATGCCTCCACGGTTTTAGTGCGAATACAACGGCACCCAACTCCAAGTCGTGGGTGGTGTAATTCTTTTCATGCACCTTTAATTGTCGTGATGCATAGGCAATAACTTTGACTTTCTGCATAAGCACACACCCCATGCCAGTGTGAGATGCATCACAATAAACTACAAATTCTTTGATTCCATCTAGCAATGTCAGAACAGGAGCGTTGCTCAACTTTTGCTTTAGGATATCAAAGGATTCTTGTTGTTTAGGGCCCCAAACAAACTTAACCTTCTTCTTAGTCAAGGAAGTTAGGGGTGCAGCAATCCTTGAAAAATTTTCAATGAAACGCCTGTAATATCCTGCCAATCCCAGGAAGCTACGAATCTCTGTAGGCGTCTTTGGCTCTTGCCAGTTCATAACTGCTTCAACCTTAGCGGGATCCACTTGGATACCACACTCACTGACAACATGTCCAAGGAATTAGACTTCTCGAAGCCAAAACTCACACTTGGAAAATTTGGCGTAGAGTTTCTCATGATGCAGGAGTTTGAGAATACATCGAAGGTGTTTCTCATGGTCAGCTTGGTTCTTCGAATAGATAAGAATGTCGTCGATGAAAACGATGACGAATTTATCTAAGTATGGCTTGCAAACGCGATTCATGAGATCCATGAACGCGGCCGGTGCATTAGTGAGCCTAAAAGGCATCACTAGGAACTCATAATGACCATAGCGAGTCCTAAATGCAGTTTTATGTACGTCTTCATCTCTAACCTTCAGTTGATGGTAGCCTGACCTCAAGTCAATCTTCGAGAAATAACTTGCTCCTTGCAATTGATCGAACAAATCGTCGATCCTGGGCAAAGGATACCTATTCTTTATAGTGACCTTGTTAAGCTCACGGTAATCGATGCACAGACGCATCGATCCGTCCTTCTTCTTGACAAACAGGACTGGCGCTCCCCAAGGAGACGAACTAGGTTTTATGAAACCTTTAGCTAGCAATTCATCCAGTTGTGTTCTTAATTCCTTCATTTCCGTTGGCGCCAACCTATAGGGTGCTCTAGCAACTGGTGCTGCTCCGGGGATGATATTAATCCTGAATTCCACTTGCCTATCTGGTGGCAAACCAGGTAGTTCTTCCGGAAAAACTTCTGGGTATTCAGAAATGACGGGGATGTCTTCTATCTTTGGTTTAGGCTCATCGATAATCACTTGTGCCATATAGATGACACAACCCTTCTTTAAACATTTTGAAGCTTTGAGCATAGTCACTTGCTCAGGCAGTCCATACTGGGTATCCCCCCGAATGGTAAGTGATTCACCAGACGGAGTCTTTATCACCACTTGCTTTTTGTTGCAGACAATTTGGGCCTGGTTATGAGATAACCAGTCCATACCCAATACTATGTCAAAACTGGCCAACTTAAAGGGGAGTAGAGATAAAGGAAAAGAATGGTTCTTAATGGATATAACACATCCATCTAACACAGTTGAGACGGTTTCTAGTGTGCCATCTGCTAACTCCACCTCATAATTCACACTTAAGGTTTTGACAGGTAATTTCAACAATTCACAAAACTTATTATCTACGAAAGACTTATCAGCGCCTGAATCAAAAAGTACTCTTGCATAGACATCATTTACAAGGAAAGTACCTGTAATAACGTTGTCGTCTAGAACCGATTCCTTTGCGTCCATTCTGAAGACCCTAGCATTGGTTTTCTTGGCCTCTTCAGGCTTCTTGGCGTATTTAGGGCAGTTGGTTTTAATGTGCCCTTTTTCATTGCAACTGTAGCAAGTTGCATCCTTTAGCTTTTTGCAATCCAAGGTCTTGTGGTCCTTGGACTTGCATATACCACAAGCATAGGTTTTTGACTGAGTTTGCGAGTTCGACTCGAGTCTGCACTTTCCAAAGTGTTGTTTCTTGCAAATCTTGCATTTGGGCTTCTCACCAGACTGGTGCCCATCTTTCCTTGACTCGGATCCTTTCTTGTTGTCACCGTTCCCACGGTGCTTCTTGTTTGACCTCCGTGAACTATCATCTTCACATTTTCTCTTCTCAGAATCTTTGTTTCTCAGCGATTTTTGCTTGACCGCATCCAGAGTTAGGGACAAAGATATGTCAGCTACAGATCTAAAAGTAGCTGGCCGAGAAGCCTTTACGCTTGCCTTGATTTCCGGGGCTAAACCACCGATAAAACAAGCTATTCTTTTTGGTTCCGGGGTTACCAGATACGGAACCAACCGGGACATTGTGTTGAAGCTCGTGAGGTAAGCTTGACAGTCAAGGTTTGTCATCACCAATGATAGAAAATCAGACTCTATCTTCTCCACCTCATGCTGAGGGCAGTAATTTTCCCTGATAAGGGCAACAAATTGTTCCCATGACATGTTGTACAATGGGATTTTCCCGGTGGCTTGGATCAGAGATCTCCACCAGGCTAAAGCTTCGCCCTTAAAAGATTGCGACACAAACTTGACTACATCCCTCTCAGCGCATCCGCTGATATCCACAACCGTGTCCATCTCATCCAGCCACGTCATACAGTCAATTGTTCCTTTCTCCCCAGTGAAATCCCGGGGTTTGCAGGAAACAAAATATTTATAAGAGCAACCCTTGTCACGGGGTCCTTGGTTTAGTACAACCTGCTGAGATGGAGCACTGTGGTGGTTCGAGGAGTGTCGATCATCATCTTTCTTCAGTTCTTCCTTCTTGGAAGGAGGCTTTGAATGTGGCTTAGATAGGGTCCTACTTCGAGTCCCACTATACTCTTCGTACTGCCGTTCCAATGCCTTTGTAACTGCGTCGTCTACCAACGCTTTCAATTCAGCACCCGTTAAAGTAACTCGGGCGTTATCATTATTATTCTCCACTGGGTGACTATTTATCTCATCTGAGTCAGCCATTTTAATTGAACTGTTACATAAAACAAGGACAATAGTTTATTTGGGAGTTTATTATGGAATTGTTTTTTATGGCAATTCATTAACCATGGTAACAGAGACCATATTTGGTTAATTTATTAATCACATCTATTTAGGATTTCTTATTATAATTTATCCTAATTATAAAACAATAACAGTTTTATTAGTGGCAAAAAAAAGCCTAGTCACATGGACATGTTAATTTATAAGTTATGATTTCAGAGAATCAAAACATGAAGGTATACTGGCACAATAGGCCTAGTCACAAGGACATTTATAATTTATAAGCTATGATTTCAGAGAATCAAAGCATGAAGGTATACTGGCACAATAGGCCTAGTCACAAGGACATTTATAAATTATAAGCTATGATTTCAAAGAATCAAAGCATGAAGTTTTGAACCTAGTTCATTACCTTTATCTGACAGGGAGTCATTGCTACCACTGTCTTTTGGCTCATATGGAAATGAGCAGGGCCCGTAGGCACCATATTACCACGTATGGTAAAAATATGATCATCTTAATTGATGATCTAAACCCATGATTCAGAGATCATTAAATTTGGGTTAGGAATCCTTTTTAGAATCCTTATATAAAAATGACGTGTGATTTTAACGAATCACATCTGCCAGGAGTGTTAACATGTTTTCAGATGTTAACTGGGATTTGAATCTTTTGAACAGGTCTTACCATCTTGGCCCGGCCTTATAATGACCCGAAGGCTAGGTTTCACTCTTTAAGATTCTTATTTAAAAATTTACATAGGCAGATTTTTATTAAAAGGAATGATTTTGATTTGTTTATTTCATGTAATATATTTATGCAGATAATAGCAAAAATGAAATTTACAAACTTACATTCCATTAATTTATTAAAAGGTTACACGTCGCCCTAAATGGGACTTTTTAAATAAACAAACTTACCCACGCAGGGGTTTAAACAATGACTTACCCACGCAGGGGCTTAACAACAAACATCCTAATAGTCCACGCAGGGACTTACACAAAGAACATAATAGTCCACGCAGGGACTTAAACAATAACATACCCTCGTAGGGGTTAATAGAAAGATAGACCCACGCAGGGGTCGGAACAAACAAGCATACCCACGCAGGGTTTATACAGCAAGACTGGCCCACGCAGGGGCTCAACAACAATTGGAAGGATTCAGTGGTCCTTCTTGCTCTTCCCTTTGATCAAGCTTGTCAATCCTTGGAAGAAGCTTTGTCACTCCCTGCGGTCGCGGTGAAACTCTCGTTCAACCTGATCCAGTCTCTGAAGAATTTCTTCCCGTTCCGGGGGAGAAAATCGTGGCGGCTGCGATTGCGTCCGAATAATAGGTCTGGCCGGTATTTGGTACCCATGAGTTGGGTATCCTACTCCCCAAGGATCTCCATACGGTCCTTGGGTGTTATAGTTAGTCGCTACCAAGTATGGGTTGGCTTCTGCGTAGTTGTAGTTGGTGTGCACTGGCTGTTCAAACGGGTTATACGCCATGGAACCCGTGTATGTCGGAATTGGGTTATCAAAACCCATAGGCGGTGGTTGCGGTGCAACCGGGTGTGAGGGTCCACCCATCTGTGGGTCTTCCTGAAGTGGCGGGTAATGGCTGCCACTTGATTGGCGTGGAGAACTAAAATGAAAGTCTCTCGCTCGCGCAGACATACGCGCTCCGGTTCTCCTACGCCTTGGCGGTTGCGGAGGTGCCGGTTGAACTGGTGGCGGCGGAGGCGGTGGCGTGACTGCCACAAACCTTGAATCCACAGAGGGATCCTGCTGCTGCTGCTGAGGCGGTGAAGGGCGAGGAGGTGTATAATACCATTCGTGCCGGGTAAACATAGCTTGAAAGCTGTCTGGACCACCGTAGGGTGATCCGTGGAAAGAAGAGCCATCCGAAATCTCTATGGGATGGTTCGGTGTACCACTGGCAGGTTCGACGGGATCCGTGTCCTCGTCCATATCTTCCGCGTGATCGCCAGAGAAATGGTCCTCCGGTCCCAATAGGTTGAAACCCACTGGTTCTTGTATAAAATTTGCCGGGTTAAACCGGCCCCTAAAAACAGGTGTAGGGTCACCAAAAGAATTGTGCGACAAGGATCGCTGTAGAGGTATGTAAGACGGTTGAGGGTTGTTGGGCTCATTTTCAGAATGTGGCCCATATGAGTTATGAATAGGAGGTGTTGAACTGTGTGAGACCGACCGTCTAGCCGGCTCGAAAAGGTTCCTCCGGTTCTGCCGAGGATCGTCACTCTCGGTGGTGGAAGGAGCTCGCACATGCGAAGGTCCTGCCTCGTTGTCATTGGGGGCGGTGATTGGCCCCTTTCCTCGTCCTCTTCTTCGGAAGAATCTTGGCGGCATTTTCAATCAGAAGTCCTGTCAATATAACATGAGATAACAACTACAATATATAAAAATTAAAGGACAAAACAAAAACCAAACAAGGTAGAATTTGTCCTATGTTATTCGTCTAGACTCGAAAGTTTAGATATGTGCAATTGTGTTATTGAGATTAAACACAAAAGGCTAGTGTTTAATTCACTCAATGTTGGCTCTGATACCAACCTGTCACACCCCGATTTCCACGTGTCCGGTGGGCCCGGTAGGGGAGTATCGTGACGTGGTTGGCAACATAATAGTCAAACAACACAATATATGAATATGCACAGCGGAAGCAAATGAGAAATATATTTCAACTTTATTAATATTGTAATATCGTGTATCACAACAGTTGAAGGTTTGTCCACAAAAGGATAAAAAATAAATAGTAGTTCAACACACGGTAGGCATCTTAAGCTTGCGAGACTTCTAGTGATGCTAAGGAGAAATCCCAGCCAATTACGCTTAGCACCTGCATTTAATCTTTTTGGGAAAATACGTCAGTTTACACTGGTAAATACAATCAACTGACTCATTTTAAAAAAAATGATTGAAAATTGATTTGGATGCACGTGGCATAAACATTTTATTTAACTTGGGAGAATTATTTAAATATATAATCTTGTGAACGAATTACATGTTCCTTGTGCGTTCAGTAGCCCGGATCGTGTCCGGATTAAAGATCAATAGACACACCACATTATTCTTTTGTGCACTGACGGGTGTACGCCTACACCCCGCGCTTAAGTCGTGGCCATTTCGTAAAATGATGCCAAGGATATCCGGGACATGGTCATTAACCCCCCAAAGGCTTTAAGTAAACAAGACTGTTTAAACGAGCTGATCAAATTATTCAATTAACCACCCAACGATGGAAGATTTGATGCCCGATCAAGCGGTATTCTATATACCGTAACCCAAGCCCGTATAGGGAAAATAAGTTAAAAGTATTTACCTGAGCAAAGTATAAATCACAATAAGCAAACGCAAGTAGCTTTTACTGGTACTCCTAATCTGGAACGAAGGTTTATAATAACCTATTAGAATCCTAACGGGTCTTTAATTAAGCTAAAGCTTAGACCGGTTAGTTTCAAAGATACGGTTCGTACGCACGATTAGGCGAAGACCGGATAGAATGTGATTTAGACCCGACAAGTTCAGAGACTCGTTTAATATGGGTATATTATACACATTCTGGATTTTGAGATAAAACCGATAAGGTTTGACCCGTTTCGGCTAATTTATGTAAACTAGTTACATAAACCGAACCGAATGCGTAATAAGCGTAACGGGTAATAATGAGAGCCATTTACAGGTTTCCTCAGTTAATATGCTCCAAATATGTTGTGACATCAGTAAGATATCATTTATTATGCCCGAAATGAATTTAAACACAAACTATGCCCCGTAGGGGTAGTTTGGTCATTTATAAGGTTATAAAAGAGTTTAAGTGTTAACCTGAGTTGCAGGTCTGATGTAAACAGAAAAAATACTAAATTTGCTAAGTTATATCAGTAGGTTAAAGTATATATGTGAAATTTATCGATTATAACCAAACTATGCACCGTAGGGGCATTTTGGTAATTTCACATAAGCCGAAAAGCTCAAAACTGAAGTCTGATTCAAACAACTTTTTCTTACTGTTAAAACATTATAATTTATCTCAAATATCAGTAGGTATCACCCTTTGTATGTTTAAAATAGTTTTAGTACATACTATGCGTTAAAAACGCTTAATAAGGCGATTAGAAGCCATTTACGGGTTCGATACATAAAGCTGATATTTTTATTATTCCAGAAGGCTTAAAATAATTTATTTATCATATCTAATCAGTAGCAAAAGGTTTGGAGTCGTTTAGATATGTAAAACTCATTTTATGGCCCGTAAGGGCAAAACCGACAATTACCGGATTAAGTCTACGACTATGAGTTATGCTCAGCCTAAAATTAATTAAAAATCTTCAAAAATCCCAAAATAATATATTACATCAGTGGGTAATAAGTTTGATATCAAAAAGTAGGCTTAACTAGACTATACGCTAATTACGCCATTTAATTAACATAAAGCTTTCATTTTGCGCTAATGAGCATAACTCTCAATCTACACCACCAATTGATCTCAAATTTTGGGTACAAGTATATATATCAGTAACAAAGGTTTCTACTCTTTTACATTTTCAAAAATCACGTCTTAAGGTGAAAAGGGCATAATGGTCAACATATGAGCAATTAACGGAATCATGCATATTAATCGGTTAACTAATGAACCATGGTGTATAATCACAGAGGGTTATACTAGCATGTAACCTGGTCCAAATGAAGCTCTAAGGTATTTTTAAAACATACCAAAACGGGTCAGAACTGAAGTCAAAGCAAAAGCAAAAGTCAAAGCTTTGCGACTTTCGGTTCCGAACCGGGTCCAAACAGTAAATTGTCGGGCTGAACATGTTTAGACATGTTCTTACACTAATTACCAAGTTATATTAATGATCAAACAGGTTGTATGTGTTCTACATTGCTAATCATGCATAAATTAGAATTTAAGTATCCTGTTGACTTTTTCTTAACAAGTTTGACCCGACATTTGACCTAGTTAGAGTGGGAATCAGGGGGAACCCTTTTGAGGGTTTATTACCCACATAATTACCAACTTATAACTACTTTCACTTCGACTAATTACTGGACTAACAATGATTAATCGTTAAGTCAACCGTTAATTACGACGGTTTGACTTTCAAGCTAAAACTAAGCTAAAACTTAATTAAGAAAGGTCAAGCAAACTTACAAGAGTCCTATGAACGACCAGAGATCACTTGAGCCTGCTTTGAAGCTCCAAGAGTGATCAGAAAGTGCAAGAGAAGATGTGAAGAACTTGTTGCAAACTAAGGGCTTTATATAGTGATTTAATCACCATAAGAAGTTGACACACAAGTCTACATATGACCACAACTGATTAACAAGTGTTCCTAGTGCTTAGGGGGTGCCTAGGGGTCGTCCAAGATGAGGAAATTCGGTTAAAGGTCGAGCATAAAGGCTATGGCAGACAACAGCACAACATTTTCGGACCAGATAGGCCCTCGCGTGGCGCGACGACCCCCCCCCCTGGGGCTTCGCGTCGCGCTACACCCTCCTGCACAAAATCAGAATTTTTAGATTTTTGCGTTTTGATCCTTGGCTCTTCAAACTTTGTTTAGGCATTTGTTTCTTGCATCTTGGACCCTCCAAATTGATTTATAAGGGCTTTAAAACATATACCCACTTTGTTAAGTCCTCGGTTAACTTTATTGTTACCCGAAAAGTCCTAACTTTCAACGTTGACGCTTTAACCCTTCGCATACGAATTTGATCATAACTTTCTCATACGATAACGAAACTTTATGAAATTTATATCGTGCATTCTAGTGAGCATAATTAACAATTACAAAGCTTCGGGTTTGTCAAAAGGTCACTCAGAGGTATAACTTAAACATGTTGACACATTTAACCCCTGTAGTTTGTAATCTCTCACTTTTAGCTTCGCATGATCAATGATTCATTCGTTTGATGCTATAAACATCATATAGGGTTAATGTACAATTTATTTATTCACTGTTGACATTTAGAACTCGTATATTCACATACTTTCCATGATTGTCAACTTTAGTCCTTTAAGAACATTCTTTCACACGTTCAATCATATGACACGTGTCTACTCATTATAGGACGTGAATTTTCGAGGTGTTACACCCATCGTCACCAGGTGCCGCAAAAAATAATTGAGAGGGCAGGAATCGAACCTAAGTCCCTCAGAATACCATGTCTCTCCCTTACCTCAAGCGTTTTACAAAAGAAAAATGTTGTATTTTATGGAAGTATGGAACTGAAATTTGATATCCTTCAATAGTTAAGCTTGTTAATTACCCAATTATAATTTCCTACCAAAAATGTCATATTAATATATGAAAGTTTGTTAAAACAAATAGTTAAAATATAACTTAATAAAATCCATACTTTAATAAATTATTTATTATCAAGAATATTGCAGATATTTATGCTCGACAATGAAAGATTCCTGAAATGCAAATTTGACTAAAGAAAACTAGAAAAGTCATAATAACAACACCGGATGCCATTAGTTTTGCAAGTGATCAGATCTCCCACATCTGGACCTCATTGATCTTATCCTCTTCTTAATAATATCCTCCAACTCAAAGTAATATCCACCCTCCTTTTCTACCTTTTTCCCTTTTTCCCTTTTATCAACCAACAACATTTACAAATCTATCCCATCTATTTCTTAGAACATACTCATAACATTTTATTAGGAACTTTAATAAAAGAAAATAATAGCAAAAACAAAAGGAAACATTTTTTGGTTTTGATTTGGTAAAAGTTAAGATGCATAAGTTATTAACTTATTATTTATTTAATAATGTATTATTAACTCCTCAAAATAATTGTGTATACAGTAAGCATCTCCTTATGACCTTAACTCTTAATCAGGACCATTAATGGTTGTGATTATCAACTCAATATTAAAATACACACTGAAAATAAAAACAATTAAAAAACTCAATATTTAAAAAGAAAATGAAAAGAAAAATAATGTTTTTTCTTAAATAAAACTCAATATTTTGATCCTTATCCATGATGTGTCCATGTCGCTATTCCTTTATATAATTCTCCAAAACCTCCAATCTTGTTGGTCTATAAAACCTAGTTAAGTTTTCAAACCAGATCTCTCTCTCTCTCTCTCTCTCTCTCTCATCAAGCTATGGCAAGAAGAAATGATAAGTGTGCATCTGATATTTCAGTGATCACTGAAAATGGTATTCGTAAATTGTTACAAAAGCCAAGTGTAGAAGTAGGTGGTGGTAATGTTTATAATACATCTCGTACATATGTTCAAAAGGGTGCTGTAGATGGTTCAAAAAATCTCAGTTTGTCTGAAGAGTCTTTTCGTACCGTCATGTATCTCAGCTGTTGGGGACTTAACTGATGATTTCGTAGGATCTACGGCGCAATAGTTGTTTCTGAGTTTATGTGTATATACTTAGGTTAAATATTCGTTTCTTTTTTTTTAGTTTAATTTGTACATATGTATGTTCATATGCTAGTAATGGAGTTTAACTTTCTGCTAAACATGTTTCTGTTATATTGATCCGGAAAGTTTTAGGTTTTCGGTTAATTAACGGTTTGCAGAGAAGATGTTTCTTATGTGTGAGATCTATGACAAGCTCAGTCCTTAATTTGCCACTTTAACAGCTAGTTTGGTCTGAACAACAATGTATAGATCATGCATGATGCATATGGTTTGACTTTGTTCTAGAAGCATATATGTTCAAATTAAAACTTGGACCAAAATGCTATGTAGAACCTCCACCAGATTCCATCTAGCAACAATGTTCAATTATGGCTCTCTATAAATACAAAATAAACAATGGAAGGTGTGATCTGACCACAAAAGTAGGAGAAATATATTTTGTACAACTGTGATTTCAATAAATATATATTGCTTAAGCTAGTTCTTTTCTTTTTTTGAACGGCAAATTTGGATCACTAACGTACCACTGAATTATTATCATGTCACCAATGGAACCACCTTTAATCATATCCATCTTCACCAGGCAATAATGCCTATACACCAACTTAGAAGAAAACCCAATATATGTGAAAAAAAACCCCTTGTGGGCAGCTAGTTCTTTTAATTTTCAAGTTTCATGTAAATCACTTAATGGACCTAAAAATAAATACTAATTTAGTTTAAGGGATAATGTTAATTGAGTAATGGTGAAAGATTTAAGCCAATAGGAGGCCGACGTGTAACCAAATTCATACGAATTTGGCTTTTGGCTTTTGGCTTTTGGCTTTTGGAATTGTATCACTTTTAACTAAATCTCACCATTCATTTGGTTTTAATAGATAACTAGTTAATTTGGTGTTAAACCTTTTCAACTCATAATTTCTAGTAGGGAGACAATTTTCACACAAAATAGTAGATATCTCAATCGTTATTAGAATATCATCCATAACATACAATCAATTGAAACGAAACATGCTAAATGATGTCACAAATACAAATATACAATAAAAAACAACAAATTCTTTGAGTTCACGAAATACCTCTAAAATAGTTGAATTAGACAGTGTAGATTTGAGACCTGCGATTTCTAGGTTTAACAATCAGAATCATACACTTTTTCGATTTCAGAAGCAATATAGAACAATGGGAAGTAGGTTAATTCGGCCAAACTCTATTTAGATTCACTTCGCGTATTCCATTTTCTCCCACCATTCAATCATGAACCCCTAAAAAATCAAGCAAGGCATGTAGGATGATCGGTTAAATTGAAGATGAGGAGAGACAAAGAGTCTTGTATATGTGTGTGGGAAGCACAAACGATTCATAGGAGTAAGCATTCAATCAACAGACGATTCACTAAGAAGCTTCTTAATGGCTTTCATTTGCATTTAGTTGATGAGCAAGGCTTTCCATGGATAAAATTCCTAGACTGCCCCTTAGTCATCTTAACTTAATGGCTTTCATTTGCATTTAGTTGATGAGCAAGGCTTTCCATGGATAAAATTCCTAGACTGCCCCTTAGTCATCTTAAAATTGTATGCAACTTCCTAATTTACCCCTCTGAAATGGCTTTTACTCTTTTGTATATGGAATACTGGATTTAAATAATCTCAACTATTCGTTGTTAGCCGCCAACAGTCCCAACTTCAAAAATAACCACTGACAGTCCCAACTATTGACATATAGGTTTCTAAAGGTCCGATCTAAGATTACAAAGAGGTTTCGGACGAAAATTTTAAGTTTTCCGGCCAAAAAGTTGAGTTTTTCAGCCAAAAAAAAGTTTTCCGACGAAAAAGGAGTTTTCAGGCGACTTCTATAGTTAGAGCTTTTACTAGAAAAAGGTTTATAAAGGTCCGTAATAAGGTTACAAAGAGGTTTAGGACAAAAATGTTGAGTTTTCCGGCAAAAAACGGTTTTCCGGTGACCGGAGACTAACGGCGTTAGGGTTCTGTTAGTCAGGGTCCATTGGTGGCCAATATGTCAATAGTTGGGACTGCCAATGGTTATTTTTGAAGTTGGGACTGTTAGCGGCCAAGGCGACCAGTTGGGATTATTAAAATCAAATATTCCTTTGTATATTATGCTTCAAAATTAATACATATAGTAAAATTATAATAATCTTATACATCACATTTGCTTTATATAGTAATATAGGCTAGTTTTCCTTTTATTTTTATAACGACTCCAAATTAGGGCTGTTCAAAAAGCTCGCGGCTCGGAGCTCGCTCGAAGCTCGCTCGGATTTAGCTCGGAAAAAGCTCGCTCGATTTGGCTCGGTTTAAAAGTGAGCCGAGCCGGCTCGGCTCGGTTAGAAAGTGAGCCTAGCTCGGCTCGGTTCTTAACGAGCCGAGCTGGCTCGGTTCGGCTCGCTTTGTAGCTCGGCTCGGTTTAGCTCGAATTATTTTACTTATAATAAGTTTTAATTTTATATACATTATAATATATTACAAAAAAACTGATTATTATTTACAAGTATATAGGTTTGTAATTTGATATTTATGGCATATTTGAAGATTGATTACCATACTAATGAACTAATATTGTATTTTATTGAAATTAAAACTTATTTTGCGTTGTTAAACTTGATTTTGGTTTGAATTGTATTAGGTTGAACTTATTTTGAATATATTCTTTTAAATTATTGAATAATATTTTAGGCTATTAAATTTTAAGAGGTATATATTAGTTTTTTTTTATAAAATCGAGCCAAACCAAGCCGAGCCGAGCTAGCTCGGTTTAAAACCAAGCCGAGCCCGAGCTTAGATTTTCAGCTCGGTTTCAAATCCGAGCCGAGCCGAGCCAGCTCGGTTTATAATCGAGCCGAGCCCGAGCTTGGCCTGGCTCGGCTCGGCTCGGCTCATGAACAGTCCTACTCCAAATCCTAATTAATTAACTATACATCATCTATCAATTTTTATAATGACTCCTAATCCTATTTAACTAACTATATATTAACTATCAAGTTTGGTTTTATAACGACTCCTAATCCTAATTAATTAACTATATATTAACTATCAAGTTTGGTTTGTGAGTAAGAACTACTATTCAATTTCGTTACACTTTTTAACCTTACACTTTTCTTCTTTTACAATTTTGTTAAAAACCATTTTTCATTTTATAGCTCAACACTTTTTCACTTTCAACTTTGGTCCTTTATACTTTTTATCTTTGACAAATTTGTCGTTTTATGTTTTAGTTTAAATTTTGCGAGTTAACATGCTGCAACGCGCGTGTGTGTTTCAACGATTCTACGTTATTTTTTTCTTTTGAGGTTTAAGAGCCCCATCGCAATGCGCAAATCCTAAGTCAACTTAGTTAATCTTTTCTATGTTTCACATTTATTTCTAACTATTGCAGTTAACACGCTCTAATGCGCGCGGCGTGGTTGAACGTTTTTACATCTACCTTTCGGTCTAACTTTCAGTTTAACTGTCCCGCTGTAAAGCTTGGGTCTTAGATACTAGTTTATTATTAATAACCATTTATATATATCTACACATTCGAACTCTCCACCTGTAAGGAATACATCCTACCACCATGTTGCTCATTAGGCACAATAGATAACTAATTTTTAAAGTTCATATAATGTAAATAGATGTTCCCAAGGCCAGACTCAAAAACGCGTTGGTTGTGTCATATTAGCTAACATCATGTGTGCACGTTAAAATAATATCGTATAATTAATGTGTTTTTATATGCTAAGATTCCACAAAGTTTTTTTTTTTTTTTTTTTTTTTTTTTTTTTTTTTTTTTTTTGTTGTTGTATGTAGGTTTATAAAAATACATAATTTTCGTTTGATATACCTTCTAAGAAAAGCCAAAAGGTCGTTGATAAATGTATGTAGCTTTGCTTGTCGAAACAGTTATTTATGTGACTATCCCAAATAGGAATGGCAATGGGCCGGGCTTGGGCCGGGTATTGGTAATCCCAGGCCCGTACCCGATTGTAATTCTTTGTCTCATACCCGGCTCGTTAACCATCGAGTATTTTTCGGGTAATTACCCGTCGGGTATCGGGCATACCCGCGGGTATCGGGCATACCCGCGGGTATCGGGCATACCCGCGGGTATCGGGTATACCCGTTAATTTCTTAAAAATACCCGTTGGGACAAATGTGCAATTTTTACTTTAATGTTTATATAATTTACTATTTTAATGACTGTAACAAATGAAAATATGATTAATAACTTACATATTATTCAGACCACGTATGCTAAACTAAATTAAAACGATTACTTAATTAAGTAATTGTATCAGGACCACCTAATTGCATAAAACATCCACATAATAAAGAGTGATAGCTTTCATATCCAATGTGCATGCTCAAAAATAAGTTATATGTTCACTAAACACTTGCCAAATACATAACCACATATGACTATAGAGAAGGTAGTAAGTACATGTACCAAGTTTATATTTATAGAAATATATAATATGATACTTTCGGGTATTATTCGGGTAAATGGGCCGGGTATCGGGCGGGTATCACTAAATCCCATACCCGTACCCATACCCGACTTTTTTCTATTTTTAAGCCCGTACCCGACCCATACCCATTGGGCTTCGGGTATACCCGGCCCGTATGTTTCGGGTTTCGGGTATACCCGTCAGGATTGGGCTTTTTTGCCATCCCTAATCCCAAATCTAAAATACAACCAACCTAGAAAATCGAGGGTAAACAAGAACTTTGAAGAAAGTGAGAGGTTTGCAATTGAAGAGGTGGTGAATTAGAAAGTTTTATTTACTACTTTTATATGGTAGGTGTTACCCAAAAGTGTTGGATCTAGTGGTACTGAAGTGTTAAAAAATGGCTTTTTTTAGGTGTTGAGAGTTCAAGTCGTCTGGTGGACAAAAAAATTGTAGATTTAGAGTTGTGTGAGTAAAGGGGTATGGTTTTAGATGCCGCGTAAGGTGCCTGCGCGGGATCCGCCGGTGTACCCACACTTAATTCCCAAAAACACTCAGCTTGTTTCAAAGTGTCTGCGTGGGATCTGTCAACGCGTACGTGCAACCATGACAGCTCATAGAAGTACAACTGGTACAAGTGGCAACAATCTTCAGCCAATCAGCATACGTCAGTCTCTGCCCAACCAATCCCCACGTTGATCAATCGTGCACGGGACAAACAGTACAAATGGATAGTGACGTGTGACCAATCAACTTTCGCTATTCACTGTTCCATGATCTCCTTTCACAGCTGATGACAGACTCGACAACAAGTACATTTGACATGCCATGTGTAACCAATCACGGTGCGCCAACGTCTCTCCAACTCTGCAAACACTACCTGTCGTGTCAAAGGGGAACAAACCATGAGCCCATCAGCCCATATTCTTCTCTAACCCTCTAACTATAAATACCAACATTCAACCATATGTTTAAGGGTTTGATTTCTCACTCTCTCACTCTAAACACACACACAATGTTTTATTCCCCTTTGAACAGTACTTATTCTCACACCGGATAGTATCTACAAGAAGAACCCCCATCTCTCCTTCTCGTAACAAGCTCACGGTGTTTTTGGTTTACAGATCACTTCAGGTTGTACTGATCGAAGAAGAGCTTAAAAAAATAACCCCTATGTAGACTACCATTTTAGTTCTATTCCAAACGGATTATAACTGTTGCCGTTCTAAAAAATGTAGGTTTGTTATTATTAGCAAGATTTACCGTAGGTAACGACCAATCCTCTCGGTACATCATATTCATCCTCTCCTAAATTGATTTATGAAGTTACAACTTACAACCACCACAACACATTATTACTTGCATTATTTGAATTAATGTGTACTTTTATAATTAATATTGCAGGTGACGACAAATCAAATAACTAAAATATATCTCAACATAAACAAAACAAACAAAAAAAAATAATAACAAGTGGATCATAATGGAAAAGTATAAAAAAATTAATAAGAAAAAATAAAGGTAAACACGAGCACATCACATGGCCTTTTTTTTTAAATTTTGGTGAACAATTGTATACTAGTAATAGGACACGCGTGCGTTGCGGCGCGGGTAAATCGCAAACGTCGAAGAGATTAATCCAAGTGTTATGTGATGCATTAATCATATGAAAATGCGCGTTTTGATATATCCGATTGAACTCAATGTAACCTATAGCTGCATTGCTATTGGATCAAAACATAGTGTAAATCGAGTTTATACCGTACAATCATAATGTATTATATGCGACCCGATTAACTCGAATTTATACTTTCAAGTCAAAACGTATTATATGCGACCCGATTCATATGTAGGAAACACAAAATAAATCACGGAAGTATATACCAAATTTACATCGAAACGTAAAAGTACAAAGTTTATAAGTTGAATGATCGGTATAAAGCATATGTGCAAAAAACGTAAATACCAAAGTATAGGTAAAAATGTAAATGTAAAAAAGGAAAATACAATATGCCAAAAATGTAAATTACAAAACATTAAGCTAAAAATAAAAGTTTTTAAAGTAAGAGGGTGGTGGTATAAAAACCAAAAACTATACTTTAAGTTATGTTTTTTTTTTAAATGGCTAAACTTCCACACGATAATATCAAAAATGTAAATTACCAAAGCTTTGTAGTGTCAAAAATGTAAATTACCAACGAATTTCTACTTTAAATTATATAGAAATGTGTGTAATCTTTATGGACTTGTATATGGATCTAAGCCCAAAAATAAGTGTTGGATCGACCACACTTTTAAACCATATCCAAACACTATCTCTTCTTGAGTTCTCTCCGCTTGATAGAGTCTAATTTTGACTCTTATCCTTCACAGGGTCAATATATTTGTTAGCCTGTGATCTCATTGAAGAACCCAAAGAAAATTTAGTGTTAAAATGAAAGGGCACGACACAAAAATATGTTTCAAACCACATTAGTTTTTTTTGAACGGCTAATTTATTTAATCCATCGTCGTCTACGAGACTTGAACCAAGACCTTGCCCTTCTCAACTTAGGTGTTTTAAAGGTTTTGCCTTTGCCAATGGACCACCACCCCATTATTACATGTTTTAATGATTTGTAATATAGGTGGAAATAGGTAGTATTTTATAAGTATAGAATACTTGTTGAGAACAAAAATAAGTTTTTAATGAGCATCAACAAACTTATAATTGAAACAATTAGAGAATTGTGTTAGAATTTGTCATATCCCATACAATTTCTTAGGGGATTGGGGGTGGTCACTAGTGATAGAATTCCATCACTCACAAGCATCCAATCAACTCCTGCCATGTCATCAGCCACTATTCTATCACTCACAAGCATTTTGTAGTGGCGGTGGTCACTAGTGATAGAATTCAATCACTCACAAATTTTTTTAATTTTTATTTTAAAATTAGAATTTAACAATAAAACACTAAATTATAAATTTCATTAAAATTAAAAAAAAAATTACATAGCAAAATAAAAAACAACTAAACATTGGAAAAAAAAAACTTAAATTAAACGTGTGGCATCTCCCAACCTCACCTTTCGCAAATCTCGCGCTTTTGTTGAATTACAACCGACTTAAACGGTTCGTCGAGATGGGCAATTAAAATTTATATAAAGATGAGGGACCTGAATTGCAATTAAAGGAAAGCTTTTTAAAAATAGCTAACAAAAGTTGAGGGGCTAATTTGCACTTTTCATCAAAGTTGCTATTAGTTCAATTTCATAAAACGACAAAACAATCTAAAATTGAATTGTTTTCAACGCGTGATGATTTTAACGCGTTAAATAATTCACGCGTTATATTTGTGGCGGCGGCGGTGTGCTATTTCGTTCCACGCGTGATGGGGTGGCCATCACGGACCACCCCCACTCCCCTTATAGTGATCTTACGTCTAACTTTCGTTCTGTCTACAAATGGTAGGGAATAACTCATTGGCAACGATGAGTCTCAAAAAGGGTGTTTGTAAAATCATGTCATCATACCAACTAATACTGTCCGATTTACCCACAATGAGCTCACAAAATAGAAACTTTCTAGGAGTAGTCTCTACTATGTGAACCATAGATAAGTTCTTAAGTTGTTGAGGACTTGAGTCTTGAGAACTAGCAATTCATCATCTTCGTATCGGTTGATGTTTATACTCATACACATTTATGTTATGATTTGTGATAGTTGACAAGTCGAAAGCATTATACGCATGTGAAAATACAATGCCATGGACATGATCCATCCGGATAACACCAACTTCATTCCAACAAACAAAAAGAAGCAACATTTTAAATAATGATACACCAAAAAAGATGATCATAACTTAGGACACAATTGCACTATCTAATCCATCATTAAAGATTTTAGCAAACGTCTCCATTTGCATACACGGAAAGGACACTCCAATTTCAAGATCTTGTGCGGATTCTTTGCCCGCACTTATAGAAACCGATCCGCTATAGTCGATTGAAACAACTTCGTATTTTATCGGCTTCCCCCACCCAAAATCAATGTCGTAGAAGTCGAGTTTTGGCGTATCCGAGACACCCATCTTCCTTGCCGGTATCTTGAAATCATCATGCCATCTCTCGGCATCTTTCAAGATTCCCTCCTTATTCTTCACCATTTTGCTTATGCCCTCTCCAATCACTTTGGCAGCAATAACAAACCCATTTTCACCTATTAACTCACCGTGTTTTATAGTTATAACACACGGTGCGTTACAATTACCAAAGTAGGTTGCAGGAAGTGGAGGATCCAAACGCGATCGACAACCCACTGCCAATATAAACTGTTCTAACTCATCTTCACCTTTTTTCTCTCCCATTTTTACAAATGATTTCACAATACAACTCCATATATAACCACATGTTACCATAAAAGATGATACATACTCCAAACTTGGTAGTTGGGTTAGAACCTGTTTTTTAAGTCCATTGATATGGGTTCGGGCCAACACAAATGTGGCTCGAACCCTATCAGAGGGACCTCCAAGGCTCGGAGGTTGATAAAAACCTTCGAGCCTTATTTCTTTCAACCTGATTTCATCTAGTTTCGGGATGTCAACCAATCTATCATAAACAGGTGGAGATCCATTCTTTAAGAATGACTGATCTCCACCTGATATAAAAACTGACGTCCACGCCTTCAAGAACCCGAACCGAGTGTTAGCGTCACCGAGGCAATGATGATTCGTCAATCCAATAGAGATACCCGAGTTTGGAAAATACGTCACTTGGACCGAGAAAAGTGGGAGCGTGACGTAATCAGATACTTTATTTGCGCTACCTAACGGAGGAACAAGCGGATAAAAGTTTTCACATTTCCGAGGATGATTTCCTGTCAGATCATTAAAATCAAGAGTACATTCTGCAAAAGTAACTGCAACAGAATCACCTTCCACATGCTGGATTTCGGGTTTTTTAGTGACAGTGGAATCATTGGGAAATACAACCAGATTGCTAACAAATGGGAAATAATGTTGAAGTGTGATCGATAACGAGTGTTTTAGATTGGGAACAACGGTTTCCATAAAATGGGATTTAGAGTGGGGAAAGTGGTAGAAGAAAAGATGATGGATTGGTGGAAAGAGTAGCCATGTGATATCGAAGAAAGTGAGCGGTAGCGAGCGGTGGCTGATGGTGGTGGGTGGTGGCGATATTCGAGAACAGTCGAGAACTGTTAAGTTGTGAATATTGTCATCCATGGAATTGGTGGTGGCTTTGGTTAGATATATGTATGGAAAAAAATGGGTGTTATATGAAAAGGCATAAAGGTTGTGTTGTGAATGCTTAAAAAAAAAAAAGAAACACTTGACTATCATGTATCAACGAGTCACTTGCCGAATATGGATGATGGTGCCCGGTTTTCTTGTTTTTTAGTTTTTTTATTTTTAAATTCATAAGTAAATTATGATGAGAACACAATTGGAGTAGTCTTATAAGTCATGATGCCTTCCTAACTTTTAGGATATTTTGTTTGTGTCAACTAATGTTTCATTCCTTTGTTTTTATTTAATTTTTCAAGGTTCTTGCTCCTCTGATAGGATTATAAGAATTAAGATGCATATATCACAAAACCCTCAACATGTGAACGAGGATTGGTGTAATAGTTCGGATCTCATTTATATATTCACTGGTATATATTGAACCCGTGCGTTGCGAAATGACATTTAAACCGAAAAAAAATAGATGTATACATTAAACCATGTTGCGAAATGACATTTAAACCGAACAAAAAATAGATGTATACATGTAAACGTATTGCGGCGTGTCCATAAAAGTCTAATAATCAAACGCGTTGCCACGTGTCCCGTAATAGTCTAATTACTATATAACTAACGGCGGTTATCTATAATTTTAAAAATCTATGATTTTAATACTTTTTAAAATGAATAATTAAGGTTAATTTTTTTCATATGATTTATAATTTTCATATTCCACATATTTGTTGTGGTTTCCGATTTATTTTTGTATTTTACAATAATTTATGTTTCAGGTGAATACTATGAAATGCTCAGTTCAATCACATATTTGTAATAGGATTTTTGTTTCTCTTTTAATGGAAAGTGATTGAATCTTATATATCATTCTTTTCAGGTTGTAACTGGTTCATATCAAAGCCGGTTATTTTTTTACGGGTCAAAAGGATATGAGTCATGTTAAGTCAACGTTTCAACAACTTTTGTACATTCTATTTTTTTATATATAGACATTTTGTAATGTTTGATGTATTGTTAATGATTAACAAAAACATATTATCAAAAGTATGACATATGATTTCTTTTTAATAAAACGATAACATTCAAATACTGTTGACACATTTGGTCATTTCAGTTATTTGTTTTTTTAAATGAAACATGTTACTCAGTTGAATCTTTTCGATAAAATACGACTCTAATTGACCGTTTTCACTATCATATATAAAATGTAATTTCAGTTCTATGATGTATGTAGAGATTTATAATATATACATATATACAAACAACCCGTTAGGTGTTGGTATCAGGATTATCAGAATGAGTATCGATATTCGTTTTTTCGTTTTCGATCAATGTAAAACACGTATCGATCTCCATTTAAGCATATCACGACTTTATTTTCTAAGTTTTATCTTTCGATTGCTATAGTGAATTTGGCAATAGTGTTTCCACCGCATAGCACGGGAAATCCCACTAGGATTATTGATATGATATAAAGATGAGATTAGAGCAAATAATTATATCATGTTTTATGTTGAAAGTTTCCCCATTATTATTATTATACATATTAAGCAAAACTCTTGATGAATAGTGTTTTAGATTTTTTAAATATGTATTTATATTTAATAATTTCTTAAGTATTTATCTATTTATTTTTATTCTAATTTTAGGCATTTATTTATATTTATATTTTAATAATACATTAATGATTTCTTAAGTATTTATCTATTTATTTTTATTCTAATTTTAAGCATTTATTTATATTTTAATAATACCTTACTCCTTTTGTGACGATAGTGGAATTGGGTACCAGTATCTTCACGATCTAAACCGATCGATATAGTTCGAATAACATCGACACTGGTAGCGATATTCGTTTTTTATTGTTTTATGTCGATGTAAAACACGTGTTGATTTCTCTGTCGAACTCGATGTTTAGTCTGATGTTCGTTTTTATCGTTCTGTATGTAAAACAGGCGTGACTTTCTATATTGAACATGAGTGTTGGTGTTGGTGTCGATGTTCGCTTTAATCATTTTCTGGCGATGTAAAATAGGTGTTGATTTCTATACCAAGTACATGTATCGTTCAAGTACTGTAACGACCTTACCCAAACCAATACCGATCCAATGCTCACGGTATGTACCGCCGCAACGCGCGGACTATTACCCTAGTTTACTATTGTTTCTAGTAGTTTGTTTTTGAGTCAAATTCCATTTAGAATCAGGTAGAACGCAAGTCATGAACCTCAACGTTCATTTTCCCTTGTTTTTTGTTTTCAATTAGTTAATTTTTATTATTTCGTTGTTCTAGCCAGAATTCGTTCAGTACTTTTGCATGTATTTAAGATGGTTTTAAGGAGATAAAATCACAATTGAAATTGATCCAAAGCTTGTCTTACCTAATCTTTGAAGATAAAAGTATATCAAACCCATATGAATTTTACTTCCTGTTAATTTACTTGACCGTTTACCTTCTAATTTGATGTTTCTATCTGATTGTTAATAAATTATTTACTTGCTTAGACTATGGGGTATGGGGCGTGGGTTGGGTACAAACGCCCAAGTCACCACCCCCCGGGTGGGCTTGGGTTTCGGCGTGGCCCCTTGGGCGGGGGTTTCAGCCCGGGCGTTGGGCTGGCCTAGCGGTCTTCTGTGGCCGGCTCTCATTGGCTGGGTTGGCTAGGCTATAGGTGACTAGGTTTTTTTTTTTTTAATTTTGTGTGTATTTTTATAATAATTGAAAAAAAAATTATAACATGTGGCCAGCCCACGCGGGCTAGCCACGCCCCGCCATACCGACCCAACATGCAACTGACCAGCGGTGTCCCTCGAACTCCACGTGTCAACCCATGCCCCTAACCCCCACCCCACCATACCCACGGTCTTACAAGGAGAGTTCCAATCTTGAATTTGGCTCTAACAATTAATCACTCTCTTGTTAATTAAAAACAGAAATTGATTACTTAACTTCCTTCTACAAAGATTTACCCAAGACCTATAAGACTTTTCAACTAACAAATATATAACAAACAAGCAAAAACAAAAGTACTGATCGAGTAATAAATATTTCACTTATAAAGATAGGGGTGTGGAAAGAATGAGTTGAGGGCAAACCATATCTCTAACAATACATACATATATATATATATATATATATGTTTAAAAGTCACGACAATCTCCTATAGAGCTAGCTACATTTTCTAAGACAGAGTTACAGTAGGAGACGATAAATTGAATAAGGTGTACAGTGAAGTACGCGTGTAGGCGCTGCGACAGTGGGCGGGGAATGTGGCTTCTACAAATGGGACATGTGGAATGATCTTTCAACCAAACACCAATACACTGGGCATGAAACTGGACGCCATGGTCGCAATTTGGAAGCTCTCTACATTCATCTCCTGGAGACACTTCACAAAGGCACACTACGCAATCGTACATGCATCCACTATATGCTTCTTTCTCGGCTGTAATCACCATGGTTTTGTTAGTGTCATCAACCAACCTCAATGTCGCTGATCGTCTTGCTTGTCGTCTCCAAAGCAACCAAACACCCACCACAAAAGTTGACGTAAACCCCACAGTCAACTCCGTCTTAGAGACTTGATCCATAGAGATAAAGATAACTAATTAATTAATTGATGAAGTACTGTAACTGTTTTGGATTGCTTAGTTTGAATACATGTTTCAAGTATTTATATAAGTAAAAAGAGTTTGTGTAAAGTACGTGGTAAAAACACATAGAAGGAGTCGTACTCAAATGGTTTAGTACAAAAAAAAAATTAAGGTAAGGGTCAGAAGAAAAATACAAAATATGGGTTTGAAACCCAGTTGCATGATAGACTCATTATTTCAAAGTTTGACTTGAGATACATACATCATGACCCTTCCACAAGCAACTATTATATGTATATATTAATAAAACTAGTTTATAGAACCGCGTATTACACGAGTTTAATACGCGTTTGTATAATATAAATGATATAGTTATATAATCTTTAAATGCCTTTATATTACTAACTTTATATATACGAATTTCTATTACCATATAACGGTTCACACAACTAACTTCAATTTATCACAAAAACTGACCCATCTTAATTAGTAATACTGAAAATACCATAATAGTCGTGTATTACAAAAGTTGAATACTGAAAAACATGTAATAAACAAATTTATATATTATTAATATGAATGAACTTATGTATTACGTTACGTATAACAATGTATAAATCATAATAATTTTTATCATTGTGTATCTTTAAATATAACTTTATTTTAAATAAATCTCTAAGACCTCAATTCTATTTATAAAATTTATTATTTAAGTTGTTCTTTTTCTCTTTATTGATAAAAAGCCAATTTTATTGGTATGACATAAATTAGATTTGTTATTCTTGCTAATAATTGTTATACGAATTTAATTAATAAATAGTATTTGTAAAGTTATGATATACGTTAAAGGTTTATAAATGGTGAATAAAATCTTTTCATTATTAAAGGTTAATTGACTTTGTCACAAATGTGTATAAAATTAAATTAATATATTTCTTAGCTCTATTAAATTGAAAACACATCATAAAGCAATGTAGCTACAAATCTTAATATTATCTTGTAACACCTCGCAAATTTCGGGTTAATATTAAAACGACACGTGTCATGTCAGACAAAAACGCGTTGGAAACCCGAATTTAATAAAGGTAATTTCGGTAGGATTTAAAGTGGCGTCATGTTAATTTGTTACCTCTGAACGACCTCAATAATAAATCCCAAGACCCGATTAAATGTTATATACATCTAATATACCCTCAATTCAGAAAAGGGTTCACAATAATGGACTTGCAAAAGCATGGTTTGATCCCACGATGAAAAGCAATGGTAAACCGATGTTTTCGGGTCTTGTTTTTGCATTCATTTGAAACATTGGATAATGGTAGGGTATGTTCAAACATATAGACACTTAATAGAGGCCCCATATTGCCAAAATAAGTCCACAAGTCGTTTAAAATGGCTGCCCTTTCAAACCAACAACAAACAACAAATTCTGATCAGACTAGGGCGTCGCGTGGCGCGACGGCCCCTCGCGTCACGCGAGGGGTGCCCAGCGACAGGTTAACTTGCTGTTGGCTGTTATGCGCACTTGTGACCTCCTTAGCCGGTTTTTCTTGCACATACATGGCCCCTAGACATCCCTACACACTACTTACATGTGTTGATCAATTGTGGATGGCCCTAGGCTTGGTTGTCACTTGCTTATGGTGCTTGATTCTTGTATATAAAGACCCACTTCATTCACAACTTTTTCCACACATCAATTTCAAGCAATCTGAGCATTGGAGGAGCTTACAATCTGATTGAAGGCCTTCCTAGTCATCCATTAATCATCTAGTAAGTCTCTAATCCCTTCTAAATTAATTCTAGTTTAGTTTTTAGCTTAAAAGTCAACATATCGTATTAAACGGTTGACTTCGGGATTAGTTATCGATAGCTCAGTCGTAACCCGAATTAAAAGTACCGTTAGATAGGTAATTATATGGGTATTAAACCCTTATAAGGGCAAGTACCAATTCCAGACCTAACTAGGTCGTTTGTCGGGTCAAACGTTGACCGAAAAAGTCAACAGATTTACAAAATGCGATTTAATGCACGACTAGCAATCCGCGAGGCGTGCAACCTGTTTTAAACTTAATATAACTTGATAATAAGTATAAAAACTTGTTTGCGCTTGCCCGACTCGACAAATTTCTATTTAAACCCGGTTCGGAACCGAAAGGCGCAAAACCTTGACTTTTGCGTTGACTTCGGTTCTGACCCGTTTTAGTTTGAATTAGACATGCCTTAAAGTCTCATTAGGGTTGGGTTACATGCTAGTATAAGTCTCTGTACTTGTTTCATTGATTATCCGATGCATGCACACGTTTCCGTTAATCGCTTAAATTGGACCATAACGCCCTTATGACCTTATAACGAGGATTTTGGAAATGTGGAAATACAATAATCTTAGTTACTGATTATTTAGCATGTACGTAAATTTTCACATCAAGCGGAGGTCTAGATTAGGAGATATGCGCATTAGCGTAATTAATAAGCTTTTTATTAATTAAACGGCGCGATTAGCGCATAGCCTATCTAAACCCGATTTTCGGTACCAAAACTATTACCCGCTGATGTTAAATAATATTTTAGGATTTTTGAAGATTTTTAATTATTTTTAAGCTGGTCTTAAGCTAGGCTTATCGCATTGATTCGGTTAATACCGAATATGCCCTTTTAAGCCATAAAACGAGTTTTACGAATCCGATTGATACCAATCCAATTGCCACTGATTTAAAATAATAAATATAGTATTTTGAACTTGTTTTGCTGATTAGAAAACTCAGATTGGTATTTTAACCCGTACGTCGCTTAAAACGGCTTTATACGCGTATTAAACGCGTAGTTTAGTATTAAAACCATTTTGCCACGTAAGACTTAATACCATTAGACATAACCTGTTAAAATTGATAATTTTTCTGATTAAATCAGACCCGTATCTCAGAAGTATTATAAATCTCTTTTATAACCCTTAAAATGACCAAAATACCCCTACGGGGCGTATTTAGGGATTTAACTCGTTATGGGCATTATGGAAGATATCATAATGATATCACAACATATTTAAAGCGTATTAACTTAGGAAACCTGTTCGCGACCCTTTCGGTTACCCGTTATGCATTATACGCGTTCGGTTCGGTTTATGTAACTAGTTTGCATAAACTAGCCGAAACGGGTCAAACGATATCATTTTTATCTCAAAATCCAGAATGTGGATAATAAACCCATATTAAACAAGTCCTCAAACTTGTCGGGTCTAAATCACATTCTATCCGGTCTTCGCTTAATCGTGCGTACGAACCGTATCCTTAAAACTAACCGGTCTAAGCTTAAGCTTAATTAAAGATCCGTTAGTATTCTAATAGGTTATATTAAACCTTCGTTCCAGATTAGGAGAACCAGTAAAAGCTATCTGCAGTTTATTCAATTAAGGATTTATACTTGCAAAGGTAAATACTTTTAACTTATCTTCCCTATACGGGCTTGGGTTACGGTACATAGCGTACCGCTTGATCGAGCATCAAATCTTCCACGCTTAGTGGTTAATTGAATAATTTGATCGGCTCGTTTTAAACAGATGTGTTTACTTTACAGCCTTTGGGGGGTTAATGACCATGTCCCGGATATCCCTGGCATTATCTTACGAGATAGCCACGACCTGAGCACGGGGTGTAGGCGTACTCCCGTGTATAACTCACATAAGTGGTGTGTCTATTGATCTTTAACCCGGAATACGTTCCGGGCTACTGAACGCATAAGTAACATGTAAATCGTTCACAAGATTATTATATTAAATAATTCTCCCAAGTTAATAAAAATGTTTATGCCATGTGCATCCAAACCAATTTTCAATCATTTATAAAATGAGTCAGTTGAATGTATTTACCAGTGTAAACTGACGTATTTTCCCAAAAAGATTAAATGCAGGTACTAGGCGAAATAGGCTAGGATTCTCCTAAGCATCACTAGAAGTCTCGCAAACTTAAGATGCCGAAGTCTGTTGAACCATAAACAATATTTTATTATTCGATCCTACTGTGGATAAACACCGGATAATTGTGACTTCGTTTACAATAAATAAATTCGGTTGTATCTTATTTTAAATTTGCTTCCGCTGTGCATTATTATATTGTGTTGTTTGACTATCACGTTGCCAACCACGTCACGATACTCCCCCACCGGGCCCACCGGTGACACGTGGAAATCGGGGTGTGACAGGTTGGTATCAGAGCCAACTCTGAGTGAATTAAACACTAGCCTTTTGTGTTTAATCTCAGTTACACAATTGCACATATTTAAACTTTCGAGTCTAGACTAATAACATAAGACAAATTCCACCCTATTCGGTTTTTGTTTTGTTCTTTAAAACTTTATATTTTGTTATTTGTTATCTTATGTTTTGTTGACAGGTATAACAAAGAAAATGCCTCCAAGATTTTTACGTATGAGAGGACGAGGAGGAAAGGGGCCGACCACCGCCCCCAACGACCATGAAGCTGGGCCATCCAATACTCAAGCTCCTATCCCCGCCGAGAGTGACGGTACTCGGCGGAACCAGAGAGGTCTATTTCAACCGGCAAGACGGTCGGTTTCAAACAGCTCTACGACTCCCGCTCAAGACTCCTATGGGCCACATTCAGAAAATGAGCCTAGAGACCCCCACCATTCGCACATACCGTTACAGCGATCTATGTCGCACCGTCCTTTCGGAGACCCCACTCCAATCTTTCAAGGCCAGTTTAACCCGGCGGATTATATACAAGAACCAGTGGGTTTTAACCCATTGGGGCCGGAGGACCATTTTTCTGGGGGAAATGATATGGATGAGGAAGACGACCCGGAAGAACCAGCATCAGGAACTCCCAACCACCCAATAGAGGTCTCGGATAGTTCCATTTACCACGGACCACCCTATAATGGTCCAGATAGCTTCCAGGCTATCTTTACTCGGCACGAATGGTATTATACACCTTCTCACCATTCGTCGCCGCATGAGCAGCCGCAGCCTCACTTTTCTTCGCCGCATGAGCAGCATCAGCAGCATCATCAAGATTCCTCTGGGAATCACCAGTTTGAGGCAGTTACGCCACCGCCTCCACCGCCACCAGTTCAGCCGGCGCCTCCACAGCCGCGAAGACATAGGAGATCCGGAGCCCGGATGTCCACACGAACAGAGGAGTTTCATTTCAGCTCTCCTCTACAATCAAGTGGCAGAAATTATCAGCCGCTTCCAGAAGATCCACAAATGGGTGGACCATCAAACCCCGCCGCGCAGCAACCACCATCAATAGGTCTTGATAACCAGATACCGGCATACACGGGTCCTTCGATGTACAACCCGTTTGACCCACCGACTCACACTAACCTGGGTTACGCTGAAGCCGACCCGTATTTGGTAGCGGCTAATTACTACGCCCTTAACCCGGAGGGACCGTATGGAGCTCCTTGGGGAGTAGGCTACCCAGCACAGGGATATCAGATGCCTACACAACCCCCGTACTACCAGCAACCCCCGCCGTCTCTACAGATGTCGCCACCTCAGCATCAGGAGATCCTACAAAGTATTAGAGCGGTGCGGCATGAGGCACGGGAAGACCGACGGCGTAACCAGGGGATGTTCAAGACCTTGACGAACTTAATCAAGGGAAAAAGTAAGAAGGATCAGTAAATCCCTTATGTGTGTATGTCTACTTTAAAATTAAGTCCCTGCGAGGACATTTATGTGTGTATGTAGTCCCTGCGTGGACATTTATCATTTTACCTAGTCCCTGCGAGGACTTGTGTTTTAAATTAACCCCTGCGCGGGTAAGTACTTGTTTGACCCCTACGTGGGAAATGGTTATTGTGAAAAGACCCGTTTAGGGCAATATGTAACTTATGTTTAATTAATGGGATGTTTGTTTTATAAATTTCATGGTTGCCATTATGTGCATATATAATTATAAATGAAATAAATAAATTAAAATCATTCCTTTTAAATTTATCTGCCTATGAAATTTATTTGATTAAGGATCTTAAAGTGTGAAACCTAGCCACGTGTCAAATATAAGACCGGGCCAAAATGGTAAGACCTGTTTAAAAGATTCAATTCCCTGTTAACATCTTAAAACATGTTAACACTCCTGGCAGAAGTGATTCGTTAAAATCACATACGTCATTTTTATAAAGGAATTCTTTAGAAGATTCCTAGCCCAGTTTAATGATCTCTGAATCCTGGGTACATCATCAATTAAGATGATCATATTTTACCATACGTGGTAATATAATGCCTACGGGCCCTGCTCATTTCCATATGAGCCCTAAGACAGTGGTAGCTTTGACTCCCTGTCTAATAAAGGTAATGAACTAGGTTCAAACCTTAAAAGCCTTGATTCTCTGAAGTCATAGCTTTTAATTTAAATTGTCCTTGTGACCAAGCCTTATGTGCTAATATATATTTTTATTGATTATGTTAAGGATAAATTTTAATTGAAATCCTGAATTTATACGATTGTTAAGTTAACCAGATATGGTCTCTGTTACCATGGTTAATGAATTACCCTAAGAGGCAATTCCATAATGAACTCCCAAATAAAATATTGACCTTGTTTTCTGCAACAGTTCAATACAAATGGCTGACTCCAATGAAGTAAATAGTCATCCTGTGGAGCCGAATGAGAACGCCCAGGTTACATTAACGGGCGCTGAACTAAAAGCAATCATAGATGGCGCTATCACTCAGGCTTTGGATAGACAATATGAAGAATACAGTGGTACTCGAAGTAGGACCCACTCTGTATCCCATTCAAAGCCAAGGACACATTCAGAGGCTCATAACAAGCCTCCTCCTAAAAAGGATGTGCCAAAGAAAAACGGTGATGATCGCCAGTCCACCAACCACCAAAGTAATCCATCTCAGCAGTTGGTACTGCATCAGGGACCCCGTAACAAGGGTTGCACATACAAGTACTTCGTATCTTGCAAGCCCCGGGATTTTGATGGGGAGAAGGGAGCCGTCGATTGCATGACATGGCTCGACGAGATGGACACGGTCGTGGACATCAGCGGATGTGCTGAAGGTGATGTGGTTAAATTTGTCTCACAGTCCTTCAAAGGTCAGGCGTTAGCTTGGTGGAGAGCTCTGATGGAGGCTTCCGGAAAGATCCCATTGTATAGCATGACGTGGGATCAATTCATCGCTTTGATCAAGGAAAATTTCTGCCCTCAGCATGAGGTGGAAAAGATAGAATATGACTTCCTATCACTGGTAATGAAGAACCTCGATTGTCAAGCTTATCTGACGAGCTTCAATACACTATCCCGGTTGGTACCTTATCTGGTAACCCCGGAGCCTAAACGGATCGCTCGTTTTATTGGAGGTTTGGAACCCGAGATCAAAGCCAGTGTAAAAGCTTCTCGGCCAGTTACCTTCAGGTCTGTGACTGACCTTTCCTTATCCCTCACACTGGATGCGGTCCGGCAGAGATCGCAGAGGAATAAGGCGGCCGAGAAGAGGAAGCATGATAATGACGGTTCGAGTAGGTCGAACAAGAAACACCGTTGGAGCGGTGATCACAAGAAGGGATCAGATTCGAAGAAGGATGGGCATCGTTCTGGGGAGAAGCCCACATGCAAAACTTGCAAGAAACAGCACTTTGGAAAGTGCAGATTCGAATCAACCTCGAATAACGAGCCCAGGTCTTTCGCTTGTGGTTTGTGCAAGTCCAAGGAACACAAAACCTTGGATTGCAAGAAAATGAAAGATGCAACGTGTTACCGTTGCAACGAAAAGGGGCACATAAAGACTAACTGCCCTAAATACAACAAGAAGCCAGAGGAGGCTAAGAAGACCAATGCCAGAGTCTTCAGGATGGATGCGAAGGAGGCTGTGCAGGATGATAACGTTATAACAGGTACTTTCCTTGTAAACGATGTTTTTGCAAGAGTACTTTTTGATTCAGGCGCAGATAAGTCCTTCGTAGATCATGAATTTTGTAAATTGTTGAATTTGCCTGTCAAAACCCTAAAAGTGAATTATGAGGTAGAGTTAGCAGATGGTACCATTGAAGCCGTCTCTACTGAGTTAGATGGATGTGCTATATCCATTAAGAACCATTCTTTTCCTCTATCTCTACTTCCCTTTAAGTTAGCCGGTTTTGACATAGTTCTGGGTATGGACTGGTTATCTCATAACCAGGCCCAAATCGTCTGTAACATGAAGCAAGTAGTGATAAAGACTCCGTCTGGTGAATCACTTACCATTCGGGGAGATACCCAGTACGGACTGCCTGAGCACGTAACTATGCTCAAGGCTTCAAAGTGTTTGAAGAAGGGGTGTGTCATCTACATGGCACAGGTGATTATTGATGAGCCCAAACCAAAGTTAGAAGACATCCCTGTCATCTCAGAATACCCAGAAGTGTTTCCTGAAGATCTACCTGGCCTACCAACAGATAGACAAGTCGAATTCAGGATAGACATCATCCCCGGAGCTGCACCAGTTACTAGAGCACCATACAGATTGGCACCCACGGAAATGAAGGAGTTGCGGACGCAGCTAGATGAATTGCTGGCTAAGGGTTTCATTCGACCCAGTTCATCTCCTTGGGGAGCGCCAATCCTGTTTGTCAAGAAGAAGGATGGATCGATGCGTCTGTGCATCGACTATCGCGAGCTTAATAAAGTCACGATCAAGAATAGATATCCATTGCCCAGGATCGACGATTTGTTCGATCAGCTTCAAGGGGCAAGTTACTTCTCAAAGATTGATCTGAGGTCAGGATACCATCAATTGAAGGTTATGGATGAAGACGTTCACAAGACTGCATTCAGGACTCGCTACGGTCATTACGAATTCCTAGTGATGCCTTTTGGGCTCACTAATGCACCAGCCGCGTTCATGGATCTCATGAATCGTGTCTGCAAGCCTTACTTAGATAAATTTGTTATCGTCTTCATTGATGACATCCTTATTTATTCTAAGAACCAAGCTGACCACGAGAAACACCTTCGGTGTATTCTCAAACTTTTACATCACGAGAAACTCTATGCCAAATTCTCTAAGTGTGAATTTTGGCTACGACAAGTCCAATTTCTTGGACATGTGGTCAGTAAAAGTGGTATCCAAGTGGATCCCGCTAAAGTTGAAGCTGTTATGAATTGGCAAGAGCCAAAGACGCCTACGGAGATACGTAGCTTCCTGGGATTGGCAGGATATTACAGGCGTTTCATCGAAAATTTTTCAAGGATTGCTGCCCCTCTAACTTCCCTAACTAAGAAGAAGATTAAGTTCGTTTGGGGCCCTAAGCAGCAGGAAGCATTCGATATTCTTAAGCAGAAGTTGAGCAACGCTCCTGTGCTTACATTACCTGAAGGCGCTGAAGAATTTGTAGTTTATTGTGATGCATCACACACTGGCATGGGGTGTGTGCTTATGCAGAAAGGCAAGGTGATTGCCTATGCATCACGACAGTTAAAGGTGCACGAAAAGAATTACACCACCCATGACTTGGAATTGGGTGCCGTTGTGTTCGCACTAAAACTGTGGAGGCATTATCTTTATGGAATCAAGTTTGTGATCTTTTCTGATCACAAGAGCCTCCAGCATCTGTTTAACCAGAAAGAATTAAATATGAGGCAACGTCGTTGGATGGAAACTTTAAATGATTATGATTGTGAAATCAAATACCATCCCGGCAAAGCGAATGTAGTCGCTGATGCCTTGAGCAGAAAGGAAAGGGTTAAACCCATTCGAATTAACGCCAAGCGTATGGAGGTAAAGAACAGTTTGATAGAAAGGGTGTTAGCTGCGCAGAAGGAAGCTGTGTTGGAAGCTAACTATCCTAATGAAAAGTTAGGAGTAACTGAGGAGCAGTTAACTCTTAGCAAGGACGGAATTTTACGGTTAAACGGACGAATATGGGTTCCGATTTTTGGAGGACTTCGTGATGTCATCCTCCAAGAAGCCCATAGTTCCAAATACTCCGTTCATCCTGGAGCTGATAAGATGTACCAGGATTTAAAGGCAAATTATTGGTGGATAGGCTTGAAAAAGTCTGTGGCCGCCCATGTAGCAAAATGCTTGACATGTGCGCAAGTCAAAGCCGAGCATCAGAAACCGTCAGGTTTGCTACAACAGCCTGAACTTCCTACGTGGAAGTGGGAAATGGTAACTATGGATTTCATTACCAAGTTACCCAAGACAAGGAAAGGCAATGATACGATATGGGTTATAGTTGACCGACTGACTAAGTCAGCTCATTTTCTACCCATCAAGGAGACTTATAGCTCCGATATGTTAGCCCAGTTATACGTTGATAAGATTGTAGCCCTACACGGCATACCTGTAGCTATTATCTCTGACCGGGATACTAGGTACACGTCACATTTTTGGAAGAGCTTCCAGCAATCTTTGGGCACACGTTTGAACTTTAGTACGGCTTACCATCCTCAGACTGACGGTCAGAGTGAGCGTACTATTCAAACGTTGGAAGACATGCTGCGTGCATGTGCGATCGATTTGGGAGGTAGCTGGGATAAGAACCTACCCTTGATCGAATTCTCCTACAACAATAGCTATCATACCAGCATAAAGGCTGCGCCTTTTGAGGCATTATACGGTAGAAAGTGTAGATCGCCAGTTTGTTGGGCGGAAGTTGGAGAAGTCCAGTTATCAGGACCAGAAATCGTGTTCGAAACGACGGACAAGATTGTCCAGATTCGTAACAATCTCCAAGCTGCCCGGAATAGGCAGAAGAGTTACGCGGATCCAAGTCGTAAGGATTTTCACTTTGAAGTAGGTGACAAAGTCCTACTTAAAGTGTCACCTTGGAAAGGGGTGATGCGATTTGGTAAGAAAGGCAAACTAAGCCCGAGATACATAGGACCTTTCGAGGTTATCGAACGTGTCGGGTCAGTTGCCTACAAGTTGAACTTACCAGAAGAGCTCAGTGGCATTCACAATGTGTTCCACATTTGCAATCTAAAGAAGTGTTCCGCTGATGATTCACATGTCATGCCACATACAGATGTGCAAATTGATAAGAGCTTAACGTTTGTAGAAAAACCTTTGTCGATTGAAGATCGACAGGTAAGGAAGCTTCGAAGGAAGCACATACCTTTTGTAAAGGTCAAATGGGATGCCCGAAGAGGTCCCGAGTTTACGTGGGAGTTAGAATCCACCATGAAAGAAAAGTACCCTTACTTGTTTCAGTAAATCTCGGGTCGAGATTTATTTTAAGGGGGTGAGGATGTAACACCTCGCAAATTTCGGGTTAATATTAAAACGACACGTGTCATGTCAGACAAAAACGCGTTGGAAACCCGAATTTAATAAAGGTAATTTCGGTAGGATTTAAAGTGGCGTCATGTTAATTTGTTACCTCTGAACGACCTCAATAATAAATCCCAAGACCCGATTAAATGTTATATACATCTAATATACCCCCAATTCAGAAAAGGGTTCACAATAATGGACTTGCAAAAGCATGGTTTGATCCCACGATGAAAAGCAATGGTAAACCGATGTTTTCGGGTCTTGTTTTTGCATTCATTTGAAACATTGGATAATGGTAGGGTATGTTCAAACATATAGACACTTAATAGAGGCCCCATATTGCCAAAATAAGTCCACAAGTCGTTTAAAATGGCTGCCCTTTCAAACCAACAACAAACAACAAATTCTGATCAGACTAGGGCGTCGCGTGGCGCGACGGCCCCTCGCGTCACGCGAGGGGTGCCCAGCGACAGGTTAACTTGCTGTTGGCTGTTATGCGCACTTGTGACCTCCTTAGCCGGTTTTTCTTGCACATACATGGCCCCTAGACATCCCTACACACTACTTACATGTGTTGATCAATTGTGGATGGCCCTAGGCTTGGTTGTCACTTGCTTATGGTGCTTGATTCTTGTATATAAAGACCCACTTCATTCACAACTTTTTCCACACATCAATTTCAAGCAATCTGAGCATTGGAGGAGCTTACAATCTGATTGAAGGCCTTCCTAGTCATCCATTAATCATCTAGTAAGTCTCTAATCCCTTCTAAATTAATTCTAGTTTAGTTTTTAGCTTAAAAGTCAACATATCGTATTAAACGGTTGACTTCGGGATTAGTTATCGATAGCTCAGTCGTAACCCGAATTAAAAGTACCGTTAGATAGGTAATTATATGGGTATTAAACCCTTATAAGGGCAAGTACCAATTCCAGACCTAACTAGGTCGTTTGTCGGGTCAAACGTTGACCGAAAAAGTCAACAGATTTACAAAATGCGATTTAATGCACGACTAGCAATCCGCGAGGCGTGCAACCTGTTTTAAACTTAATATAACTTGATAATAAGTATAAAAACTTGTTTGCGCTTGCCCGACTCGACAAATTTCTATTTAAACCCGGTTCGGAACCGAAAGGCGCAAAACCTTGACTTTTGCGTTGACTTCGGTTCTGACCCGTTTTAGTTTGAATTAGACATGCCTTAAAGTCTCATTAGGGTTGGGTTACATGCTAGTATAAGTCTCTGTACTTGTTTCATTGATTATCCGATGCATGCACACGCTTCCGTTAATCGCTTAAATTGGACCATAACGCCCTTATGACCTTATAACGAGGATTTTGGAAATGTGGAAATACAATAATCTTAGTTACTGATTATTTAGCATGTACGTAAATTTTCACGTCAAGCGGAGGTCTAGATTAGGAGATATGCGCATTAGCGTAATTAATAAGCTTTTTATTAATTAAACGGCGCGATTAGCGCATAGCCTATCTAAACCCGATTTTCGGTACCAAAACTATTACCCGCTGATGTTAAATAATATTTTAGGATTTTTGAAGATTTTTAATTATTTTTAAGCTGGTCTTAAGCTAGGCTTATCGCATTGATTCGGTTAATACCGAATATGCCCTTTTAAGCCATAAAACGAGTTTTACGAATCCGATTGATACCAATCCAATTGCCACTGATTTAAAATAATAAATATAGTATTTTGAACTTGTTTTGCTGATTAGAAAACTCAGATTGGTATTTTAACCCGTACGTCGCTTAAAACGGCTTTATACGCGTATTAAACGCGTAGTTTAGTATTAAAACCATTTTGCCACGTAAGACTTAATACCATTAGACATAACCTGTTAAAATTGATAATTTTTCTGATTAAATCAGACCCGTATCTCAGAAGTATTATAAATCTCTTTTATAACCCTTAAAATGACCAAAATACCCCTACGGGGCGTATTTAGGGATTTAACTCGTTATGGGCATTATGGAAGATATCATAATGATATCACAACATATTTAAAGCGTATTAACTTAGGAAACCTGTTCGCGACCCTTTCGGTTACCCGTTATGCATTATACGCGTTCGGTTCGGTTTATGTAACTAGTTTGCATAAACTAGCCGAAACGGGTCAAACGATATCATTTTTATCTCAAAATCCAGAATGTGGATAATAAAACCATATTAAACAAGTCCTCAAACTTGTCGGGTCTAAATCACATTCTATCCGGTCTTCGCTTAATCGTGCGTACGAACCGTATCCTTAAAACTAACCGGTCTAAGCTTAAGCTTAATTAAAGATCCGTTAGTATTCTAATAGGTTATATTAAACCTTCGTTCCAGATTAGGAGAACCAGTAAAAGCTATCTGCAGTTTATTCAATTAAGGATTTATACTTGCAAAGGTAAATACTTTTAACTTATCTTCCCTATACGGGCTTGGGTTACGGTACATAGCGTACCGCTTGATCGAGCATCAAATCTTCCACGCTTAGTGGTTAATTGAATAATTTGATCGGCTCGTTTTAAACAGATGTGTTTACTTTACAGCCTTTGGGGGGTTAATGACCATGTCCCGGATATCCCTGGCATTATCTTACGAGATAGCCACGACCTGAGCACGGGGTGTAGGCGTACTCCCGTGTATAACTCACATAAGTGGTGTGTCTATTGATCTTTAACCCGGAATACGTTCCGGGCTACTGAACGCATAAGTAACATGTAAATCGTTCACAAGATTATTATATTAAATAATTCTCCCAAGTTAATAAAAATGTTTATGCCATGTGCATCCAAACCAATTTTCAATCATTTATAAAATGAGTCAGTTGAATGTATTTACCAGTGTAAACTGACGTATTTTCCCAAAAAGATTAAATGCAGGTACTAGGCGAAATAGGCTGGGATTCTCCTAAGCATCACTAGAAGTCTCGCAAACTTAAGATGCCGAAGTCTGTTGAACCATAAACAATATTTTATTATTCGATCCTACTGTGGATAAACACCGGATAATTGTGACTTCGTTTACAATAAATAAATTCGGTTGTATCTTATTTTAAATTTGCTTCCGCTGTGCATTATTATATTGTGTTGTTTGACTATCACGTTGCCAACCACGTCACGATACTCCCCCACCGGGCCCACCGGTGACACGTGGAAATCGGGGTGTGACATATCTCATCTATAAAACTTCAAAGCGTTAAGTTCTCCCTGACTATTATTTTAAAACCGAGTTCAATAAAATTTTAGTCTTGTTGCGAGATAGTCCTCTAGTTAGTTACTCTTTTTTTAGCTTTTATTTATATGTTAGAAAAACTCATATATTGATTTTATAGATAATCTCAGATGGATAACAGTTTTTGTTTTTTTTTTCTTTAAACTATTTTATTTTAAGAAATACTAAAATTATAGTTTTAAATATTATAGATCACTTAAATCATAAGTTAGAAATAGATATTAATTATTATATATTATTAATAAATTATCATAAATTAGAATTAGATATTAATTATTATATATTATAAATGAATTAAAGATGAAAATATCATGTGACATTAATTGGAAGGATGTTAGAGGAGAAAATACCATGTGGCATTAGAAGTATTCTTTTATTAATTATTAGTATTAGTATTAGATTAGTATGTGTGTGTATAATAGGATAACTTGAGAAAAATGTTTTATGTAATTATTCCATATATAAATAACCAACTTATATGTGCATCAATACTTGTACCATGTGCTTGGGGAGTATTTCAAAAAAAAAAACTAGGTTTTTCACATTTAACCCAAACATTTCATATTTTACATTTTAACCCCTTTTCATTTTTTTAATTTTACCCCAAAGTTTTCCATCTTTTATAATTTAACACAACACTTTATTATTTAAAACTTTCGTACTCCATACTTTTTATCTTTCGCAAGTTTTTCTTTTTACGTTTCGTTCTAAATTTTGCGAGTTAACATGTCGTAGCGTGCATGTGAGGTTCAACGTTTTTACTCTATTTTTTCATATTTGATAGACCCGTCGCAACGCATCCATTTTTCCCTTTTTGAAAAGTTCGTCGCAACGGGCAACGGGCGGGTCGTAGATCGACTAAGTTATTATTTTCTACGTTTTACGTTTCTAATTAATTTCTTCGCATTAAGACACTGTAACGGGTGTGCGTGATTCAACGATTAGTCTGTTTTTCGTTCAGTGTAATTTTTATCATTTTATCTATTTTATTTTTACGATGTTAAAAGTCGATGTGGTTGTGGCATTGGTGCTACTTGACACGGTTTTACGAACGTTTTTAACCTATTAATTTTTTACTAACTTTTTGTTTCAGTTTACCCCTATACTTCCTTTACTTAAAAACTATTTTTTACGTGCATATTTTATGTACGGGTATGTGTAAATATGATTTCTTCTACATTCCAACGTAAACTTTTTTTTAGACGAATGAGGTCAAATATAATTCGTTTTCGTTTAAAGAAACCATTTTTACGTGCATATTTCTATGTACGTATTCGTATAAATTCAAGTTGTTCTACGTTTCAACGTAAACTTTTTTGGGAAATGATTCAGGTCAAATATAATATGTTTTCGTGTTTATTTTATGTATGTTTCGTAAAGTTTGTTTCGAACCGAGTGAAGTCAAATTATGGTTTCTTTTTCTCCCCTTTTTTCGAAACCTCTAATTAATGCATTTCGATTACATGTGCGTATTTTCCTTCATACCCGTTACGTTTTCTTTGTATAAGTTGGGTCACATATAATACGTTATAATTGTTCGAAATGAATTCCATTTACTTTACGTTTGATCCAATCACAATGCTTATACAGGTTACACTGAGTTCAACTGGATACGTCGAAATGTGTGTTTTCATATGGTTAATGCATCATATAACGGAAGTTGCCTTGCAACGCAGTTGGCAATCTTCATCTCGAGGAGGGCTTTGGCCCGGGCTCATACCCGAGTTCGAGTTTGAGGGACACTGGCGCCCAGCTTCGGTTGGGTAATTTCACCGCCAGGGAGCGATCCGGTAAGCTAGCTTGGGAGGGGGGATCCCCCTCTGCGACCAGGGGTACCGTGCATCTCCCATTTTTTTAATGCATCATATAACGTTTGGACTAATTCATTCAATATTTACGATGTACCCGCGCCGCAACGCGGGCGGGTCTTAACCCTAGTTTTAATTAATGTACAAACCTTTTTAAGCAGATGCAAACCAATTCAGCATTTCAAATTAATATTGTTTTATATTTAAATTATAATATTTCTAAATATTATTATAAATGGTCCTATTATTGGTACACTTTTCAAAATTAAATCGACACCACCAATACGGGTCGTATAGGCCTATACGACTCGTATTAGGGTAAATTCAATTTCCAAGGTCAGTCAAAGGCTGACACGATCTTCACATGCCCACCTAATACGCATCATATACGCCTATACGATGCATATTAGTAAAATGTTGTCTCTCAACTCTGACAGATAGGGTTCACATGTAAACCCTATACGGATCGTATAGGCCTATACGATCCGTATCAAGTACAAGGTTATTTTCTGTCAGTCAACAGTGACATAAAGTGATTGAAAGAAACATTGTGTCAGCCCTATACGGGTCGTATAGGCTTATACGACCCTTATTGATCTGTGAATTTGCATTCTGCTTGGCCTTTATAAACGAGGAAGACAAAGACGATTCACAATAAGCATTCCCTTCTCTTCGTTTTTTCTTTATATTCGGTTCCACCATGTCTTGGTTCAACCTTAATTACATTTTCGGCGAGTCGTCCGACACAAACACGAGCACATTTATTTTGGAAAGTAGTGTGGTATAGCATTTTTTTAACTTTTTTTTGTTTATGAAATACTTAGCACACCGTTTATATTATGAGGGGCCTGATGTCCCTGATTCTTACGATGCGAGAGGAAATGTGTAACGCTTCACATTTCTGTACTTTACTTATTTGGAAAGTATTGTTGTAATTCTATTTTCGAAACTTGTATTCGTGTTATATTATATTTCTTTTCAACTTTGTAATCCGAGATTATTGATTATAATGAAATTCAACTACTTTATTCATATTTATGTTGTACATATTAGACTTGTTTACATGTTTGTACTCAAAGTCAATGTTTTAAAACACCATTATACATATTTTATACTTGTATAATACACATTTATGCTTGTTACATCGAAAACCAGCTAAAATACGATGATAATCAAACTTGAACCACCGAGGAAAGGGAAAAGACCCTTCGCACGAAGGGCCCCTTCGTGCAAAAGGCCCTATCGTCCCAAGCCCCACTCGCTCCAATCCCCCTCTCGCACGAAAGGTCCTCTTGCTCCAATGCACATCTCAGCTTATAAATAAGCGCCTAACCTCACTCATTTCACTCCCCCAGTCACCCAGACACTCTCTGACGCTCTGAAATTCTCCCTTGTGATCAGAAGCAATTTCAATAATATTTCTTGCATTTTCTTTCATTTTCCTTTACATTACATGAAATTTCATTTCAAAATCTTTAAGTTCTTCAAAAAATATCTTATTTGAACATCTCTTGAATGGCTTTCACGAGTTTGCCTTGGCAAACTCATGGTGAAACCTCACCACTTATGAGATTCAAATCAAGATTTACTAACTTTGATTTTAAAACTTGTTCATACATTTCATTTTAGTTTCTGTACAAAACTTGATGGAATCTGGTACCCATCAGACTCCCAACTCAGTTCATAGTTATGAGTTTGTATTAGGGTTAATTTCCATCAAGATATGATCTGCTTTGAACAGATTAAAACTGTCGTTTTGACGGATTTTGTGACATTTGTGCCTTTACGACCATCATACAAATACGAATCCAATGAAATCTTGTGTTTCATTCTCTGGATTTGTATAATTACATGTGACATTTACACATTTCAATCCTTGTACGATTTCGAACTCTCGAGAAGCTTTTATGGAAGTTTACGTAAACTGTTACGCAAACGTAATCAGTTTAACGCAACGTACACTCGGGAACAGTGACATAAGCTAAACATACCCTAAATATCATTTATATAACTTAGAAATAAGTTTTAAAGGGTTCGGTATGTCAAAAACAAGTTTATACGATTACAAGGACTATTTATGACAAACTAAGAAAGTCTACCGATTCTCGTAGCAACGTACACTCCGGAACAAGGTCATAAGCTAAACATACCCTAAATACCCTTAAAATAGCTTAGAAATAAGTTTTGGAGGATTCGGTATGTGAAAATATGCTTATTTGATCAAAGGGACTAAAAGCGTCAAAACTGCGAAAGTATTCAAATTCGTGCATATTCTGCATTCAGACCATATACGCACATCCAAAAAAATTTTTAATCATTAAAATATTTTATTTTAGTGATGAGAATGCAAAAATGTCCTTCGTTGCGTAATTTGGATCGTTTTCGCATTCGTTCGAGCTTTCGTCGTAATTAAGCGCAAAACGCGACCGTACGACCGAACGTACCGACACCCACAATATTTCCAAGCATATTTCAAGTCCCCTATTCTTTAGCATCCTTGTAAATCCTTAAATTTGGGTTAACGAGGGTTAAACGCGTCGAAAAACAAGTTTAGGGGCTGCAGGGACCATTTCTGCCAAAAACTGAAACCGTCACCTGAACTCTCTGGCCTGGGGCGAGAAACAAGCCCAAGACTCTGGCGGGGTGCGAGAGACTTCAGAGACAGAAACTTGTACCAAGCCTTCAATTCATGGCCAAACACTTGTAATGATCCTACACTTGCTTGGGCAATACACAAAACACATGGCAAGATCTTATGGTTGCAAGAACACTATAAATACCCACATCCATTTCACTTCCAACTTGCTCAATTCTTTTTTCTTCCTCATCTACTCTAATTGGAGGCTACTACCTTGTTGGAGGCTTCCTAACTGAGTTTTCTTCATCCTGAACACAAGTGAGTGTTCTAACTAGTCTTGTTTATTTCTTTTTAGCTATTTCACGATAAAAGTAAAATAGTGTTTGACTTTCGGCTTTGACCATGAATTGGTCAAATCAAAGTTCAATTGAACTTTGAAACGTGATCGTAATCACGATCGTTATAATCCATTGCGATTATACCTACTTATTACCACGTTAACTAGTCGAAGTGACGAGTCAATGTTTCGGTCAAAATGCATGATTATGTGCATTTTACGACAGAACTATTATCGGGTATTGTGTTTTGATACCAAATCAGTTTTCCAACTTAGTTAAACATGTTTTGACATGTTTAACTCGTCACTTCTATTTTAGTGCTTATTTAAGGTCGTAAGTCGAGCAGTTTGACAACCGCTTTGACTTTCGAATCCGACCTGTTTGGTCGATCATTAGAATCCGACCTGTTTGGTCGCGCATAAATTCATTTTAAGAATATGTAACCAAAATTTTTACACTTAAACTAATATTGCAACTTTATTAAATATGTTTAGGCATATAAGACTTAGCATAGGACTTGTTTAACCATCCAAACGCGTAGTTACGCAAATGACACGTTAAAGTATCGTAAACTACCTTAACGGGTCATAACGGGTCATAACGGGTCAAAAGCACTTAGGATTCATTCCAAATCAAAATGTAGACTTTGTTAAACCATTCCATATGAGTTACAACACTCATTTGGTTTACAAGACCTCATTCTATCCGATTCCTCATATTATGTACCGTTACTGTAACATAGTTACCCGATGTTAGGACACATTAGGACACATTTGAAGCTTTGGTATTTCACTTGATTCAAGGATACTTTGCAATCCCAAGTGAGTACATAGTCCCCTCTTTTATGTTTTCAAATGGTTTGGGGTGATTCATATGTGCCTATTCACTATTTTCATGATTTCAAGATATATGATTTTACATGCTTAGTACATATCCTTTGACAAATTGAAACTGTTATCTATGGCTTAAATACTGATTTTCAAAGTTTGTAAGACTATTTGTTGGTGTGTATTTATACTTATACATTCATTAACAGTGATCAAGCCGATTGGTAGTATGATGTAGCGCATATAGGTTGACACCCCATTCCCGTTGTACGGAATGTCAGAAACCAAAGCTTAAACCAAATAGAGTTTGCCTTCATGGTAAATCTATAGTACACCAAAGTGTAGTTTGATACGCTAGGTTTGAATGTATTGCTAAACGTCCACAATGTGTTTTTACAAATGTTTTCCAATTAAGCCATAAAAACTTATCTTTGTTGATATCCTAAATCAAAGTATATTTTGATATACTATCAAAGCATAGTTTGATATGCTATCTTTTTAAATCAAAGTATAGTTTGATATACTACCAAATCACAGTTTTAAGTATATTTCGATATACTTCTAAAGCATAGTTTGATATGCTCCCAATGTGATATTGTTTACTAAAGTATAGTTTGATATACTACCGACTCTGTTATTTCCTAAACCAAAGTATATGTGATATACTACTAAAGCATAGCTTGATATGCTATTTTCAAACCAAAGCATAGTTTGATATGCTATTTTCAAACCAAATCATAGTTTGATATGCTATTTTCAAGCCAAAGTATAATTTGATATACTACTGATTATGTTAATTCCAAAACCAAAGCATAGTTTAATATGCTATTTCCAAACCAAAGTATAATTTGATATACTACCGATGCTTTCATTCTTAAACCAAAGTATACTTTTGATATACTACCAAATTTATTATTGCATTAACCAAAGTATATTTTGATATACTATTAATTCAACTATTTCAAAACTAAAGTATATTTTGATATACTACTTAATCTATTATTTCAAAATCAAAGTATATCTCGTATATAATACAAACCTTTTTACCAAAACAAAGCATTTTAGAAACCAAACTTTTATCAAGGATTCATGGCTATTTTTGTAAACATATAACCTTTTCTTATGTTATTCAAATCCATGAATCTAATTCACAAAACCTATTTTGCTCACAGACATTTTTATGCTGACGTTTTATTTTCACATATGTTTCAGGTTCTATTATGTGACGATTGATGATTGATTGCTTCACATAGGATGGACGCGAGCCTTAGTGACTTTAAAACTTGAAAGACAATTGTTCATACTTATTCGAATTATTTGAAAACGATGAATCTAATAACGAAATAAGACAAAACTTCAAATACCATGTGTTTTGCAACAATGATTCTGTGACATGACTCCCCGACGTTTCCGCCGCGGTTTGTTGTATTTCGCGGTTGGGGTGTTACAGAAAAGTTAGTATCAGAGCCATGGTTATATGGAATTAGGTTATTAGTAATGCTCTTGACCTAGTCTATAACCTTTCTAGGACCCTAACGCGAGTTTACTTGCGTTTAGATTCTTAATACAATACTATCACCTATCCTTAGGTGATTACCAAAAATAAAACATAATTCATTCTGTCGAGTCAAAATTTTTCCAAAAATTCACAAGAAATCATCTATCCTTAGATGATTTGTTTTAGGCTTTTGAGCCTTTGATGTTTTCAATACCTCGTCAAAGTTTGGGCTTGAATAATGTGAACATGTGCGATCCGGAAGGGTGGGTACCTGTACTAGTGTGCCCTGAGTTTTCTGTCTAAGGCTAGAGTGTTCATACAAATCCACATTATCGGACCAGTCATTCTTGCCTAGGAACTCTTGGGGTGAGTGTCCACCTATAGGCTAAAGCATATCTTCGCGATATATTATAAAGACCCATTTACTTTGATTAGTCACTGTGTGTCGTTTGTTTGTTTGAAGTAACAAACGAATGACCACCTTCCTTATGTTTCGTCGATATTTTCAATACCTCTTTTGTTTATCCAAATGTCAATCGCACACGTTTTTCATGTTTCCTTGTTCTTTTAGAATGCCTCCTAGACGCGATCACACTCAAGATGCTGCAATAGCAGCCTTAGTCACCCAGTAAATCGCTGCTGTGCTCCCGAACCTTATTACTCATATAAATCAAGCGAACAACAATAATGACAATAACAATGCTCAGTGCAACTATAAGACATTCAAATCGGCTAAACCGCTTAAATTTTCTAGGTCTGAAAGAGTTACTAGGCTCCTACAATGGTTCGAGAGTTTGGAAAGCACATTCTGACACGTTCAATGCCCAAACGAGCGAAAGGTTAAGTTTGTATCTAGTGTCTTTGAGAAAAGGGCACTAACATGGTGGAATGGTGTGATGAGAGACAGGGGTGCCGATGTGGCAATGGCTCAAACCTGGGAAGAGCTTCGAGCTCTAATGATGAAGGAGTTATGTCCTCGTCATGAACTCAGGGCACTGGAAAGGGAATTCGAGCTCTAATGATGAAGAGCTTCGAGCTCTAATGATGAAGGAGTTCTGTCCTCGTCATGAACTCAAGGAGTTCTGATCGTTATGAGGAACTAAGTCTGTTATGTCCTACCATGGTTACGCCTTTGGATAAGGCGATTGAAAAGTACCTTGATAGCCTCCCTGACCCAGTTCAGGACATTGTTACTGTTAGAAACCCTACCACAGTTAGATAGGCCATTGAGCTATCTGTTACCCTGACTGAATCTCATGTCAGGAAGGGTAAACGTTTTCCAAAAGGCGATAAGAAACCATCGGACAAGACTACACAAGAAAAACCAAAGGATAACAAGACTTAATCCTCCAAGAAGTCAAAGAAGCGTAAGGCTTCACAGAACTTCGCTGTAGTTGCTCAAAACAATCAAGCTACCCCCAACCAACCAGCGCAACCTCGTGCTAGGAAAACCTATGCTGGCACTGCACCTCTGTGCAACAAATGCAACTGTCATCATCTAAATCAAACACCGTGTCACAAATGTATCCACTGTGGACGATTGGGACATTTGGTCAATGCATGCCGTTTTGCTAACCAAAACCAAACTGTTGCAAACCCTGCTGCTGCTCAAGCACCATATCCACCTGGATCGTGCTACAACTGTGGTGATCTTACTCACTATCGGAACAATTGCCCAAAACTTGCTAATGCAAATCCAGCACGTGGACGAGTATTTAACATAAACGAGGCTCATGCAAATGACAATGCAGCAGTGAACCATTAAACTTTTATATTTTCCTTGTTGTTATCTATGACACTAGAAACATTTCAATTGGTATATAAATAAATTTATTATTTCAATTTTATTTACAAAACCAATGCGGTTACGTGTATGTGTGACATACCCCTATAATACCGACACCAAGGAACCATATTCCTTGTAACTCAAACTACTCTCGTAGTTTCACCCATGATCGCTCGCGATCACCACAAAAATCCTAAGCACTCGTTTCTTCTTAGAAACAAAGTACAAGGTACAAGTTACAACTCTTAAACTGATACTCGAAGTACCACTTCAAATCCTTGATTGGATATCTAAAGGTACTTTCGTAAGTCCTTAATTGGTCTTATACAAAAAGTCTTTGTGCATGTCATTACATCCTGATTTTTAAAACATTATACCTTACACATGATTTCAAAAAAAAAACATTCTGCTTTGTATGTTGACTTATCATGCCTAGCAAATTGATCTCAAGGATCCTTTTTGCTGCATATGATGACTTAGCATATCTAGCAACTTAATTTCATGAACACTTTACTTCGTATGATGACTTAGCATACCTAGTACATGGTTTTCAAAACATTTTCGCTACACAAATCCCAAATCCTTATAGGATCTTTCTATCTTCATAGTTAGATCCTTGTGGATGTTTAAAGTGCAAATCGGTAAGACCCTTACTATTATATAACGATTTTTGTACAAATATCAACAATTAAATGTGTATTTACGAATACACATACATATAAAAATACGAGTTTATTTAAAACTTATACAATTTAAAAAAACAAAACAACATGATGTAATTGAATTCGTCGTTCAAAACGACGACGTAATAATGTGCAGGAGCTTGTAACTTGATCGTATTCGGTTCTTCGTTGAGCTTGATCGCCCTCCGGTACCATAAGTATACCTACAATTCATAAAACATGAATTGAATTAGTCATACGTAGTTTAAAACGTGTTTAAACGAGTTCGCGAGGCAAAATAATTAAAAAAACAATTTTTAAAAACTGGGCTCCGTCGTACCACGCGCTAGACCCACGCGAGGGAGCACCATTTCCAGCATGTTCGTTTTTTGAGACCTGCATTTTCCCAGCACTACCAGTTTTTACGGAAACAGCCATAACTTATTCGTTATTGATCCGTTTTACACGATTCTTTTTCCTGTGCGTTCGTAATTTGATTCTCCATCACATGGAGTTAAAATTCGACATCCGACTAATCAAAATTTTAGATTTCAAGCTCTCGGCTTGAAATTCAGTTTTAACACTTTTGACCCATTTCATGATTCATTAAACCACTTGCGTTTAAATAATTAGAAAATCTTGAAATATTTGTTATCTCAAAATCATTAACTCGTGAGTTCAAACATTCATGAATTATGCGACTAATGATCAAGTTATGCGCAAAACTTCATTTTTTTTGACCCGTTAGAGAGGATTTAAACATTGAAGTTTATATCCCACTCTCTCCTTTCACACGTCATTTTTTCCATGTTAAGATATTCGCTTACTTCCACCGCAACTATCCTTGCGGTCGATTAAATGACGTAATTTATTTATTCCGACATTACCCCTTCGGATTGTTAATTTACGGCAAAACCATTTTGAGGTATTTGACCCCAAACGGACATAAACCCACCATTTTACACTTATTAAGATTTACTCCATCATAACACGTATTTTCACACGACTCATAAAGGTCGTTTGCCTGGTTATCTCTTTAAGCGCGTTATGGTCAACCTAGTCTTTTCTTTTAAAATGAAGGACTTTCGACAACATAATTGACCCAAATTGCCCATTTAACTATAGTCTTACTTACACGCACCTGGCTCGGGTCATCGCATCTACATGTTTAAATATCTTTCACTATTAATTATCAAATAATACCAACGCGAACCGTATGATATTTCCTGTGATCACAAAAGTCAACACGTTTAGTCTAAACGACCATTTCCCATTATGAGATGATATCTAGTTTCCATCTCCCCCTTTTTACCTTTTTCCGGTTTACACCGTGAATTCATATTAATTAATAGATGTTTTCTTAATTTGTTTGACCCGTTATGACTTACGCCATATGATGTCTTTTTAAAACTCTTTATCTATCCGTCAACCCATGTCTGGATTACTAGTTTACCACTTTTTTTTCCTTTATTGTTTACATCATAACATAATGTTTCTAATTTCATTATTTATTCATCAAAACATGGCTATTTACCGTTTTACCCTTTTTGCTATAGTTTACGGTTTCCCATCATTTTCACTTGTTCTGACTCATATTATTCACGTCGGAACATCAAAATTCAATTATGGATTTTCCTTTATTCATTTTCAATATACACACTAAGTATTATATAAAAATGGTGTAAGCTTTTGCTTTTACTTACCTTGCATCCGGTTATGCTCTTTTTCCGCGTACTCGATCTGTTTGACCAGCTTCTTTCCCAAGCCTCCACCTAGCTTGTCAAGCGTCAAGCTATCATCATAATTCGTAAGACGGTTAGTTTTAGTCATCCATACTTACGACTTTTCCATCTTACGGATTTTATGTCGAAACTATTATTCGACTTCATCGTTGGTTAGTTTGACTTTCAAAAGTCAACTACCTTTAAATCATATTACATGCACAATTAAGTTCAATCAACGTCACGTTTAGAACTCGTATTATCCCACATCACACGTAATTAGCCAAGTTAACCAATTACGCGCTTTTTTCTTAATTTCATTATATCAACATTCATTCAGGCATTTTAACAAACACCTCTCAGGCAAGATTCTTATACATCTTTTTATCTAATTCATGACTAGCTTTTAACCAAGTTTTTAGTTATCTAAATTAAGCCCTTTTTGTCTAATGTTCATGAACAATATCAAGAACTTGAATTATAACATCAACTTTCACGATTTCAACACTCGATTTCATGTGTTCATCATATTGATATAAAACCAACTTAGCTCATATTTGATTAGTTGACTAATCACTAGTTTATGGCACAAATTCAACAAGTTTGCACCTAGGGTTTTGTTCCTAGACTTAAACTCACATCAATTTCACTAAAACATTCAACTTTCATACAAGAATTTCGTTCATGCATGATTATCACAATTTCAAAATATCACCAAAATATAAATTTTGGCATACCTCATGATTCACATGACTAGGTGATCGTTATTATATGTTCAAATCCGAATTTGGGCTTCAATTAGCCTTTCAATTTGAAGGAATTGTTGAACTATGGTTTACACCTATTGTTCTTGCTCCTGGTCGCCCATACGCATACACACACACTAAGTGTGTGTGTTGTGTTTTATTTATTTTTGTTTTAGTAAAACAAGTTTCCCACTTGGCAATCTTAGTCCCTCAAGTTTAGTTTTAATTAATTTTGACCACAACTCCATGTTCTCATTACTTATTTACATATTAAATAAGTAGGTAAATTTATTCCTAGTTATTTTGTTTACGGTTTAACTTTTCTCACCTACGGTACTTTACTCGTCTTTTAATATTAACGGGTTTGATTGCCAAACCCGTTTTTTGGGTGTTACAAGTCTACCCCCCCTAAAGAGGTTTTGTCCCTGAAACTTTTTTTTACCTAATTCATTTCATTTGTAATGACGCGTGCGTCTTTCATGCATAAGTCCTCACGGACCGTAACTTTCATCTCGTATTTCTTATCTTTGTCGCCTATCTGACCGAGTTGTTATCTGATCACTCGGTCGTATTAATCCGTCAACATGTTTACTCCGCGCTAGTCTTATATTGACAAACGCTTTGTATAAGTCATGACACTATCTTAACTTTGAATAGTTTTACCGGCTAGACTAATTAATCACCGTCACTTCATGTCCCTCACTCGGGTATACCATATTGCCATCTCCGGCCTTACGTGTGTTTACTATTTCCTAAACCACCTCATACTAATTGTGTTTGCTAAAACGTTGCTTTTGACTAAAAACTGAATTTTAGTTTAACGTTTTCTCTTTGTCTTACGTCATTTACTTATATCAAGGAATTTTCGTCCAAAGTTTTATTCCTTTCCGTTATTATTTTACGCGGGGAATCGTAACCAGTTTTCCATGCTTTACCCAAGTGACCCGTAGGTTCTTTCGCTTAGCTTCGTAGGCTATTTCTTTAGATTTTCACATTTTTACCTTTTTAAGGTGAGACCTCAACAGTTTGTTTCTTTTTATTTGTGACCCAATGGTCTTTTTGGTCTCGTAGACCTTAACACCACTTATAATCCCGAAGGTTATGATGATCCCGTATATCATCTTTTACTTGTGTCTTTATTAAAGCGTATATGTATATATATACTTACGTAGCATCAAGGCACCCCCTTTTTATGTTTAAAATTGTTTATTTTTGCTTTTGCATTTCATTTGACCTTGACCGTAGTCTAAGGCTACATTTGTTTTTTTTCGAATTATCCTTCCGACTCTATGACTTTTTACGTCAGTTACGCGTCGGTTTGTTCTTCGCATACCGTTATCCGGTTCGTACTGATAATCCTTTACAGCCCGTTACCCGGGTTCTTTTATTTTAATATTTTTAACGCTCATGTTGCCTGGTTTGCGTTTTTTTTTTTTTTGCCTCTTTTTATTATCAGACGTTATTCTTTATTCTACTTATTTAACCTCCAAATAGTTAAACATAATTATCAAAATTTCTGTTTGCAAAATTTTATTGTTTCCTAGTCATAACTCATGACCCAAGTCTTTTGACCTACTAATCCGCGTTCCCGTCCCTTGGTTTACGCATATACTCAAATTTCTACCCATTTATCGGGTATCTTTACCGAAGTCATCTTCAAAGTAACTATTCTGATATGGTTTTAGACTTCGTTTTAACTTATTTGGTCGTCTTAGCGAAATCTATCGCTTTTATTTAACCAAGTCCTCTATTCTTTATTTAATTTGTTTGACTTGTCCATGTGAATTTCATCACTTATGACAGTCAAACTTTTATCCCTATGCCTTAGCATTCTCATTAGTCGGTCCGTATTCTCATTTACCTTGATTCTTGTCCCTTCCCTCGGGCTCGTTATTCTAATGTAATACGATTCCGTTACCCGGCTTGCGTTTACATTTATTATCAGACATTCCCTTATTTGATCCGTTTTGGGTGCCTTTTTATTTCGTCCCATTCACCCCTTCCTTACTACATCGGACATAAAGGTGTCCATCATAAGAAGTTCATGGTATCATGGGTTAACTACTTACTTGGCCAGAGTAAGCAATCAACACATTACACACATGACCTTTCCATAATTTTCACATCACGCCCTATGTAAGTAACGCCTCTATTTATTTCCATATTCATGGTTTTAGTTGCTAAAACTTTATTTAATTTCTATTTAACAATCATTAGTTTTACCCGTTTTATTCTTGAACGTATAAAATGTTTTCCTTTTTATCGAACTATTATATAATCACATTCATTAATGTGATCGCTACTTTTCTCAATAGTATTATGTTGAGAATTATTCACTTGGATAATTACTCCCGTCCAAGTTTCCATATGAACTAATCATGTTATTTCTTTGTTATTTATGATCGTGAATAACACATGCTTCTATTTAATCTCTCTTGGAAACATCATCCTGAATAGATAACCTATTCAGGTTTTCAAAGTTTTATCCTACATATGCAACAGTCATTCTCTACGTGTTTGTTGCATATTACTACTTGTGCGATTAAATTTAAAAGCGTGCACCTGGTAATGCTTGCCCTAACGGGCTTTCCATGCCATTAACCTTGTTCGCAATCGTTACGCGGTTTAGGTCCTTGTTGAGCATGCTCTGTTTTTCATACTTTGGACAGTTCCTTCGTCAGATCCGCAATTTGTTAAACTCCCGCTATCTTCGGATGCGAATGTCCTTCAACTAAAACATTTATAAAAGTTAGTAATTTCGACATTAATGAACGCCCGTATTATAATACAAGGCTTTTCCACTATACGTGTGAACACACGTAATTTTGTTGACTATATCGATCCTTTATCGATTTTATTGGGGTAACGTGTATTACACGATAACCCTGTGTGTTGTTCACAACACTTTAATCATACTAAACCATTAATATAGATGTACTTACCGGATTTGCGATCAAGTGTCGAACCGAACACACTTTACTCTTTAACCATGAGCTCTGATTACCAACTTGTAAGACCCTTACTATTATATAACGGTTTTTGTACAAATATCGACAATAGAACTAAAATCGACAATTCAATGTGTATTTACGAATACACATACATATAAAAATACGGGTTTATTTAAAACTTATACAATTAAAAAAAAAACAATACAACATGATGTAATTGAATTCGTCGTTCAAAACGACGACGTAATAATGTGCGGAAGCTTGTAACTTGATCGTGTTCGGTTCTTCGTTTAGCTTGATTGCCCTCCGGTACCATAATACCTACAATTCATAAAACATGAATTGAATTAGTCATACGTAGTTTAAAACGTGTTTAAACGAGTTCGCGAGGCAAAATAATTAAAAAAAAAAACAATTTTCAGAAACTGGGCTCCGTCGTGCCACGCGCCAGGCCCACATGGCACCCTCGCGTGGCGCGAGGGAGCACCTTTTCCAGCAGGTTCGTTTTTGAGACCTGCATTTTCCCAGCACTACCAGTTTTTACGGAAACGACCATAACTTATTCGTTATTGATCTGTTTTACACGGTTCTTTTTCCTGTGCGTTCGTAATTTGATTCTCCATCACATAGAGTTATAATCCGACATCCGACTACTCAAAATTTTAGATTTTAAGCTCTCAGCTTGAAATTCAGTTTTAACACTTTTGACCCGTTTCATGATTCATTAAACCACTTGCGTTTAAATCATTATAAAATCTTGAAATATTTGTTATCTCAAAACCATTAACTCGTGAGTTCAAACATTCATGAATTATGCGACTAATGATCAAGTTATGCGCAAAACTTCATTTTTTTGACCCTTAGAGAGGATTTAAACATTTAAGTTTAAATCCCACTCTCTCCTTTCACACGTCATTTTTTCCATGTTAAGATATTCGCTTACTTTCCACTGCAACTATTCTTGCGGTGGATTAAATGACGTAAGTTATTTATTCCGACATTACCCCTTCGGATTGTTAATTTACGGTAAAACCATTTTGAGATATTTGACCCCAAATGGACATAAACCCACCCTTTTACACTTATTAAGATCTACTCCATCATAACACGTATTTTCAAATGACTCATAAAGGCCGTTTGCCTGGTTATCTCTTTAAGGGCATTATGGTCAACCTAGTCTCTTCTTTTAAAATGAAGGACTTTCGACAACATAATTGACCCAAATTGCCCATTTAACTATAGTCTTACTTACACGTACCTGGCTCGGGTCATCGCATCTACCCGTTTAAATATCTTTCACTATTAATTATCAAATAATACCAACGCGAACCGTATGATATTTCCTATGATCACAAAACTCAACAAGCGATCATCAATTAATATTGTCAAATGTTTTTACCAATTCCATTTACCCTGTTTAGTCCAAACGACCATTTCCCATTATGAGATGATATCTAGTTTCCATCTCACCCCTTTTTACCCTTTTTCCGGTTTACACCATGAATTCATATTACTTAATAGATGTTTTCTTAATTTGTTTGACCCGTTATGACTTACGCCATATGATGTCTTTTTAAAACTCTTTATCTATCCGTCAACCCATGTCCAGATTACTAGTTTACCACTTTTTTTTCCGTTATTGTTTACATCATAACATAATGTTTCTAATTTCATTATTTGTTCATCAAAACATGGCTATTTAACGTTTTACCCTTTTTGCCATAGTTTACGGTTTCCCACCATTTTCACTTGTTCCGACTCATATTATTCACGTCGAAACATCATAATTCAATTACTGATTTTTCTTTATTCATTTTCAATATACACACTAAGTATTCTATAAAAATGGTGTAAGCTTTTACTTACCTTGCATCCGATTATGCTCTTTTTCTGCATACTCGATCCGTTTGACCCGCGTCTTTCCCAAGCCTCCACCTAACCTGTCAGGCGTCAAACTATCATCATAATTCGTAAGACGGTTAGATTTAGTCATCCTTACTTACGACTTTTCCATCTTACGGATTTTATGTCGAAACTATTATTCGACTTCATTGTTGGTTAGTTTGACTTTCAAAAGTCAACTACCTTTAAATCATATTACATGCACAATTAAGTTCAATCAACATCATGTTTAGAACTCGTATTATCCCACATCACACGTAATTAGTCAAGTTAGCCAATTACGCGTTTCTTTCTTAATTTCATTATATCAACATTCATTCGGGCATTTTTACAAACACCTCTCGGGCAAGATTCTTATACATCTTTTATCTAATTCATTACTAGCTTTTAACCAAGTTTTTAGTTATCTAAATCAAGCCCTTTTCGTCTAATGTTCATGAACAATATCAAGAACTTGAATTATAACATCAACTTTCACGATTTCAACACTCGATTTCACGTGTTCATCATATTGATATAAAACCCACTTAGCTCATAATTGATTAGTTGACTAATCACTAGTTTATGGCATAAATTCAACAAGTTTGCACCTAGGGTTTTGTTCACTAAAACATTCAACTTTCATACAAGAATTTCGTTCATGCATGATTATCACAATTTCAAAATATCACCAAAATATAAATTTCGACATACCCCATGACTAGGTGATCGTTATTATATGTTCAAATCTGAATTTGGGCTTCAATTAGCCTTTCAATTTGAAGTAATTGTTGAACTAGGGTTTACACCCATTGTTGTTGCTCCTGGTCGCCCATACGCACACACAAACACTAAGTGTGTGTATTGTGTTTTATTTAATTTATTTAATTTATTTTAATAAAACAAGTTTCCCACTTGGCAATCTTAGTCCCTCAAGTTTAGTTTTAATTAATTTTGACCACAAATCCGTGTTCTCATTACTTATTTACATATTAAACAACTAGGTAAATTTATTCCTAGTTATTTTGTTTGCGGGTTAACTTTTCTCACCTACGGTACTTTACTCGTCTTTTAATATTAACGTGTTTGATTGCCAAACCCGTTTTCGGGGTGTTACAAAATCAAAGTCTTTAATTGGATTCTTTGTGTGCTTTAATACGTATGTTATGATTCAATATGACCAAACCAAATCCTTATAAGATATTCCTATCATCATGTTAGATTCTTGAGGATGTTTAAAGTACTAATTGAATCCCTTGATTGGATTCCTTGTGTACTTTAAATGCATATATACAAGTTGATGAAGGAGTTAATGACCAAGTTGACGATTATGTGATTATGTGTTTAGTTAATTCAAATGCTCACTATCCAAATCCTTGTAGAATCTTCCAAATTTTCATATGATAGATTCTTAGAAGGATATCCAAAGTACAATCTTAAATCCTTAAGGGGATTTTCTATGCAAATAGTCAGACCCTTGGATTCCAAAGTGCTATTCCAAAACTATTATTTGATTCAAAGTTAAAGAGATCCTTTGGTGGTCTATTTAAAGAGATCGTACGTTGATCTAGTTAAAGAGATCATGTGTTGATCTAATTAAAGAGATCGTTCGTTGATCTAGTTAAAGAGACCCTTTGGTGATCTAGTCAAGTCATTACATGTTTGTTCGATTGATTTTCCCCTACATATAATCATATGAACTGTGCGGACTGTGCAAGAAATTACGTAATTATGGATGCTTACATAATTATGGAATTCAGTGCACAGAAACCACGGCAAGTTTTGTCATGTGTTAAGACCTATCGTGATGAGAATAACGAAACAAGAACAATGTAAAAAGGGCATGGAGGATACGTCGCTAGTACTTCCTATATATAAGTGTTCCTTATTAATTGCAAGTGTAGCATTATTTAAGTTGCTAGAAGTCCTGGACCTTGACTAATGTTGTTATTCTTACACTCTCCAACTCCAACTTCGAACATACACACAAGTTTCCTATAATAGTATTCATAGGAAACATTCTTCCATCCATTGTTCGAAACTCCAAAGTTCCTACTTTCCTCACATTTTGCTACAACAAGGACATCACTTTGACATTAACTTGGCGCTCTTGAGTTTCGGTACAATCGTAAACCTATATATCGGAATGAAGTTAAATCCTTCAGATCTGAACTCTTTCTGATAGACAACAGACGAGTACAATAAACAAATTCGCTGAAAATCCAAACGTGGCCCAGAGTTTTACTTAGGGAACGGAGGATTTATTTGAAAGCGAAACAATCACATCTATTTTCACAAGTTTCTTCTAAAATTAAATTTCGGGAAGAAATTTCCTACAGTAGGGGAGACTGTGACATTTGTGTTTCATTCTCGGGATTTGTATAATTACATGTGACATTTAAACATTTCAATCCTTGTACGATTTCGAACTCTCGAGAAGCTTTTTTGGAAGTTTACGTAAACTGTTACGCAAACGTAATCAGTTTAACGCAACGTACACTCGGGAACAGTGACATAAGCTAAACATACCCTAAATATCCTTTACATAACTTAGAAATAAGTTTTAAAGGGTTCGGTATGTCGAAAACAAGTTTATACGATCACAAGGACTATTTACGACAAACTACGAAAGTCTGTCGATTCTCGTAGCAACGTACACTCTGAAACAAGTTCATAAGCTAAAGATACCCTAAATACCCTTAACATAGCTTAGAAATAAGTTTTGGAGGGTTCGATATGTGAAAATATGCTTATTTGATCACAGGGACTAAAAGCGTCAAAACTGCGAAAGTATGCAAATTCGCGCATATTCTACATTCAGACCATATACTCACATCCAAAAAATTTTGTAATCATTAAAATATTTTATTATAGTGATGAGCATGCAAAAATGTCCTTCGTTGCATAATTTGGATCGTTTTCGCCTCTGTTCGAGCTTTCGTCGTAATTAAGCGCAAAACGCGACCGTACGACCAAATGAACCAACACCCACAATATTTCCAAGCATATTTCAAGTCCCCTATGCTTTAACATCCTTGTAAAGCCTTAAAATTGGGTTAACGGGGGTTAAACGCGTCGAAAAACAAGTTTAGGGGCTGCAGGGACCATTTGTGCCAAAAATTGAAACCTGACCTGGACTCTCTGGCCTGGGGCGAGAGACAAGCCCAAGTCTCTCGTGGGGTGCAAGATACTTCAGATACAAAAACTTGTTTTTTTTTCAAATCAGCTTGCTACCTTTGTTTTCATAGTTAGTTTTCTCAAACTTGTGGGCTTCTTGTGTGATCACCAAGCCTTCAATTCCTGGCCAAACACTTGTAATGATCCTACACTTGCTTGAGCAATACACAAAACACATGGCAAGATCTTATGGTTGCAAGAACACTATAAATACCCACCTCCATTTCACTTCCAACTTGCTCAATTCTTTTCTTCTTCCTCATCTGCTCTAATTGAAGGCTACCACCTTGTTGGAGGCTTTCTAATTAAGTTTTCTTCATCCAAGAACACAAGTGAGTGTTCTAACTAGTCTTGTTTGTTTGTTTTTGGCTATTTCAAGCTAAAAGTCAAACAGTGTTTGACTTTCGGCTTTGACCATGAATTGGTCAAATCAAAGTTCAATTGAACTTTGCAACGTGATCGTAATCACGATGGATATAATCCCTTATGATTATACCTACTGATTACCACGTTGACTATTCGAAGTGACGAGTCAAAGTTTAAGTCAAAATTCATGATTATGTGCATTTTACGACGGAACTATTTTCGGGTATCAAAACATTTTGTTTTGATACTAAATCAGTTTTCCAACTTAGTTAAACATGTTTTGACATGTTTAACTCGTCACTTCTATTTAATTGCTTACTTAAGGTCGTAAGTCGAGTGGTTTGACCACCGCTTTGACTTTCGAATCCGACCTGTTTGGTCGATCTTTAGAATCCGACGTTTTAGCTCACGCAGAAATTCATTTTAAGCATATGTAACCAAATTTTTGACTCTTAAACTGATATTGCAACTTTATTAAGCATGTTTAGGCATATAAGACTTAGCATAGGACTTGTTTAACCATCCAAACGCGTAGTTACGCAAATGACAAGTTATAGTAGCGTAAACTACTTTAACGGGTCATAACGGGTCAAAAGCACTTAGGATTCATTCCAAATCAGAATGTAGACTTTGTTAAACCATTTCATATGAGTTCGAACACTCATTTGGTTTACAAGATCTCATTCTTTCTGATTCCCCCGATTATGTACCGTTACTTTAACATAGTTACCCGATGTTAGGGCACATTTGGACACATTTGAAGCTTTGGTATTTCACTTGATTCAATGATACTTTGCAATCCTAAGTGAGTACATATTCCCCTCTTTTACATTTTCAAATGTTTTGGGGTGATTCATATGTGCCTATTCACTATTTTCATGATTTCAAGATATATGATTTTACATGCTTAGTACATATCCTTTGACAAATTGATACTGTCATTAACAATGATCAAGCTGATTGGTAGTACGATATAGCGCATATAGGTTTTGCCTTCGTGGTAAATCTATTGGTAGTACGTTGTACGGAATGTCAGAAACCAAAGCTTAAACCAAATAGATTTTGCCTTCGTGGTAAATCTATAGTCACCAAAGTTTAGTTTGATACACTAGGTTTGAATGTATTGCCAAACGTCCACAATGTGTTTTTACAAATGCTTTCCAATTAAGCCATAAAAACTTATCTTTGTTGATATCCTAAACCAAAGTATATTTTGATATACTACCAAAGCATAGTTTGATATGCTATCTTTTTAAACCAAAGTATAGTTTGATATACTACCAAATCACAGTTTAAGTATATTTCGATATACTTCCAAAGCATAGTTTGATATGCTCCCAATGTAATGTTGTTTACTAAAGTATAGTTTGATATACTACCGACTCTGTTATTTCCTAAACCAAAGTATATGTGATATACTACTAAAGCATAGCTTGATATGTTATTTTCAAACCAAAGCATAGTTTGATATTCTATTTTCAAGCCAAAGTATAATTTGAGATACTATTAATTATGTTAATTCCAAAACCAAAGCATAGTTTAATATGTTATTTCCAAACCAAAGTATAATTTGATATACTACCGATGCTTTCATTCTTAAACCAAAGTATACTTTTGATATACTACCAAATTTATTATTTCATTAACCAAAGTATATTTTGATATACTATCAATTCAACTATTTCAAAACTGAAGTATATTTTGATATACTACTTATCCTATTATTTCAAAATCAAAGTATATCTCGTATATACTACAAACCTTTTTACCAAAACAAAGCATTTTAGAAACCAAACTTTTGTCAAGGATTCATGGCTATTTTTGTAAACATATAATCTTTTCTTATATTATCCAAAGCCATGAATCTAATTCACAAAACCTATGTTGCTCACAAACATTTTTATGCTGACGTTTTATTTTCACATATGTTTCAGGTTCCATTATGTGACGATTGATGATTGCTTGCTTCACATAGGATGGACGCGAGTCTTAGTGACTTTAAAACTTGAAAGACAATTGTTCATACTTATTCGAATTGTTTTAAAACAATGAATCTATTAACGAAATAAAACAAAACTTCAAATACCATGTGGTGTGAAACAATGATTATGTGACATGACTCCCCGACGTTTCTGCCGCGGTTTGTTGTATTACGCGGTCGGGGTGTTACAGATTTCACACCCTTCGCACTAAGGGACTGTTTCATGTATTTTCGTTTTGATTTCTTTTTTGTTTAATTCAAGTTCATCTGTATTTCAATTATTGAAGTCACGTCAGGTTTACCATCCTCAATATGGACGAATCTGAGTCGTGACAGAAGTGTGAATCGTGGAAACCTTGGCTTTCCAACCTAGTTCCACCACCTCATTTGACTGTTTGAACATTTTATTTATTGTTTACACTTTTACGGCAACTACTACTACTACTACTGTTTGATGTTGAAATCAGTTTACGACTGAGTTTTAAGCACAAAACAGAACCATTCGCACGAATGGATACCATTCGCACGAATGGATACCATTCGCAATAAGGGCCCTTTCGCACGAAGGGCCCATTCGCACGAAGGGTCCAGTACTTGTCTTATTTTGCACTTTTTCGTACTTTAAATCTGATCTGAACCCGTTATCATATCAGAATACTCACACCTTTGTTTACCCATTTCAGGGTGTCCTCGGTGTACCGACCCTCAACTCATTAGCTCTTAGTTTCGTGTAAATCTACGCAAAACTGTGAGTATACTCGATCCCATTTTCATTTTATACACTTTGGGTGCAACATGTACAACTATACAAAAACACGCAACAGTATTAAACTTGTTACAAAATCATACTCTATCCACTATTTAACACGAGACTTGTTTATACTTGTTAATCTCGCATGCTATGTTTACACGTGTCTATATGCTGAAATATCCTCAAAATTCATAATAATAATAATAATAATAATAATAATAATAAAGGTTAAGTTAAATATATATATATATATATATATAAAGAAAATAAATATTACCGTTAAAATTTTAATATCAGAATGTTATATTACAATATATAATCATATTATTGTTATAGTTCTTAAAAGTTGGAAAAAATTTACGTAGAACGAGTAATTCGAAAAATTAAAATAGCTTCCATAAGTATAATAAATAAAGTTATAATATTCTTAAACGAGATTCCTAGATACAGTAACTATATTAAAACATGAAGTTGGGTTGATACTTGGTGTCTTCCAATACTCAAGTAAATTTATCCTATAAAGATCTAACAGGTGTCATTCATATCTATTTTATTCTTACTTATGAAGGAATTTTCAACATATACAAACCACATGGCAGGGAATAGTATCACCCTGCTATTGGTTCAAATAGACGTCCGCCCCTCCCCTATTAGACCAACCAATTTATTACTTTATACACATTTTAAAATTACGTTTTTACCTTAGAATAGTGTTTTTCTGCCATTGGTTCAAATGGACGGTGAGCAATACCAATTGGACAAAACAGTTTATTATTTTATACCCAATTTAAAATTACGTTTTTGCCCCAGTTAAAAAATACGGTTTTGCCTCAACTTCAAAATACATTTACACATTTGCCCCGAGCTAAAAAATACGATTTCGCCCTCGGTAAAAAAATTATGCTTTAACCCTCAGCAAAAATTACGTTTTCACCCCAGTTCAAAATAAATTTTGTTTTCCCCCCGACTTAGAATTACGAATTTACACCATTTTATTATTTTATACCTACTTTAAAATTACGGTTTTGCCCACAGTTTAAAATTACGCATTTGCCCCCAGTTCAAAATAAATTTATGTTTTTGCCCCTAGCTAAAATTTACGAATTTCCTCTCGGTTCAAAATTACGATATCACCCTCAATTCAAAATTACGTTTTTTCCTCCAGTGCAAAATAAAAAAATATGGCTTTCCCCTAGCTAAAAATTAGAATTTTACCCTCGGGAAAAAAATTGATTTTCCCCCAAGTAAAAATAAAAATATGACTTTGCCCCCAGCTAAAAATCGTGTCAAAGAGCTGCCTAACACTCTTTTTACTTTTTATTTCTAGCAAAACTAAAGTACTGTTTTTTTAATTGATTGAGAATTATTCGGTCATCGCCCCGCAACGCGGGCGGGGCATCACCTAGTGTGATTATATAAGACAAGTCATCGAAATCCTTCATCTTACACACCCTAACTACATACATATGTATATCTTCAGTAAACTCTAGATGAATGAGCCAATTTATTTTCCGACCACAACGAACTGACCCGGAAGCATTAAAACCAGACCCTTGTCCGTTATCTCTACTCCATAGCCATCTCTCTACCACCTTTCGACCACCAAACTAACGTTACAACTCAATCGATATTCTCCGGCGAACCAAAAAATAAACCAAACCAAAACACCAAAGAGATAACCATGTTACCTAACTTCACCCTGTGGCCTGTGAATAATCTCTGATCACGTATTTACGTCGTAAACCTTCTTGTTTTCCGGCCAACCTTCAGAGAAGAACCAATGACATCAAGGTATATTCTATGATAGTTTTCGATAATTAAACAAACATAAATCTCGTTGAACTATTAAGCTTGAAATCCTTAAAAGTTAAAAGATATGGTCTAGGGTTCAAAGCATGTTTTGTGTTTACTGTTACTTTTGTTTATTTTTACACTTTGCCATTGAATCACAAAATTTTGTTTCACATAATTAATTTGATAGTTTAAAACCCCTTTTATAAACTGGACTGATTCAATGTCTTTTATCTTCCAAAACATTATTAGTCATTTGGATTTAACCCTTCTTTGTTTTAAACTGGTTAAAACAAAAGGGAGAATCTGCTAGTTTATAAAGTTAATTTTGTTTTGTCCAAAGATAATTTGATTTCTAAATTTAAAAAAAAGCTATTCTATTTTAAATTGACTTCAAAATATAAAACCCGCATGCTTTCATCTTTCACATCAAGAAGAAGATGAGTTAATTAATATTTTATTATTTAATAACTTGACCTACTAACTCGATAAGTGTGGTATATTCATTCTCAAAAGTTTAGATATTAATTAATACTAGTGGGAAACCCGCACGTTGCGGCGGAGTCAACAATTTACAGTGTTGTACTCATTTTCCTTTTGTTTATCAGTTGTTTTGGTTTTTTTTGTTAGGCTCTCAATTACTTAAAAGAATTGGTAATAACATCCCGCAAGTTGCCGTAGATCAAGCCATTGAAAATGGAAACATGAATTTGAGCCTATCATGAATCTTTATTGCATAAATAAAAAATAGCAATACTGTCCCCATTGTTGTGAAACAACGGTCTATTAGCAACATGAGAACAAGACGATAAAGATCAAGTAGAAAAAGAGAATATGAAGAATGTGAATTCTTATTCATTGAGTTGTCAACATACAATACAAAGAACCTCTATATATATTGCTCTTACATTAATACAAAGGTAATAAATATATGGAGGTTACATATGTGGAGAGTCACCACATTATGATGCATTCATAACACTCCCCCTTGACTATCCACATGTTGAGATATAACAGTCTACTGTTCTTTTAATACGCTAGGTGATGCTGCCTCGTTAAAAACCTTACTAGGAAAACCCAGTGGGATAAAACCATAGCTAAGGAAAAAAGAGTGCAGCACGTATTTCCCCCTGATACTTTTGGATCAGGTGTGTTGCCTCATTAAAAACCTTACTAAGAAAACCCATTGGGATAAAACTTAGTTAAGGGAAAAAGAGTGCAACTTGAGTAAATCTCCCCCTCATTATAATATGTATCCTTTAAGTAAAGTGTCCATCATCCTCGAAAGTTGCTCAAAACTTTTGTAGAATGATTTGTCGTTTGATGCCTTAAAGTGCAATCATTTATATTGAGTAATGTTGTAAAATCTTCTTGTGAGACTTCTAGTGCTTCCTCTTGCGAACAAATACCATAAGATCCAAGACTATTTGTGTTACATTCTTTATATCTACAAGACTAACAGAACTAGCTTTCATGGGTTAGTAAAATATAGACATATATCATTCTTACCTTTAGGGTATCGACATATCTGCTTTACCATTCAAATGTCTTCTCATTGGATATGTGCTATATCATATTGATCAATTCAAATAAAAAAATATATATTATCATGCATAGCTAGAAAGTTAAGTTAATGCACAATTGCACTTTAGCCATAGTACTTTTGAAATGAGAATCTCTACTTTGGTAGGAGATGATAATAATCATTTCTTATAAAACGTGTCTGAACAACCTTTGACATACTATAAGGTTGAGCTCTCTACATACTAAAATGTCCCCACCAACATCTTCTAGATGTAGTTTGATAGATGAATAAAAGTATGATTACAAATATATTCGAACTTCAAGTCGAGTAATAATTAGACTGTGCTAGGGTCATAAAAAAATCCCCTTCTAAAAGCTCGCCAGTTTCTCTTGATGATGCTTAGACATCATCACTCTAAATTGCGATTATAGTGAACTTTTAAGAAAGAACATTTGATAAAGATGGATACTATTATCAAACTTATATTGCTCTTTATCATAATATATCATGAGTTATACAACACTCAACTTAACTATTTTAGTTCATATTATCTTTAACTTTATAAAGATACATTCTTGAGGACTTCAAATCAATGCTTCAGGCATTTGCAATCATATACATACTTCTTTCAACTTTGAAAAACAATGTATGTGCATTCACTCTTTAGGAGTTCTATTACATATACCTCCTCATTGATTTCTATATCGTATGCAAGGACGTCTTTGAATATTTAATCCATATTGTACCATGCTTATATATTGTACATTAAGATGCCATAATAATCAGACACAAGTTTTCTATGTATAGTTATTGGTGCACAAGAATTACATCCTTAAGATGTTTCAACTAACCTTCTAAGCACTTAAATGCTTTACGATACTCATCAGGAGTTCCAATTATATTCAACGTATTCAAATATGAATTTGTATACAACGATCATATCGTTCTCGAGAACTCATTTTACATGATTTTTTATAATTCAAATCCTTGAGGGACTTTCATGTAAACTTTTTAGTATCAAGTGATACATAACATTCATAAGACGCATATCAATTCTCTCTTTATATTACCAGACTAATAAAATATTGGAAAGTCATTACATCCACCACTAGAGAATGTGTCTCATTATAATCAATCATGGGTTTTTTGTGAAAATCCTTGTGCACCATATTAGCCTTATCTCATTTAATTTTATTTTCACATGATTCGCATAAAATCCCCATTAATATCCAACATACTTTACAAATTCAGTTGTATGGACTGTTGGTCTGAAACTTTCCATTTCATTAGAGAATTTGAATCTGCCATACTTTACGTCTTTCCATTTTGGCCAATCATTTATGTATTTTCATTCATAGGCAGATCTTAAATCTTGATCCTCGTCATTTCATCATTTCAAGCGCTATATTATATACAAAAGTATAACGACGTCGGTTTTGTTTCGATTCCATACATATCTTAGACATGATACAGCTTATCGAGATCTATTTATTTTCAGGTACCTGAGGTTCTTCTTGAACCATCATGTCTACTGTCTCTTCAGGAGATCTTATTACTATAACCTCGACTTGACCATCTTAATTACTTGCTCCAATTTTCGAGGAATTTTATTATTGGAATCAACTAGTCTACCATGTTTTAGGCATGCAATAGACTCATTACAAAATATGTGGTTGTTCTTCTGGAACACTCATCTTAATTGGAGCATTAGCAGTTGGTATATGTGACATAGTCACCTTCTTAAGGTCAGTGAATGCGCCTGGTAATGGATTCGCTAATCTTTGTAATTGAGCTTTCCTTTGAACTTCTGGTTCATACTTTTAGTTTTGAGGATCAATGATAATTCATACTAACTCATTTATTTTCCAACTGCTTATTTTTATCTCCCCCTGATGTTGGAAATGTTAATCCATTGAGATGGATATCAATTAATTCGTTATCATGTATTCCCAACCACCTTTTAAGGTCCCTTTTTTTTTGCGTAGTGGTGGATCAATTTCAATATATACCGCACAACCAAAATCTTAGAAAGGACATCTTTGGTTCCTGACCAAAAACCAACTATAATTGGGGAGAAACTATTACAACATATTGGCTTGATGTGAATTAATTTTATTTCATGTAAAATTACATGTACTCATATATAAACATGAACTTGCTCTCATGATTATTGGCTTTGCTATCAATCGTAGACGTTCAGTGATCGTCTTAACAAAAGCAATTCGTGTATGAACATAATCTACAGGAAGTTCAACACTTATTCCGTCGATCATTAATAGCTAGGGAAATAAACTTATCGTCAATACTAATAAATACATGCAATCTGGAATATCGTGCTTGCTATCTTATTAGCTAAGCCATAAATTCCACAAACATCATGTTGTGAATTTGATAACCATTTAGACGATGCATCGATTTAAAACACTAAATGGTATCTCATTTCCAGAATATTTAGGGATACACACCCTTAATTTGCAAATAAACAATTTCCCTTAAGAGCAAACATAATGTCCTATATGCTAGAAGAATCTTTAAGTTCTTCATTATTTTTCACATCATCATTGATTCGGTGTGGTCTAACCGGTCATGCCAATAAAGTAAATAATCATGGTCCATAAACTTTTGGTTTATGATCGTATATATATTACTTGCACATATGCTAGTACAAGACATAAGACACGAGATAATGTATAAACTATCATGTTATATCACCATCATTATTTCCACATATCATTCGCATATTATCGCTCCCTTTTTTTTACCACTTGTGATGGTCAATCTCATTATTAACTTGGCTATCGTTTAATTTCTAATGGTCGATCTCATTATTACAATGACCATTTGGGAAACAAAATAAGCAAAATAAGTTTCATAACTTTTCATTATTTACTCAGTCACACGAATATAAAATTATTTCAATTTTTCATACTCTCATAATGATACTGCTACTTCAGGAGCGTAACTCACGTGTGATAAATGGGAATTCATATTTCCAGATTTTGCACTTAATAATTCTCTTCACATCATAATATACATCGTAATATGAATTTGAAAGTAATCAAATGACCGAGTCATGTATTATCGGTTTAAAACTTTATGATAATTAGATTTAGGGAGTAGGACACTTCGAGTATCATACTAAGTATATATACAATCTTTTGTGAGATTGACAATTAACCACAACATTATGATCAGAACTTAACTCACTCAAAGCAAAAGTTCTTATTCAAATATAGTGTTAACAAAGTTGTGGTATCAAAAACTCACGATCTAAAAACTTCTTGTGCATTGATATTTTCCTAATTCATTTGGGATTATATCATACTCACATAAACCTATGTTAATTTGATAACACAGTTTGACCATCTGCAAAACCTTTGTTTATTTTGCATAGAACAACAATTACTCCTAAAAGCAAAACCTTTGTTTATTTGACATAAAACAACAGTTACTCCTAAAAGAATGGAATTTAATAATTTGTTGTATAGTCTAGGGTTAAAAAAAACATATCAAAAGATAATAAATAATTTGTAAAGCTCTAAAAAAAACCTCGGATAAAATCATATATATGTAATCCAAGATATATAGAACCTTTCAAATTAAAAGCTTTCACGCATAAGTGGTACCCAAGATATATAGAACCTTTCAAATTTCTAAATATATATTACTCAATTTATAAAAATCAATATAAATTAATAACATTAAAAATGAGACCAAAATATCACACTTTAAATTTACTAATGATGTAACTGATGGGTGTTTGAAAAACCTTTAAAGCCTTAAAAGGAATCATTAAATATCACACTTTAAATTACTAATGATGTAACTCATGGGTGTTTGAAAAACCTTTAAAGCCTTAAAAAGAATCATTAATTTATACAATTCACCACATTCTTATTTATTCTTATTTATCCCCATATTATTCAAACAAAATTAATAGACATGCTTAAATATAACATTATGGATAAAACATAGGATCAATACCTTAAAATATAAAATAGCATATAGAATTCATGAATAGCCATGAATGTTTACAAAAGTACTTATTATTTCCTTTTTTTTTCAATAACTTAAAATGTAAAATTGCTTATTCTATCAACAAACTAAAAAAAACTTTTTCATTATCCATAACATCTCATCAATATTAAATATGAATGGGTAATCTCACAAAAAGATATTACCTTGGATTATAGATAGACTTCTAAAATAATCAAACTGTATCCATTTATCGATTATATATAAACTTTTAAAATAATTAAATTGTATTCATTTAGCATCGCCAGTTCTATAACCAGTTTACGATTTAATATTGGGTATTAATGAAAATATAATAATAGAGATTTATTTGAGTCGGTTTACTATTTAATTCAAATAAATTAAGGGACTTTGATCAAAAACCAAAAACGGTGTCCCTTCCCTTCTTTTCAGTGATACTAAACGAAACCCCTAACGTGATCTTATTTGTTAGATTTTATGATTAAGAAACCCGATCAGGTTATAAAAATCATTCACCAAAGTATTATTTTCATAAAGATTTGAGCAACTATAGATAATACCTAGCTATAACAAAACAAATTTTTCATCCAAATCCCACCAGCAAAGAGAATATAATCCTTCAAAAACTAATAATGGAAGCCAATTTTGCAGATGAACAAAGGTGGGTTATGTAACACCTCGAAAATTTACGTCCAATAATGTGTTGACACGTGTCATGGGCTTTGAATATGTGAAAACAAACTTTAGAGGGACTAAAGTTGACAAACAGTGAAACTATGTGAATATAAGGGTTCAAAGTGTCAACAATGGATAAATAGACTCTAAAATAACCCTACATGGTGTTTATAATCTTAAACGGGTAGATCATGGATCATACGAAGCGAAAAATGAAAGAAAGTGAGAAATTACAAACTACAGGGACTAAAAGTGTCAACATGTTGAAATCATACCTCTGAGTGATCTTTTGGCAAACCCGAAACTTTGTAATGATAAAATATACTCACGAGAATATATGATAAAAATTTCATGAAGTTTCGTTATCGTATGAGAAAGTTATGGCCAAAACCGTACAAGAAAGGTTAATTGCGTTATCGTGAATTTCGTGACTTTTCGGGTAAGCGCAAAGCGAACCGAGGACTTTGCCATGTTTATAAAAGTCCCAAGGTTTATAAAAATCAGATTTCAAGGGTTTAGAGTGCGAATAAATAGCTTAATCACGTATCGAAAGAAGAGGGACTGAAATGTAAAACTTTGAAACTTGATAAGCTGATAAACCAGTCGCTCGCGTAGCGCGAGACTTAGGACTTCAGCCGTCGCGCTACGCGACGGCCTATGCTGGGCAGAAAACGCGAATTAACCTACAGCTGCCAGTCAGGTCTGTTTTGTGAGTTGTTTACAGCTATAACCGACTCAAGGCTTTCACCAATCAGCTTACATGCATCCTAGGACCCTTGGACACTCTTTATAACCTCTGTAAACATCTGTGGAAGCCTTATTTCAGATCAAACTTTCTTAAAAATCACCATAGTTGCAACATTCAAGAACACTTGAAACTTCAAAAATTCACAAGACCTTTCCTGGAGCTTTCTGAGCATCAAAGCTACTTCCTAGTGATCTCTAAGCTTGTTTAGGACCATTGTAAGTATTTATATCATCCTCTAATCCATTCTAGCTTAGTGTTCTTACTAAAAGTCAAACATATCGTAAATATAGTTTGACTTTTCGATTAAACGAATTTGGCTCTGTCATTTCTCAAATTGAAACCACTTATAAGTTGGTATTTATGTGGGAAACAAACCCTCAAAAGGGTATTCTCTGATTCCCACTCTAAGCATGCTATTTGTCGAGTCAAAGTTGTTCTTAAAAAGTCAACAGAAATTGTTCTTGTGAAATATAGCATAAATGGTAATGTAGATGACATGCAATCAGTTTGATCATCAAAAATAGCTTTATAATGAATGTAAGAATATGTCTTACCATGATCAACTCGACAATCTTTGGTGTAAACCCGGATTGGAACCGAAAGTCTTATAAAACGACTTTTTCGTTGACTCTCGATTCGGATCCGTGCATGCATGTTTGAGATCTGTATTAGAGTTTATTTTTGACCATTTTTATTTATGTATGACTCTCTGGAATTTTTAGAACTTGAGTCTATGCTTAACCGATTCGTATGCATGTTTCCAAGTTATGCTTAAAGTTGACTATTTTGCCCTTTTTGATATAAAACGTGATTTTGGAAAAGTGAAAGAGTAGCAATCTTTATTACTAATTTATAAACTTGCACCGAAAATTTGAGATCAGTTGGTGGTCCAGATTTTGAGTTATGGCCGATATCGTAAAACTATATCTTTATGTACATAAACGGAGCTTTTAGCGTATAACCTATTTAAGGCCACTTTTTGGTATAAAACTTTTTACCCACTGATGTTATATAATATTTTGGGATTTTTGATGATTTTTATTTAATTTTTGGCTGATCGTTTCATAGGTCGCTAAGTTGATTCGGTTAAATACCGATTTTGCCCTTTTAGCCATAAAACGAGTTTTATAAATCCGATTGACCCCAAACCACTTCCTACTGATTTTATTTATTAAATAAAGTATGTTGAGCCTTCTGGAAGTATAAAAATCTCAGCTTTCTTTTACAAGCCCGGAAACGGCTCCAAATCGCCTTTTTAGGCATTTCTAACGCATAGTATATCCTATAACCATATTAAACATATAAGACTTATATTTACTGATGTGTTTAACATATTTTTATAAGATAACAGTAAGTACAAGGTTATAAACTCAGATTTCCAAGTTTGACATTTTTAGCCTTTGTTAAATCACCAAAATGCCCCTAAGGCGCATAGTCTTGTTTTAAATGATAAGTTTTGCTTACGGGTCATACCATACTGTTATAACATGATAAGTTAAGTATATTTACTGTATAATTCAGACCCGTAACTCAGATTTGCAAATAAGATCTTTTATAATCTTTTAAATGACCAAAATGCCCCTATGAGGCATAAATTGAGTTTAAATACATTCCGGGCATAATAGAAATTAATTTGCTGATATTTTAACATATTTAAAGCATATCAACTCAGGAAACGTGCATACGACTCCCATGGTCGCCCGTAACGCACTTTTCGCGTTCGGTTCGGTTTATGTAACTAGTTTACATGAATTGACCGAAACGGGTCAAACATTATCATTTTTGTCTCAAAATCCAGAATGTGTTTAGTAAACCCATATTATACAAGTCTTCAAACTTGTCGGGTCAAATTCACATTCCATCCGGTCTTCGCTTAGTCATGCGTTCAAACCGTATTTTACCTCAAGACTAACCGGTCTAAGCTTAGGCTAAATTAAAGACCCGTTAGCATTCTAATTAGTTATTTATACCATCATTCCAGACTAGAGAATTCCGGTAAATGGTACCTACGCTTACTTAAGTGAATACGGCTGAGTTATTAGATTCTTGCTATTTAAGACAGGAGCTAGCTCAGGTAAATACTCTTAACTTATTTTCCCTATACGGGCTTGGAATACGGTATAATAATACCGCTTGGTCGGGTATTGAATATTTAATCTTATTATGGTTAAATTATTGAGGTAACCCGGTTTAATCTGTATTGTTTGAAATAAAAGCCTTTAGGGGTTAATGACCATGTCCCGGATATCCCTGACATCATTGTATTATAAAATGGCCACGTCTTAGGTACGGGGTGTAGGCATACACCTGACAGTTACTAAGTAATAACGGTATCTCACTCTCTTGTGGGCCTATACTTGTGGCGTGTCTGTTAATCTTGACTCGGTTTCTACATCGGGCCCTGAACGTATAACGAACATGTAAATCTGTATACAAGGTTATAACTATAATTGTTCCAAGTTAAAAAGGTTAATTATGCCTCTGTGCAGTTTAATCAAATTATAAAAGATATTTTGTGCCACGTGCATTCAAATCAATTTTCTCAAACTCTTTTCAAATGAGTCGGTTGAGTGTATTTACCAGTGAAAACTGACGTATTTTCCAAAAAGGTTAAGTGACAGGTACTGAACGTAATTGGCTGGAAGCTCAGGGCGCTAATAAGAAATCTTGCAAGTTCTAGGCGTCTAAAGTCTGTTGAATAAGTGATATGTTTTAAGATCCGCCTGTGGATCCTTTACTTCCCGTTGTAATACTTTGATATTACGTTATATTCAGATTGTAATATATATTTATCTTTTGCTTCCGCTGTGCATTTATATATTGTGTTGTTTGACTATGATGACATCAACTACGTCACGATACTCCCCACCGGGCCCACCGGTGACACGTGGAAAATAGGGGTGTGACAGGTTACAATAAAAAAATAACCTAAAATTGAAGAAAAAGATTTACCGAAATCATGTAAACATACCTGATTTATTAGCGGAGTATCTCCGAAATCCATTGTAAATTCCTTCCTTATTATTCCACCATTATCAAGAAAGTCACTTCTAATTCAAGTGGCTATAACAGCAACGAACTTGTGATAGTTATTTTTTCCGTTATTCTATAAACGTAGCGGCATCAAGTGACGTTAGACGATGGGTTCAAAGTGAAACGGTATACAAAGAACAATGAGCAAACTCGTGCTGATAACGTGTTGTGAAACAACGGTCTATTAGCAACATGAGAACAAGACTATAGAGATCAAGTAGAAAAGAGAATATGGATAATGTGAATTCTTATTCATTGAGTTGTCAACATACAATACAAAGAACCTCTATATATATTGTTCTTACATTAATACAAAGGTAATAAATATATGGAGGTTACATATGTGGAGAGTCACCACATTATGATGCATTCATAACACCCATTTCATTTTTCATTATCTGCAATAGCATAAACTTTCATTTTCTCCCCTTAACATCATTGTTAGCCGCTTATTCAAGCAAATTCGAAATAGAATCTTTATGTCTCTACATTTAATGGACTCATGGCCATTTTGTTAGCTTTACAATTTGTTGTTGATGTGGTAAATGACAAAACAAACTTCTTCACTTCACTTCAGTCCTACTACACATTCACAAAATGATAGTTACTTACATATAAATACAGTTTAAAAAATAATATCATCCAATTAATCATGCAAAACCTACATTTTCTTCCTGAGATCTATTGAAAGATTTAATGAAAAAATGACTTGCAGAGTCACAGTTCATGTTATAACATAACCTTTTCATCTAATAATCAACTTTAGCAAACGGAAACCATCAAACTTCACATATAATCAATTTTATAATTTAACGTGTAATCGTGTACTTTGATGTCTATTGGCAAATATATATATAGCATTGATCCACAAATTTCAGCATACATGTGATGGATGATGCTTAAAAGTGTGATGGATGAGGCTTAAAAGTCCTAAAAACTATTAATAATTTAAAAAAAATCCGTTAGTAAGAATAAAGTAAAACCTTGTCTAACTTCCTAGTCTGAGTGTAGAATTTAATGACGGGTAGAGTATAAGCTTCAATCACTATTAAGGCATTCCATTGTGGTATCAATGTTATCATCGACCTGCCCCTTTCACAATCATAAGAGTTTGATATATTTTGCATATTTATACATAAAACTAAACTTTAAGTTGGAAAATGAAAAAAAAACTAACCTGGTACAATGACGAGTGAACGTCCAGCTGGTTGCAACAGCCTCCTATATCACTTTATTCAATAGTTAGATCACATTATACTTTTATTTACCTTTGTGAGACCTGAAAGGCCACCATGAGGCTCTTTGAATACGTTCTGAATATCCAATAGCATTTCAAAGGGGTTAAAGCAATCAAAATCTTCATAAGATTAAGCCAGTTGTTTCATATCACATTCAAAATTATAACCTACACAACACCATATATGGGTTGACTTGGTTGTGTTTTATCAAAAGTGGGTCAAATAAACAACATTAGCCTAAAGGGAAAAGGGTTGAAAGCTGTCCAAAGTCAAATTTATAAAATACACATAAATATTAATAAGGATTTATTCTTATTTTTAAGGCGATGTGTTCACACACCAATTAACCACTCAATCGAACAAACAAACAAACCGAGTGACTAACTGTTACCTCCATTCAATCGGTCACCGCGGGAAGTTATGTTATTTGACGCATAATGGTGGATTTCATGTAATTTATTTATAAGACCAATTTGCTAAGGCAATTGATACATCAATTCACAAACAATTGAGTATAAACCAAAGAAGTAAGATAAGAAAAACAACAATATAAGAGATAGGAGACTAACTACATTATGGAAACGTAAATCATTAGAAGACTACATATCATGTTCTAAAAACGAACACCCCAAAATGTAAAGTGATGATATTTACCAGCATCAGATACAAGTTATAAAATAGAGAGAACTGCGATCCTTATCAAGTTGCTAAGATGATCTGTATTTTGATTAGAAAGAAAAAAGGTATTATTTATACCAAGATTGTACATGTAGATATTACTGGTGATCAATATCACATTATCAAAGAGAAGATTCCAAATAGTTATCTCTATAGATTTAAAATGAAGACAATAAATAAATGATAACTTAAAGATGAGTTAGTTAATGTTCACCCGAATTGCTATAATCATTTTGTTTGTATGATGTCATTCATCATCAAAGTGTTGTCCACCACATAAGCAATTTCATACTGCAACAAAATAAAAGATAAATCATGAAGTGGGAGTTTGAGAGAGTAAAAAAAAGCATGGTAGGAAATAGAGAGAGTATTCTATCACAATATGTGGGTACAAGGTTTGGCATTTACGGTTACGGATAGGAGGATCCGGAGTAACAACAACCAATATATGAGGTTGGTTAGACTGCATAAACAAAGAGAGATTAAAACTTAGAGATGTTTTTTCAGAATATATATTATTACCGGAAGAAACGTGGTACAGGGAGATCCATGATATAACCGTAGGTAAGACAAAAACATGGCCTTTTTTTTACCAGTAACAGTTATTTTAGGGATAATATATGTGGAGGCTAAACAAGTACTCAACTTTTTTCATTCAGGCAATCCATATATTGAAGCTCCTCGATAGATCACCAACCTAAGGAAGAACATGAACCTTAGTTGAAGGTCGATCCTGCACATAAGCAGAACGTGTAAATGATCATAAAAAACATAACATAAAGTCATATTTTAAGTATCTAAAAATGATAAATCACAGCGTGAGGTTGCCAATGTTCTGTCATCAGCTCGGAAATAGGTGTTAGCCTGGGTACCATGGATCCCAGCAGGAACCTGTCTTTAACCTTGGTCACCCGCTAGGTGAGGGTCTAGTGTGTCAGATGCTTTGCCCATCTTTTTTGTTAAGGTGCCATCCTTTTTGTTTCTACAAATGAAAAAATGTATGTTGTTAGTGGGAGTAAAGGGTGGATATACAAAAGTATGTTGCTACTATTTGAAATGATCCATAGTTACATAGCAGTTTCCAGCACTGAGTCAACATGATGATTAAAAGACACCCAACGTATAAGATGATTAGAACCGCTAGATTGTTTTCGTTAAAAAACGCTTGACTATTGTTCTTGAAATGGTTTCTATAATCTTATTAAACAGTAGTTAGATGGTACAGTTAAAAACGACACAGAAGAGTGTTGACACTATAATCTTATTTTGTACATGTTTGTGTTATTTGGGTATCCGGGGATTAAGGGTTGGGGCAGGTGGCTTTGGTGGTATTTTCATCTCAAACAGCATCTTGGAATAGAAGTCATCAAACGATCAATTGAGGAATACACCGTGATGTTGCTGGTTCTTAATTGTGCTAAGAGAGTTGAGACCTGGTTACATCACTTGGTTAATTTGATATGGTCCAGGCTGAATATTATGATCTTGATTCATAAGGGGAAGGATCGAAAGACTGCTGCAGTTATATTTCAAACAATGAGGCTGCTGCTGTTCAAGACCCTCGTTCGGAATGTTCGGGGCTGCCTACCAGCCGTTAAAGATTGGTATGTATCCGTTTATATGGGACGTGGCTTTCAAATGAGCAGGTTGCCGGGTCAAAATTGTTGCAGTATCTGTTGATGACACACAACCTGCGTTTGGCTGATGTTAATGAAGCCCAAACCTGGCTGATGTTTGTAAAACCCGGGCCCAGTCTCGTCTATTTGGGCTATGGAGTTCAAGTTGATCTCGGTATCAAGGCCTAGTGCTGGGGTTTATACAAGGAAGCATGGCAAAGTGAAGACTAAAGCCCATTACTTCGTTATGGGTCTGACAAACAAATGCTCGTGGACGGCCCATCTAGGGGTTAACTTGATCTCAGGTGCCATTATGTTTTTATGGCATTTAGTTGCTGGTATGATGATAAAGAAAGTGGTTTTCGACAGATTTTTCGCTGAGAAAAAAAACATGTAAGGAAATATAAATACCAATTAGCTTATGTAGACAACAGTCAAAACAGAAACAAGTTTCATCAATTTTATATCATTTTTATCCCTAAGGTTTGGCCACTTTTGAGATTTTTTGCATATGGGTCCTCGTGGTTTCAAAATCTTGTCATTTTCATCCCTGATGGCCAAACCTCGAGGGTCGAAAAAAACAGAAACAAGTTTCATCAATTTTATATCATTTTCATTCCTAAGGTTTGGCCACTTTTGCGATTTTTCGCATATGGGTCCTCGTGGTTTCAAAATCTTGTCATTTTCATCCCTGAGGGCCAAACCTCGAGGGTCGAAAGTCGCAATAAATTGCCAAACCTCATAGATGAAAATGGTATGATTTTGAAACGACGAGGACCCAGATGCGAAAAAAACAAACCTTTGGATGAAAGTCACAAAGTGGCCAAACTTCAGGGATGGAAATGATAATTTACTCATTTGAAAAAGAAAAATTACCTTCGTGAAGCAATAACCACCCGATCTCCAGAAAGTAGGAATTCGCGAGCAAGAGCTTTACCAAGCCCTCTGGTACTGCAAAAAAACAATTATGAAGTTGCGATAAACACTTTTCTATGATCAAATAATCAGATTTGAACATTTCCAATCAATTAACATGACACTTGATCTCAAACCAACTATCATTCTTGTATTATAAACTAAAATTTTATGGTTTAGAACATAATGAAAGACGGGTACCTTCCGGGAATTACAACATTTCGAGGATCGGCTCGGCTAACTTCGTCTAAAACCATGTTTGAACCAATCATGATTCCAATGATAATACCACCAACCCAACTATACCAAATCATTCATTTGACCATCTCCACCTTCAGTCAACCTTTTGGGGGCTAATTAGTTAATATTGGTTAAAAATAGAATCTTTAGCAACTAAAAGTTTTGATCATTTGCTTACCTGATAGAGTGAATTCAATCAACAAGATCACTCTAGTGCTCATCATGGTCACAATATATCTCCCAACATGAAGAGCAATCTACACATTATCAAATAGAAACATAACTAAAAGGGTACTCCATAACAACATCAGATCATATCAAAAATATAAATACAACAGTATTATAAAGAATATTTGCAAAACGCCTAATTATAACACATTCTATGCAACTATTTCATCAAAGATTTTTGTATTTTACCAAGAAACCAAATTCTAAATTTGGGTTTTTAAGCACAACTTCAGGATATATAATAATTAAAAATAAAGATTCAAACTTTGGCCATTAATGAAGTTTACAAAATCCCTAATTACATATTACACATAAATGAACAACATTATAAAAAATATTTGCAAAATCCCTGATCATTAACACAATCTATCCTACTAACTCAACAAAAAAAAATATACTTTAACACGAAACCTAATTCTAAAAATTGGGTTTTAAACACAAACTTTAACCATTAATAAAGTTTTGCAAAATCCCTGATTATGATAGAATATTAGCAAAATCCCTGATTATAACACATTCTATTGTGGAGTATATTGTGAGAAATGATTCTAATCTATCCACATACTTGATCAGCAAACAACAAAAAATTTGATACGATCTACAATAATCAAATTCACCTGACCAAATCGCCTGCTAAGGCATCTGATGCAGTGATGCTCTGCCGCAATATCCGAACCCTGTGACAGTTGGTGCGACGACTATGATGCCGGAGTGAATAAATTCCTCCTTCCATCAAGAAAAGGATTGACTCGATGAAGGTTGTGATTTAGAAACGACACTGCTCTCTTTGTCTTCTCTGGTTCTTTCTGTCTTCTCTGAATATGCAAATGGATGGCAATGGATGGTTTTGAGAAGAGAAGAATAAAGAGGACGAACTTTGGAATTCCTAACTCCTCTTCCGTTTGATTGTGAGGGACGTCTATTAAGTTTCCTGAGGGCAAAGAAGTAATGGATTTGGGGATTGTGAGTATGGGGTGTAGCTCGAATTTACTATTATACCCCTACAGTGTCTTAAACTTTTATATTCTTTACAATTTTACCCTTACAAAACAAGCATTCAGTTATTGTACATATTGCATAAAATGATGGACGCCATGTAAAATTACATGTGTGTACATTACTTCTCCTTTTTATAATAGTATAGATGCTATATAATATGTATAATTATATCATATATACTAATTATATATATATAATCGTTATGTTTTATAATTTTGTAACTCTTTTTAAGATATTTTGTTCAAAAGACAAAATTTAATTGTTTTTATAAATAAATAAATAAAGGGCTGCACAAGTAACTAAATAACAAATTTTTTTAGGTAAATAAATAAGCAAGAAATTAAAGAAATGAATCTAACATTTTGATTTCATTTACTAATAAGTAACACGTATTTAAAAAGCCACCGATAAAATTTAAATTTAAAAACCAATAAATGTAAGAATCAATTCTTAACATGATATACGTATCTATAGATTTTTGTGAACACTAGTAAACAAACTGGGATATCTTTGCAACATTATGATCGATTAAGGTGCGGACTCCTTCCTTTACTATCCATATAGTATGGGTTTTTAACCTTGTTCGTAAATCTTCATTTCAAGCTATTATTTCGTATTATCGTTTTACTAAGTTACTCTTGTTTGATTCATTCACCCGTCTTAATCAATTCTGACTCTGACTATAGTTTTAGAACCATATTACATGCCATATTATCTTTATTAAATTGTATACATTATCACATTCCTATTGATAATATGTCTGACCTGTTATATTGGATTATGGAGAAATATAAAATTATTATATGTTTACCATTTGTACTCTGATACCCGAGCACACCCCTACTTGTGGGGGTGACCACAAGCATGTCATTGCAGCATCGATGGCGTGGCACCGACTGTGACGGTGAGCCTAAATCACAGTGTCTCGTCTGTTCTGAACTCTAAGGAGTGCCGACTATATTTTTTTGAGGCGTATGGATCGATCCTAGGATATTATTAGTATTTCTGGTGGGTGGTTTGTATGATGCCCATACACCATCACACATTGGTTCAGGACTAGCTAGCCTGTTCCGCCTGTTCTGTTTATTATATATATATACATAGGTAGAGGATCCTGTAAAAAGTGCTCAAAGTGTGAGAAGTGCGAGAAGTGTATTATAACACTATATATAATACTATATAACACCATATAAACACCGTATAACAATATGTAACACCATATAATACCATATAACACTATGTAACACTATATATCATTATATAACAAATATAACACTATAGGTTGTCTGATAGCATGTCTATGATAGATGTATAGTGTTATATTTGTTATATAATGTTATATAGTGTTACATTATGTTATATGGTATTATATGGTGTTACATATTGTTATATGGTGTTATATAGTATTATATATAGTGTTATAATACACTTCTCACACTTTAGGCCCTTTTTACACTATCCTTACCCTATATATATATATAGAGTTAATTGCCATTTTAGTCCCTGTGGTTTGGGACATTTTGCCAGTTTAGTCCAAAGGTTTCATTTTTAACATCTGGATCCAAAAAGGTTTCATCGTTGCCATTTTGGTCCAACTGACTTAACCCCATCCATGCTTCTCAGTTAGTCAAAGGGTATTTTTGTCATTTTGTATATTATTTTAATTAAAGGTTTATTTTTATCATTATTAAAACCCAGTTTAATAAACCACCACAAACCAAGTTTAATATAACATCTGATTTCTCACATCTCTCTCTTTGCCACACCACCACCACATGCCCGCTCCCAACCACCACTCCCTGCCTGCACCAGTGAAACCACCCACCCCTTTACAGGATTCCAACTTCAAAACAGCTGCCTCAACACATGTAACTCACATTGCAATTTACCCAACCCCTTTTCAATTCTGACCATCATTTTAAAAAGGATTCATTCAAGTTTAATCAAAATGAGACAGAACACAGCACGATATCAAAACCACCACTCGGGGCAAACAATTTCCAATACTGGATCCTTTCAATTCCCATAATCAGTTTCAAGAAAACAAACTCATCAAAAGCTTACAATAACGTCAAATTACACAAAACCAGACTCGATTAACAACCCGAAAGTCGACCCAATAACGCACCTGATAAACTCAATACGCGAGAATCGAGGTAAAGAACCAGGTGTATGGAACCCCCTGTTGAACCGATGAAAGAGGAAAAGAAAAACACCGAGTGAGGGTTAGTGGCGGTCTGGTCGGAGGGTTTCAGTGTTGGTTGAACGACTACTCCTGCCAGTTCCACTTATCCGACGGCCACCAAGCTCCACCGATAACAACTATCTCCGGATGGTTCCTCATATACGCCAGTCACCAAGCTCCACCGATAACCACCATCTCCGGAACCCCGTCGGCCACCAAGCTCCACCGATAACCACCATCTCTGCTCCACCGCTAACCACCATCTCCAGATGGTTCCTTTGATCTGTCGGCCACCAAACTCCACCAATAACCACCATCGCAGATCTGAATCATCATAACAGATCTGAATCATCTCTCTCTAACCCCTCCCCCCCCCCCCCAACACCATCGTAGATCTGAGTCACCTTTCTCTATCTGTCTCTAAACCTCGTGGGTAGCCGATTTATGCCCTAACGAAACTTGGAGAGGTAAATTAAGCCACTTGACTTTCGCCGGAGCTCGCAGGATGACGGTGGGTCACCGGATCTAACCACCATCGTCGCTTGATCTTTGTTAAAATCCCCCACATAAAGAAGCAGGTGTGGTCACGAGCCACCACAGTCCCTGAAAGGCGGTTGTCATCGTTGTAACTAGAATGGTGGTGGTTGTGGTGTGGTGGTGGGTGGTGGTGAATGGTGGTGTGTGGTGGTGAATGGTGGTGTGTGAGAGAGAGGAAGAGAGATGATTTTTTTATGAAAATAACATACATAAATATATATAACTGCTTAAATGGGGGAGGTTAATGACTGATCTATTATAAAATTAGGAAAAGACCAAATTGCCCCTGACTTAACAGAGGTAAATGGATGGGGTTAAGTCAGTTGGACCAAAATGGCAACGATGAAACCTTTTTGGATCCAGATGTTAAAAATGAAACCTTTGGACTAAACTGGCAAAATGGCCCAAACCACAGGGACTAAAATGGCAATTAACTCATATATATATATATATATATATATATATATATATATATATATATTCGATGTGTATTTCTTATAACATGGTAATGTTATTGAATTCTATCATGTAGTTACAATTACATTATTATATTATCTTTCATATTCATTATTCATTGCTATCATTATCCGCTCATGGCATTTTGCTCCTTTGCATATTTTTTTCTTTTCTACAGGTTAGCAGGGATGGCGGGAAAGTGTGAAGAGAGCTAAAACAAACAAGTTGAAAACTTAATGTGTAGTTTTTATAATGCATGAAATAAATTATCAGGAATAAATCTTTTGTAAACTCGTTTGGATATTAATAAAATAAGCCTTTTTATTTCTGATTCTGTAATAGTGACATGTCAGCCCAGAACCGGGCTGGGGTGTTACATATGCTCATTAACTTTGCAAGCCTACGTTAACAATTATAGCGCTATAGGACTAACGCCCCACCCGTATTATAGTGGTATTGTTAAGTAAACATCATTACACCCTCTTCGTTTCGACGATGTTGGGTAATCACAATTACGTTAAACTCTTGTTTGACATATAGCTTACACTTGTGTAGTATGTTAGTAACAGGATATACATTTTATCATGTTGGATATAAGTACCATTAAACATTTTCACTATTTTAATACATGTTGAAGGCCGCTAGATGATGATTGAAGAAACACAATTAGGGTAGACATAGATACACATCTTAATGATAAACAATCATTAAGTTTCATGTTTTATGTCGCTACATTTGATGTATTTGGTGTTTGAACAATGTATTCATTTTAGATTTATGAAATTTTGATTAATTAAATATTGTCACATTTAGCATTATGATGTCTCGAGCAATCTTGTTTTCGTCTCACTCTGGTGTTTCCGTCATCCGTTAGGGTGTGACAAAATGATGATCACGCGGAGGTCATGTCTGGCTTTCGTCCCCATCATAAAATAGAAAATGTCTCCTTAAAATATTATCGATGAAAACGCCATTAATTGAATAATAAACAAGACCTAATAAACATATAATTGAAAACACCATAATAAAAACGCCATAATGAAAACACCATTAGTTGAATAATTAACATTAACAATATGAAGAATTGTTGTTACTGTCTTCCTAAAGTGTGTTAATGAAAATGCCATAATTAACAAAACTGATGTTTACAAATTAACAAACTAACGCCATTAGTTAAATAATTAACAAATAGTAATAACTGATGTTTACAAATTAATGCCAAACATTCAAAACTAATCAGAGATACGTACCCAGGTGTAAAACGCCATTGCTCGTAAACAATAAGCATATATATTAGATCCCAAACGGCAATTAACATTAATAATGAAAACGCCAAATATCGGATATATGAAGAACGCCACTGAAACATAAACGCATTGTCAAATATTACTTTGAAGAAAAACCGCAATTGAAACAAGCATAAACGCCAAATATCATATATCATCTATTATTCTAATGATATATTTTTGTTATGTTTATTGCTATAACGATCGTCGTTAAAAAATAGTTTATATAATTCGTTTAGTTTTAAAAAGCGTGAAGCGCACAAAAGCGACTAGGTTTAAACTGAGACGCAAAGCGCAAAAGTGGGAGGCTTTTCATACCTGAGTTGCAAGACAATTATATATGGCTCTAACTATCTGCACAATTAGGGTTTACCTACGCTGCGTATAGACCTATACTCAGCGTATATAAACGATGGATTTCAGAGCCTTATCAGCAATCATTGCACAGAAAACAAGGGTTTATATACGCTGCGTAGGGACCTATACGCAGCGTATATAAAGCTCAATTTTTGTATTTTTTTTATGTATTCCTTTGTTTATTTATAAAAAAAAAGAAAATTATTTAAAAAAAACAATATTATTGGTAAATAATACAAATATAAATTATAAAAATTAAAAATAATACAACTATTATGAATTATAAAAATTAAAAAAGAAAATTATTTATAAAAAAACAATATTATTGGTAAATAATACAAATAAAAATTAAAAAAATTAAAAATAATACAACTATTATGAATTATAAAAATTAAAAAAGAAAATTATTTATAAAAGACAATATTATTGGTAAATAATACAAATATAAATTATAAAAATTAAAAATAATGCAACTATTATGAATTATAATAATTAAAAAAGAAAATTATTTATAAAAAAACAATATTATTGGTAAATAATACAAATATAAATTATAAAAATTAAAAATAATACAACTATTATGAATTATAAAAATTAAAAAAGAAAATTATTTATAAAAAAACAATATTATTGGTAAATAATACAAATATATTATACGATACGATGCAACACGATACGCTACTACACTATACGATACGATGCAACACGATACGATACTATACGATACGATATAACACCCGTATAGGTCTATAGGTGTATATATGTCTCGTATAGGCCTATAGGTGTGGTTGAGGTCCCGTGTAGGCCTATAGGCATATACATCACCTATACGAAACTTATACTATACACTATACGATACGATGCAACACGATACGCTACTATACGATACGATATAACACCCGTATAGGTCTATAGGTGTATATATGTCCTGTATAGGCCTATAGGTGTGGTTTAGGTCACGTCTAGGCCTATAGGCGTATACAAGACCTACATGGAACCTATACGCTACTACACTATACAATACGATGCAACACGATACGCTACTATACGATACGATATAACACCCGTATAGGTCTATAGGTGTATATATGTCCCGTATAGGCCTATAGGTGTGGTTTAGGTCCCGTGTAGACCTATAGGCATATACAAGACCTACATGGAACTTATACGAGACTTATACTATACACTATACTATACGATACGATACGATGCAATACGATACGATATAACACCCGTATAGGTCTATAGGTGTATATATGTCCCGTATAGGCCTATAGGTGTGGTTTAGGTCCAGTGTAGGCGTATAGGCATATACAAGACCTACATGGAACCTATACGAGACTTATACTATACACTATACGATACGATACGATAATATACACTATACGATACGATACGATACGATACGATACGACACTATATTATAGGTCACGTATAGGCCTATAGGCAGATACAAGGCATATATGAGACTTATACGAGGTTTATACGAGACTTATACTATCCGATACGATACTTAAAAATGTTTTTTTTTTAAATTCACCCTTTATATACACTGCGTATAGGCCTATACGCAGCGTATATAAAGGGTCAAAAAGTATATTTTTACCACAAGTTTGTGGTTAAAAATAAAAATTACCCTTTTTATACGCTGCGTATAGACCTATACGCAGCATATATAAAGTGTCAAAAAGACAATTTTACCCTTGCATATGGCTGCGTATAGCCCCAAATGCAGGGGTAAAATGGTCTTTCCCACTATATGCTGCGTATAGACCCATATGCAGCTTATATAAAGAGTCAAAAAACATTTTTACCCTTGCATTTGGCTTCGTATAGCCCCAAATGAAGGGCTAAATGGTCTTTTTGACCCTTTATATACGCTGCATATAGACCTATATGCAGCGTATATCAAGGTTTTTTTTATAAAGGTTATATCGAATCGTATAGGTGTAGTATAGGTCACGAATCGGCCTCGTATAAGCCAATAAGTGTGATATCGTATCGTATAGCGTAGTATATGTCCCGTATAGGCCTATAGGCATATACATCACCTATACGAGACTTATACTATACGCTATACGATACAATGCAACACGATACGCTACTATACGATACGATATAACACCCGTATAGGTTTATAGGTGTATATATGTCCCGTATAGGCCTATAGGTGTGGTTGAGGTCCCGTGTAGGCCTATAGGCATATACATCACCTATACGAGACTTATACTATACGCTATACGATACGATGCAACACGATACGCTACTATACGATACGATATAACACCCGTATAGGTCTATAGGTGTATATATGTCCCGTATAGGCCTATAGGTGTGGTTTAGGTCCCGTCTAGGCCTATAGGCATATACAAGACCTACATGGAACCTATACAAGACCTACATGGAACCTATACGCTACTACACTATACAATACGATGCAACACGATACGCTACTATACGATACGATATAACACCCGTATAGGTCTATAGGTGTATATATGTCCCGTATAGGCCTATAGGTGTGGTTTAGGTCCCGTGTAGACCTATAGGCATATACAAGACCTACATGGAACCTATACGAGACTTATACTATACACTATACGATACGATACGATGCAATACGATACGATATAACACCCGTATAGGTCTATAGGTGTATATATGTCCCGTATAGGCCTATAGGTGTGATTTAGGTCCAGTGTAGGCGTATAGGCATATACAAGACCTACATGGAACCTCTACGAGACTTATACTATACACTATACGATACGATACGATAATATACACTATACGATACGATACGATACGATATGATACGATACGATACGATACGACACTATAGTATAGGTCACGTATTGGCCTATAGGCAGATACAAAACATATATGAGACTTATACGAGGTTTATACGAGACTTATACTATACGATACGATACTTAAAAATGTTTTTTTTTAAATTCACCCTTTATATACACTGCGTATAGGCCTATACGCAGCGTATATAAAGGGTCAAAAAGTATATTTTTACCACAAGTTTGTGGTTAAAAATAAAAATTACCCTTTATATACGCTGCGTATAGACCTATACGCAGCATATATAAAGTGTCAAAAAGACAATTTTACCCTTGCATATGGCTGCGTATAGCCCCAAATGCAGGGGTAAAATGGTCTTTCCCACTATATGCTGCGTATAGACCCATACGCAGCTTATATAAAGAGTCAAAAGACATTTTTACCCTTGCATTTGGCTTCGTATAGCCCCAAATGAAGGGCTAAATGGTCTTTTTGACCCTTTATATACGCTGCGTATAGACCTATACGCAGCGTATATGAAGGTTTTTTTTATAAAGCTTATATCGAATCGTATAGGTGTAGTATAGGTCACGAATCGGCCTCGTATAAGCCAATAAGTGTGATATCGTATCGTATAGCGTAGTATATGTCCCGTATAGGCCTATAGGCATATACATCACCTATACGAGACTTATACTATACACTATACGATACGATGCAACATGATACGCTACTATACGATACGATATAACACCCGTATAGGTTTATAGGTGTATATATGTCCCGTATAGGCCTATAGGTGTGGTTGAGGTCCCGTGTAGGCCTATAGGTGTGGTTGAGGTCCCGTGTAGGCCTATAGGCATATACATCACCTATACGAGACTTATACTATACGCTATACGATACGATACGATGCAACACGATACGCTACTATACGATACGATATAACACCCGTATAGGTCTATAGGTGTATATATGTCCCGTATAGGCCTATAGGTGTGGTTTAGGCCCCGTCTAGGCCTATAGGCATATACAAGACCTACATGGAACCTATGCAAGACCTACATGGAACCTATATGCTACTACACTATACAATACGATGCAACACGATACGCTACTATATGATACGATATAACACCCGTATAGGTGTGCTTTAGGTCCCGTATAGGCCTACGTGACCTATACGGGACCTAAACCACACCTATAGGCCTATACGGGGCCTAAACCACACCTATACGATACGATATCACACTTATAGGCTTATACGAGGTCAATACGTGACCTATAGGTCACCTATACGATACGATATCACACTTACAGGCTTATACGAGGTCAATACGAGACCTATACCACACCTATACGATTCGATATCACACTTATAGGCTTATACGAGGTCAATACGTGACCTATACTACACCTATACGATACGATATCACACTTATAGGCTTATACGAGGTCAATACGAGACCTAAACCACACCTATACGATACGATATCACACTTATAGGCTTATACGAGGTCAATACGGGAGCTAAATCACGCCTATAGGCCTATACGGGTGTATATCGTATCGTATCGTATAGTGTATAGTGTAAGTCTCGTATAGGTTCTCTATAGGTCTTGTAATTCATAATATTTGTATTATTTTTTATTTTTATAATTCATAATATTTGTATTATTTTTAATTTTTATAATTCATAATATTTGTATTATTTTTAATTTTTATAATTCATAATATTTGTATTATTTTTAATATTTATAATTTATATTTGTATTACCAATAATATTGTTTTTTTATAAATAATTTTCTTTTTTTTATAAATAAACAAAGAAATACACAAAAAAAAATACAAAAATGGAGCTTTATATACGCTGCGTATAGATCCCTACGCAGCGTATGAGACAAAAATGACACAACTACCCTTGTATTTGGTTTCGTATAGCCTCAGCACAAGGGTATAAAGGACATTTTCAGACCTTTATATACGCTGCGTATAGGTCTCTACGTAGCGTATATAAACCTTGTGAAAAACTGATGCTTCAAACCTACCAAAATGACCCCAAATTTTCAAATGGTTTAAATATGCTGCTTAGAGACCTATACGCAGCGTATATAAACCTTGTTTTCTGTGTAATGATTAGTTATTAGGCACTGAGACCCATGGTTTATATACGCAGTGTATAGGTCAATACGCAGCGTAGAGGGTTAACCCTATACTCTGCGTATTGACCTATACGCTGCGTATATAAACCCTAGTTTTGCTAGGGTTTGGTGTGCCAATAGGCACATTAGTGTGCCAATAGGCACACCCTTGTATATATATATATATATATATATATATATATATATATTTTTATATATCTCATAGGTTTTTAGTACCCAAAATATAGCTTTAAATAAAAAAATTTATTTGATTTTAGTTACGTGTACAAGCAAAAAATCTGAAGATACAACATTGTTGCGGTAAAACACCTTGGGTACAAGAGGCGGGCGCCTTAGGCCAAGAATACCAAGAAAAACCCCAAAATTTGTGCCTTTTTGGCACTTCTTTGGTTAACTCTAGGCATGTGTGTATATATGTGTGTCTTAAAATTACAAAAAAAAATGGTGAAAACTAAAACAAGAATATAGCATAGGTTGAATGACAGTGAAAGCTAGTGAAAGCTATGGAGCGTTGTGGTTGCATAGAAGAGTGAAAGATGATAGTCATCGTATGAGAACTAGCAATTCATCATCTTTGCATAAGTGAATGTTGAAAGTCTTACACATTATGCTTGGATTTGAGATAGTTGACCTATTGAAAGCACGATACAAATGTAAAAATATACTAACATAATCCACCCGAATTACATTAACTTCGTTCAAACAAACAAGATGCATAGAAAAAGGTACCGATAAATTACTACTCAATCGCATTTTCTAATCCACCATTAAAGATTTTAGCAAACGCCTCCATTTGCATACTCGGAAAGGACACTCCAATTTCAAAATCTTGTGCTGATTCTTTGCTAGCACTTATAGAAACCAACCCGCCATTGTCGATTGAAACAACTTCATATTTTGTCGGCTTTCCCCACCCAAAATCAATGTCGTAGAAGTTAACTTTTGGTGTACCAGTGACTCCAATCTTCCTTGCCGGTATCTTGAAACCATCATGCCATCTCTCCATATCTTTCAAGATCCCTTCCTTATTCTTCACCAGTTTGCTTATACCCTCTCCAATCATTTTGGCAGCAATAACAAACCCATTTTCACCTGATAACACAACATTTTTTATGGTTACAATACATGGTGCGCTACAATTACCAAAATAATTCGCAGGAAGTGGCGGTTCCAAACGTGGTCAACAACCCACCGTCAATATAAACTGTTCTAACTCGTCTTCACCTTTTTTTTCTTCAACCTTGACAAACGATTTCACAAAACAACTCCATATATAACCACTTGTTACCGTAAAAGATGATACATACTCCAAACTTGGCAGTTGGGTTAGAACCTGTTTCTTAAGTCCATTGATATGGGTTCGGGCCAACACAAATGTGGTCCGAACCCTATCAGAGTCCCCCCCAAGGCTCGGAGGTTGATAAAACTTTTCGAGATTTGTTTGTTTCAACCGGTCTTCAAATACTTTCGGAATGTCAACCAATCTGTCCAAAATAGGTGGAGTTCCATTTGCTAAAAATGACTGATCATCTCCACCCGATTCATAAACCGAAGACCACGCCTTCACGAAACAGAACCGAGTGCTTGCGTCACCAAGGCTGTGATGATTTGTCGTTCCGATAGAGATACCCGAGTTCGGAAAATACGTCACTTGGACCGAGAAAAGTGGGAGCGTGACGTAATCAGATACTTTATTTGCGCTACCTAATGGAGGAACAAGCGGATAAAAGTTTTCACATTTCCGAGGATGATCTCCTGTCAGATCATTAATATCAAGAGTACATTCTGCGAAAGTAACTGCAACAGAATCACCTTCCACATGTCGGATCTCGGGTTTTTTAGTGACAGTGGAATCATTGGGAAATACGACCAGATTGCTAGCGAATGGGAAATAATGTTGAAGTGTGATGGATAAGGAGTGTTTTAGATTGGGGACAATGGTTTCCATGAAATGGGATTTTGAATGCGAGAAGTGGTAGAAAAAAAGATGATGGCTTGGTGGTGAGAGTAGCCATGTAATGTCGAAGAAAGTGAGCGGTAGCGAACGGTGGCCAATGGTGGCTGGTGGTGGTGATATCCGAGAACGTTCGAGAACTGTTAGATTGGGAGTGGCATCCATTGAATTGGTGGTGTGGTGTCGCTTGCTATCATTGAGATGTATTTATGGACCAAAAAATGGGGGTTAGAAGAAGGGCATAACAGTGGTTGGTGGGGGTTAGCATGAGGTGGTGCTGTGGATGTTTAAAAAAGAAAGCCTTTTGATTAAAAACGAGTTTGGCTAGTCTTGTTATAGCAAGGCCCAATCTTAGGGGCGCAGGTTAGAAGGGGCCGGGAGGGGGAGCGCCCGACCACCCGAACTTTTCGCTCAGTAGTGTTATATATGTAGTTTTCGTAGACCCTCCGGTTCTATAGAAATTTTTTGGTATATACGTTTTCAACCTCCCGTCGGAAATTTCAAGCTTCGCCACTGCCCAAGCTAGTGAATAGCAAATTATATCAATTGCAAATTATATCAATATTCAAATACAGATTGTTATCAATAGCAAATTATAAAGGCATAAAGATTTGATGGAGATTGTTATCAATAGCAAATTATATCAATATTCAAATACACAGCAAACAAGATGATGGAGATTGATAACAATATTCAAATACAGACTACAACTAAAAAAATCGAGATTATACGCAACGAATCACGTCTTCAGCATACACAGCAAAAAGCAACAACATACCTGAACGCATGGAAGGGGAAGGGGATTTGGTGTGGTCACGGAAGGGGAAGGGGATTTGGCGTCGTCTTCTACTCGTGTGGGCTTCAGCGAATCTCGTCTGATGTAAGGTTTGGGTGGGAAGAGGAAACATCGTATGAAACATTATGGGAAATATGTAATTTCTAAAAAAAAGGAAGGGTAATTGGGTAATTTCTCAGAAAAAGGGGAAATATGTAATTGTTTTTTTGGTTTGGGGAAATACGTAATAAGGAAGCTTAGGAGGGGGAAATATGTAAAAATCCCTAAAAAATAAACCTTCAGACTACCAAATATCTGCCGATTAAACACTTTTCAGGTGTTGAGTGTCGGAAAGAAGATAATAGATAGTATAGGGGGCTAATATGTAACTTGGTGTTCTATATAAACACCATTCTTTGTAACCCTATTTTTTGAGGTATACAATTCTCAATACAATTCAAAAACCCCAATTGCTGTATTTGTTCTCTACACTAGACAACATTGAGTCCATCCAATTTATTTTTTCCCGCTCATTTTGTCGGGTTTTATTTCCGGTCAACATGGGTTTTTTTAGCAGTGATTTATGTTTTTATTTTCCAACTTATTACAGTTTTAACGAAGTTGATTGATATTTGTTGTTTTGGCACTCAACTTCATACAAATTAATGTATTTTTATGACTTGTTCTATTTTTCCATACTAATTGAATATTACGTATGAGGGTAGGCGGGGTGGTGAGTGATAAACTCCCACAACACGTGATAACAACGAACACACCACCCCCACCTCTCAATTTCCACGCGTTAAACTTAATTCGCGTGATAAACTTCACGCGTGAAAACGTCGACCGTTTGAAAAGGTTGTGATGTTGTGAGTGATGGGTATTGTTGGGTGTTGTGAGTGATAACTATTTCCACTAAAAAAAGGTCGTGAATTATGGAATAATGGTTGATGACATGGCGGAACTTGATTGGATGTTGTGAGTGATGAGTGATCACCACCTCCACCCCTGATAGTGTCTTATACTTTGGGGGTTTTCCAAAAAAGAAGAACATTTTTTTTTTAATTTTTAACCCCATAAATTTGTTTTAACACCCCCACATGTTATGCACATGGCTTAAACTAACTGAGTCTTTAGATGGAGTTAAGTGTAAATGACAAGCAATGTGACAAAGTTTTAAATAAAGGATAACGAAAAGTAGAAGTTTTAAAGCAGTTAATCCATAACTAAGGCTTGTTTAAAGGACAATGATTGTACATTTGTAGTTATAAATTGATTAATTAACTAGTGTTTAACCCCCTCGTTGGAGGGTATAGATTGTAAGAATGTGATAGGTAGTAAGCAAACAACAAAAATTGGAAAAATCGTAAAACAAAAACGTTAATTTATATCGCTACATGACAGTAAACGTAGGCAAAAACAAACGCGAACTTATGCCGTGAGCTAACGTAAAAAGTAGAATAACTTGAATTTATAACGATAAAACTTTAACTTAAAGACAAAACTTACGATTCCAGTAATTAAACATTAAAATATGAGAGTGCAAATGAAAACCAAAGAATATCACTAAAAAAAACCTCACATTCCACCATTCCAATTCTCTTTGGGGTGAAAAAAAGAGAGATAAATTAAAGAGTAACAATTTGGTAATTAAGTTTTAAACAGGGGATTGCATTTGTACTCTAGCTAAGAGTTACTCAAAATGTTATATATAACTAGGTTTAAATAAGTTCGCCGCGTTGCGGTGAATTTCTTTTGTTATTTAGTCTGTGTTTACATGTGTTTTGAAATCACTACGAGCGTGTTGCGAACGGAACTACTGACAAGAATAAAAAGAAAATGTAGAAAAAAACACTAAAAGATAACCGAAAGAAAATCAACCAAAAAAGTTGTATGGTAACGATGTTGTTCGTATGAAACCCGTGGTCAGAGATGAGCAAATTGTTCTGGGTACCGATACCAAATTTGCCGAACCGAAAGATCTTAAGTACCAATTCAGTACCGACTTTTGGCGTTCCTTGTACTGGTTCACTAACGTTTTTTACCTTCATATACCGGTACCGTAACCGGTATTTTCGGTATCAGTACCGATTCTGTATCGGTTGGCACTGAGCTCATCCCTACCCCTGAAACTAAAAAAGAAAAAAATTAAAAGCTGAATAAAATCAACAAAAAAAAGTTGTACGATACCGTTGTTCGTACAATAACCGTGATCAAGGATGAGCAAATGGTACCGGATAGTAGCACTGAATTTCCCGAACCAAAAGATTTCCAATATCAATTCGGCACCAACTTTTGGTGTTTCTGTATTAGTGCCGGTTTTTACCTTCTTGTACTGATACCGGACAGGACCGTACCGGTATTTTCGATACCGGTTGACACCAAGCTTATCTCAACCCCTGATATTAATAAAAAGATTAAAGTTAAAAAGTAAAGAAAATAACTATTATTATAATATTAAAATAATAAAAGTATTAAAAACTATATATTATTATTATAATATTAAAATCACTATTCATTTCAATTTGTTTAGTAATATATAGTATTAATGGGAAAAGAAGGCCGTAGTATAACAACCCACACTTTCGCGCTCGTTACTCTCATTACTCTCGTTACGCCTAGCACCAGAGATTCGGATCATAGTGTAAACTATATCGCTTACTACGCTACTTCGCATATTTTCGCGCTACAACGCTTATCACAACACGCTATATCACAACGTATACGCTTAAAACGCTTTCACATACAGTATCACGCTATTACTACGCTACTCGCAACCGCAAATTCAAAACGCGGTTACTTATGCTATGGCCTATATTAATAGTTATATATAAATATCTAAGTATTAAAAAACTGGTTTAAACGTGCACACGCTGGCATGCGCAACTCAATTTATCGCTCTGAAACGCAACATAACACGATACTACTTATCTCGCTAAAACGTTTAAAGTACTCATAATGATTGACATAACAAAACGCATCAAACGAACCAAAGTTCGGAAATAACAAAACGCAACACGGCCGTCTGAATGGGCCATCCGCCCGGATGGAGCCCATCCAGACACAGCCCATTCGAACACAACCATCCGGACATCGCCATCCGGAAGTCGCATACCTTGCCCTCAGCTATAAAACGGGGCCTTATGTCTCATTTCAACACCTTTGCTTCCCCAAACCGCTCTCAAATGCTCTTAAGGTCCTAGATCGTTAACGAGGCCTTTTGTAAGCATTTTATCTCCGATCTTCATCAATTTTCACCTCTATTTCACTTCTACTCCATCTTTTTCATCAAAATCTGTCACGACCCCCGACCCACCCTGGACGGAATCGGGAGCCGCGAACAGCCAAGTGGTACCGGTGATTATTTTGAAAACGTTGCAGCGGAAATTTCATCAGGACCGTTAGTTAGGAAAAATATCAGAGTTTAGAAAACACCGGATTTTTATTTATTAAATAAATAGATGGGATAAACCCTTGTTTTACAATGGTAGCTTTAATAAAAATAAATTTTATTATATAAAACAATATTTCTTAATGTGATTTAATTAATAAAATAAGCCACTTCTTGATGCCTTTCAGTGCCGTATCCATCTCTTACTCCAATCTACTGTAATTACCTGAAAAGTATTTTAAAAAGGTTTTGTCAGCAGGGAAATACTGAGTGAATCATTCATTTTACTAAAACGACTCGTTTGTTATAATTCACAGTATTAAGAGAGATTACAATGTTTATTTCAACCAAATACCCACAGTACTTGTCATCGACTCGTTTCGGTGACTGTGGTCATATTACTATTGAGTCCGTTCACCCAATAGTAACGAGTATCATTAATTAGGTTCGCCCACCTAAATTGATAAAAACAGTAATGTGCACAATACCCCACATACCGGCTGTAATTTGGTGACTACATATACTTAATCACTGTAATTATAATCTTGAAAATAAACATGCTTTTGTAAACAGATTTGATAAAAAGAGAATGACTCACATTATAAGCATGCAGATTCATACGGGCAAAGTTTAATCTACAGATAAGCCTTGATATATTGCAGATTTATACAGGCAGAGCTTAGACTACTGATTTAGCCTTGTAACCTAGTGCACACGAACTAGGTAATTAACTAATACAGCATTTACGATAACTCACGAGATTAAAACCCTAACAACGAATGACAAAGTGCAATCACTTAAACATCCATCGGATTCACAACGAATGACAGAGTATTCCCCGAGTTCGGGTGGTACTCAAACATCCTGTCGAAATCACGACTAATGACAAAGGATAGCGCTTAAACATTCGGTCGGATAGTTTCAATCGATCGGACATTGAATCGTAGCAGCGATCAAGTTAATACCCTGTATCGTAGCAGAATTAGAGCTAGTGTGTGTTTGGTAGTAATAAAAATATATATTTGTAATTTAAGTATAGTACCCCTAATTCAACCTTATCCCAATGTCCCGAGACAGAACCCCAACGAACTTAGTCGGGCAGAGCCCTGACATGCGCTATGGGCTCAGATCAATCGAAAAGGGTAGCGGTGATCTGGAGTTAAAATACTTAAAACGGGGTAGAATATTATTATTATTATAAGTGAAAAATTAAAATTTAGAATGAAATGATAGAAAACATTTTTAACAAAGGTTGCCTACTGCCTATTTATAGCCAATGTTCGAAACTTAACTTCCAAGTAAAAAGAATCTTGTTTGTTGTACTGATGACACGTATAGATAAATATTAGATTATTTTATTTACATTTGGACACGTACATCCACTTTCCCTTTCATATATTTTTGATTTTATAATTATTATTTAATTATTCTATTATTTTATGTACATAAGATTCAAAATTTCAAATTCTATTATTTTATTACTTCATTTCGTAAGTCTTTGATTTTTATTATTTTTATTTTATTAATTTATATATTATAATTAATTCAACTGCTTCAGTTATTTGACGCTTATAACTTATAAAATATAACGTTTTTAAAAAAACAATAATTATGTCATTCGAACGAGAATATTTTTGTCTACATTTGGGTCTAAGTTTCATTAAAAATAGAGTAGGTTCAAAATACAATGTATTATATGGTTCCTAGGCCCGTCCAGGAACTTCATATTTCTAACTTTTAACTTACTCGTAATCTACCCATCTAATAATAAAAGTTTTTATATACTTTTATTAGAAAGGTTACCCATATACAAGCCAATTAATATAATATTTTGACCAACTATATATAAAATAGTGTTAAAAACTTTTTGGGTTGAATATTTATAATAAAATAAACTAGTTACTAGTGGTTAATAAATTTAACCAAACCTATAATTATTATATAAAAATAGGGATGTTACAAAATCACGCACACGCACTCAAACTTTTCTCAAAAACCCCTGATTCCAGCCACCTCGAAGATGGTTTCCACTCGTTTTGCTTAGGTAAACTGTTGTGGAGAATCATTCAATCGAGATAGGATCAAGTTATGAAGGATTTCAACGTATTTCTAATCTCCTTTTCGGTTTTGACACAATATTGGTGGAATCGGGACTCTGTCAGACTCTCGACTCATTTCATAGTCGAAAGCCGGCTCGAAGACTGATTTCCACCGAAGAGATGGACTGATTAACAAGTCAAACATGAATCTTCATCAAGAATAGAGCGTTTGTTCGAATGGGCAAGGCCCATCCGTCCGAATGAACTAGACCTGGTATTTTCCATTGTTTGAATCGTCGTCACGACCGTTTCCCTTAAATTGAAAACCTTTTATTTACGAAAATTTTACAAACCGCAATCAAAGACCATCCGTCCGAATAGACTGTGTCCATCCGTCCGGATAGGCCTTGCACCACTCCAAACTTTTTCTTCTATTTTCAAGTACCAAGTTTTACATCGGGTATTATCATTCTAGCAAGATAGCCCATCCGTTCCGAATGGCTCCCATCCGCCCGGATGGCGCCCATCCGATCGAATGCACTGTCAAACACTTACTCCACTAGACACTCCGACTTCGATTGTTCAACGCTTAGGAAGACTTATGCTTCTGTTCCCATTCGCAGGCTAACCCAGCGCTCCCTTCAATCCAACCAGACCGTGTTTTACTGTTAAACACGCACTATGAGTATACTTGATCCCCCTTTTTAACGCTTTAAACACACTTTGGGGTGCAACATACGTTCATATCTAAAACACACATATCAACACGCAGTACACATTCTAAACTATTATCACATGCAAATAACTGACGTACATATTTACACGTGATGCTTGATACATATGTGCTAGGACTCTTACTCGTGACGTTCCACCTTAGCTAGTATGGTACTATAGTTTGACTCACACCCGACGAGGTCAAGTTAAGGATAACACGCCTTGTTGGCTCTCCTTCCCAGTCATCTCGGGACTTAGCTGGAAGTATTTGTCTTGTTAGTATATATATTGTGTGTCTCTCGTTTATGTATGTGGAAATTTATAACAACCCTCAAGAAAACCGACACCCTCGAATTATTTCCGACACCCTAATATATTTTAAAATATCCCAATATGTCCAAAAATACACCCCATACGTGAAGACGGGCCCCGAATACCCGAAATATTATTAAATTTAATTAAAAACTCATTTTTGAGTTGAGGCGGGCCGCGTAAACCCCACCCCAACTCTTACGCGGGCCGCGTTAACTTAAAACCTGGCACGACCCTGGGCCGCCACGTGGCCCAACACACGGCGAGTCTAGTTGCTGACCCGGACAAGCTAGTCCGTTGACCAGCTTTGACGCGGGCCGCGTAGCCCCTTGGCTACATTTACGCGGGCCGCGTAGAACCCAAACTCAGCACCTATATATAGAAGGCCTTGGATCTTCAGTCGAACTGGCTCACAAACGTTTTCTTTCTCTAAAATTTGAATTGTAGGCATAATCTACGGGTATTATACCCCCCTAAATAGCGAAGTTCTGCTCCGTTGTAAGTATTATAACCCCTGGATACGTATTAGATACACTGCCCGATTGATCTAGGGTTCCGTAACGGCTGTCGTGGTTCTGCCCGACGTTGTCGTTGGAATGCCGTCTCGGGGAGGGTATTACTAATGTTAAAATGGGTTATTATACTAACACGTGAGCATTTGTGTAAATTATAGATTGTCACCAGGAAACCCTTACGGAAAATCTAAGACAGCAATGTGAGTTTATCCGCTTTTTGTTAACCTTTTTGTGAATTGTTTTTACAAAACCTCATTTAATTAATTATATATTAAGCAGTTATTGAGTATTTGTAAGAATACAATTATCATGATTATGTTGGGGTTTTGTATACAAAATTTGTTACCACCTGGTCAAGGAGTAACATTTCCACAAGTCGGGTCTGACAGTACCATGGATTTAATATAACTTGGAAACAAATGTAATTGCGAGATCGCCCTCAATACTGTACAATGAGTTTTATTTAAACTTGATTAAACTGGGATTCACTCACCAGTATTTCCCACTGACAAATGTTTTTAAAACGTGTTTCAGGTAACAAATTGTGAAAGCCAAATAGAAGCTAACTGGACAGCACTGAAGGCTTGGAAAAGTGGCAATAAAGTTACCTAAAATAAAATAGATGTTTTACTAAATAAAATAGGATTTAATCCTATGAAAACGTGTGTACTGCGAACTTGGGTTTATCCCATATGTTTAATATTATGGAAATGTGGTATTTTACTCTGATCAAATATTTACTAACTACGGTCCTGATGAAAAATTCCGCTGCCAAAATTAGACAATACGCGATACCACCGAAACTGGCTCGCGGCCGCCCGTTCCTAGGGATTAGGGATCGGGGGTTGCGACAAAATTCGCAACGCTTTTATCTAAATTACTATTATATCAAACATGTATACTCGCCAATACTTTTGAATTGACATTATTTTAACGTATGTTGCAGGTTAATCGTAGGTTATAATGAATCAAGATTAGGAAGTCTATAAACCCACAATAAAAATCTAGGTTGTCGGATTTGATTTGTTTGAGAGACATGAAGTCTATATGACTATTTGTGGAATGTTTGTTTTTTAGTATGGGATAATAAACCTTTTAAATATTGTCATTAAATAGTTGTTATGGATTCTCTTGATCAATCTGATTCGCCTAGTGCTGAGCCCCAATTATTCCGCCATCGGTTGGGGTGTGACACGTAGGGTAGGCCAACCAATAATACAATGTCATGTCATTTTCATCCCTGACTTCACTAAAATCATGGATCTCTCCTTTTTATTCACCTAACAATCACACACACCCCAAAGAGATGGGCCCCATCTCCTCAAACCTTAAACTTTCCAAACAATCACGGCAACATGTAGCCATGTAAACTACCCTAAGAGCAACCCTAAGGTGGCTGCGGTGTTACCTAGCTGCAAACTACCAGCATGGCGCCACGCCCTAAGACTAAAGGGTATGGTGAGGCCCATCCCCACGAGGATGGGCCGCCACGTAGGCGCCACATCACCGGCTCGTGGGGGATGGGCCTCCTTCACATTTGAGGGGGATGGAGGATGGGGCTACCCCACCTCATTATTTTATAGTTTTCTAAATGTTTTTTATTAACTTAATAAAAAATTTATAAAAGTTAAAAAATACAACATAAAACAACATAAATAAAGTCATTTCATAACATAAAAAAAATTACATTTCCTAAAAAAAAACATTTACGAAAAAAAAAATTACATTTCCTAAAAATAAAATAAAAAACCTACGACGTCCACTTTTTCTTCACCTCTTCCTTCATCCTCCGATACACCTCTCGTTCCTCCTCCGGAACCGAGTCGAGATCCAACCTCATTATCCTAAAATCCTCCGCTCAAGCATAGTTGGCCGACACGTTTTTCTTGTGACTATATTTTTCGGCCGCAAAGTCTTTAAACGAACGGAATTCGGAAATTAAGTCGTCCGTTTTCGAAGACGCCTTCGAGTCGTCACCTCCACCCGAGCTGCCCCCTCCGCTTGAGCCGCCCCCTTTGCGCTTTGCGGCCGCCTCTTTTTTTGCTTTGTCCCTTCCGCCGGGACGTTCGATCTCGTGATATTCCGGTTCGTCATATTTCGGTTCGTCGTTTATGTCGATTTGACAACGAGCGGTGGAGCCTCCCGCACTATAACTTCCGGACACGGAAGTTTTAGTCCGTTTGGCGGTTGCGACCTCATTTGGAATCGGCACCCATTTAGGGTCTTTCTTTAAAACGTTCCATGCTCGGAGGTGCGGGAAAGGCGGATTTTTTGTTTCCCATCTAGCCATCGCAAGGTTAAGAACGCCCTCGTCGCTACTCCCACTAGGACGATTGATGTAAAGTGGGTTATAAATCCTGATAAAATCATTCACGCACTTGTTCATTTTCCGCCACTTGCCCGATACGGATTCGAGATCACGGTAGGGGCCTTCCCCCATAAGGTTATTAAATCTTTCCGAACATGCCTTCCAAAAACCAGAACTGTAACACCCCGAAAACGGGCTTGGTAATTAAACTCCGTTAATACTAAAAGACGGGTAACGTACCATTATTAGTAAAAATAACCCGACAAATATTTGGATTTAAATAAGAAATCCTAATATTAAATAAAAACGAATCAAAGTTTTAAGGAATTAAGTTTATAAGAGCCTGAGTTAACGGGACTTAAAATAAAACGGGTTATGACTTCCCGAACCCAGTAAGCTAACTAAGAATAATTAACCTAGTTAATAAGAGGGAATGTTACTAGAAGTAAGTAGGTTATGGCCTACTTAATAACTAACCAAACTAGAGGGACTTAAGTTGCAAACAAAGGGACTTGATTTATAAAAACTAAAAATCAAACACAACACACACTTAGTGTGTGTGTGTGTGCGCGCGTACGACCAGGGACAAGAGCAAGGAGCTCAAAACCCTAGATCAACAAATTGGTCAAATTGAAGCTCGAATCAAGATCCAAATCAATGCATGAACGCGTAGAAACGATCACCAAGTCAAGGGGATCGTGAGGTATGTTGAATTTCTAACATTCGTGAAGTTGTAAAATTTGATAATCATCCTAATCGCGAATTAGGCATGAATTAGAGAAGCTATGGCTAGATTAGTGATGTATACTTGCTTAGGAACGAAACCCTAAGTGAAAATCATGCATATGATGCTATGACTTGAATGATTTGGTGATTACCTATATGTGTGTTAAATGGGTTTATTGACAATATGATGAACACTCGGATTAGAGTGTTAATTTGATGAATATTGATTGTTATGATAAAAGTTCTTGATGTAGTTCATGAACACTAGACATAGAGGTTTGATTTTGATGTAAATCTTGGTGAAAATAATTAGTTATGAACTAGTTAGTAAATATGTGAAATTATGCACATTAGGTGTTTGTTAAAATGCCTAAATGAGAACTAAAGTATTGAATTTAGAGTGAAAACGCGTATTTGAATGATATGCTAATTACGCGTGATATGAAGTGATAAGAGTTCTAAATACTATGTTGATTTAGACTTAATGTAGTAAACATGTGATTGAAAGTAGTTAACTTTAGATAAGTTAAGTTAACTAATCATGAAGCCGAATAGTAGCTTCGGCATAGAAAATAAGTGAGGTGGAATAGTCGTGAATGTTAATGACTAATTTAACCGCCTTGTAAATGTTTGACAATAGTTTGACGCGTAACAAGCTAGGTGAAAGCTTGGAAGAGGGAGCGGGTCAAACGGAGCAAGTACGGAAAGAAAAGCGTGGCGTGGATGCGAGGTAAGTGTAATTTACACACTTAAGTAGAATACTCGTTTATTCGATACGTTGTAAACGTGATAATGATAATATTGGAAATATGGAAATTTTTCAAGTGTCGACTAATGTAAATCAAGGATAAAAGGATACCCATGGTGTAAGCCGAAATGGGTTGAAATTGTAAGAAAAGAGTGTAAAAGAAAAAGGGTATGGTTATAAAATCCGGGATGGGATGGATGTATGAATTGGAAATCAAAAACGATGTTTTTGATTAAATAAATAATGTCGGGCATATAGTCCAAACGGGTCGAATGGTGGTGATAACACCATTTGACAATATCGACTAATGCGGTTGTCAAGTCTTATGTTAACAGGACCGATTAGCAAATCGGATAATTGCGTCACCATTGATGGTGTGATAATGAAAACAAGGTATAAATCGGGTCTACTTGTTGATCCGGGCCAGGTACGCGTAATTATGTTGTAGTTAAAAGTGCTATTTTGGTCGAATAATTTGAGAGAGAGTCCTTAGTCATAAAAGGACTAAAATCGACCAAAACGCCCTTGTAGGCTAAATGGAACAAACGATCCTTAAAGGTTGTTTGGAAACGAGTTTTATGACTAGGTAAATACTTAGAATAAGTATAGAAACTGAAAGAGGTATTATATTAGCCAAATGGCACTATTTGAGTTTTTGCCGTAAAATAATGATTCGAGAGTTAAATTTGGTTTATATTGATCACCACATTAAACCCGCCATAAACACAGTTGTGGTGGGAGATTATAGGATAAGAAATGTGGTGATGAAGTGCTAGAAGTAATCGAAAGCGATTTTAGGCTCGAAAACGCTTAAATACCCTTAACGGGTCAAAATAAGCATACAAGCGAAAAAGGGTTTAAATTGTGTAATAAACCTATGATTAGAACCTAATATAGTAGGTAACATTAATTTGAAGAAGTGTATGAGATATAGGAATCAAATAAATACGTTTGTTTGATAAAATACATAAACGGGTTAAAATTCGGTAAAAAGGTAACGAGTCGAAGGCTTAGAAGTCTCGAAATTTCTTATGTTGGATGTAGGATTTTAACTCCATAAGATGGAGGATTAAATTACGGACGCGTAGGAAAAAGAATCGGGTAAAACAGATCAATAACGAAGAAGTTATGGCCGTTTCCGTGAAATCAGATCGTGCTGGGTATCTACAGCATCAGCTGAAGGCAGTACGCTGTGAAAAACAGGGCTAGGCGTGACACCTAGGCCCTTGGCGTCACGTCTAGCCCCCTAACTCCAAAAATTGTTAAATTTTGTCATTTTTAACCCCTGTACTTGTTTGAACTTAATATTTGACTATCAAAACTAACTTTTAAGTTGGTTTTGATCATAGGTGAATGCCAAGAGTGCACGTATGAAGATCAAGCGACGAGCAAGAACCGAACACGATCACGAAATAAGCTTCCGCACTATGTATCGTTATTATGTTAAACGACGAACGTACACATGATATGTTGTATACTTTTTAAATTGTAAAAAGTTTTAATAAACCCGTAATTTCCAATGCATATGTAATCTTAATTACATGACTGTTTTTCGTATATGATACGTTAAACCTTAATTTATAAGAACGGGTGTTACAAGAACCCGTTTGATTGTTCCCTAAAATTAAAAAAAAATGGATTAGTAAAACTAAAAAATAATTCTTTTTAAATTTATATAAAAAAATTAACTTTGGTTCATACCGACAATCGGGCAAGTTGAGGCCTTAAGATACGCAATAGCTAGCGCCTCCTCCACTACTTTTGTCCACGTTCTCGCCTTTGCTCTCGAACCGCTTTTTTTTTCGGTGTCGGGTTCGGTTTCAACCGCCTTCCCCTTCCCCCTGTTTTTTTGCGTTTTAGTTCTTTAGGTGGCGATTCGGGGACGACTTCATCATCATCGTCAAGTTGAACTGAGGGTTGCGATTGGGAAGTTGTCGGTTGCGATTGGAATTGATCAAGTTGAACCGAGCCGCGTTGCATAAATTGTTGTAATGCTTGATATTGTTGAATTTGTTGAAGTTGGGACATTTGGGAGAAGGAGTTCGGTGATTGTTGGAAACCCAAAAACGGAAATTGTGGAGACCCCCACGAAGAATCCATAGTCGGGGTGTAAGCGGGACTCGAAAAAAAATTAGGTTGGTTCGGGTTGGGTTGGTTCGGGTTGGGGTTGTTTCGGTTGGGGTTGTTTGGATTCATGATTCTATAAAAAAAGGGGATTGTTTTTTTATAAAAAAGGATGAGATAATTGGAGAAGAATGGAAGAATTGGGAGAAGAATTGTATAAAAAATGGTTGAAAGGGGTAAGTATTTAAAGTGGAAAAGTAATTTTTTTTATTAAACTATCCGTTGCATAACGGATATATATTTGAAAGTGGGCCGTCGATAACGTCCGCGGGGCGACGAAGATGCCGGAACGGGCCGGGGGGCGGTGTGGGGGACCGGCGCCGGGCCAAGCCGGGCCTCAGCCGGCCCCCATACCGTCTAGTCTAATAGCAATAACATTTAAATTAAATGGTACACGTCACAAGTCTATAAAAATATGAAAAATAAAAAAATCAACATGGTCAGTGGTCCATATGGCTATTTTTACAAAACTAGAATTTAGACCCGCGGGCGTTGCCCCGCGAGCTAGTGGATTTTACTGCGTGTGAGTGAGACATTGTTTGCACATGCTTTATTTATAAAACTCATGAATCCTTTATTTATAAAACTCATGAATCCAATTTCCTTCACGCTCCATAACCAAACGGATTGACCCCAAAATAAATGTATCAATAACCATTAACCAAACAATACTAACTAATCAAAAGTGCACCATCAGCAACATATTAAATTCAGAATACGTATACTAAAGCATTTCCAGCAAGAGTTGGCTATTTCAAATGTGCACCATCAGCGACATATTAATTCAGAATATATATTCCTTTGGTATCCACTATTTGGGTATGGTGTAGTTTGCAATGGGACACCTTTAAGTTGAAAACATGAACGGTTTCCCTGTCACTTGAAACAATCAAACTTTCAGCCATCGTAGAGCAAGCAGGGTTGTAGATATCTGCTCTATCTGCACCTCTCCTTACCTGAATTCAATGCGAAATCACTAATTTCAAGGACGATAAATAACAAATTTTTATAGCATTTATCAATTAGCAAATGAAACATGTTGGCAAAACAACATATCACTAATATGCATACAAATAAAAGCAAGGGTATCACGTTTGGAACAAAACCACAGTTGATATGTATTTTATCTTGAACACATTCTACAGCCAAATTTTGAAGATATTCACTTATACTCTAGGATTTGGAGGCTATGATGAGGTGGCGGCGGGTGGTTGTGTCGCGGTGGTTAGGGGTGTTCACGATTTGGTTTGAAACTGTGAAACCATCCTAACCGGTTATCGGTTCGGTTTCACAATCAGTTTTTATTTTTGTTTTTTGGTCGGTCGGTTTGAAAATTCTCAAACCGTAGTGAACGGTTTGATTTGCGGTTTACATGGGAAACCGGCCGCATAAAACCGGACCGTACCACAAGATTGTGGTATTAAGATTTTTTAAATATTTTATTTTATACAAGTATAAAGACTTTTTTTAGTGAACCTAGGCTTAGTTAACCAATTTCTAATAGCTGTAACTAAAATATGTTAATGAGTAACTTTTCTAACTTAATTGAATACTGGACTTCCATTTCTAGTCTGTCATGTTAGGCTCAATATATAGGCAAGTTATATCTCTTTATTTTTGCAATCCTATGATTCCTACACCACAAAACAGTGCACGGGTAAATCTTTTTTTTGTCTTGGTTGTTAGCTTCGGATTATAAATGCATAATTATGGTGTTCTTTAAGCTATATCTTATTCCCTAAACAAAAACCAAAGTTTTATGCCTTCTGCAATAAAACCATTAGCAAATCAACATTAAATTTGGGTAATTAGAAACATCAGAAGCAATTAGAGGCATAGTTAGATTTTAGTTCTTATTTAAAAGTCGGTGTGTTACAAAATCCCAAACCGTTAGTAATGGTTCGGTTTTGTTCAGTTTTAATTTTCAACTGTTTGGTTTTGGTTTTCGATGACCATAAACGTTACTAACGGTTTGAATTAAAAACCGTCAAAATAGGACCGCGACACCCCTAGCGGTGGTGGTGGTGATGTTGGTCGTTATGTCACGAAGCTCGAAGCACTCTTGAACACGCTCTGGGAAGTTGAGCTTCGTCTTTGCCTCTTTGAAGTCAAGTGCAGCTTGATCATAAACTGTAGCTGCAGCCTCGGTTGTTTCAAATGTACACGACCAAACACCGGCGCCTTTGCTAGGAGCGCGTATCTCGGATGCCCATTTCCCCCATGGTCTTTGTGTTAAACAATAGTCTCCTATATTGACACTAACATACCCGATTACTGTTCATTAAACAATAGTCTCCTATATTGACACTAACATATGTCAAAAACGCAATTAAGGTTTTACTATATGACTATTTTGACACAGGTACGCATGAGACACTACCTCAAGACCCTGAGGTGTTTTCCATATCGTCGTGTGTGCCTCATTCCCCAGGCGTGTTTTTTTAAACAAAGACATTAAATTGATATATATACCTTACTTTCGTAGGCAGTAACATCATAGCGAGTGAAACTGCACTCCCTTCAGGCGATCCTCCCACTTTAAACATAACAATAGGGAACAATTTTAGCTTTAAACGATATCGACAACCATATAGCAGTAAGCTTTCAAACACTACCTCTCCAATGAGCAGAGAATTCAAGAAAGCAAAAGGTGGCTCCTTATTGTCACTGAATTCACTCTTTTCAGTTTTTCGGATAACATATAAAGTACCTTCGCCCCTGAATCAAATCAAGCCACATGTTAATTTACAGAATAACATCATCCATTCATCATTCATTCATTCATTCAATTTATCATATAAACCTTCATACAGCAAAAATTTTTAGGTTTTGGTCGGACACATGGAATGTTACAGAAAATACCTCATCGCCGGGATAATCTGTGGACTATTAGTAGTAACAGATCGAAAACCCTCTCATCTTTTTATTGTAAACCCAATCATCACCGTCTATCTTGACCTCAACCACTTCGGTTTTGGCGATTTCTGTGACTGGTGGTCACCAACATAACCCATCTTAACCATCATTCAACAATAGCAGTGATGACGAACAACCACTATACGTGGCGTCGGCGATGGCGGATGTCGGTGGGCGAGGAACGGTAGAAACGATCAGCAGCGGTGGTGACCTGACTTGGAGAGAATGCTCGGAGACAGGTGACACATAGGAGATTTTTTATGAAGAAGGGTTTTTGTGTTGAGGAAGATAATGTGTAGACAAGCCAGCAGACCACACATTCCAATTTTTTTTTGAAAAGCACCCAAAGCCAAGAGTACTACTATCCTAAGCTGAAACATGTTGCTAAATTAGAATGGATAAATAACGTGAAAAGGAGAAATAAAAATACATCAAATATCAAATTTAACTTTTGACAAAACCTTACATAGCACAAATTTAAATTTATGTATTGTACATAAAAAAAGTCTATTTAACATGTTTAAATAGATACATTTATTTATTAAGCATATTTAACAAATGTCCCCATCCCAAAAGCGTCACCATGCAGCCCACTAGAAAAACAATATGCCTTGGCCTCCTGTTTTGTTTTTATCCCCTAAAACTTGGGGCTGTTGCAAATTCCCGTGTGCTTTGCTCTTTGCATCTATATATACCTCATCCTCATCTTTGGCTTTGTCATCAACCACTCACAGCACACTTTCATTTCAAACAAATCTAAACCTCACTTACCTTCATTTCTAATATGAGTTATAGTACTAGGAGAGCATGGATGGTAGCCGGTACTGTTGGATTGGTGGAGGCACTAAAAGATCAAGGGTTCGCACGGTGGAACTACACCATCAGAGCCATCCACCACCACGCTAAGTCCAATCTCCGGTCAGTCACCCAAACAAAGAAGTTGCCTTCGCCGGCGGCCATGGCTTCAAGCAAAGGCATTGACCAATCAGAAGAGTCTTTGAGAAAAGTCATGTACTTAAGTTGTTGGGGTCCCAATTGATTTTTTATTTACTTTTTTTTTTTTGCCTTTGTTTTATATAAGGTTAAGTGTATATGTAAATTATACTATTGATACACATGATGTACAATTGATTATCATTATCAACAAGAAGATTTTTGAACGATTGATGATTATTGGTTGGACCACCATCATGGCATTGAGTGGTCGGATCTTTTGACCATTTATTTACAAGGACTAACATCTATCGCATATCTATCTCCTCTACCAAAATCCATTATTCATGACTTTTGTCAATATGGCAGGAAAGGTCCTCGACTACTTTCTTCCACTTTCGTCCCGCTTTAGTTTCTTTTCTCGTATTATTCTCGCAACACTAACGTTTTAATATTTTGAAAATGTATAGTCGATCGATCTTTGTAATATTGGCAGCCGACAGGTAGAGCTAGTAGTATTTAGTGATATAAAATGTTTGATACCAAGTAATCTGTGATAAGATATTAAAACATTTTGGATAGACATGTAAACGAACCGAATGTTTATGAGCTGTTTATGAACTTGTTTGGTGGAAGTTCTTTTATGTTCGTTTTTACTTAATAAACGAACGAACATGATCACACGTTTTGTTCGCTCATTTATGTTCGTGGACGTCCGTTATGTTTTTCGTTTATGTTCGGTATAAATTTAAGTTGGTGTATGTTTTGACGTAAACTTTTTTGGGAAACGAGTCAGGTGATGTTTTGCAAATTTTGTTTCGAACCGAGTGGAGTTAATTTGTGGTTTCTTTTTTTTTCTAGTTTTTCAAAAGCTCTAATTCGTCTTTTTTGATTATACATATCAGCTTTTCCATTATACATGTTACATTTTCTATGTATAACTTGGGTCACATATAATACGTTATGATTGTACATTATAAATTTGATTTACTTTATGTTTGATTCAATTGCAATGCTTATATTGGTTACATTGAGTTTAATCAGATACATCGAAACGCGTGTTTTATATTGTTAACGCATCACATAATGTTTGGACTAATCTATTCGATGTTTGCGATGTACCACGCCGTAATGCTTGGGGTCTTATTGCTGGTCGGAGATAAATAGTAAAGAACAAAGTATTTTGAAATTAATTATTATATTTGACAGAGGGGGAAAAACAAATGTTCGAAAAGGCCAAAAGAGTAGGGTTTCAAATGCGTGCGCTTTGTATGTCGTTTTCCAATTATATGATGCATCCCCCCTGTGTTACTAAAAAAATAATAGACATAGAGGCGTGTGAAAGATAAAAATATGATGACTCATAATGTGGTGTTCAAGCCTGTCCCATTTATACATCATATCCTTAACAACTAAAACCATTTTTGCCCCTAAAAAACCATCAACTACAAGCCTACCGTTTCTGCTTCCAAAAAACTTGGTTCTCTTATACATTTGGCGCCTATATATACCCCATCCCTATCTTGTGCTACTTCATCAAACAAATCTAACAAACATTTTCAAGACTTAAAAAGTTTCAATTTCAAGATACAATGAGTTCAACATCGAGAGCATGGTTAGTAGCCGGTACCGTTGGTTTGGTGGAGGCACTAAAAGATCAAGGGTTTGCACGGTGGAACTACACCATTAGAGCCATCCACCATCACGCTAAGTCCAATCTCCGGTCAGTCACCCAAACAAAGAAGTTGTCTTCGCCGGCTGCCTTGGCCTCAAGCAAAGGCATTGACCAATCAGAAGAGTCTTTGAGAAAAGTTATGTACTTGAGTTGTTGGGGTCCCAATTGAATTAAATATATATATACTTTGAAGAAATTAACCTGGAGATGTAATTTATAGCTTGAAATCAACAAGCTCCATATGCTCAGTGGGTTTCTGGGCAGAGTTGATGTTGTCGTCAACGATTGTTCCCGCTTGTATATGGATTTCAATATTATCTTCATACTCAAAGGAGTAAAAAATATGATGAATTGTATGTATCCATGATTATTGATTCAAATGAAATGAAGTTGCCATTTTTTATCTCGCACAAAATAAGTATACAAGCATGGTGATTAGATTTTAATAATTATTTTAAACTATGAGCTTGGCATGTGCAACAAAAGGAAAAATAACTTTGTACGCCTCCTGATAAATAATTTGGCTGTTTTTTATTGCAATCATAGTGGGTTGAAAATCTTTTGAAGCAGCACTCCACTGACTATATATGGATTGTTATCAACCATTTTTTGTTAACGGCAAAGCATGATACATATAAACTAGTTTAATATTCGTCCGGTGGACGGGTTACGTTGATGTATTATATAGTAATAACACGAATGAAAATATGAACACAAAGAAATAAAATAGAGCATCATATTACACAAAATTATACGAACAACGTGATAAACAAAGCTAACATATATTAAGCTTACACAAAATTAAACAGCATGACATACAAAAACACTATTCTTTAATTTATAATCCAGAAAATAACATGCCTAGTATGACAGTATACAAAATCATCTCTTAATAACTCTTATGTACCAAAAGAGGTCTCATGTCTCAAATAAAAAAAACAAAACAAAAAACTATTGTATTATACCCGTCTGGTGGACGGGTATTTTACCGTAATAATATACCTTGATCTGACATTGGCTATAGCTTTTAATAAAATCAAATAACTCTTATGTACCAAAAGAGGTCTCATGTCTCAAATGAGAAAAACAAAAAACTATTGTATTATACCCCGTCCGGTGTTACCGGACGGCTACTTTACCGTAATAATATACCTTATCTGACATTGGCTATAGCTTTTAATAAGAATAATTTCAGGCTTTAGATCACAATGTACTATTCCAATTATGCAAGTAATCCAAAGCCTCCAAATATTTCACATTCTAGAAAAAGATTGAGCGTATGATATGTAAACAGAAGAGGTATCAATTTTACAAAACTATTCAAACATTTACGGATCAACAAATATAAGGAAATAAATCACAGACATTTGACATATTGCAATTCATTATTAACAAAATGAGAGGGCAAATTTGACCATGTCCATTCTATGTCAATTGCATTTTATAACCACACAAAATTGCAATAGAACAAAATGACATTAAGCATCAATTATCTCAAACCATTTTCAGCCAAAATAAATGTCCTAAAAGCATACCAAATCAAAACAAATGCAAAAAGAAATGATCAGTGAGTGATCTGTAAAGACGTGTCCTGGCCCGTTCTAAGATCATCAACTTCAGCTTCGGCTTTAACTAACCGCATCTAAATCCTCGCCATTAATTCTGAAGTCATCTGGATCATTTACATTGATTCATAACAACATTACCTATATCCATCTTACCAGGCGCATTTGGACTCACTTCATCAAGTCGGTATCCGGGGGTCCAACCTCACCAGAAGAGTCTGGCTGCACAGCCAAATATGTGTCTCTTCCTTTATTAGACCCTCTACATGAAACCTCATGCATCATGCCACAAGCAGAATTCCTAGTAGGCTTCAAAATCCCTTTGACTTTCCTTTATCCGGGCTTCTCTACTTGCTTCCTTTGGACTCTCTTCTAATCCAAACACTTACTAAAGAAATTGAAATTATCAAACGTGAAGTTTAGTCATTTCAACATACAAAGCCTTCAATTCTATATATGCAGCCCGGAAAAAAAAACAAAGCAAAGACAAGTTAACCAACTGAAAATCAGATAGATGGAATACAGATCATATAAACGATGAGTCAAAACCATTTATAGAACTTCGCTACCTACTTAAAAAGAAAGTTTATTGTTTGGGTAATTCCATGATTCGGTTGTATCCGCGTTGGCTAAAGATGAGCTCGGTACTACCGGTAACGGTACCGAAAATTGTCAAATGTGGGTACCAATACAGAAAATGTTCGGTACGGTACGGTAGGTACCAGTATTTTTGTGTAAAATTACGTAAACTACCGGTACCGTACCAAAAATACCGGTACCGAAAACTCCAAAAAGTTGGTACCGAATCGGTAGCGAAAAAATATTAGGTACCGTACCAAGTCCCAAATGCTCATCCCTAGATCTGAACATATACGCCCATTGTTGTCATCCTACCATTAGATCCAGGTGAGAACTACTGGCAAAAAAAAAACAACACAAGTTAGACATAAAAAAACAAATTCCAATTCTATAGCACCAAACGAACCCAATGCACATTAATAAAAAATATTTGATTACACCAATATATAATAACCTCCAAATACGGCTCCTAAGACACAAGTAATGCTACATGTGTAAGCTGTAGAGGACTTGTGAAGTAGTTGGATAATTAGGATTTCATCACAAATACATTGCCCAAGATCCCATTCACCCCTGGTTGACATCATTTAATCTCAAAAGTTCACTATGTTGTGGATAATTCACATATACATTCCTATGAGCTTATCTTGAGCTCTGCTTATCTCACTGCACAATATCAGAAACCATTGAAATTGTAGCTTGGGTCGAAAATGGGCCGGTTAGGTAGCCGGTCAAACCAGTCTGGGGGTAAATTTAATACTTTATGAGAGGTGATCAGTATACCACCTCTTTTACTCAGCAAACGGTACACCACTAATATAACATTTGCGACCCCCACTTGGACCACTTCATACCACCACCACCACCACCACCCCATCTTTGATGTTGCGGTTGGGGTGGGGGGTGTGTGGCGGTACACCTGGTTGTTACTTGTCACAAACAAAAAAAAACACATTAAAAGAAAGCCATCAATGATAGGCAACACCATTAGGAAGTAACAGCATGGTTAAAATTAAAATCAAACAACTTTGAATAGATTTTCACTTACGGAACATATCCGATCCTTTCATCCACAAAAGCATTCGCCTCAAAACCATGCCCGCTGTCTTAGGTCCCCTTCCATAGGAAAAATATAATTTAAAATAGATAACAAAATCATCAATTTAATAACAAAAAAATAAAATTCAAGAATAAGTTTGCAAACACTTCTTGACGTAAATTGATAGAAAAGAGCACCTGTGATTCTGTGAATAAATATCCTGGAGCTCCATAGCCTGCACCCAAAGCACCATATGCACCTCCAACCAAACCCTAACCAATACGCAAAGGGTGGCTTGGAAGTATACCAGCAGCCTTCTGTGCGCAAAAACCAACTCAAGTTGCAGCCTATGTGATATTGCAAAAAAAAAACCAACATAAGTTGTATGAAGTAATGAACCTACAAGATATTTGAACAAAACTCAATGTTTAAATATTAAAAAAATCAAATTCAAACAACCCTGTAATGATAACTTTCATTGTACATATACGGAAAGCAAATGCGTTGATTAATTCCGTATACCTAGTAAGGTCATGGTGGATAGAATTGTGTTTTCCGGCAACACACGGAGGCATTTATTGATGCCTTCTTTAGCCATACAGCCTCTCTCCTTCTTCGATTTCTTCAAGCAACATGCCAACATGAATCATATAATCTTAACATTCAAATAATCAATTAATTCAACCACAATTTAGGCTAAAAAGGTTAAAAACCATACCCAAAATCAATTGAAACTACTAATGTTCGCTAACAACAATAATCTAGATTTTAGATAGGAAACAAATTTGGAATTTAAGTTGTAAAAAGGTACTGAATTACATAGATTTATGAATCTAGGATTAGATCAATGGCTGATAGAAAGCATGCAAACCTTCAAATCCGCCGAAAATTGGTTATTGCCAGAGCTACTATCCGTGGCTGCAATTCCGACACCATTACTTGTGCCAATTGATGTCCCTGAACAATCATCATCTGTGAAAATCAAATCGAATTAAAAAACATTCTAGGGGTTTTCATTAAATAAGAAATTCACAAATTGAGAAAACATCTAATATTCTTAAACATTAAAAGAAGAATTGGGCAGAATCCCATGTGATAACAAACAATACAATAATAATGGAGTTGTGGTGGAAGATGGTTAATGGTGGGGAGACAATAGACGAAGTATAGCTATAGTAGGAAGGAAAATTGGGCATCTCTGCTATTTAGTTGGTTTTTAAGGAAATGAGGGGATGGGAAAACGTTGATGCGTAAAACTGGGGAGTGGAGAACATGGGCAGGAAGAGCGTAAAACTAGGGAGTGGAGAACATGGGCAGGAAGAGGTAGAGGTAACCACCAGTTGATAAAACCACCACAAGAAACTGCTCTGAACTGCCATCACAGCAGTTATTTTTGTGAGTTTAAGTGGCTGAGATTTAATCTCAGCCAAATCCAATGGTGAATATTGATTTAAGAGTTAGTTAGACTTAATGGGTTCCATATATATATATATATATATATATATATATATATAGGGAGGGGCTCATGCGAGAACCACCCTTATTGTGAGAACCTTGAGAACCAATGTGAACACAACCTAAAATAGCTAAAAAAACCTAAAAAAACCCTAAAAAAACCTAACCCCCACCCCCCCCCCCCAGCTAAAAAAAACATAAAAAAAACCTAAAAAAACCTAACCCCACCCCCCCCCCCCCCCAAAAAAAAAACCTAAACCCCCCTCCCCCACCCCCAAGCTAAAATGCTAAAAACTAAACCCCTCAAAAACCTAAAAAAATCTAAAAAAAATCTAAAAAAATCCAAAAAAAATCCAAAATTTTTTTTTTGATTTTTTTAATATTTTTTAGGTTAAAATCGCTACTTTTAGAAGCCAAAAAAAAAAATTTTTTTTTTTTTTAAAAAAAAAAAATTAAAAAAAATTTTTTTTTTTTTTTTTGGGTGCGAAAAGTAGCGATTTTAACCTAAAAAATATTAAAAAAATCAAAAAAAAAAATTTTTGTGTGATTTTTAGCTATTTTTAGGCATTTTTGGTGTGTTCACATTGGTTCTCGCGGTTCTCGCAATAAGAGGTGGTTCTCGCATGATCTTCTCCCTATATATATATATATATATATATAATTTGACACTTATGAAGATCAGTTAAGCATGAGTCAATTAACCTCCGGTTTTTGTTAAATTCAGTTAACTGTCCAATATCTTTTTTTTTTTGGTTTCTTTGAGTGGAAAATGATACGGTTATGGTAAACTAACCTCAGTTATGTAGGTTCCAAGCACAAATTCAAATGTTCGAAGCTGAAGATGGAGGTATATATTAAGGATAATACTAAAGTAAATAATAATAATAATAATGTTAATCAGCTGTTTTTCCTTTTCTATTCAATTGTATTTTTAGATTGTATTGTGGTTGTTATTGACCATCGTAATTATAGGCTAGTCAATCTCCTTTCCTTGTAAACTGTTTCTTGTATTTGGCTTATATAAGCCATGTATATTCGTAAATTATATACAGTTCTTCAATATTCAAAACCATTCTCTCATATGGTATCAAGAGCCATTCACTCAAACGAGTTCTGATCCTTTTTTTTCCGACCATCCTACTTCTGATCACAGTCATGGCACCACCCATTGTTACTCAAATCAATGCTTCTAACAATTTCAACATCACTCTTACCAATGATAATTTTCCAGTATGGCATAAGCAGGTTGTCACACCCCCAAAATCCACACGCGGAGTATCACCAGTTGGCGGCGTGACATGACCAAGATCCAGCCACCAATCATATTGAACAACGTAATTAAGTAAATAAAACCAACCACAGTATAATTGGTGACCAAAAGAAAGGAACCAACTTTAAATTAACAGCGGAAGCATAAATTGTAAAACCAAAACATAAGTTTAGCAAGTTTAACATGGAACACACAGTCCATGTCCCACAACGACTCCTTCCTCTCGTGCAAGCTCCATAGGTACCTAACGACCTGCAAGGCATGTAACAAGGAGTCAACAACAAAGTTGAGCGAGTTCACAGTAGGTGTTTGTTATAACGTAGTTTTTCAAGAACTATGAGTTTGTTTGCAACTACGAGTTAAATCAGCTTTCTTTGTTTTCCAAACCATAAACGATGGGGGCTACCCCATGTTGTGAACCACTAGACTAGATGTATATATATAAGTGTCCTTCCCAATCCGAGGACAGAGGTACATATTAAATACGTAGGTTTAGCGTTGGTGCCCTTCCCAATCCGAGGACAGAGGTACGTATAAGAATACGTAGGTTTAGTGCTGGTGCCCTTCCCAATCCGAGGACAGTGGTACGTAGTGAATACGTAGGTTTAGCGCTGGCGTCCTTCCCAATCCGAGGACAGAGGTACGTATAAGAATATGTAGGTTTAGCGCTGGCGTCCTTCCCAATCCAAGGACAGTGGTACGTAGTGAATACGTAGATTTAGCGCTGGCGTCCTTCCCAATCCGAGGACGGAGGTAAGTAGTCTAGTAGTGGTGAAAGCACAAGTTCCGTCTTAGCTATTTAATCTCATTCCCAACCCATCGGGAATCCCATGTCTTAAGAGTGTGAACTCACCTTTGGTTGCTCGGTTTGACTCTCAAAGATAGCTAACAGTCAAGGTCGGTCAATCACGTCCTAGTATGATTACCACTTAGTTTATTAGTGACTTCAAATAAGCACGAAGTTTCTACACGCATCTACCACATAACATGCACTCACTTTAACGGTTCATGCCCATATAAACTTCCCATCTATTCCCATTCATAAGCAAACATACGACATTGCACATAACACTTTCATTGACATATAACATGTTAGATCATTCTCAGATAACCTACCCGATATTTAGATACGCAAATTACTACTTATGTCGTTTCAGCTTTAACATTCAAAACTGGCTGTTTTCGGGAATTTTAATAAAATAGTTAACCTGTTCCAAAAATTCCCAACTTTTTACAGAAGGTCTTAAACAATCCAAATATTATTGTGTAAAAAATCTCGGGATCCAGTTCATTACCAATATTTTATAAAAAATCATTTACCGGACTGCAATCTGATTCATCGCTTTTTGACTGCAGTCCACGGAATAATTCATTTAAAATTCGTCGTAAGTCTGTATGATGAAATTCCAGTGGGAGAATTAAAAAGACATCAGTGGTCATCTACAGTACAAATTTCATGAGCTAATTCTACACCGATTTCAAGTTATGACGAAAAACATAGCACACATTTTCTGCAGAAAAAACGCAGCTTTTGCTGCTGTGAAAAACGACCCTTTAAAAATAGCAAACGAAGTCCAAAAATTATGATTCCAGTGCCATTAGAACCGTATTTCGAAATAACATGTTATAGACTCAAAAAAATCAGTTTTTCGATAAATATTGACCTGTTTACAGCCAACTGAAGTTGGCTGTAAATGTTTGGACAGAAGCTGTTTTCAGCTTATAGCGCTATAACGCAAGTTCTATTTGTTCCGTTAACATGTTTAGTGATCAACAACGGCATTTAACATCACTTGCAGCAGGTTATCGTTTATTTAACTCAGATTTATCATGTCAAGTACCATCATCAACATAAACAAGAAAACATCATACCAGCATTATTTCGTCATATTACATATCTTTATGTTCAAGATTTATGTTTGTGTTCTTTTAGTGTTCTTGTATAAACCAACATGATATATCTATTAACCACCAAAATATGAAGTAAACAAGGTTTAACAAGAAACTTACAACTAGCTTAAAGCTAGGGAAGAAACAAGATGAATAAAAGCACACTAGAGAGGTCCTTCAAGATCCGAGTGTTCCACACCTTCTAATTCACCTTTGTGCACCTTGAAACAATCTTGGAATGGAAGGATGAGGGTTGTAAGGTGGTGGTGGTGGCGGTTCTTGATGGAGCCGAGAGGGAGAGAGGGAAGTAAGTGAGAGATGGTGTGTGATGTTGTGAATGATATGTAATGATCTTAGAGATCTTTCTCCATACTTAAAAATCTCCTCTTCAAATATTTTGGCCACTCCATTAAGCAAGATCACAAATAAAATCTAGAGGAAATCTAGTGGGATATGTTGGTGATTTAGGTGGGTCCCTTGGACCGTAAATAGGCATGGGGGGGTTAAGTGAAACATTTTTTATGGTAGTAAGTAAATAATAGTTCAAGTTTAAGTATACGGTTACATGTTCTAGTTAGTAGGTATCTAGTGGGTGTTATGGTGTACGGGGATCATAACTAGCCAAGAAATAATTAAACAATGTTTCTAGTAAAATTTTGATGTTTCGGGAAATGTCCGGTTGCTCGGTTAGATACCGGTTCGTTAAAGTGCTAAGTTGTTCTGTTTAGTTTCTTTTATGTATCTTTTTGTAACACTTTTAATTCCCAACACTTAGGAAAGCATACAGGACCATTTTGTCAATTTTCTGCACAAGACTAGTATGTTAACAAGCACACGTAAGTATGGCGCAGTAATCAGAAAGCAGTTAAGTAATTCAACACAGTCATCAAGCACTTTAATTAACATTAATAAATCGTACAGATACATGTAATTATGAGGGTTGTCACACAGGTTCAGTCAACTCTCATCGGCATGGATCTCGTTCACTTTCTCACTGGAACCTTCCAGAAGAATTTCTGGATGCAGAATGCACCAAACCGAATCCCGACTATCACGCTTGGTATCGCCAAGATCAATCTATTTTAGCGGCTCTTTTAGGTAGTTGCTCACCTACTATTCAATCTATGATTGCCTCTGTTGACACATCTCGACAAGCTTTGGAATGACTCGTTAAGAGTTATGCCAATCCCTCTCGATCCAGGATTATCTCCCTCAAATCCAAGCTCGCTTCAAATCCGAAGGGCACTCGCACGGTTACGGAGTTTCTACGTGATATGCAGTCCATTGCAGATGAATTGGCCTTAGTCCAAAACCCGCTTACGGATGAAGATCTCATGGTTCATATTCTCTGTCAGTTAGGTGACGATTTTAAAAACATTGCTACATCTCTCCGACTACTTGAATCAAAAATCACCCTACCAGAATTGTTTGAAAAATTAGTTGACTATGAACGGGAACTCAGTCACACAACCGCTCCATCACCAACAATTATGGCCACTGCAAACTACAGTCAGCGACAACCTAGATCCGGCTCGAGACCCATGCCTGAACGTCGCAACAATCATGGCAGCTACCACAATAATAGATCTTCTCGCAGCCAGTGGTCCGAGGGGTCTAATTCTCATGGTGGTAATCGCGAAACCCGTAATACTATCTATTGCCAATATTGTAACTTTGCAGGTCATGAAGCCAAAGAGTGTCGAAAACTCGCCCGATTTCTTTGCGAAAACCAAGTTCTCACAGGAAGCATGAACCAAAGCAAAGTTACACCAAGTGCTAATGTCACTACTTCTTCCTATATGTTCGATATCGGTGCCTCTCATCATGTCGATCCCGATCGTGCGTCCTTCCATACCATTTCCGAATATGGTGGACCCGATGAGATTGTTCTTGGAAATGGTAACACTCTATCTATTACTCACATTGGCCAAACTTATCTTTGCACATCAAATGGTTCACTATCATTAAAAGATGTTTTATGTGTTCCTCACTTCAAAAATAAACTCATATCCGTTGCAAAATTGTGTAAAACTAACCATGTTTCTGTGGAATTTTTTCCCACTCATTTTTTTGTCAAGAATCTTCGCACGGGGGCACGACTAATGCGGGGCGAGAATTACCTTGATATCTACTATGCAAATCTTCCGTCCTCGCCTCAAATAAATGCGGTTTCCACCACATCGCCACTTGATTGGCATCACAAACTTGGCCATCCTTCTACTCGGATTTTCAAGAAATTAGCCAAATGCTTTGGTTTACATTTTAATCTTCTCAATTTCCATTGTAACTCGTGTTCGATCAATAAAAGTCATAAAGATTCCTTTGGCATGAACTCATTTACTACTACAAAACCCTTACAACTAATTTATTCCGATGTTTGGGGGCCCGTAGAAAAATCTATTGACGGTTTCACTTATTATGTGATTTTTGTTGATTTTCACACTAAGTACATTTGGCTATACCCAATGAAACATAAATCCGATGTCTCTATCTTGTTTCCACAATTCAAATTGCTAGTAGAAAAGTTTTTTCAAACGCCTTTAATTTCACTTTTTAGTGACAACGGTGGTGAATATATTGGTCTTACCTCCTATCTTCAATCTCAAGGTATTTCTCACTTCACCACCCCACCGCACACCCCGGAACAAAACGGTGTTGCCGAACGGCGTCATCGTCACATTGTGGAGACAGGTTTATCATTACTCCACTATGCACATCTTCCGCTCAATTTTCGGACACATGCGTTTCAAACCGCCGTTTACATAATAAATCGTTTACCCACTCCACTTCTTGATTTTAAAAGCCCGTACTCTCTTTTTTACGACAAAAATCCAACTTACACCAAACTTAAACCATTTGGATGCTTATGTTATCCATGGCTTCGCCCGTATGCGAAATCTAAACTTCACCCACGCTCGGAAAAATGTATATTTTTGGGCTACTCATCATCGAAATCCGCATACAAGTGTTATGATCACAAGGGTCGACGCCTCTATCACTCACGCCATGTGGAATTCGTGGAAACCCAATTTCCACTACACTCACAAATAAATCCAACTCCCAACATTCCCACTGTGGAAAAATTCCTAAATATTCCCCTGGCCCCACAACCTTCCACAATTCCTTCATCCTCACCTCCAATCCAGTTGTTTCATACTTCACCTCCTAGTGAGCCACTCAACCAAAATGAACCCACATCCAGTTCTTCCATCCACTCCACCTCATCAGATACTCCTTTGAAATCCACCAGCTCACAATCCCACTCGATATCCACCCCCCACACCCTCACCCACTATGGCACAAAACCCACCCTGCTCACCAATCCCCAACTTCTCTTCAAGCATCCCAGCCCAAAACCCCAACTCTTCTACTTCGACCCAACACCACACCTCTTCCACTTCGGCCCAAAACCAACCCTATCCTCGATTGGCTCAATCAACTGCTTCATCTACTTCAAACTCCTCACCATCATCTCCTCCTCCACGACAACGCAAGCCTAACCCCAAATACCTCAACTCCAAATTTGTTAACCAAGTCACCCTTTATCCTATCCCACCTACTGTTGAACCCCATACTCACACTCAAGCCATGAAGGATCCCGAGTGACGGAAGGCAATGGATACCAATATTAATGCGCTTTTAAAAAATGCCACGTGGGAAATTGTACCTCCATGTCAACATAAACCGATTCGGTGCAAGTGGGTGTTTCGTATTAAACGTTGCCCGGATGGATCCATTGAAAAATACAAAGCGCGTTTAGTTGCGAAGGGGTTTCTACAAGAACATGGCAAAGATTATTTTGAAACCTTTAGCCCGGTTACTAAACCCGTAACCATTCGTACGGTTCTCACCATCGCTTTATCTCAAAATTGGTCCATTCGACAACTCGACGTCAATAACGCATTCTTGCATGGAACTTTGCATGAAGAGGTCTACATGTCCCAACCTCCGGGATATGTTAATCCTGATCTACCGAATCATCTTTCTCGTCTACAAAAATCTTTGTACGGGCTCAAACAAGCACCTCGTGCATGGCACTTGGAGCTTGCCAACTTTCTTTTGGAGCTTGGTTTCAAAAAGTCCTTGGCCGACCCATCCTTGTTTATATATAATCATGGGGGCATTGTTGCCTATTTTTTGGTTTATGTTGATGATATCGTCCTAACCGGCAACAAGTAGCCCTTTGTTCAACAAGTTATTCAAGCATTATCCGAAAAATTCTCACTCAAAGATCTTGGCATGTTGCACCATTTCCTTGGAATAGAAGTCATCTCCACACCTAATGGGTTATTTTTATCTCAAGATGCACATGTCCAGAACTTACTCACAAAGTTCAAAATGGATGGTGGTAAGCCTGTTGCCACACCTCTTAGCTCTACTGAGACATTATCTCTCAATGACGGTTCGTCCAAAATTGATCCTACACCATATCGTCAACTTGAAGGGTCTCTTCAGTATCTTGCGTTTACCAGACCTGGTGTCTCTTTTGCTGTCAATAGGTTATCTCAATACATGCACGCACCAACGCAACTTCACTGGCAAGCGTTAAAACGTGTTCTTCGGTACCTCAAAAGTACCATTCATCATGGGTTGTTCCTTAATTGTGGTTCACCTCTCACTCTTCAAGCCTTTACAGATTCAGATTGGGGTGGCATCGCCGATGGGGGATGTTCCACAACTGCCTACATAATCTATCTTGGGTCAAATATTCTTTCATGGCGCTCAGCGCGTCAAAATTCGGTCTCTCGTTCTTCCACCGAAGCAGAGTATAAGGCATTAGCTAATGGTGCGGCTGAACTTTCATGGGTTCAGAATTTACTGTTGGAACTTGGTTTATCTATGCCGCAATCCCCTACTCTATTTTGTGACAACGCGGGGGCTACCTATTTGTGTGCAAATCCAGTCTACCATTCGCTCATGAAATACGTGGCACTAGACTATCATTTTGTTCGTGAGAAAATAGCAAATGGTTCATTACGAGTTCAACACATTCACTCGGAAGATCAACTCGCTGATGTACTCACCAAACCCCTTGGCTGAGGACCATTTTTACGACTACGATCCAAGATCGGAGTATCCGACGGATCCTCCATCTTGCGGGGGCATATTAAGAATAATACCAAAGTAAATAATAATAATAATAATAATAATAATAATAATAATAATAATGTTAATTAGTTGTTTTTCCTTTACTATTCAAATGTATTTTTAGATTGTATTGTGGTTGTTATTGACCATTGTAATTATAGGCTAGTCAATCTACTTTCCTTGTAAACTATTTCTTGTATTTGGCTTATAAAAGCCATGTAATATTCGTAAATTATATACAGTTCTTCAATATTCAAAACCATTCTCTCATAGTATAAAATGTTGGAAATATAGAGATATAAAAGCTAAAAAACACAAATATATAAGGTTTGGTTCGGTTTCGATCAACTCGGTTCACGAAGACACGTTAATAACTAGCATAACCAAATGGTAATCTTATTCGCTCAACCACAACCGATTGGTTTTTTTGGTTATGATTAATTATGGTTAGTTTTTTTGGCTAACGATTATGGTTCGATGTTTGCTCTCCTAAACATACACCAAAGACCAAAAAAACTACGATCGGACAATGGGACTTGGTTACTAATTATATTAATCCATTCTGTTTGTTATTAAATCTTCATTCCATTTTAAGGTATAGATACACAAATTAAAGTGTAATTGAAAAAAAAGTTGAAGAGCAACTATTTTATATTTCACCTGTTAACACAACGTTTTTTATGGTTACAATACAAGATGCGCCACAATTGCCAAAGTAGGATGCGGGAAGTGGCGGATCCAACCGCGAACAACAATCGACTAACAGCATAAACTGTTCTAACTCATCTTTACCTTTTTTCTCTCCCATTTTGACAAATGATTTCACAATACAACTCCATATATAACCACATGTTACCGTAAAAGATGATACATACTCCAAACTTGGCAGGTGGGTTAGCACCTGCTTCTTAAGATTATTGATATAGGTTCGGGCCAACACAAATGTGGCCCGAACAGTATCAGAAGGACCACCAAGGCTTGGAGCTTTATAAAAATTTTCGAGCCTTGTTAGACTCAACCTGTTTTCATACGCTTTTGGGACGTCAAGCAATCAATCAAAAATAGATGGAGTTAGGGATAAATCATCTCCACCGCTCGATTTAGAGACCAAGGACCATGCCTTCAAGAACCCGAACCGAGTGCTTGCGTCACCAAGGCTATGATGATTAGTCATTCCAATAAAGAAACCCGAGTTAGGGAAGTAAGTCACTTGCAGCGAGAAAACTGGGAGTGTGATGTGGTCAGATTCTTTAACGACACTACCTAATGGAGGAACAAGTGGATGAAAGTTTTCAGATTTCCGAGGATGATTTTCTGCCATATCATTAAAATCTAGAGTGCATTCTTCGAACGTAAGTGCAACAGAATCACCTTCCACGTGTCGGATTTCGGGTCTTTTAGTGGAATCATGAGGGTTAGAAAATACAACTAGATTGCCAACAAATGGGAAATAATGTTGGAGTGTGATGGATAATGAGTGTTTTAGACTGGGGACAACGGTTTCCATGAAATGGGATTTTAAGTGGGGGAAGTGGTAGAAGAAAAGATGATGGACCGGTGGGAAGAGTAGCCATGAAACGTCGAAGAAAGTGAGTGGCAGCGAATGGTAGCCGATGGTGGCGGGTGGTGGCGATATTCGAGAGCTTTCAAGAACTGTTAAAGACAGAATTTTATCCATAATTGGTAGTGAGAAGATATGGTGGTGTTGGTTAGATGTATTTATGGACAATAGTGGGGTTGGAACTTGGAAGGGAGTTGATGGCTTTAGAGAAATCCATATATCCTAATCTTGTGGCCATTAGAGTCTTGTTGAAATTGTTTTATACGTTATTTCTATTTTTATTCATAACATCTTACATATTTTGTCACATGCTAGAAATAAACAAAGGTCACAATGTAGATATCAATAGAGTAGAATGTATGGTCGCCATCAAACAAAGTTGAAGTACACAACTCAGAAGCTCTTAATGGTTCAGACCTATTACCGATTCAGCACTTAATGGTTCAGACTGTTTGTTTCGCAAGCAAATGTCAGAATGGTTCATACATTTGTCTCTGAATGGTTAAGCATTATACTAAGTCTGAATGATTAAGACCTCTAATAATCTGAATAGACCAGACATTTGCCTCTGAACGGTTAAGTATTATACTGGCTCTTAATGGTTCAGACCCTTTACTGATTCAGGACTTAAAGGTTCAGACATCTTACTCGTTCAACACTTAATCATTCAGAAGTTGTCAAACAACCCCTCAATGTTAAACTTTATATTTTTGTTTGACTAAATTACTGTTTTAGCCCCTATAGTTTAGCCAATTTAACCGTTTCAACCCAAAAATAAATATTTTAACATATCAGACCCCTAGATTACATTTTATAATGGTTTTGACCCCTGACACTAATTTTGTTACTTTTTTGCAGTTAATTGTAAGAGTAATTAGGTTATTATATACCTTAGGGGATGCTTTTGATAATTACAAAGTTCTTTTAATATTTAAGAGATTATTAATGCAATTACTCAATTTTTTTTATTATTTTAATATTTTCACGATTATTATTTAACAAAATACGTTTTAAATATACAAATAAATATGTATTTTCACTAAACGTTTATTTTTATAAAAGTTGTTTTAAAAAATAATTTGTTATTTTACATTTTGTTTAAACCATCTATCGCTGTAACACCAAGTAAAAACGTGTCCAATTATGTAAAGACACGTGTCCTAAACTCTAAATGTGCGAAAGTTTGAGTTTAAAGGACTAAAGTTGACAAACGATGAAAATATGTGTCCGAAGAGACTAAAATGTCAACATGCCAAACTTGTGCCTCTGAATGACCATACACGAAGAATATATTCTTAAACGACTAATTATCTGGAGATAAGGAGCCGTTTGTGAATATAATCGGAAGATTATAAACTACAGGGGTTAAACGTGTCAACATGTAAATTCTTACCTCTGAGTGACCTTTTAATGAACCCGAGGCTTCATAATATTCAAATATACTCTCCAGAATAAGTGATTTTAGTTTCACGAGGTTTCGAGATCGTTATGCAAGTTTTCGAGACTTTGGGTAAAAAGCGTCAATGTGATGAAACTAGTATTTCGAAGATCCTTTAATGAAACCGAACCTAACGGAGTTTGGTTATACTCCCATGTTCCTCTACAAGCTAACTACAAGGGCCTTTTGTGCCTAAAATAAAGTTAAATAAAGTTACAAAGGACCAGGGACTGATTATGCCAAACCTGAAACAATTTTTACCTGAAATCAAGGTTGTCGCGACCCGCGAAGACTCCCCTTGAGTCCTACGCGGCCCGCGAGAGACGCCCAGTTCTGCAAATTGATGACGGCTGCTGGTTGCAGCCTGTTCCACCGCCTTAAACACTCCAAATTCGATTCCAGGAGCTGGTTGACGGTTTTAGAATACCACTAGGACACCTGGGGTGATCCTAAACACCCACATAACACATGTGATGATCCTTGAGCATGGCATTCTCCTATAAATAGGCCTTTATGTTGCCTTGTTCATTTGCTCAAATCACTTGAATCTTCTCTACTCTCTCATCTGGTGGTTCCTGATAAAAAAAGGAGTTTTTCTTATAGAAAAGATTTCTAGGACCCTTTGTAAGTGCCTTAGCCCTTTCTTTAGTTCAGTTTTTAATTTAAAAACCGAAAAGTCAAAGTTATCGTAATCTGACTTTGACCTTCGGTTTAAACTCAAATGGTCAAGCCACTGATCGAGATGAATGTGGTTTTGTGACCATAATTAGGTAGGTGATTAACCCTTAAAAGGGGACCTCCTAATTATTTCATTTGCTTAGTTAATTGTCGGGTCAAACTACTTAGTTAAAAAGTTCAAACTGGACAAAATTATAAATAATAATTAAAACTAATAATACAGAGGTTATAAGTTACATTTTAACACTCTAATAACTTAGTAATTATTATTAGAACATGTTCAAACAGATTCAACCCGACAATTCTGAGTTTAGGGTCGGTTCGCAACCAAAAGTCGCAAAAGCTTGACTTTTACTTTGACTTTCAGTTCTGACCCGATTGAGCTTAATTACTCTATGTTTTAAGCTTCCATTAGGACCACATTATGTTGTAGTATAACCCTCTGGAGTTATATTACCTGGTCATTTATATATTGGATTATATGCTAGTCTCCGTTAATATGCTTATATATGCCCATTATGCCCTTATGTCATATAAACGAGATTTTTGAAAATGTGAGAGGACAAAAAGCTTTATTACTGATATATAAGTATGTCCCGAAAATTTGACATCACTTTCAGGTCTCAAAATAAAGTTATGCAAGATATCGTAAATTGAAACTTTTTTATTAATTAAATTACGCTATCTTGCATAAGGCATGTTTAAACATGGATTTTGACCCAAAACTCATTACCTACTGTTCAGATATTATTTTTAGAGATTTTTGGAATTTTTTATCAGATTATAATCTGACCATATCATGGAGTTCTTGTATAATTCGGTAAATGACGATAATACCCTTTTTCATTCATAAAATGAGATTAACATATGAATTGAATGCCAAACCTTTTCCTACTAATATTATATAGTATATAAAGTATTTTGAGCATTTAAGACTGATCAAAATCTCAGATTTCCATAAACATCTTATCGTCAATTAGCGATTTTTACGCTAATTAGGTGCATAGTATGGTTTAAAATCATATTTAACACCTAAGACTTGTTACCTACTGAGTTTTTAAATAAATTTTAATATTATTACAGTAGGTATAAGTCATGAATTCAGACTTCCAAAAATGTCCTTAAAAGCATATGTGAAATGACCAAAATACCCTTTCGGGGCATAGTTTGGTCATAAATGGTAAATCACACATATGTATGATATCTTATTGATATAACAGCATAAAATAAATATTTTTACTGATTACTTAAGACCGGAATATCAGTTTACTATAAAACCTCTTTTATAAATGTTAAAATGACCAAAATGCCCATACGGGACTTAAATTGGTTTTAAATACTTTTTGTGCATAAATGCTAACATCCTACTGATGTGTTAACATATTCCAAGCATAATAACTTGTGGGACTTGTATATGGTTCATTTGGTTACCCGTTATGCAATTATGCGTTCGCTTCGGTTTATGTGACTAGTTTACATAAAATAGCCGAAATGGGTTTAACCTTATCATTTTCAACTCAAAATCCAGAATGTGATTAGTTTACCCATGTTATACAAGTATCTAAACTTGTCGGGTCTAAATCACGTTTCATTCCGGTCTTCGCTTAATCTAGCGTATAGAACCGTTAAGTACCTTTCAAACTAACCGGTCTAAGTCTTTGACTTAAATAAAGACCCGTTATTATCCTAATAGGTTAATAAACCTTCCATACAGATTGAGTAGCCTCGGTAGAAGGTATTTACATAAAGCATTAGGAAACATTCGACTGAGTTACATCTCAACACATCTAGCTCAGGTAAATACTTTTAACTTATTTTCCTATACGGGCTTGGGATACGGTATAATAATAATACCGCTTAGCCGGGTATGAAATCATTTAATCGGATTGTGATTAATAAATTGCATAACCCGTTTTAGTCTGTTTTGTTTGATAACATAAGCATTGGGGGTTAACGACCATGTCCTGGATATCCTCGGCTCATTTCATTTGAAAATCACCACGACCTATGCACGGGGTGTAGGCATACACCAAACAGATGCCAATGCTAAATAACCCACATGTTGGGGTTGACTCCTTTGTGGGTTCTATAGTGGTGAGTCGGTTAATCATGACCGGCTTCCAAACCGGCCTCATATGTATGACAAACATGTAAAACGGTATACAAGATTATCTTAAATAATTGTCCCAAGTTATAAATGGTTTGTGCCTTGTGCACTTAAATCAATTTTCATAAACTCTTTTCAATTGAGTCGGTTAATTGTATTTACCAGTGAAAACTGACGTATTTTCCAAAGATTAAGTGACAGGTACCTCTCGTAACTAGGCTGGAGCTACTCGGTGTCAAATAAGAGGATCTTGCAAATCCTTAGATGCATGAAGTATGTTATTTCAGTTTTTCTTGTATATTGTTCTATGATCCGCCTGTGGATCTCTATTACAACCAGTCTATATATTCTTTTATTTGGACACTCAGATACTATGGTTTGTAATATTAATATTCTACCAAGCCTTCCGTTGTGCTATTATATTGTGTGTATTGACTATGATGATATCAACTACGTCACGATACTCCCCACCGGGCCCACCGGTAATATATGGAAATACCGGGGTGTGACAATCGCGGTGAGAAATTCGATTTTTTGTGGTGTAGAAACCAACGCATGTGTCGTGGAAGAAATGGATGAGCGAGAAGCTAAGGAATCAGTTTGATGACCGAGGGGCCGATCAACAGGTGATTGTTGTTTTTGTTGGTGATTAGTACTAGCGGGGGCATATCAAGAAGGAGTCTGATAGTGTGGTAAAACAACGATCAAATAAGGGTTCAATCTGTTTTACATAAACTAAAAGAACGATGGTTCGTGTCAGCTGGTATCACAGGGAGTATCATTGGGAAAACGATAGTGACAGATGATTAGTTCAATCAGTTTTGGTTAAGTGGTGGTGAGCTTCACGTATTAGCAACTTAAATATAGGTGAGATCAAGACCCGGCCCTTGCAGACGAAGATAAGAATGGAGAAACCGGTGTAGGTTGTTCTTATTGGCAGGAGTATCTGATCGAAATTTGTGGGTAAGCGGATGGAAGAGGATTCATTAAATCGGAGAGGTTTTGAATTAATCTTGTCATGTCTAGCAATAAAAGAATAAAACGATAGAAGCGGGGAGCTTTGTTTTCTTTGATCGGTGGTCATGAACAGTGTAGTTCAGGTGGCCCGGAAAGAGGGATGTGAAACTTGGTCAAGTTATTGAAGTTGTCGATAATGATGCGGATGTGAAGAAACTTGTCCACTTCAAGATTAGGGAGGAGAATGAAGACGTTAATCGTGAATTAAGGAGATAAGGATCAAGACAGATTATAGATAATTCTTGATGAATTATTTATTGAGTCTTTTATAGTTTATTTACAGATAATAATTAGTTTAAACTGATATGTTTTATCTAGAAGTCTATTTATTTGTTTAATAGAGTTTGGAGTCGGGATAGAAGTAGAATGAGTTTTAGTAAAAATAAGGTTTGTATTAGTATGTCTCTTATAAGTAAATAAAAAAGTCAAACAGTTCGTTCATTTTCGTGTTTGCGTGTTCGTCTAAGGACCTGAATTTCCAACACTTTACATGATCCATATAAGAAAACCACCTTCACCTGAACTAAACTTGCACCATAGTTTCTAAAATATTACATGAGCCATTTATTTATCTTTGACAGAAAGTGAAGAAATTATTGTGTATATCCTCCGGTGTCATGTTCTTTAGCCATAAAGAAAATCATGAATACCTGACTAGTTAATGAGCTTTACATATAACAGTTGAAATTACATTTTTTTAACAACACTCCTAAAACCCACACCTAAGTCCCTTTTTATGCGACTCGAATCCACACCATTTTGATAAAAACAAAAGCACAAAACACGTGATGTCATAAACATTAGATGGTGATAAAACACCTGATGTCAATAAGCCAAGAGAAAATAGATTCAGTTAAGATTATATAGCGCGGATCGATTTTTGACATCATAAGCTCGATCTATATGTTGGTTAAAACTTTAATAGTTTTCATTGCAGAGTGCTTTCTTGTTATTCAAACATACTTAAGATTGCCCATTTTTCATACTTCTCAATTTGTTGTATTTCTAGTTTAGAGATATTCAGAAGAAATCGACACAACCCATACTTGAGATGAGATAGGACGAAACCGGTGCACGTGAGATCACGTTTCTTGATGTTCATTTTGCTTATTCTTCCTCTATTAAGTATTAACCCATGCTTCAAAGGACAGATGGGGAGTATGTAGACTACATGGATTGGATATCCATGACAAACCTGTTGGCTGATCCCTATTGGTTACCATCTCATGGCTGTTTATCATCCCCACGTGATGCATGCACCTTCTTCACAAGAACCACCTATATATAAAATAACATCCCCTTCACTCATCTCGGATCATAACTTAAACAAACACCAAATCGCAACAATCATGACTTCTCTTACCCGTGTATCGTTGGCCGCCTGTGTCGCTGTTGTGAACGGGCATACAGATCAAGGTTACAAACACAGATCACTCATCAACTCCTTAAGTCATTCCTCTGCCTGCATTAACCTCCGTCCATTTTCCAACATTCTACAATATTCCAACGACGACAATGAAGGCGGAAACAAGAAGATTGAACAAGTCAAGTTTGATGATTCTCTAGAATTTTTTGCAGAAATAGGTGACTTGAGCTGCAAAAGAGTGCCATTAGGTGGTCAACAATTTTGTTTTCATATCTAGGTAAGTAGCTAATTCAAACAGCAACCTTGTTCCTCATTTCTGCAAAAGCTGAGATGGTTTCTACAAAACCTGCACATGTTGCTGAAAGTCGCTGTTTCATACAGCGATCTTCAGAAGGTTGCTGTTTCATTGTGCAATCTTCATTAAGGTTGCTGTTTCATTGTGCAATCTTCATTAAGGTTGCTGTTTCATTGTGCAATCTTCATTAAGGTTGCTGTTTGATGTCACAATGTTATAAAAGGTTGCCAATTTATTATTTGGCCAATGCAAACTGTGTTGGATACTAAATTCATTAAGGTTACAATCATAGTTGTGTTGGATATTGCTGCGAACTGATGTGCTTTCTTAGTGGTAACGACCTTTATGTGGTCAATATGAGTGGAATTTAATTGGCTTGGTTTGAATGTGAGAGCGCCTCTAATCAAGCCAAAATGTGGGTCGGGTAGGGGTTCAAAAGAGCCGAGTCTGAGCTCGACTGGGCTCGAGCTCGTTTAAAAATACTAATTAATTATAATTGTTATTTTATATATAATTTTGTTTTTTTCATAGTTTTAAAAATACTAATTACTATTATTTAAATAAATATGTGATATATTAATTAAAAAGTATAATAATAGTGGGCTCATTTTGGCTCGCGAGCCAACTCGATAAGAAAGGCTCGGGCTCGTTTACTAAACGAGCTTGTTTTTAGGCTTGGGCTTGATCTCGAGTTCATTTAAGCTTCGCTCGTTTCGAGCCGGGCTCGAGTAGCGTGGCTCGTTTGGACCCCTAGTTAGGAGAATACAATTAGATGTGAATGACCCGAAAATGATTTAAGCCCTGCATTAAAACTCTTAACATTGCTGTTCAAAACAGCCAATATTGACCCATATTATACTTTTTAATTAATATATCACATATTTATTTAAATAATAGTAATTAGTATTTTTAAAACTATGAAAAAAAACAAAATTGTATATAAAATAATAATTATAATTAATTAGTATTTTTAAACGAGCTCGAGCCCAGTCGAGCTCAGACTCGGCTCTTTTGAACCCCTACCCGACCCACATTTTGGCTTGATTAGAGGCGCTCTCACATTCAAACCAAGCCAATTAAATTCCACTCATATTGACCACATAAAGGTCGTTACCACTAAGAAAGCACATCAGTTCGCAGCAATATCCAACACAACTATGATTGTAACCTTAATGAATTTAGTATCCAACACAGTTTGCATTGGCCAAATAATAAATTGGCAACCTTTTATAACATTGTGACATCAAACAGCAACCTTAATGAAGATTGCACAATGAAACAGCAACCTTAATGAAGATTGCACAATGAAACAGCAACCTTCTGAAGATCGCTATATGAAACAGCGACTTTCAGCAACATGTGCAGCTTTTGCAGAAATGAGGAACAAGGTTGCTGTTTGAATTAGCTACTTACCTAGATATGAAAACAAAATTGTTGACCACCTAATGGCACTCTTTTGCAGCTCAAGTCACCTATTTCTGCAAAAAATTCGATTCTCTACGTCAAGTCATGTACTTCAACTGCTGGGGTCAGAGCTAGCAGAAGATCGAGTGTATAGTTGGCTGGGAGTTGCCTCGATGGACGAGGAATCGATGATATGCGAGTTCACTCCTGTTTTCGGGTATTGCCATTAGGAGCAAGTCGTAAGATTTATGGGTTGTGAATTGTAAAGATGTAACAATGCAACTACCTACTTATTTTCTCCAACTAATAGTGAGAATCTGTCAAAAGAAACCTTGTGGAAAAAATTCCTGGATCCGTTACTGCCGATATGTCTTTGTAGAAAACAAAAAATAAAATAAAAAAACTTTAAGAGGTTAATAACATATAAAAAAGAAATTACATTGAACTGAAGTTCTGAAGGGGTAACTCTTTATCTTGACTTGTTTGACATGTTAATGTTCGGGCATGTTAATTAATTAAGGTTTTTACTAGTTTATGTATGAATTGGGAACCCTTTGAACTATAGCTACATAAGTCTGGACATTTAGTTTAATGTACATACCTCATAACGTATTATACAACTTATAGAGCTAGAGCCACAATGGAACATGTTATATGGAGTTCAAGAAATAGAAATTATTATTAACATTAAGAGCGTTGACACCAAATAGCTTGTAGTTTATTGGTATCAAAGGTGAGTAGTAGAGTGTTTTTTTTTTCAAAATGGTGAGGGTTGTAGTCTTACAATGAACATTGGTGTAGATTTAGGTATTATGTTTAGAGCATGTGTGAGTTAAGCGTATTAAAAAAGGATGCAATGACCTAAAATTAAAGATGATTTGTACTTGTGTTATACCACATATCAACTCAACATATTAACAGTTTGATAATGACTTGTAACTTCGGGGTTTTTTAATTCCTGGCCAGATGCTAGTTTAAGGGCTATGCCGGTGGTCTATTCGGACCATAGCCCGTTGATTTTGCAGGTTAATGTTCGTAACTTCGGGGCGAAACCTTTTAGGGTTTTCAGTTCTTGGATTGGGAAAGCTGGGTATTTGGAAGTGGTGGAAAATGCGGTCGCCCAGTTTTCTTTTGTTGCGCCTCCAGATTTGAGGTTGGTTAATAAATTTAATGTTATCCGGGGCTGTATTAAAGAATGGAGAGATCGGATGAGGGTGAAAGAAGGGGAGGATGTGGAGCGTGCGATGGGTGAGATAGAAGTTTTAGAAGGGTTGATGGAAAGCAGGAATCTTTCAGAGGACGAAGAGTGGTCTTTGGTGGAAAATAAAAAAAGGATTTTGGAGATTGAAAGAAATAAAAGTATTGACTTAAAACAAAGGTCGAGGACGAAATGGGCAATAGATGGGGATGAAAATTCGAAATTTTTTCATATGTATGTTAATTTTAGGAAGGCCAAGAATCAGCTTCAGGGGCTGTTGATTGATGGGAGGTGGGAGACGAAGCCGACTCTTATCAAAAAAGAAGTTTTTTCTTTTTTTCGGAAGCGGTTTACCGAAGAGTTTTATCAGAGGCCCTTGATGTCGGTTGGCGGTTTTCGGCAGATTAGTGAGTTAGATAAAGTTCGTTTAGTTGATCCTTTCTCCCTCGCTGAGATTAAGGAAGCTTTAAACGAGTGTGGGGATGACAAGGCCCCCGGCCCGGACGGTTTATGATATATTTGATGCGAGATTGTCTAGATGGAACGCGAATATGTTGTCGATGGGTGGAAGAATCACTTTAATTAAATCGGTGTTGGAGAGTCTCCCGAGTTACTATTTTTCCCTATACAAGGCGCCGGTTCAAGTTATTAACGATCTAGAGGCTAAGATTAAAAAATTCCTTTGGGGTGGATTTGAAGGTAGAGGCAAGGTTCATTGGGTGGATTGGAGTCGGGTGGCGTGTGCAAAAGAGCGTGGAGGTTTGGGTTTAAGTAATCTAAAGAACATCAATGTGGCCCTTTTGTCCAAATGGGGATGGCGGTTCAAAACCGAAAAAAATAATTTGTGGGTTAAAGTAATTGAAGCCATTCATTGTTCGAGGTCAAATTGGAATATGTTTCCGGGTGTTAAATCGTTGGATGGTTTATGGATTAGTATTACTAATGTTCTTGCGAAATCTAAGACTAATGATGTTCCTCTTAGGAATTTTTTTAGAGGAAAGGTTGGGAATGGAGTAGACATAGCTTTTTGGTTAGTGTCACACCCCCAAAATCCACCTGCGGAGTACTACCGCTTGGAGGCGTGACTGACCAGGATCCAGCCACCAATCATATTGAACGAGCATATGAGTAGTTATAAAATCCAACCAATACAATTGGTGTTCAAACAAAGCATAGTTTAAGTTGCAAGCGGAAGCACAATGTTTAAAACCAAAACATGAGTTTAATTGTTCAAAGTTTAACATGGCACACAGCTGTCCATGTCCCACAACGACCCCCCCTCCATGCAAGCTCCAGCTAAGTACCTAAAGACCTGCAAAGCATGTAGTAACGAGTCAATAACAAGTTGAGTGAGTGCACAGTTGGGTGTTCGTTTTAAGTTGTTTCGAAAACTGTTTCCTTTATCTGGCATCCTGCCGTGGGGGTTACCCCATAGTTGAAAAACGTGACTTGTTTATTCCCGATTACTCTGGCACTCCGGCCGTGGGGGCTACCCCATGTTAGTTATCTGGCATTTCGGCCGTGGGGGCTACCCCATGTATACACTAGACTCGTTACCATATCGACTACTGACGTTAGTCATGTTTATGTGCCCTTAGCGTCGGTGTCTATCATCACCGACGTGCCATAGTCCATTAGTTCATACCCGTCCTCTGCGGCACGGTGTGAGGTTTGTCAAACCTAAATAGCGCTATCTAACTAATGACCCGCTCGCCATTGGCCTGGCGATTAAGTCGATATAAAAAGGAGGGACTTCGTGATAGAGTTTTGGTCTAGTACGAGTTATCTGTCCATAAGGACGAGGAATTGCATTCCTGAACCAATGCTGTCCTACCCAAGGAGGACGAGGAATCCACGTTCCTTAACCCCATTCCCAACCCAGGGAATCCCATGCTTTGTAGTGGGTGTGAACTCACCTTGGTTTGCTCGGCAGATACACAGAAAAGTCGATCAAGTTGTAAGTGGTCAACTACGTCCTAGCATAGATACCATTCAAGTCAGGTTCATATCCAAGTAGTGCACGTATGTTCTACACGTATTGTACACAAGTAACGATCATGGCATACACGTCTATCATGGCAGTTCAACAACAGTACACAACATGCTCAATTAACAGTAACACATACGGCCCATATGTTCGGCCCAATCACCTAGGCCCGTAACAGTGTAAGCCCATACAGATTGCATATAGTCAGGTGGTCTCGAGTCGAGACTAGAGTTCTCGAGTCGAAACGGCGTTGTCTCGGTTTAGCTTTCATCACCCGAGACATGGTGGTATCGAGTCGCAACAAACCCGTAACCTGGTCTCGAGTCATGTTGTTCATGCGCTGGCCGTGTGTGGTCTCGAGTCGAGACTAGGGGTTCTCGACTCGCAATCTGTGTCGCAACCGTGGTCTCGGGCAGTCATGGATTGGTCTCGAGTCGCAACCATTACAGTCTCGAGTTGTAACTGAATGGTCTCGAGTCGAGACCGTAGATCTCGGTTGGAACATCTGCTGACAGCCGGCATTTGTACTATCCAATGGTATTTCGATTTCATGATACAATGTACTATCCAACCACAATCCTTAAACATGTTTTCTTGTCTAACAATCAATTAAAATGGATCAAACAACTAGTTTTCAAATATTCAAGACACATTCATATTATGTTCATGTTGTTCTTCATGTATTCAAGTCATTCATCATGATCATTCAAACTTGTTCATCATATTTTAGGATTTTTAGCATCAATCACAATCATATCCTGAACAACAATCAAAACACTTGAACATACTCATCTAAGGGTTTCAAATCATCACATAACACCTAAAACTCGACTCTACACTAATCCGATTTCCACATACATGTAGCCGGTTTAACAAGCATTCGGTTCTTAGTACAAGAGTGTACAATCCGATTAACATGACATTATCTAACACACATATGCAAGCCGATATCATGAAAATCAACACTTAATGGTTTAAATCACATTTAGACACAAGATATCATTAGCTCATCATGCAATAAATCCGAAATCAAGACATGTTAGCCGAATAACATCATCATACACATCCGATTCACAAGAACATCATCATTCGTACAACTATTCTAGTTAAACCATGTCATCCATAACATCTAACAACAAACATCATAAAACACTAACCGGTTGATGAGGTGTGTGTGAAGGAGAGTAGGTTTGTTGTCCGAAAGTTTCCGAGTGAAGAACACAAGTGAATCCGAGCTTGGCTTGCTACCCTTGATCCGACACAAGGTAAGAGGGTGGTGTTGCTAGGGTTTTAGTGGGAAAGAATGTGGGAGTGTGTGTGTAGGAGAGTGTGTATTGTCCAAAGAATGGCAAAGTTGGCTAGGAGTATAAGTTATATACTAGCTCTTAATTTGGTTCACCCTAGTGGGTTTTCGAGTGGGGTGAAGGGGACATGGCCCAACCGGCCCAACAGTTAAACTATTCACTCGAGACCGCATGGTCTCGAGTCGGGTTCTTGTGTCTCGGGTCGCATACATACAAGCATACATATAAACATAACACATAATCACATAGGATGTTCACTTATATCATTAAACCAACAAGTTAACTAGTCACATAACGTTCAAGCATGTTACAACGAAAGGTTCTAAATTTCGAGTTGTCACATCATCCCCAAGTTGAAAGAAATTTCGTCCCGAAATTTGGTAAGCACTCACTGAGGAAGCTAGTTAAGTTGTATGGTGTTCCCGGTTTTCCTGGGGTGTCACATCCACCCCCCGTTGATCTGGAATTTCGTCGTCCCGAAATTCTGTAGCTTCAGCCTCAGTAGTGGTTGTACTGTTTGTGAACATTTGGGGATACTTTTGTTTCATCCGATCTTCGCGTTCCCAGGTGAACTCTGGGCCGCGACGTGAGTTCCAACGAACTCGAACGAGGGGTATCCTAGTGTTCTTGAGGACCTTAACATCCCGGTCCGTGATTTCAACTGGTTCCTCGACGAATCGTAACTGCTCGTCGATAGTGAGTTCCTTCAGAGGAACTATGTGGGTCTCATCTGACAGACACTTCTTCAGATTCGACACGTGGAAAACGTTGTGAACTGCACCGAGTTCGGCTGGTAAGTTCAGTCTGTAGGCCACTCTGCCTATTTTCTCGATGATTTCGAAAGGTCCGACGTATCGTGGGTTAAGTTTGCCTCGTTTACCAAAACGAACCACACCCTTCCAGGGTGAAACTTTGAGTAGTACCCGCTCCCCAACCTGGAGCTCAAGTGGTTTCCTGCCCTCATCGGCGTAGACTTTCTGACGGTCACGAGCTGCCGCCATGCGTTGTCGAATTTGAGCAATTCGTTCGGTCGTGTCTACCACATGTTCTGGACCAGTGATCTGACTATCCCCCACCTCTGCCCAACAAAGAGGTGACCGGCATTTACGTCCGTACAATGCCTCAAACGGAGCAGCTTTAATGCTGGTGTGGTAGCTGTTATTGTACGAGAATTCCACAAGTGGCAGATGCTTTTCCCAGCTGTTGCCAAAGTCGATTACACATGCCCGAAGCATGTCTTCTAAGGTTTGAATAGTGCGCTCGGACTGCCCGTCCGTCTGAGGGTGATACGCTGTGCTCATGTCTAAACGTGAGCCAAAGGATTTGTGCATCGCCTGCCACAGTTCTGAAGTAAAACGCGCATCTCGAACCGAGATAATGGAGGTGGGCACCCCGTGCCTCGAGACAACTTCCTTGAGGTATACTTTTGCAAGAGTGGAGAACTTATCTGTCTCCTTGATAGCCAAGAAGTGTGCAGATTTTGTGAGTCGATCCACGATCACCCAAATAGTATCGTTTCCGCGCTGTGATCTAGGCAGGTCAGTAACGAAATCCATGGAAATTTGCTCCCATTTCCATTGTGGTATCTCTGGTTGTTGGAGTAGGCCTGAGGGTTTCTGGCATTCAGACTTGACTCTCGCACAAGTCAAACACTTGCTGACGTAAGTTGCTATGTGGGCCTTCATGCTAGGCCACCAATACGTAGTTTTGATATCGTGGTACATCTTATCCGAACCAGGGTGTACCGAGTAGCGAGACTTGTGTGCTTCATCCATCACAAGCTCTCGTAGGATGCCATAGAGTGGGACCCAAATGCGCCCCGTTACGTAGTAAGCACCGTCTTCCTTCTGTTTCATGCGTTGCCTTGAGCCGCATAGGGCTTCAGCCATGACGTTTTCTGGTTTCAATGCTTCTATCTGAGCAGCTCGTATTTGGGAAGGAAGACTGGAATGTATAGTGAGCTGCAATGCTCGCACTCACCTAGGCGCAGTGTCCTTTCGACTTAGGGCATCAGCCACAACATTGGCCTTGCCAGGATGGTACTTGATTGCACATTCGTAATCGTTTAATAACTCGACCCATCGTCGTTGGCGCATGTTTAGTTCCTTCTGTTTAAGGATATGTTCGAGACTCCTGTGATCGGTGTAAATGGTGCACCTAGTACCGTACAGGTAATGTCTCCATATCTTAAGTGCGAAAACAACAGCTCCCAGCTCTAGATTGTGTGTAGTGTAGTTCTTCTCGTGAACTTTGAGTTGGCGTGAGGCGTAGGCTATAACTTTATCCCGTTGCATCAATACACAACCAAGACCTTGAATTGATGCGTCACAGTAAACCACAAAATCGTCTGTGCCCTCTGGCAATGAAAGGATAGGTGCGCTGCAAAGTCTATCCTTTAGATGCTGAAATGCTAACTCCTGGGCATTTCCCCATCGATAAACAACGCCTTTCTGCGTCAGTGAGGTGAGAGGCTGTGCAATCTTGGAAAAAAATCCTTAATGAATCTCCTGTAGTAACCTGCCAAACCCAAGAATTGGCGAATTTCCTTTGGTGTACGAGGTGCAGGCCAGTTCTTAATCGAATCCACCTTGGATGGATCAACATGAATCCCATCCTTGTTTACCACATGGCCTAAGAAATGGACTTCACGAAGCCAGAAATTGCATTTCGAGAACTTTGCGTAAAGCTGTTCTGCTCGAAGGAGTTCCAAAATGAGTCGTAGATGCTGCTCGTGTTCCTCCTGACTCTTAGAATAGATCAGGATGTCGTCGATGAAGACTATAACGAACTTGTCCAGATAAGGCTTGCACACTCGATTCATCAAGTCCATGAAAATCGCAGGTGCGTTTGTCAGCCCAAAGGGCATGACCAAAAACTCATAGTGGCCATATCGAGTTCTAAAAGCTGTTTTAGAGACATCCTCTTCTCGGACTCTCAGCTGGTGATATCCCGATCTCAAATCAATATTTGAATAGTAGCTCGACCCTTGCAGTTGGTCGAACAAGTCGTCAATACGCGGTAGAGGATAACGATTCTTCACCGTCACCTTGTTGAGTTCCCGGTAGTCGATGCACATTCTGAAGGTACCGTCTTTCTTCTTCACGAATAGCACTGGAGCTCCCCAAGGCGATGAGCTAGGACGAATAAAACCCTTATCCAAGAGTTCTTGTAGTTGCGTAGAGAGTTCTTCCAATTCTGATGGAGCTAAACGAATAGGTGCACGAGCTATGGGCGCAGCTCCAGGAGCTAGTTCAATCTGAAACTCGACTTGGCGATGAGGTGGAAGGCCAGGTAATTCCTCAGGAAATACCTCAGGATAGTCGGGTACAATTGGAAAATCTTCTATCTTCTTCTCTTTCTCCGAGGTGTCAGTAACGAGAGCCAAAATGGCAGTGTGGCCCTTTCGCAAGCACTTCTGGGCCTTAAGGAGGGAGATGACGTTCTTAACAGCACTCCTCCTGTCGCCACGAATCATGAGAGGTTCACCACCTGAACCAGGAATACGAACAATCTTCTCGTTGCAAAGAATCTCTGCTCGGTGTTGGGATAACCAATCCATCCCAATGACAACGTCGAAACTACCCAAGACGATAGGGATGAGGTCGATAGAGAAGGTCTGGTTAGCAAGAACAAGTTTACAACCCTGGACCACGTGTGTGGCCTCTAAACTCTTACCATTTGCTAGCTCTACAGTGTGTTTGTTGTCAAGGGTGTTGGAATACGCTTAAGCATTCGACTAACTTCAAGTGACATGTAGCTAGTATCGGCACCCGAATCAAATAAAACTGTAACATAAAATTCGTCGAGAAGGAACTTACCCGTCACAACGTTGGGTTGTTTCTTTCTTCTCCTTGCACATTCAGGAACTCACGCCTACCAGCCATGTGATTGTCATTATGGTCTCCGTTACTGTTCCTGTTGCCCTTGTTTCTATTGTTATCACGTTTCTGCCTCATCTGCGGACAGTTCCTCTTGAGGTGGTCTCCAGCCCCACAACGAAAACACCCGTTTTTGCTTCCATGCTGCTGCTGTTGGTTCCGGTTTGCAGGATATGGGCCCTTGCAATCTCTAGCCATATGTCCCATCTTCTTGCATCGAGGGCAACACGACCCCGCACATGACCCGCCGTGGTGTCGATGGCACTTACGGCATTCCGGCTTATTTCCAAGGTATCCCCCTTGATTTTGGTAGTTGGGCCCTTGCTGTACGAGTTTCCTGTGCGGGTTCTGTTGTACAGAGCTACGACCCTCACCCTGGTGATCACCCCAAATATGCTTGGTGTTAATAAGAGCATTTGCATTGGAAGGGTTACGCTTGGGTAACTTGCCCTCTTCCACTGCCTGATTAGTGAGCTGGTGCGCCAAACGACCGACTTGTTGGATTGTGGAAAAGTTGGCCGCAATTACGGACCCTTGGATTTCTGGGGCTAAGCCTCTGAGGTATAGCTCGATTCGTCTAGAAATGGGTTGTGACAAGTTAGGACATAGGGCAGCCAAGTCATTGGATCTTTTTGTGTACGCTTCGATCTCTGCTCCTTCCATCTTCAAACCATAATACTCTATTTCAAGTTTTAAAATGTCGTCCGGGTGACAGAATTCCTCCTTGATCGAATCCTTGAAGTCGCTCCAGGGGGTGGCATTCGCATCCGCCAATCCGAGCATCTGAACTTGTGTGTTCCACCAAGAATACGCTTTCCCTTGCAAGGTACCAGCAGCGTACTCTACTCGTTTGCTGGTGGGGCTTTCACTTTCTTCGAATGCAGATTCGATCCTGCGAATCCAGTGTATGAGACCTATCGCTCCTTCGGTGCCACTAAAGGTACTAGGTCGACAGTCCATAAAAGTTTTAAAGGTGCACACAGGTGGCTGAGTATGTTGACCTATTGTGGGTGAAGGAAAGGAAAGAGTTTAACACAAAGGTTGGTTCACGAGGGTAGGATCTAAAGATCCTAGAATGAGTTTCGACTGCAGGATATACCTCCTGCCTGTGCGGCTGCAAGTGCCGCAGCAACTTGTTGGTTAATCAGAGCCGTTAACTGGGCTTGAGTCATGTTAATGCGTCTAGCCATGATCTTCATAGCAAGGGAAACATGAGTGAGAGAGGTTCGCGAAAGTGCGATGGCAGAAGGGAGTAAGCACACACGTTTTCAAGCAACAGTAGTTATACTAATCAAGCATACCATGAGCAATGTACTATGTAACTAACAAGTAGGCAATATACACATAGGTCATATCACCTTGAATGTCGAGCCTTGCATGTGGAGTGAAGCGTCGTTGTGGATCGTAAAGCACTGTACAGGTTATAGTCTGATTTTAATAAAACTTTTCCCTTATTAAAACCAAGTTCACTATAACCAATGGCTCTGACACCAATCTGTCACACCCCCAAAATCCACCTGCGGAGTACTACCGCTTGGAGGCGTGACTGACCAGGATCCAGCCACCAATCATATTGAACGAGCATATGAGTAGTTATAAAATCCAACCAATACAATTGGTGTTCAAACAAAGCATAGTTTAAGTTGCAAGCGGAAGCACAATGTTTAAAACCAAAACATGAGTTTAATTGTTCAAAGTTTAACATGGCACACAGCTGTCCATGTCCCACAACGACCCCCCCCCCCTCCATGCAAGCTCCAGCTAAGTACCTAAAGACCTGCAAAGCATGTAGTAACGAGTCAACAACAAGTTGAGTGAGTTCACAGTTGGGTGTTCGTTTTAAGTTGTTTCGAAAACAGTTTCCTTTATCTGGCATCCTGCCGTGGGGGTTACCCCAAAGTTGAAAAACGTGACTTGTTTATTCCCGGTTACTCTGGCACTCCGGCCGTGGGGGCTACCCCATGTTAGTTATCTGGCATTTCGGCCGTGGGGGCTACCCCATGTATACACTAGACTCGTTACCATATCGACTACTGACGTTAGTCATGTTTATGTGCCCTTAGCGTCGGTGTCTATCATCACCGACGTGCCATAGTCCATTAGTTCACGCCCATCCTCTGCGGCACGGTGTGAGGTTTGTCAAACCTAAATAGCGCTATCTAACTAATGACCCGCTCGCCATTGGCCCGGCGATTAAGTCGATATAAAAAGGAGGGACTTCGTGATAGAGTTTTGGTCTAGTACGAGTTATCTGTCCATAAGGACGAGGAATTACATTCCTGAACCAATGCTGTCCTACCCAAGGAGGACGAGGAATCCATGTTCCTTAACCCCATTCCCAACCCAGGGAATCCCATGCTTTGTAGTGGGTGTGAACTCACCTTGGTTTGCTCGGCAGATACACAGAAAAGTCGATCAAGTTGTAAGTGGTCAACTACGTCCTAGCATAGATACCATTCAAGTCAGGTTCATATCCAAGTAGTGCACGTATGTTCTACACGTATTGTACACAAGTAACGATCATGGCATACACGTCTATCATGGCAGTTCAACAACAGTACACAACATGCTCAATTAACAGTAACACATACGGCCCATATGTTCGGCCCAATCACCTAGGCCCGTAACAGTGTAAGCCCATACAGATTGCATATAGTCAGGTGGTCTCGAGTCGAGACTAGAGTTCTCGAGTCGAAACGGCGTTGTCTCGGTTTAGCTTTCATCACCCGAGACATGGTGGTCTCGAGTCAGGTCTCGAGTCGCAACAAACCCGTAACCTGGTCTCGAGTCATGTTGTTCATGCGCTGGTCGTGTGTGGTCTCGAGTCGAGACTAGGGGTTCTCGACTCGCAATCTGTGTCGCAACCGTGGTCTCGGGCAGTCATGGATTGGTCTCGAGTCGCAACCATTACATTCTCGAGTTGTAACTGAATGGTCTCGAGTCGAGACCGTAGATCTCGGTTGGAACATCTGCTGACAGCCGGCATTTGTACTATCCAATGGTATTTCGATTTCATGATACAATGTACTATCCAACCACAATCCTTAAACATGTTTTCTTGTCTAACAATCAATTAAAATGGATCAAACAACTAGTTTTCAAATATTCAAGACAAATTCATATTATGTTCATGTTGTTCTTCATGTATTCAAGTCATTCATCATGATCATTCAAACTTGTTCATCATATTTTAGGATTTTTAGCATCAATCACAATCATATCATGAACAACAATCAAAACACTTGAACATACTCATCTAAGGGTTTCAAATCATCACATAACACCTCAAACTCGACTCTACACTAATCCGATTTCCACATACATGTAGCCGGTTTAACAAGCATTCGGTTCTTAGTACAAGAGTGTACAATCCGATTAACATGACATTATCTAACACACATATGCAAGCCGATATCATGAACATCAACACTTAATGGTTTAAATCACATTTAGACACAAGATATCATTAGGTCATCATGCAATATATCCGAAATCAAGACATGTTAGCCGAATAACATCATCATACACATCCGATTCACAAGAACATCATCATTCGTACAACTATTCTAGTTCAACCATGTCATCCATAACATCTAACAACAAACATCATAAAACACTAACCGGTTGATGAGGTGTGTGTGAAGGAGAGTAGGTTTGTTGTCCGAAAGTTTCCGAGTGAAGAACACAAGCGAATCCGAGCTTGGCTTGCTACCCTTGATCCGACACAAGGTAAGAGGGTGGTGTTGCTAGGGTTTTAGTGGGAGAGAATGTGGGAGTGTGTGTGTAGGAGAGTGTGTATTGTCCAAAGAATGGCAAAGTTGGCTAGGAGTATAAGTTATATACTAGCTCTTAAGTTGGTTCACCCTAGTGGGTTTTCGAGTGGGGTGAAGGGGACATGGCCCAACCGGCCCAACAGTTAAACTATTCACTCGAGACCGCATGGTCTCGAGTCGGGTTCTTGTGTCTCGGGTCGCATACATACAAGCATACATATAAACATAACACATTATCACATAGGATGTTCACTTATATCATTAAACCAACAAGTTAACTAGTCACATAACGTTCAAGCATGTTACAACGAAAGGTTCTAAATTTCGAGTTGTCACAGTTAGACCCATGGTGTGATAATGAGCCCCTTAATAAGAAGTTTCCTAATCTTTTTGGTTTGGAGGTAAAGAAGGACTGTAAAGTTGCTGAAAGGTTGGTGGTGGGAAGTGCTGGGCTGAGTTACTCTTGGTGCTGGAGAAGAAATTTGTCTTTGGAAGTGGAAATAAATGAGCTAGTGGACTTGTGCCGTTTACTTTTTGGGTGTGAATTAAATAGTGTTAGAGATTCATGGGATTGGTTTGGGGCTGTGAATAAAGTTTATAGTGTGGGAGGGGTTAGAAGGCTGTTGGAGAATAGTGCTGCTTTTGTTTCGCCGTACGTTCCAGAATGGTGTAGGTGGATTCCCATTAAGTGCAATGTTTTTATTTGGAGGCTTGGGCTGAATAAACTGGCAACTTCGGACGAGTTATGTAAACCTAATATTCCGGTTAGCAATCCTAGATGTTCGTTGTGTGGCGAGGATGATGAATCGGCGGAACATATTTTTACTTCTTGTTTCGTTGCGGCGGTCTTGTGGCAGCAGGTTTGTTTATGGTGTTCGATCCCGTTTTTTTTGGCGTTCTCGGTTAAAGATCTTCTGGAAGCCCATGATTTTTGTGGCCTAAGTGGGGGAAAAAAGAGGTGGTTAAAGGCATAATTAGAATTTCGTGTTGGAGCTTTTGGAGAGCCAGGAATGAAGCGAGGTTTAATAATAAGCCGGTTAACATTGGAAGTATTCTTAGCGAGATAAAGACTGTAGGTTTTTTATGGTTTAATAGTAGAGCGAAGTTGAGTAGGGCCTCTTGGGATGATTGGTGTAATTTTGTAAATATGTAATTGTTGTGTGTGGTGCCGCCTCGGTTTGAGGTTTGGCGTGTTGGTTTATGAAAGTTACTTTTCAAAAAAAAATGTTTGAAAATAAAACATATACAAATTACCATTTCAAAAGGTTAGAGCTGAATTGAATTCAAAACAGATTAACTACACATGTTTTGAAATCTCATTAATTGGACTTAATTTTAATGTAATAAGACCTGATTATTCTTGGCCTTAAAGCTAGCATTACTACTAAAAAAAATTAACACTGCGTCTTCATTTTAAAAAAGTATGTTACATTACAATAATTTGCCATGTGACTATTGAAGTGTAGGGGTATTATTGAGAAAACAGGTTTCCCTAAAACCATTAACATTTCCTACTGTTTTGTTCCCTCAATAATTTGGTTGTGACCATCTATTTATACCACACTCCACTCTACGTGCTTTAATCAAAAACATTGCAAACACAAACATCTCAATATTATCTCAAACATATAATATATAGCATGAGTTCAACAAGCAGGGCATGGATGGTAGCCGGAACAGTTGGTTTGGTGGAGGCACTCAAAGATCAAGGTTTTGCACGGTGGAACTACACCATCAGGACCATCCACCACCACGCCAAGTCCAATCTCCGGTCACTCTCCCACACCAAGCACCTTTCTTCTCCGGCATCCATGGCTTCAACAGGTGGGAAAGAAGAGAAGGCTAAACAATCAGAAGAGTCCTTGAGAAAAGTCATGTACTTGAGTTGTTGGGGTCCTAATTAATTAAATAACCTTTTTTTAATTATAGGATAATTTGATTGTACATCAGTTACCAGAATTCTACAACTACTTGTTATACAGAAAATAAAATTTTAAAAGATTCTTGTTGTTATTGATGTCTTTAATTATTAAAAAGGAATTGTTATCAAGATGTATGATGTTCTATTAACACCATACACTATAGTCATAAAGCATGAAAATATAATGAAACCAGAGAATGCGAGGATAGAAGTATAGCGAGTAGCCTTAGAATGCAAATGTTTGTGGATTAGTCGCTCTAAGACTAAGTACCTTTAATGTGATTCCAGTGGACCAGGCAATGAGCATGACAGTAAGATCACCATTGAGGGCCAAGTGGTTCCTCACGCAACTAGGTTCAGTTCTACGAGGTGTTATATAGCTTTTTATTGGTTTTTACTTATTCCTGGTGTTGTAGTTTTACTAAGAAATACCTATATATTTATGTGTTTATTTTTATTATTACATTTTTTTAGTAGTTGTGTGTTTATGTATGTTTTCTAGAATCTTGTGTCCTGGTTATGGTTTTGGAGCTGAGAGTCTCATTCGAAGCAGTCTCTCTATCCCCTAAGATAGAGGTAAGGTTTGCCAACATCCTACTATTCTCAGACCTGGCCAATAGCTTGGTTATAAGTGGGATTATACTAGCTAAGGTTGTTGTAGTAAAACGCTAAAACAATTTAAATAATAACATATTTCACAACAAAGATAAAAAAGAAAAAGTGGTTACAACCTAATATGAGTCACGAGTGTGACATAGAATATAAAGAAAGTTGATTGTATAAATCTTAAATAAGTGTATCCTTATTGGTCTGTATTTTTTACATGTATGGTCCATGTAATATTAATTTAAACTTACATGGCTTTAGTACTTAAAAGGTTATAAAAATTAAAATCATAAAACCTAAGGGTAATTGCATATTTCCTCTCATAATTCTTTTTTGCATATTTATCCAATTCAAAATTAAAATTGCATATATCCTCTTCCTTAACTAATAAAATTGTAAATTTACCCATTTTTATTTATTTTATTAAAAATAAACAACATAATGACTATTTTACCCTTAGTGTTACTAAAACTTTAAAAAATTGCATATGTATTTATACTAGTTTTTGTGTCTTTTTCACAAAGTTTTTATGTTTTTTTTATTTTTGTTACGCTTCGCTATTAATTTTGTTTCTTGTGTCTTTATCAAGGTTTTTTTTTTTTTTTTTGCGTTTTTTCATTATTGTCCGTCTATCACGAGCTAGAGTAACAATAGTAAAAAAAATACGAGTGATAATCATCTAAATGAAAAACAAATGTCAAAACTTTAGTCCATTACGGTCACCTCGAATTGCCATGAAGACAAATATGACAAGTGAACTCGTAAATCGTTCCAATCCCACCCATTTAACTCGTCCTAATTGATATTGTAAAAACTTCCCATGTTAAACTGTACCTTCTTAGACCATTTGCCATACATAAACATAACTCAAATTGAGCATCGAAAGCTTAAAGTTACAATTTCCATATGTACCAAAAGATATGGAAGTTGCAACCTCTGTTTTGTCTATCAAGTTAAACCACAAATAATCAGAGATGGAAGAATTATTAAAAAAAGGTTTTCAAAAGTGAAAGTGGAAGAATTATTAAACATACTTAATAAGTAATCATCCAAAAGAAACTGAAAAATCAATCTTAAACAATAGTTATTGTTTTTCTTAAAAAAAAATAAAAATCAAATTGTCACATAAACATAGTATAAGAACACTTTTAAATTAACAAAACCTGCCCTCGCTACCCACTCCTTTAAACCCAATTACCAAGATGAGGAAAAGTTAAATCGTCCCTGTGATGAAATCGTACCCGATAGAATGGAATCACTAGCCAAATAAAGGAATCGTCGTCGAAACGTTTGACTAGATCGCCGAGAATGGAATCGCCGGGCGCCGGCCGTGGAATTGCCGGCCAGAGACGTAGGCCATGGAGTCCCAGAGAGGGAAGAAACTGAAGAATGGTGAGTGGAGTATTTTGATCCTAGATTTCCTACTACTGAAGGGTGATTTAGGCATTTTAATGAACAAAGGGAAATATGCAATTTCAGTTTAGACTTGGGTAAATATGCAATTGAGAGTAATTTTAAAGGAAAAACGCAATTATTCCTAAAACCTAAACCTTTACTTGAAAACCTTAGTAACTAAAGGCGTTATTTTGGATAGATTAAAACATCTGTCTGTTTAATTAACTTCAAGTTAAATATGATCCATCTAGCATACAAAGTGTATTTAAAATGTAGTTGAAATAAAATTTTGTTATTTCAGTTAATATACATAGAAGAATCTACTTATATTAGCAGACTGTATAAACAAATTTCCAATGCAACTTTTGAATGCATGATTGGAGATAAATAATAAAGAACAAAATATTTTTTAAATTTATATTATATGTTCGACAGATGAGTAGAAAACAAATGTTCGAAAAGGCCAAAAGAGTACGGTTTCAAATACGTGTGTCGTTTTCTATTGTATGGTGCATCCCCCTTGTATTACTAAAATAACTAGTGGTATCAAATCGGCGCGTTGCGCCGGAAGATTTCGTTTGTTACACGGTAAGAATTTGGTTGGTATCGATTTGTTTTGTTACGCTAACAACACTCTTTATATAAACTGAAAGATAAAAAATATATAAATAAAGTCGTAATATAAGTAAAAGAATATTAACACTTATTTTACATCGATTAAAAATAATTATTTGGAAATCAGTTCGTCATGATACCGCGTACCAACACACGCTAAAAAAAAACTTAGATGCATACATATGTAAGCAATATTTTTTTGTCAAGTCTTGAACAAACAATTTCATGTGACATACATGGAACCCACTTTAAATATAAATTCTTGTTCCCTGAATCGAATTGATATACAAACAGCCTAGACTAAATAATAAGCTTTATATCAATTTAATTCAATATGAATACAGAATATGAAATGTCAGTCACGACTAATCTTCTACAAAGATTTTAAAAAATCCTGATTTATATCGACTACAAGTAAAACTATTTTTTCCAAATAAATTCACTTTACGAGTACATATTGAAATAACTAATTAGAACATAGTCTGCATATAGTAGGCTAGTGTTTCCATACCTTTTAGTTCTTTGAAGGCAAGGTGTCGCCTGCGACTACCAGAAAAGCTCCATAGATTGCATATTCTTGCTTCTTTTTTTTAACTTGGATACTCAAGATAGATAGTCTAAGGGTCCAAACTAAACGCAGGCATCTCAATTGAACACTACTGTTAACATAGTTCCCGGCCCCGCAACCGTAGGCGGTGGTGGTTTTAAGCAACTTTAATCAGCAGCAGCTGCCGCAACCGACCACCACCACCACGCTCACCACTACTGCCACCGCCACCGTCACCGCCTTCACCCAGGCTGAGATTTCATCTCACTTTGGGGATTTCAATTACCTGCTTTCATATTTCATCCCCGACTTCCTCACCATCCTATTTTTTATTTCGGACTTTTCTGTAAGTAGATTATTTTGAGCAACTCGACTTCACATACTTATCAATAATCTGTAAATAGCCAAAGTGGAATTAAAACTCTAAGCAAAGTAAAAATCTAACACATTTTGATGATTGTAACGAAGATGGTAGCTTTTTGGTCAGTGAGCCCCCGAGACTTTTTTTAAAGTACAGCCAGATCGGGTCGTATAATCAGAAAATAGATGTGTTTTACCTTAATAATCAGAAAAGCACATATGCAAGCGAATCGTTCTCGGATCTACTCGAAAATGGAACATGCAAGCTTGAATCCTTCGCCGGAGCTTCTTGAAGCCATCTTCGTCACCCCCCCCCCCCCCTTGCAACTACTGTGATCACCGTCGTTGCTCAAAACGGTCATACTGTAACCGTCGTCACTATTGACTGCCGTTGCGGTTACCCGACATAACCCCACCACCAGCTTGAATCCTTCGCCGGAGCTTCTTGAAGCCATCTTCGTCACCCCCCCCCCCCCCCTTTGCAACTACTGTGATCACCGTCGTTGCTCAAAACGGTCATACTGTAACCGTCGTCACTATTGACTGCCGTTGCGGTTACCCGACATAACCCCACCACCATGTACGGTGGACCCGTATGTCATGTCGACGCTGGAGAGCCATGTGCGGCGCGTCCACCGTGTCGAAGCCGAAGAGTTCTCCGTCTCTGTCTCCCATCTCTTCTCCCCTCTCTCTCTCTCCAGACTCTCAATATAGCTGTAAAGAAGCTACTGTAGTTTGGTCTAAAAGAAATTGAAAAAATTAATGGTGTAGGCATCCCAAAGAATGTGGATAATTATTTTCCAGCTTAGATCATAACATTTTAAAAGCCCAATTGTTCGTCATACCAGTAAGAATGACCCATAAAAACCATTTGAGAAACAAATAATTTATAATTCATTAGATAAAGCACATGTAAATGAACTCTTAAGTAAAGAATGAAAGTTCATGAGAAGCATCTAAAATCAATTATAGACAGTGCAAATGACCAAAAAAAAAACAAAACAATTGATGCTATAATCTCTTCAATTCTTGCAAGTTGCAACTTTAAAAGATTTACTTCAATACAAGAATGGCTGTGAGCTACTTTACAGATTTTGTTCCTTTTTTTGATACAAATTTGACTTTTACATTGAATAGATATAGACTTTTTATCATATTTTTAGTCATGATAGCAAGATATGACCTCAGTTTTTCAGTATTAATAAAATTGAATCATAAGTCTAGAAAATAATAATCTTTTATTCTTGGTTGCAAACTACAAACCAAGAGGGTCAGTGTTCTATCAAATTAAATATACCACCACACAACTATCCCCTACATCAAAGAATCTATCTTCTAAGCAACCATAATAACAAATATAGTTAAAAGTGCCAGAAATACCATTAGACATGAAGCTCAAGTTCTGCAAAGCTAAGACTAAGAGTTTGCTAATGATGTTTGCTGGAAGCTAGCCGTGAAACCCAACTCCGGGAAGCCGGAAACCGATGACACGTGACCCATCTTCACTGCACGTGACTACAGTTCAGTAATTACACACTATAGTTGAGTTGGAATCCCAATTTAGTAAGCCAATCAGACATTAAAACATGAAAACCCCTTAATCAAAACATGAAAGATGTAACCCAAATAAACGATATCTATAGCAAACCTAAGAAAAGCATAAAATAGGAGTTGAATTCCTTACCTGAAAGACCTGCCAACGGTAAGACAAACACCCGGCAATAGCTAACCTCCTCGCCGACATCCTGTTTTACATTCCTACGTGTTGTGGAACCCTAACATCAGCAATCAGACCCGCAAATCATCGCTTAAACTCCTTGACGAAACCCTAGATAACTACTCCGCCACCGCCAAGATGAGATACCCATACCCTAGATCTACAGATAACCAGGAGGTGGGTTCTTGTACCTGATCGGCGCCGGTTTTGGTTGCACAGAAACACCATAGAGTCGATTGGCTAAAGTTACTCCTTCAGTAACAGCTAACAACACCATCGTCACACACTATCACAGCGGAACCCTAAATCTTCATGTCGTTTCTGTCGGAGATATGGCAGTGGTGGCGGTGGCGGTGACAGTCACCAAGGCTTTTTTGGTTTACACGTCGGCGCAATGGCGGAGCAGACGCAATGGAACCACCGTCTCGACCCCCTTCTGTCTCGCTCTCTCTCTCTCTCTCTCTCTCTCTCTATAAGCTTACGACGGCGTTTTCTTCTTTTTAAGGTGATAGGCTACTGTTGAAAGTGTTACTGTTCAAAACGTCCAATTTTTAATATGTAGTATAATTCCCATAGAGATATGTGATAGATAAAATATGATGACTCATAATGTAGACATAATATACATCATATATCCTTAACAACTAAAACCATTTTTGCCCCTAGAAAACCATAAACTGTCTGCCTATTGTTTTTATCCCAAAAAACTTGGTGCTATTCTACAATTCTACCTAGTGGCGTCTATATATACCCGATTCCTATCTTGTGCTGCTTCATCAAACAAATCTTACATACGTTTCACAAACAACATAACTCGCTTTGTTTTAAACATATTTGAAGAGTCAAAAACTTCAAGACACGATGAGTTCAACGTCAAGGGCATGGTTAGTAGCCGGTACCGTTGGATTGGTGGAGGCACTGAAAGATCAAGGCTTCGCACGGTGGAACTACACCATCAGAACCATCCACCACCACGCTAAATCTAATCTCCGGTCAGTCACACAAACAAAGAAGTTGTCTTCGCCGGCTGCCATGGCTTCAAGCAAAAGCATTAAACAATCAGAAGAGTCGATAAGAAAAGTCATGTACTTGAGTTGTTGGGGTCCCAATTGATCTTTTTTTTTTTTTCGTTTGTTTTAGGTTAGCTGTATAGTAATAGTAAAAACTATATCCGATGTACATGTAATTATGCATGATGTACGACTTTTTTATTAATCAAAAAGAATTTTGATTATTGTTATTAAAAAGAATTTTAGACGATTTCAATCAAACATCTTGATGACAAGATTCAAGATTCATGGCGATGAGTGGTTGAAATCACTGATCTTAGAGTCACTTTGTGGTTATATCTCATTGACCATATTTGCTCGCATTTCTCTTTTGGATTGCTTAGCAATGACCAGTGTTGTAAGAATCGCTAGGCGCTAGTCGGGCGGTGGGGTACCGACTAGCGATTAATCGGGATTAATAGGGATTAATCGGAATTAATCGGATTGAGATTTTTATATATAATTTTTAGTTACATACATACACACGCATTTTTATATGTAGTTTTTTAAAGTAGACATGTTTTAACCCCTCATTAACCCATTTTTTAAGTAACTGGAAGGAATTTATATGGTTTGGTCAAAATTTGGCCGGCATCTAGCCAAAATTTGGCCAGAATAGGACCACCATTGACTGCCTAGCTATTAATCGGCCATTAATCGGTGAACCTCTGATTAGTGATTAATCGGTGACTAATCGGAGACTAGTCGGGATTTTTACAACCATGGCAATGACTTTCGCCGTTATCGCAAGAAAGATCCTCGACTACTTATATCATCTACTTTCGCCCCTCTTTAATTAGGCATTTCACTATCATCCTACACTCTAAGGGGGCGTTTGGTTCGCAGGAATTCAATGGAATTTAAGGGAATTGGAATTTGAATTTCAACTATTAAAAAGTTTGGTTCACAGAATTTGATGGAATTGGAATCTCAATTCCAATCTTCATATGTTTGGTTGACAATGGAATTAGAATTGGAATTATGCATGAATTTCTTTAAATTCATTTAACTAAAGGAATTCAAAATCCTTCATATATGTGAAGGAATTAAAGTAAATTCATTGGAATCTTCGACCGTTTCGACCTGCACCGTTTCAACCCGTACCGTTTCGATCCGAACCGTTTCAACCCGTACCGCTTCGACGCGAACGGTTTCGACCCGTACCGTTTCGACGCGTACCGTTTTGACCCGTACCGTTTCGAAGCGAACCGTTTCGACCCGTACCGTTTCGACGCGAACCGTTTCGACCAGTACCGTTTCGACCCGAACTGGTGGTTGTGGGTGTCGGGGTGATGGATTCCAATTCATTTGACAACCAAACACAACAAAAATGGAATTGAGATTCCAATTCCAACAATTTCCAATTCCAAATGAAATGTTTATATTACAAATCCGATTCCTTCAAATTCTAATTCATCTACAAATTCCAATTCCAATTCCAAATCATTCCGCGAACCAAACGCCCCCTAAGGGTGTTCAAAATTCAATTCGGAATTGAAAAAGGCTAGATTTGAATTCATTATCAAGCTTTGGATTTGGTTTGGGGCAAACTCTAAAAGCCCAGTTAGTTTATAGTAGTTTTAAAACTAAAAGTAAAATAATTTAAAAATAGTTTATACTGAGCGAAAAGTTCGGGGGGGCGGCCGTTCCTTCACACCCCTTAAAAGCTTCGCCCATAACATCTACATGTAATGACAATCATTAAAATGAATATTAATTAACTAAACACATTGGGGTGGAGGGGGGTGGGTTTTAGATGACAAAGTAATTGGAGTTAAAGTGATGCTTCTCTTGACGCCAGTGATTCGAGCGCCAAAATAGGATTGATGTAAAATTTGGTTGGCAATAATAGGATACCCAGGGAAACATGGGTTCGATACTTGAGCCAAACAAGTTTTACTAGTAATTTCACCGTCGTGCTTATGGGCGGGTGGGTTACCGGGTTTTCCTCGCAATTGGTGGTGGACTCGGGTTACTCTCGGAGTACTACGTTTGGTCCAGTGGGTGTCCCGAGAGTGATCGTAATTTATTCTGTTGGCTGTTCAATTTTTTTTAGAAAAAGACAAGAGACAAAAGCCGTACAGTACCAAATGATGTGTCGTATGTTTTTATTTGTACGTGCCGGGTGGGGGGTACGTAGTAACTTAGATCCGGTGCACCCCTCTTTACTAAAGTAATACACAGAGATGTGTGCCAGTGCCAGCCAAAAAGATAAAATGGATGACCCATAACGTGGTGAAAATAATATTATTAAATCTACTAAAAAAAATAAAAAGAAGATAAGGCGAAATCAAGGGTAATCTCGACAATTCACTGCTCCAAAACCATCGGCATTCCAACCACCAGCCTACCGTTTTTGCCCCAAAAAACTTGGTGCTGTTTTACCATCTACCCTTTCCGTCTATATATACTATCTCTATCTTATTCTGCTTCATCAAACACAATTCAGTTATTAACCCAAGTTCAACTAAAAACGCAACCCACTTTATTTTAAGAATTTCTTATCATGAGTTCAACATCGAGAGCATGGTTAGTGGCCGGTACCGTTGGATTGGTGGAGGCACTAAAAGATCAAGGGTTCGCAAGGTGGAACTACACCATCAGAGCCATCCACCACCACGCTAAGTCCAATCTCCGTTCAGTCACCCAAACAAAGAAGTTGTCTTCTCCGGCTGCCTTGGCTTCAAGCAAAGGCATTGACCAATCAGAAGAGTCTTTGAGAAAAGTTATGTACTTGAGTTGTTGGGGTCCGAACTAAGTGATCAGTTTCTTTTGTTTTTAGGTTAGGTATATATGGTACATGTAATTATGCATGATGTACTACCACCTTCTTATTAATCAAATACAATTTGATTATCATTAGAGATATTTTGGTAATGAAACAACTTCGTGTTGATCAGTGGCGGACCCGGGAATTTTTTCCTGGTGGTGCGGAATATTTTCAAAGATTTTAGGCCCCTAGCTGTACCAAAATATCGGTTCATAGCGGGTCGGGTCGGATCATGTAAGAAAAAAGAATATCAAACTAAAATTTATAAATCATCAAAAACACGTCAAACGTCATTACAAATTACAAACGTATTTAAAATTGTGCCCTACAGGTTTTTTTTTTTTTTTTTTTGAAATATATCCAAAATATAATCTAAAGATACTAAACACGCCCTAAGTTCATTACATTCTTACTCATTGTTTCTAACACATAATTTGCTCCATAAGTTCATAAAACAACACTAAACACTTAAACAAAATAAACAATCATGTTCGACCATAGCCCATAACTTTCAATTATATTTTTAAACATTCAAGCCCTAATGTTGATTACTTGTAACTAATCATTTAAACAAACAAAGATATAAATAAAACAACAAAATCATTTAACTACAAGTCTAGAACAACAAAAAAATCAAAAAAATTTATAAAAAGATTAAACCATTACACATCTATATTGTCTCCTAATCATCACATAAAACAAAATAAATAAATAAACCATACTAGTTCTATATTGGAATTCTGACGTAATATGGGTTGGTCCAACCGGAATTTTGGTTTTTCCGGTAAAAAAAACCACTAGGTCGTGAGCAGTATCGTCAAGTCGCTGGGAGTTTTTTTGGGGACAGGATTTGGAAATGGAATGGGTGGATGGGTTTGGGTTATTTTATTTAGATCAAATTTCTTTAGGTTGGGTTTGGGCTTGTGTTAATAAAAATTGATTGCAGATTGGGTTTTGATTGGATTAAATAATTAAGTGAATAAGTGGTTAATAATTATTTTTTTTCTAAGTGGGGCGGTTGAAAATTTTCAAGGGGTGCGGGTGAAAAATTCCAAGGGGTGCGGTCGGGATTTCCGGTAAAAAATAACACTAAAAAATATTTTTTCATGGGGTGCGCCCGCCCACCCTTGGCTTAGGGTGGGTACGCCCCTGGTGTTGATGATCATTTGCCTAGAATTAAGCTCCCACGTTTCGCGGGGGCGTTTCATTTGCTTAGAATTAAGCTCCTGCGATGCGATACGTCGGGGCGTAAAACTATGCAAAATAGCAATAATGCTACGCCACCGTCAACGACTATTAACACTGAATCGATCCAAAACCCATGCGTTGCGACAAACTTATCAAACAAAATAAAAGTAAACGTAAAAACATTGAATCACAGATGCATGATGCGTTGTGTTAACTCGCAGAATTTTGAACGAAACAAAAAACGTTGAATGACACACGCACGTTGCGTTGTGTTAATTCACAAAATTTAGAATGAAACGTAAAACGAAAATTTGCGATATAAGAGACCAAAATTGAAGGTAAATATGTTGAAAGATTAAATTGAATTTTTTTTTTTGGAAGGAGACTTTATCTGTACAAGACCGAATTGGTCTCCGGGGTCATGTCAAAGACATTCCCCCGTCAGCCCCGCTCTTACGGACGCGATGTTCGATCGGGCCTCGGCCGTTGCGCAAGCTGACTTCCGCCCGGAAACCATACTGCCCTCACACGAGAGACTCGCTGGGGTAACAGCTGGGTAAAACCGGGTTGCCCTCAGGACCGCACCATGCCTCAGTAGGAACGATCCATCATTGGGACTCCCACCCCCCGTATGCCGCAGCCGGGAGTCGAACCGGCGACCTCCAAGGAGGAAGCCGGCCCAAACTTAACCCAAGTGGGAATACCCAACTGGGCTAGGAGGCGGGATTAAGATTAAATTGAAAATAATAAAAAGTTTTGAGTTAAAAATAGAAAAAAAAAACAATTCATGTGGATTAAAATGTAAAATATAAAAACGTTTTGGGGTTAAAGTTAAAAAATCAATTTTTTTTCTTAAAAAACTCACAAAGAATGAGGCCTGACACTCTATCCACAAAAATGTTACTTTTTCTAAACGACTAATTTATTTAATCGTCTATCGTCTGTGAGACTTGAACCCAAAACATTCTCTTTTCCAACTTAGGTGTTTTAAAGGCGTTGCATTTGCCGATTGACCACCACCCCATTGGTCCACAAAAATGTTACTAATTTATTTATGGAATTGAGTGCCCATAAAATGTAATATTATGACATGGAAAGACAATTTGGATAGGCTTCCAACAAGAATTAATTTAAGAAAAAAGAATGTGGAGGTTACCTCGGTCATGTGCCCATTTTGTGACGAATCCGAGGAAACAGTGGAGCGTCTGTTCACTGCTTGCTCGGTGGCTATTCGGGTTTGGTCGGCTTTCAGCGCGTTGTTTAACATCCAGCCGTTGTTCTTTTTTGAATTCAAAGACATTCTTGACATCCACAAGGTCATTAAGAATGAAAAGAAGGTGGAAAAAATGATTTATGGGATGGCTATGATTGTGTGCTGGTGCATTTGGAAAGAGAGTAACGATGTGGTTTTCAACGAGAAAAGATGTAGTTTGCAAGATATCATAGGGGAGATAAAATCGGAGAGGGTATGCTTGGGTTAAAAATAGATCATCTTGTAATTATATTAGATGGGATGAGTGGTGTAAATACCCATTGTATATGTTGTAATTTCTTTACCCTTTGCCCGTTTGGGTCGGGGTTTTGTTTGTTATGTTTCACCTTTTTCCCGTTAGGGTCGGAGGTGTGTTTTTAATAAAGTTTATTTTAAAAAAAAAATTATTTATGGAATGTAAATTTACCTACATATACAAAGACCATGGCAGGGAATAGTGTTTCCCTGCCATTGGTCGAAATGGGTGGCCGCCCCTCCTCTATTGCACCAACCATTTTATTATTTTATATCCACTTTAAAATTACAATTTTGTCCCCAATTTAAAATTACGTTTTTCTCTCAACTAAAAAATATAATAACCCTTTTGCCAGCAGCTCAAAATTACGCTTTTGCCATCGATTCAAAAACTACGATTTTGGCCTCAGCTTTTTATTTTATACCTGCTTTAAAATTACGGTTTTACCCGCAGTTTAAAATTATGTCTTCGCCCCCAGTTCGAAATAAAATTATGCTTTTCCCCCCAGCTCAAAATTACGATTTTCCCTCGGTTCAAAATTACGATTTCACCCTCAATATAAAATTACTTTTTTGCCCCCAGCTAAAAATAAAATTATGGTTTTTCCCAACCTCAAAATTACGATTTTACCCTCGGTTCAAAATTATGATTTTTCCCCAGTTCAAAATAAAAATATGACTTTACACCCAGCTAAACCGAAAATACGATTTCGCCATCTGTAAAAAAATTACGCTTTTACCCTCAGCAAAAATTACGTTTTTGCTCCGCTTCAAAATAAAATTTTGTTTTTCCCGCGGCTCAAAATTACGATTTTACACCAGTTTATTATTTTATACCCAGTTTAAAATTACGTTTTTCCCTCAGTTTAAAATTACGTCTTTGCTCCCAGTTCAAAATAAAATTATGCTTTTGCCCCCAGCTAAAATTTACGCTTTTCCCCTAGGTTCAAAATTACGATATCACCCTCAATTCAAAATTACGTTTTTTTTTGCCCCAGTGTAATATAAAAATATAGTTTTACTCTAGCTAAAAATTATGATTTTACCCTTGGGGAAAAATTTGATATTTCCACAAGGGTTTTTTGCATATTTCCCGTTAAAAAACTTTGAAATTGCATATATACCCGAGGCAAAAATTAAATGGGATATTTCCGCTCTATTAACTAGTAAAATTGCAAATTTACCCATTTTGATTTAAGAGTAAACTTCCGTTTTGCTCCCTGTGGTCTGGTCACTTTAACGGTTTTGCTCCAAACCTTTAAAAATAGCCATTTTACTCCCTGATGTTTTGGTTTTTTTGCCAGTTTGCTCCCCGCCTCTAACTCCATCCAAATTGTTTGTTTTTCCATTTTGCTCCCCGCAGGGAGCAAACTGACAACAAAACCAAAACATCAGGGAGTAAAATGGCTATTTTTAAAGGTTTGGGGCAAAACCATTAAAGTGACCAAACCACAAGGAGCAAAACGGAAGTTTACTCTTGATTTAATTTATTAAAATTAAATTATAGAATGACTATTTTACCCTTCATTTTACTAAACTTTGGAAAATTGCAAGTTTATACCCTCCCAACAATATATTGTACGAACTGATATCCGGTTTCACATCACCTTTACTTTCCATCTCAGTAACCAACTCCTGAGCCTGATCAACCCGACCCGCTTTAACATGAGCCTTCAATACCAGATTAAACGACTTAACACCCGGCGAAACAGCCGTCTTTTTTACGAATGTTTCATAAGTCTGATGAACTTATCATCATGAATCTTGTTATCCAGCATCACAGAAAGCACCCCACAAAGCGATTTTTCAGTCAACGTGCTGGTTTTTCTCTGAAGCATTTCGTCGAACACCTTGAGTGCATTGTCCACCATTCCAGCTTGTGAGTATAACATGACAATTCTGAGCCAAAACCCTTCTGAAGCGAGTTGTGGGGCGGGTGAATCAGTGATTGATTTGGATAATATGCGATCGATTAGGTCGAATCGTTTGGATCGAGTGAGTTTGTGGACTGAAATAGTGAACAGGGGCATTTAGCGTCTGAATGTGGGTATTGAAATGGATGATTCTTTAGCGATCTTTAAAGGGTCTTGTTCTGATTTGATTGCTGATTTCAATGCGCGAAATGATGGGTGAGATGTAAATTTTTTTTTTTTTGAAAATTAGGTGAGATGTAGATGATGAGGAAAAGTTTAGTAGTGGGGTTTGTTGGGTGGTGGAGAGTCGAACAGGTAAGCTGCCATTTCCATTTTAGAGGTGGGTATTTTTGTCATTTTAGTATTTTAGTAGAGAAGGGGAAATATGCAATTTTTATTTAGCGTTGGGTAAATATGCAATTAAGTGTGTTTTTAGGGGGAAATATACAATTATTTCTTTCCACAAAGTTTGATGCGCTTTTTTATTGCATTTCACCATCATCCTACACGGCCACTCCATATTTTATAGGTAGGAATCAATACTTTTAGTGGACAATCAGTTGTGTATTATTTTCAAACCTTTTTCGAGTGTAATATTTGAATTGCTTTTGAATTTTGATAAGTTAATAGAAGTTTATAATATAAACATGAGTAAATTGCCATTTTAGTCCCTGAGGTTTGTCCAAATTTGCCATTTTAGTCCAAATAGTTTTTTTTCGCCTCTGGGTCCCTGACTTTTCCATTTTATTGCCGTTTTGATCACATACACTAACTCCATCCAAAAACTCCATCTTTAAATGTTTTCAATTGCCATTTTGATCAAATTCCAAAAAAATCAAAAAAATTCCAAAAAATCATAAAAATTCTAAAAAATCCGTTTCGACGCGAACCATTTCAACCCCCGAACCGTTTCGACGCGAACCGTTTCGACCCGTACCGTTTCGAAGCCGAACCGTTTCAAGCCGAATCGTTTCGACCCGTACCGTACCGTTTCGACGCGAACCGTTTCAAACCGAACCGTTTCGAACCGTGCCGTATCGAACCGAACCGTTTCGACCCGTACCGTTTCGAACCCGAACCGTTTCGACCCGTACCGTTTCGAACCGTGCCGTTTCGAACCGTGCCGTTTCGACCCGTGCCGTTTCGAACCGTGCCGTTTCGAACCGTGCCGTTTCGAACCGTGCCGTTTCGAACCGTGCCGTTTCGACCCGTGCCGTTTCGACCCGTGCCGTTTCAAACCGAACCGTTTCGACCCGTACCGGTTCGGTTTGAAACGGTTCGGTTCGATATGGCACGGTTCGAAACGGTTCGGTTTGAAACGGTTCTCGTCGAAAAGGTACGGTTCGAAACGGTTCGGCTTCGAAACGGTACGGGTCGAAACGGTTCCTGTCGAAACGGTTCCTGTCGAAACGGTTCGGGTCGAAACGGCACGGGTCGAAACGGCACGGGTCGAAACGGCACGGGTCGAAACGGTTCGGTTTGAAACGGTCGAAACGGTACGGGTCGAAACGGTTCAACGCGAAACGGTTCGGGTCGAAATGGTTCGGTTCGATACGGCACGGTTCGAAACGGTTCGGTTTGAAACGGTCGAAACGGTTCGGCTTGAAATGGTCGAAACGGTTCGGCTCCGAAACGGTACGGGTCGAAACGGTTCGCGTCGAAACGGTTCGGGTCGAAACGGTTCGGGTCGAAACGGTTCGGGTCGAAACGGTTCGGTTCGAAACGGTTCGTATCGTAACGGTACGGTTCGAAACGGTACGGGTCGAAATGGTTCGCGTCGAAACAGTTCAGCTCGAAACGGTTCGCGCCGAAACGGATTTTTTGGATTTTTTAGAATTTTTTTGATTTTTTAGAATATTTTGGATTTTTTAGAATTTTTATGATTTTTTAGAATTTTTATGATTTTTTAGAATTTTTTGGAATTTTTTGATTTTTTGGAATTGGATTAAAATGGCAAGTTGAAAAGTTTAAATTGAAAATCCCCAAAATACCCCTGGTTTAAACTGAGTTTTTGGATGGAGTTAGTGTATGTGATCAAAACGGCAATAAAATGGAAAAGTCAGGGACCCAGAGGCGAAAAAAAAACTATTTGGACTAAAATGGCAAATTTGGACAAAACTCAGGGACTAAAATGACAATTTACTCTATAAACATACAACTGGTCAGGTCTTACAAGTTATCACCCTTTTTTAACGGCCAACAAATCAATTCCGAGCACTACTGGGGGTACTCACTGGACAAACGGAGTACTCCAAGAGTAACCCGAGTCGTCCACCACCACTTCCGAGGAAAACCCGGTAACCCACCCACCCGTAGACACAACGGTGAAATTACCTGTAAAACCCGTTAGGCTCAATGATCAAATTCAGGTTTACCTGTGTCTCATATCATTGTCCACCAGTGGCTCACTCCTTTTTTGCACCAAATGAGAATCGAACTTGAGTTTTCACAAAAGAACTCAAATCCTCCTACCATTTAAGCCGGAGGTCATTGGCTACAAGTTATCACCCTTAATTGTTATGTTTACCTTATAGCCTTATACATCTTTTGGGATTAGTCAATTAGTATTGCCGATGACTAATATGTGAACCTCATATATTGTTCACTTTGCCAGCAAGTGCAAGGAATTATAATTTATGTGTTCGATTGTCCGGCTGGAGACTTCAATAAGAGATTATCTATCATGTAATACTTAACTATAAAGTTTTACTCAAATGCATTTTCAATGCATCACACAACTAAGGATTTTGGGTATACTTTAACTTGTCTTAACTCCACCTAAGTGCCACATCAACCTTTCTTCCCCATTTTATTTTACCTCACTTCAAGGAAATGGTTTAATCTCTTTAACTTCATCTAACCCTACTTTTTAGTTTTTTTTTATAGGTAAATTTCATTAAAACAAACCGACCCACCTCAAACCGAGGGGCCCGAACCACAAACAAACCCTTGCATAATTGCAAATTTACACCAATCTAGCCAATAAATATCTTTAAATCTAGTCCTATTTTTGAACCATAAAAAACTGGTAGCTTTCACCTCACTCATAATCTCCCTGATTCTGATCTCCTTGTTTTCGAATTTGTTTTCGAATCTCGCTCTGTTTTCCTGCCTTCCAAATATACCAGCAACCAATCTTTATGATACCTTTAAAAGCTTCTTTTTTTGTCGCCTTTTAACCCCACATGCTCATGTATCTCTGTAATGTCTTTAAAACTGGAAAAAAAAAAAACAAATTTTGAATTTTGCACCACTTACTTATTTGGTTCCAAACAATCGCTGCCACATAACAGGAGGAAGATATGTGAGCCACCGAGTCCTCTCCGTCCTTGCAAAGAGCAAAAGAACCCTCCTGAACCCCTATGTTTCTTTTCCTCAAAGCTTCCACCGTAGCGATCTTGTTCATAGCCGTCCTCCACATAAAAATATTACATTTTTCGTTTTAAATATAAATGAATAATTAATTTAATCTCTTAACATCTGGTTAACATACAGCCCATTGAATGCCCCTTAACACAAGGAGTGGGTGATTTACAATCTCGGTTAACATGTCATGTTACCGTTAACACCCCACATGTTAGAGTATACCACATGGCCTAATATATGATTTACCTAAAGTATTATGATAGGGTAAATGCATACTAATTAATATGGTATGATCGATAAACAAATATTAATAATCTTTTTATTATCAATTTCTTTGTTTCAAAATCTTCAAACCAGACTATGGGTATAACAAGTACAAATAAAAGCAAAACCACTTTACACACTCCAGTTGGAATCCAACATCATAAAAGCAAAACCATTCATGGAGACATTAGGCTACACGGTATGGGGTCGTCCCCCTACCGTCCTGGTCCGTCGCCGGTTTGAACACCGTGCCGCCCCCCACGTCCCGTCGTCTCCGTCGATAATAGGACGTTGGCGACGCCCATGTGAAGACAAAAAAAGTGGGCCCCAATTTAAATATGACCGTTTAAAAAAAATCAAATTCATAATTATTAATTATAAATAACGGCTATATTTTAAATATTCACCCAATTCACTTCCATTTTTATAAATACTCACATCTTTTACACATTTTTTTCACAACTTTTCACCCACTACAATCTCACATCTCTCTCACATTTTATAACCCCTCTTCCCTTTTTATAAAAACTCATCTATTTTTATACCATTTTTTACCCGCTAGCACTCCATCTCTCTATAAAAAATTATCATGTCTTCACCTTCTCCCATTTCTTCAATTTCTTCTATGTCTTCATCGTCTTCGTCTACGTGGTATTCATCATCTTCGGAAGAGGATGGTATTATGCACAACATGATTATGAACGCGGCTCAGGTCTTCATGGCGGGTGATGAAGCGTCGTCCCAACGGCTAACCAGACGAGCAAAATATAACCGATACCAAGAAGGTATTTTACTTTTTTTTTCCTTATGTTTTATATAGAATTGAAAATGTATTTTATAATTAATTTCATTTATGTTTCGTTTTAAATTTATAGCCGGCCACGTTAAACTAGTAGCCGATTATTTTGCCGACGAACCCGTATACCCAGCCGATATTTTTCGACGTCGGTTCCGCATGAGTCGTCCACTGTTTTTACGTATTGCATGCGACATGGGCCAGTCTGATCCGTTTTTTACATTGCGAAACGACGCTAGGGGGCAAAGGGGTTTCAGTAATTTACAAAAATGTACATCGGCCATTCGCCAACTTGCGTACGGTTACGCACCCGATGCATTAGACGAGTATATTAGGATGTCTGAAAGAACCGCACGTCGATGTTTGCACAAGTTTTGCGAATGGGTTGTCAAATTGTATAGCAAGCGATACATGCGGAAACCGAATGCAAACGACGTTCAAAAATTATATCAAGCACACGAACAGAGACATGGTTTCCCAGGAATGCTCGGGAGCATTGATTGCATGCACTGGCCGTGGCATAATTGCCCAGTTGCCTGGCAAGGTCAGTATACTAGGGGAGACCATGGACATCCGACTATTATTCTAAAGGCTGTTGCGTCACAGGATCTCTGGATATGGCATGTTTTTTTGGTCTACCTGGTTCGCTCAATCACCTTAACATCATATACCAGTCACAGATATTTGAGGATGTAGTGGCGGGTACAGGTCCAGACACAAGCTTTACGGTTTCGGTGGTGGAATACAGGCGAGGTTACTACCTAGCCGATGAGATATACCCAACGTACTCGACAATCGTTAAAACTATTCCGCACCCGACAGACGACAAAAGAAAAAAGTTTGCGAAGTATCAAGAGGGTGCGAGAAAAGATATTGAACAAGCTTTTGGTGTTCTACAAAAAAAATGGCACATCATTGAACATCCAGCACGTTCGCAAACACCAAAGAGGTTACGACACATTATGTACGCTTGTATCATCCTTCATAACATGGTCATTGAAGACGAAGGTAGAGCGATATGCGAGTACGACGAAAACGCGTCTACTGGAAATTCTGTTCCAGTTAGTGGGGAACAACAAGATTTGAACATGTTCGCTCTACGTAACGAGTACACACATCATAACCTCCAAGCGGACTTGGTGGAGTACATTTGGAACAACGCTCAAAACGAACCCGGCCACGACATGGAAGACGAAGACTAGTAGCTTATTTTAATATATTAGGATATTTTTAAGTTTATTTTTTTTAAGTTTATGTTTTTTTTTAATTTATTTTTTTTAAGTTTAATTTATTTTTTTTAAGTTTATGTAATGTTTTTTAATATTAATGAAAATATTTTGTTACTTTATTTGTTAAATGTTAAAAAAAGTTGAAGATTAAAAAAAATAAAAAAAAACATAAAAGTGGTGGAGGACTATGACTAGGACCATCCTCCCATGCCCTCTAGTTTTGGAGGATGAACCATCCTTGGGAGAACTATGACGTGGCGTCTACGTGACGGATCATCCTCCAAGGATGGTCCATCACCATACCCACTAGCCTTATAGGTACAACATCATAAAAGCAAAACCATTGATGTTTTTTTTAACAGCAAAATCAATTTATTTCAACTCACAAACAGTCGATACTAACAAGTAGCTAGAAATCGACCCATTACATACACCAAACATAAGCAGACTACAATGTCCAACTATATAAAGTTGAGTTTACACCAAGAATCCCACTCTATTCCAGCTATCTTTGACCTATTTTTAACCCAGATGAAAGACCAGTACTTAATGTCCTCAATTATGGCTTCCAATTGAAGTGGCTTGGCTAAAAATATGAGTTTGTTGCGAGCCTTCCAGATTCCCCAACAAGCAGTGTAAACTATTGCTTGTACCACTTTGCTTTTAACCTGATGTTCTAAGCTCTAACTATATCGGTATAACAAGTACAAATATGTTGTAGGATAGTGTAAAAGTATAGAAACTTGATGTATCTAGAAATAGAAGTATAAAAAATTAGACACTGCTCTGCTCATAATGAGAAATAATAGGAAGAAACTGGTGCACGTGGGATCACGTGTTGATGCTCATTTTGTATATCCTTTGCTTCAATACCCATACTTTATGGGGGAGTATGTAGACTGCATGGATTGGATATCCATGACAAACCTGTCGGATCCCTATTGGTTACCATCTCATGACTATTTATCATCTCCACGTGATGCATGCACCTACCTCACTAACTTGTTCCTATAAATACACCCCCTTCACTAATCAAAAACATAACATTAACAAACACAAACACCATATAGCAAGCAACAATCATGACTTCTCTAACCCGTGTATCGTTGGCCGCCTGTATCGCTGTTGTGAACGGGCATACAGACCAAGGTTTCAAACTCAGATCACTTATCAACTCCTTAAATCATTCCTCTGCCTGCATTAACCTCCGTCCATTTTCCAACATTCTACAATATTCCAACGACGTCAATGAAGGCGGAAACAAGAAGATTGAACAAGTCCAGTCTGATGATTCTCTACGTCAAGTTATGTACTTCAACTGCTGGGGTCAGAGCTGATCGAAGAGTGGTCTGGTTTGGCTAGCTAGGAGTTGTCTCGATGAATGAGGAATCGATGATGCGAGTTCACTTCTGGTTTCGTTTATATGTAACTTTTTTCACCCAACAATGTATAAATCCCATTGATCCAAAAACAAATGAGTTTAGTGACTGACTAACAAAAAGATTATAATATAAGTATTAAGAATGATTCATCAATGTTAGAAGATAAACATATAAAAATGCGTTGATAGATAAATAGGGAAGTTTTATGCTCTTCAAAAATGCGTTGATCACAATAGTTAGTATTTTTTAATAATTGATCACAATAGTTAGTATTTTTTTTAATTTCACCAATAGAAACATGTATCCAATTTCATAAGTTAATTTTTTTATTATTGCATTAATATAATTAACTTAGATAATATTTTGTTTTTCTTTTAAGATAGAATATTTTATAGAACTCCTAGTATATCATTGAGACATGCTTATTTTTATCTTCGTCTCAGTATAAACTTTTTGAGAACCGAGTTGTGAGTAGTAGTGTACAAGTAATCTAAGCACAAACGTAAATTCTATCAAAGCTACCTTTTTTTTTTGTAAAATGACGTCATCAATTAATTTTTGTTATGTTGTTGTGACGTGTCTATTCAATGTCTACATCCCGATATAAACTTTTATTCGAAATCGAGTTGTTAGTCGTAATGTACAAGTATCGAAGCATAAGCATAAATGTTATCATAGCTACATAAAGTTTTGTATTTTTTATAAAATGACGCCATTAACCATCTTTCGTTATTCTAATAATATAATGTAATATTTTTTAAAATATTGAATATACTGTTGCGATGTGTTTATGATTACCTTTGTTTCGATAAAAAAGTTTTTTCTTTTCAAAATAGAACGGGTCAAATCAGTCAGAACAACTTTGGTTCCAACACCAGTACATGTCTATATGGTTTCCAGTATAAATTCCTTTTAAAATGGAGTTGTATCCGTAATAGGGTATCTTTTTTTTGTATCATAAGCGATATTTTGAGCTATCTTGGTACCAGCACTAGGATTCGTTTTTCTCTTTTTTTATTGTTATATTAAGTGTCGATACCGCATTGATATATAATGAACCAAGCTGATACTGACTAAATTCTCGCGGCAACGCGCGAGAGAATTCTTCTAGTTACCATTTCAAAACGTTAAGAGTTGAATTGAAAATAGGTTAACTACAACTCTACAAGTTTTGAAATTTCATTGAACATAACTTTAATGTAATAAAACCCGATTAGACCATACGTAGTGGTTGGGGTGAATAATGCTCCACCCTTGGGCGTTGTCCGCCACGTGTCGTCCTAGTCAGAAAATGAGCGTTTTTCTAAAATGGGTGTAGTGGGGATGTGAGTATTATCTTAATAGGGGTGTAAAGAATTAAATAAATAAAAAAACCATGAAAAAAATTGATTGGACAAAGAATAGGAAGATGAGGGGTGATTGGATAAACAAATGGGGGCAAGGGCGTGGAATATTGGACGCCCCATGCTTTTTTCGCCAAAAAACGCCCAGAGGGCCGAGCTCAGGCGTGATTGACCATAAAAACGCCCAAAACTGAACGACTACGGGTGTTCTTATACTTTTGCTTAAAAGCTAGCATTATTGCTTCTTAAAAACGTATTCATTTAAAAAAAGTAAAAGTATGTTACATTACAATAATTAGCCATGTGACTATAAAAGTGCAGGGGTATTATTGAGAAACTAGATTCTCTAAAACCATTGGCATTTCCTGTTGTTTTGTTCTTTCAATAATTTGGTTGTGCTATGTCAAGTGTCCATCTATTTATACGCACATTCCACTCTACATGCTTTCATCAAAAACATTGCAAACACAAACATCTCATCATTAATTCAAGCATCTCAAATATATAATAATATATAGCATGAGTTCAACAAGCAGGGCATGCATGGATGGTAGCCGGAACAGTTGGGTTGGTTGAAGCACTCAAAGATCAAGGTTTTGCACGGTGGAACTACACCATCAGAGCCATCCACCACCACGCCAAGTCCAATCTCCGGTCACTCTCTCACACCAAACACCTTTCTTCTCCGGCAGCCATGGCTTCAACAGGTGGGAAAGAAGAGAAGGCTAAACAATCAGAAGAGTCCTTGAGAAAAGTCATGTACTTGAGTTGTTGGGGTCCTAATTAATTAAATAACCTTTTTTTTAATTATAGGATAATTTGATTGTACATGATGATATAAATGATTTTCTCATATCAGAATTCTGCAAAGACTTTGTTATGTTTTTAGTGATATTGGACGTAATTCAATCATAAAGTAACCGTTATCTAGTAGCCGTTTGAAGTTGTTATCGGATGAGAATAAATTGCATAGTCAAGCTTGTTCCTGATATTATGGCTTGATCCAGTTTTTACGTATTAGTTGTTATTTTTTGTTTGTTTACGTTTCTAGCCGTTGCGTGTATTTCCTTTATAAAGTGTTGAAGTATTATCAATAAAATTATCCGAGTTTGTGCAATATTTGTGATTGGTTTTCTGTTTTTGCTCTATCATTTGGTATCAGAGCAAACCAGGTTCTGATCAATCTCTCAATAATCTTTCTCACTTTCAATCTGTTTTCTCATTCAATGGCCTGGAATAACATGAACCCTAGTTCCGTGAACGCAACACTTCCAATCTTCAAAGGTGAAGGTTATGAATTTTGGAAGATCCGAATGAAGACCATCCTCATGTCACAAGATCTTTGGGATTTTGTGGAGAACGGTTTCAATGCAGCAGACACTGATCGAATGAGACTCCGAGATAATAAGAGAAAAGATGCTCGTACACTTTCTCTTATTCAATCTGGTGTCCATGATGAATTATTCTCCCGTATTGCAGGTGCAGCAACATCCAAACAGGCATGGACTCTCTTGCAAAATGAGTATGAAGGAGACACAAAGGTTCAAATGGTGAAGTTGCAAGGTCTGCGAAGAGATTTTGAAACCATACATATGAAAGAAGGGGAACCAGTGGGAGAGTTTCTGTCAAAAGTAATGAAGATTGTTAATCAACAAAGGGCTTATGGTGAAGACGTATCTGATCAGAAAGTTGTGGAGAAAGTATTGAGGAGTTTGCCTGTTAAGTGGGATCATATTGTGGCTGCCATTGAAGAATCAAAAGATCTAAGTGTGTTAACCTTTGATCAATTGATGGGGTCGTTGCAGCCAAAGAAGAAGATGCTGGCCTGTTTATGAGAAGTAGAGGAAGAGGACCTCCAAGAGGTAGAGGTCGTGGTCGAGGAAGAACAAATGGACGAGGGAAAGCAGGTATTCAATGCTATAACTGCAACAAATTTGGTCATTTCAGTAGAGATTGCTGGAATGAACCACAAGCATCCCCTGCCATAGGAGATGATAATGATGAAGAAGAAGGGCAATTGTTTATGGCTGTGGAAGATGATGAAGAAGTTGTATTGGTGACAACAAAAGATGATGTCAATCCTTCTCACATCTGGTTTCTTGATAGTGGTTGCTCAAACCATATGACAGGTCAGTTATCATTATTTAAGAAACTAGATAAGACTAAAACTGTAGCCGTGAGAATGGGAAATGGTAAGAGAATTATGGTTGAAGGGAAAGGCACTATAAGACTTGAAGTAGCAGGTGGTAAGTTTAAGACATTAGATGATGTTTATTATGCACCTGATCTTGGTTATAACCTGCTGAGTGTTGGGCAACTAATGAAAACGAGTCATAGGTTGGTATTTGATGAAGGTGCATGCACAATTATTAAGAAGCAAACTGGTGAAACGGTGTGCATGATCCCTGTTGCCAGTAATAATACTTTTCCCCTTGATGTTTCTAATGCTAATAATGTAGCCTTTGCCACTATTGTTGATGAGTCGTACATGTGGCATCTAAGATTTGGGCATCTTAATGAACGAAGCTTGCAAAGCTTGAGTAGCAACCAACTGGTTTATGGATTGCCCAAAATCAGAAATTGGAATGTTTGTGAAAGTTGTGTCAGTGGAAAGATAACGAGAGCTCCCTTTCTGTCACAAGGAACTAGAACATCTGAAGTTCTTGACTTAATTCATGCTGATGTATGTGGGCCTATGTCAATAAAATCCTTGGGTGGAAGTAGGTACTTCTTATTATTCATTGACGATGTAAGCAGGATGACTTGGGTTTACTTTTTGCATAGAAAAGATGAAGTGTTTGATAAGTTTAAAGTCTTCAAGGCCAAAGTTGAAAATGAAACAAATCGGAAGATTAAGGCATTTCGAAGTGACAGAGGTGGAGAATTCTGTTCAAATGAGTTCATGGCATTTTGTGAGCAAGAAGGAATAAGGAGGGATTTGACACCTCCCTATACACCTGAACATAATGGAGTTTCTGAGAGAAAGAACATAACTATAGGAGAAATGGCCCTGAGCATGTTGCATGAGAAGAATCTGAGTAATGTATTCTGGAGTGAAGCCGTTGCCACAGCTGTTTATCTCAGAAACTTGTCACCTACAAAGGCTCTTGATGAAGCTACACCTTTTCAGGTATGGTATAATCGCATTCCTTCAGTTCATCACTTAAAGGTTTTTGGGTGTGTTGCATACAGCCACATTCCCAAGCAGCAAAGAAGAAAGATGGAAGAAAAGGCCTGCAAATGTATTTTCATTGGTTATTCACCAAACTCTAAAGCCTACAGACTGTATGATCCAGTAAAAAGAAGAGTTGTGACCAGCTGAAATGTAGTATTTGATGAACATGCAAAGTGGACTGATAATCAAGAAGATAAGCATGGATTGCCTGCTGAATTGGTTACCATTTGGGAGCCTGAAGACAGTGGAGATACTAATGAAAGTGGCAGTAACAATTCAGTCAATGAAGAAGGTGAAATCACCAATGATCAAAGTGAGACCAACTCTAGCAGCAGCAACAACAATCCCAGAATCAAGTCATTGAACCAGGTTTATCAAGAAACAGTTCCTCTTAATAGTGATCAAGTGCAACAACTGTATGAATGTCAATTGGTTCTGTCATCAATGGAGCCAAGATCATATGTGGAAGCTGCTAAGAATCAGCAGTGGAGAATGGCTATGATACAAGAATTGAAGTCTTTAGAAGAACATAAGACCTGGTCTCTGGTTGAACTGCCTCGTGATCAACAGGTCATTGGTCTCAAGTGGGTGTTTAGAGTAAAAATGGATGCAAGTGGTGAAATCAAGAAGCATAAAGCCAGGATTGTGGCAAAGGGATATGCCCAGGAATATGGTATCAACTATGAGGAGACTTTTGCTCCTGTAGCAAGATTCGAAACAATTAGAATGATTCTCTCATTGGCGGCTCAACAAAAGTGGGCAATCTTTCAACTTGATGTCAAGTCTGCATTTTTGAACGGGCCTTTACAAGAGGAAGTTTATGTGACATAACCACCAGGATTTGAAGTTAAAGGAGAAAAGCATAAGGTTTACAGGCTGCACAAGGCTCTCTATGGTCTCAAACAATCGCCAAGGGCCTGGTATGAATGTATCAACTCTTATCTAAATGATAATTCATATTTGAGACTCACAAGTGAGCCTACTGTTTACATAAAGAAAACTGATGAGGGTGATATTATTATCATTTGCATTTATGTTGATGATATCATATATACTAGCTCCTCTCAACATTTGATAGAAGAATTCAGAATGAAAATGATTCAAGAGTTTGATATGACTGATTTAGGGAAGTTAGCTTACTTCCTTGGGTTGGAAATCAATCAAACAGTGAATGGTGTCTTCGTGTCACAAAAGAAATATGCTACAGATCTTCTTAAGAAATTTGGCATGTGGGGATGCAAGGGTGTAGTAACACCTATGAATAAAGGTGAAAAATTACAAGGAAATGATTCAGGCAAGGTTGATGGGACTGAGTTCAGAAGCTTAGTGGGAGGATTACTATACTTGACACACACAAGGCCTGAATTGGCATTTGCAGTTGGGTTCATTGCAAGATACATTCAATGTCCAACTTCAAAACACTATGGAGCAGCAAGAAGAATTCTGAGGTATGTGGCCGCAACACTTGATTACGGTATATGGTATGAAGGGGGTGTAGTTGTCAAGCTAATTGGTTATTCAGATAGTGATTGGGCTAGGTCTGATGATGATAGAAAGAGTATATCGGCCTATGTGTTTTCAATTGGTAGTAGTGTGGTGTCCTGGAGCTCAAAGAAGCAGCAAGTTGTGGCTCTTTCATCAACCGAAGCTGAGTATATCTCAGCAACTGGAGCAGCATGTCAAGCAATCTGGATGAGGCAACTACTAAATGAACTGGGCTATAAACAAGAAGAGGCAACTGAGATCTATTGTGACAATGAATCAGCCATCTTCATGTCAAAGAATGCAGCATTTCATAGCCGAAGTAAACACATTGATATCAAGTTTCACTACATTAAAAGTATGGTAGACTCAAAGCAGATAAAGCTAAAGCCCTGCAAGACTGAAGATCAGATTGCTGACTTACTGACAAAGCCAGTTGGACCGGACCAGTTCAGTTATTTTAGGGAAGCTCTCGGAGTCAGAAAGATTGAATTAAAGGAGGGTATTGGACGTAATTCAATCTTAAAGTAACCGTTATCTAGTAGCCGTTTGAAGTTGTTATCGGATGAGAATAAATTGCATAGTCAAGCTTGTTCCTGATATTATGGCTTGATCCAGTTTTTACGTATTAGTTGTTATTTTTTGTTTGTTTACGTTTCTAGCCGTTGCATGTATTTCCTTTATAAAGTGTTGAAGTATTATCAATAAAATTATCCGAGTTTGTGCAATATTTGTGATTGGTTTTCTGTTTTGCTCTATCAAGTGAGCCATGCCTTTAAAAATGCAATATATATAATTTTAAGCACATCTCCATCTCCTAAACTTCATATTTGAAACCGAAGAAAAATTATCTTCAGTGATTGGGAGGTCGTTTTAGAAGAAAACTGAAGAAGTAATATTCAGTTCAAATATAAAGGGAAATTAGTTTTTAATGTATTTTATATTTGTTTACTCGATTTATTGCTTCTATCCCATCATGATTATAATATATAACTGGATTTATTGTTTATATCCCCATCATGATTATAATATATAACTTTTCAAATACGTATCATTAAAAGAAGAAAACAATATAAAGAAAATAGATTAAAAACAACTAATGTCTTCAATTATTGAATAAGATATTATGCTTTCATTCTTTGGTAGTTGTTATTAACATGTATTACAATATGTTAATATTAAACCAAACCCATTGCAATGCATTTGAGGTTCATTTGTCATGGATGATGAATTGAAGAAGAGAGACTTAAGAATGGATAAAAATTTTGTTGGATAAATGCATGCATTTGTATTTATAGAGAGATAATAAAGTTTGAAAGTAGTGAAATCTTAAATGAAGAAAAGAGAAAGAAAAAAAAGTAAATAGCAAGATGATGTAACAAATTTTTTTGTAATAAGTTTAATCTTGCATTAGAGTGTCGGTACTGTATTGGTACCTTGATAAACAGACCCATACAGTTCTAACATAATTACCGATATCATTATTTGCTTTTATAGTTATTAATCGACATAAAACATATATCAATTGTTATATCAAATGTCGCTATCGTACCAATACTATGACGAACTAATACTAACAAAAAACCTGCCACCACGCTCAGGAAATCCCACTAGTTGTAGACCAATTTCCAATGATAAATAAAGCTTAATTTTGCAAATGTTAAATGCATGATTAGAGATAAATCCTAAAAAACAAAGTAGTTCTGAATTAAAATTCATAATTTTATTGAACAAGAGGATAAAAGGAGAAAGGCCAGAAGAGTACAGGTTTGTATGTATGTCGTTTTGTGTGGTGCACCCACTGTTTACTAAAAAGTAGGAGATGGAGGTGTGTGCCAGCCAATACATTGATAAAATTTAATATCTTATCTTAAAAACCATTTTTTTCCCCCAAAAAACCATATGCCTTTCCAACTGCCAGCCAGCCTACCGGTTTTGCCCCCAAAATACTTGGTGCTATTCTACATTCACTGGTGGCATCTATATATACCTGATTCTCATTTTCTGTTGCTTCATCAAACAAATCTTACATAAGTTTCACTAACAACACAACTCCCTTGTCTTACATACTTGGTGCTATTCTACAACACAACTCTCATTTTAAGCACTTTCAAGAGTAACAATTTTCAAGATACGATGAGTTCGACATCAAGAGCATGGTTGGTTGCCGGTACCGTTGGACTGGTGGAGGCGCTCAAAGATCAAGGCTTCGCACGTTGGAACTACACCTTCAGAGCCATCCACCATCACGCCAAATCCAATCTCCGGTCAGTCACCCAAACAAAGAAGTTGTCTTCGCCGGCTGCCATGGCTTCAAGCAAAGGCATTGACCAATCAGAAGAGTCTTTGAGAAAAGTCATGTACTTAAGTTGTTGGGGTCCCAATTAATTGATCAGTAGTATGTAGTTTTTAGGTTAATCAAATACAATTTTGAATTCTCATGATCAGTAGTACGTAAGTTGTTGGGGTCCCAATATCATACCTCTACATCTATATATGATGTACATGTAATTTGCATGATGTACAATCTTTTATTTAATCAAATACAATTTTGAATTCTCATTATCATCTAAAAGATTTTGGAACGATCGGAACAAAACAAAGTCGTAACTAGAGGTGCGCAAACCGAGTTTTTTTTAATACTTGGGTTTGGGTACATACCCATGACTGGGTTTTGAATTTTCGGGTATTGCTAATACTCGGGCCGGGTTCGGGTCCGGGTATCTGCCAGGAAATCCATATCCTGGTTCAGGTTTTCTATAACCGGGTGTTAGAATACCCTATTTACAGGTACGAAAAAACTCGGGTTCGGGTTTGGATACGGGTGAGAATATGCATACCCGGACCCTACCTACGGGTAGGGTTGGGTTTGGGTTTTAGCGAAACTATCAAAACGAATAGGGATGGCAAAAATACCCGAGCCCGACGGGTATACCCGAAACCCGACACAAATGGGACGGGTATACCCGATACCCGACAGGTATTGGGCCGGGTATGGGTTTAGTTTTAAAAAATTTCGCGGGTACGGGTCGGGTATGGGATTAGGTGATACCCGACCCGATTACCCGAAACCACATACCCGCTTACCCGACCTATATACCCGATCATATACCCGAAGTTTTTAATTTATATTTTTATTTTCCATTAACCCTTATCTATTAATGATTTATATTAGTATGTTGATAATGTGAAATAATAAATTTTCTTTTAGCATATGTATTTGATGATAGTATTTATATTTTGTATGTTGTGAATTATATACATATAAATGTATAAATATTATAAAGTTATTATTAATTTATGCTAAAACTTATATCTATGTAATGTATATTTCAATTTATAATAGTTGTTGCATAAATAAAATTATATAATAATTATAATAGTAAAAAATGTATTTGGAAATCCCAATTGTTAGGGCATGAATTTTATGCTAAGGATCATCTATCCTGAGACTAGGCATGGATCACGGATGCTTAATGGCTGATGCAGAGAGTCTGAGGATCCAGAGTCTGAGGATCACGAGTCTGAGGATCCAGGATCCTTAACAGAACTTATGTTTTGCACGTTTTTAATGTGTAAATGTAGGTAATGGACGTAGTGGACCACTTCTTTGCTGGAATCTCGTGGAATATGCTTTTAGGCACGTGCATATTGAGGAAATAACCGTTAGTGGTGGTCATGGGTGACTTCCACCTTTTTCGGGAAGTTAGTTAGTTGATTTTTCCTTATCTTTTTAAGGGGAAACAAGCTCATTAGAGACACAATTCGTACACACCAGAGAAAAAACACACAAAACACGAATTCTCTGCAAACACTTAGCAAAAACACACACTTACACTAGAAATTCATTGTATCGAGCTTGTTTTCTTCCGAAGTTGTACAAGGATCACTATTGTTTCAGCAATATATTTGGTGATCGGTAGTTTCCATCACCCGAGGTTTTTTATGCCGGAGATCTTCTAAAGATCAAGGGCTTTTTCCTCGTATAAATCTCGGTGTTCATCGTTGATTTTATATACTTATCGTTCATACAATTAACCAAGCATCATACCTCACAAAATCAGATTTGGTTGCATTATCCTTGTGTGATTTTTGACCAAAACAGTTTGGCGCCCACCGTGGGGCAATTGGTGCTTCAATTCTGAGAAATTTTGTTCATTTCATTCATTTCGGTTCATTACCTTCAACCGCATGGCTTCTCAGGGAAAACTACTCCAAGTTCTATGTCGGCGGTCACTTTTTCACAGGGCATTCCGCCTTTGGATCATCTCCCCCTTGCATTCTAGAAGAATGCTGAGAATTCTCCGAAGAAGACAACCCCCGTTTTCACAAAACCAACTGTTGTTTCTTCCTCTACACTTACTAACAGTGATTTTTATGCTTTGATTGTGCAGATGAAGGATCACATGCAGCAGCAGGTCAAGACTAATGGCAGGATCCTTCGCGAAATTGATAAAATCAGCAGAGGATCACTCCCCTTTGATGTCGAGGTCGCTGAATTTCGACACTCCGGCCATAACTTCCCAGCACTTTGCAGCTCCACATGTCCAATACCAGGGTGGATCAACAGGAATACGTTCTGGATCATCGGCAATGTCTCAGGCTCAAGGATCCTCTTTCCAGCCTTCAGGATCCTCATTTCAGCATCAGGGATTCTTCACCAGTTTAGGAGAATGCATGGGGACGCAGCCAATTCAAGGATCCTCTCAGGTTCAAGGATCCTCGCAGATTTAAGGATCCTCTCAGGTTCAAGGATCCTCGCAGATTCAAGGATCCTCTCAGGTTCAAGGATCCTCGCAGGTTCAAGGATCCTCTTCAAATTCAAGGATCCTCTCAGGTTCAAGGATCCTCGCAGGTTCAAGGATCCTCTTAGGTTCAAGGATCCTCTCAGGTTCAAGGATCCTCGCAGGTTCAAGGATCCTCGCAGATTTAAGGATCCTCTCAGGTTCAAGGATCCTCGCAGATTCAAGGATCCTCTCAGGTTCAAGGATCCTCGCAGGTTCAAGGATCCTCTTCAAGGATCCTCTCAGGTTCAAGGATCCTCGCAGGTTCAAGGATCCTCTCAGGTTCAAGGATCCTCTCAGGTTCAAGGATCCTCTCAGGTTCAAGGAACCTCTCAGGTTCAAGGATCCTCCCAGGTTCAAGGATCCTCCCAGGTTCAAGGATCCTCTCAGGTTCAAGGATCCTCTCAGGTTCAAGGATCCTCCTTCCAGGTTCAAGGATCCTCATCTCAGGTTTCCGGATCCACGGATTATCCTCCAAGACCCCCATTCACAGCACATCAAGGATCCAACATCTTTCAGAATCAAGGATCCTTAGGGAGTCAACAACCCGGAAGTTCAAATGTTCATCAAGGAGACTTCATTCCAATGCAGACCATTGCTACCTCTGATCCCTCGGTTATGCCAGAATCCCGCCAACATGGATTCACATCTGGAATTCCAAACTTGAATCATTCAAGAGGTAACACTTTGAATAATTTTTGCAATGCTAACCATGGCTTTGTGCAGGATACAGGTATCAACCAAGCCATGGCTAAGGAGTTGCAGAAACTCAAAGATATGATATCCAACGTTCCGAGAGTGGTTAAGCCCATTCCTGAAATTCCAGATGGAAGTCACAGGGGAAAGAATGGAGATCAATCCCATTCCTGAGAGGTTAAAAGAAGCATGTCTATGCAAGGTTTTTGGATTGTCACACCCCAACCACTGGCGGAAACATCGGGATGAGACGAAGTGTGAAGATTGCTAGAGACATCATAACGCTATTTGTGGCAATATTTAAATAATTCCCATTTCATTTCATAACTTCAAATTGTCAACATTACATAACCTCAAATAACAACAAGTTCAAAAGAGATACATAACAACATAAGTAAAATTGATACAACATTTTAAACCTAAACGTCTATATGTGTATCTAGGCATCAACGCTACTTCTTTTCATAGCATCATCATCATCAACCTGTAACATGTTTAAAATACTATTCAATGCAAAAGCAAAGGCGAGTATACAAGTTTAAGCATATGTATAAGCATAAAAATGTTTAAAACGAATCCACATGGCAACTTTGTTAATACAAGATCTAACATGGCATGCAATATTTCTAGCCAAACCAATGTTTACGCAAGAAGTTTAATACATTCAACATGACCCGAGTATAAAGGGGGCGGTGCGTTACTCCTATAGCGCTATACATATCAAATGGAGGCTTGTGAAGCTAATGACTAAAACATATTACATAAGTATCACCCACGTAAGCATCAAGTATTATGGCATAGTATTCATGTATAAGGATTGTTTTGTGTATTGCAAAAGTATAAGTGTAAGTGTGTTTGAATAAGGTAACATGTTACACCCCAAAAGTGATAAAAGTAACAGGGGGAAAATACGAGTATACTCACGGTTTTGCAAGTCTTGAACTTGAGGATCCGAGAGTGTGTTGGTGGTGGGATTAGCTAAGTTGGAGCACCTTGTCCTTCTACACAAAGGAACAAAGTGTATGAGTTTGGCGCTTAACGGAAGATTCGGAGTTTAACATAGCATAACAGGAAATAAAGTATGTTACGGAAAATAATCATCTTTTTAACTTAGTAACCCTTGTATGACACTATGTAACCACTAGGGTTATAATGTTTTCATGGGTAGTACGCCCATTAGAATCATACTTGGTGTTCTAGGTCTTTAGATGATATTCTACTTACTTTAACATATAAACACTAGTTTAATATTAAAGGTTCGAATGAGTGTATATACGTATTTAGGTTAAGTATATTATTAGGTCCAATGATTCAAGTAGGAGGTAGAGGATTAAATCCCCATTTAGGCACCTCAAGTTTATCATATTAGTCATGCATGGGGTAGGAAGAACAAGCTTCCATTTAGGAACCCCTTGTATGTTCACCACTACACTTGATGTAAAAACAACCAAGGAGGGTCATGAACTAAGGTACATACGATAATATAACAAGCTATACTAAGAGAAATCATCAAACCACGCGAGGATTTTATGTTGGAACAACCCAAGTTGTTCCATAATCACTCTTCATCAAAGCATAAGCTTAGACATGATTTGTGGGTCAAAACCCTTATCAAAACAGAATTATTTGAGGTTTTAACCTCTGATTTATAGTGTCTCAACCATGTTTTTAAGCTTAACCAACCATGAAAGAGGTTGTAAGCATTAGGACATTGGTGTGAGATGTGTTAGACACAAGTTGGATGAAGTTTAAACAAGTTTGTAAGAACATAAATCAAAACAGAAAGTTTTGGATCATTTCAGGGGATTTCCAGATCTGATTTCTCCAAGGAGAAGTCAAGGAATCATACCCTATGATTATCCAAGCAATTAGGAAGAAGAATCAAGTGATTTCATTAAGAAATGAGCAAGTTATGCTCACTTTTGTGCAAGGTTATGAATCTGCCCGAAAATGCAACTTTGCTACTGATTTGAGAGAGTATTTGGAGTGATTTGAGAGTGTTGAAAGTGTAGAAAGGTGAGGAGAAGGGTTGTATTTATAATGGTGAAGTTTGGTGTTGATTGGTGGTGTTTAAGGTGGAAATAAGGTGATTGGGGAGTAAAAGGATTGTGGGATTCGTGCATTTTTCGCGTCTGATTGAAGCTGGCACGAATACAGGCCTAAAGCGGCCCGCATTGTATATCCCTTAAGTCAAAGCGGGCCGCCCGGGGGTGGCTCACCAGACATGAAGTTTCCAAAAATGACATTTTAGTCCCTGAAGTTGTCTAGTTGATGCTTTAAGGACTTTTAAGGGCCATTCTTGTCATATAAGCATATTTTAAGGTAAGTTCAAGTACGAGAAGTATAAACCAAGTATAATTAAGTGTAAAGTAACACAATTAAGTGTCGTTTATGTTCAAAGCACGTATTTTGCATAAGTTTCATGTATTTACAAGTTTAGCACATAGTTTCCAAGAATTGTGAATAAGTATCCATTGTTCCACGAAATTGGATGTTTGAGCACGTATAGAGTGTGTGTAACATGTAATTAACAAAATACGAGTTTCATTCATGATCCAAGTCTCGGATTTTACAACGGTTTACAAGGAAAGAACGATTACAAGAATACAAAGTTTCCAAAAATAGAAATACGAACAAAACTTTCTATAAATGGAAAGTACAAAAGAGCCGGGCGTTACAGTCTCCCCTCCTTTTGGGAATTTCGTCCCGAAATTGAAGAAGACTTAGGAAACAGGTGTGGATACTTTTCCTTCATGTGACTCTTGAGTTCCCAAGTGTATTCAGCGCCACGTTTACCTTCCCATCGAATCTTGACGATAGGAATTTTGCTGCGCCTCAATAACTTGACCTTTTGATCCACGACTTCGACGGGTTTCTCCACAAAATGCAAAGTGTCGTTTATCTGGAGGTCTTCGAGGGGAACTTGAAGTCTTTCCTTAGCGTGACACTTCTTTAGATTGGAAACATGGAAGACAGGATGTACATTGTTGAGCTCCTCAGGCAGATCCAGTCTATACGCAACCGTGCCAATCCTTTCAAGAACCTTGAAAGGACCCACGTAGCATGGTGCGAGCTTTCCCCTCCTACCAAATCGAACTACGCCTCTCCAAGGGGATACCTTGAGAAGTACTAAGTCTCCTGCCTCGAATTCCATGTGTTTGCGATTTTTGTCAGCGTAAACCTTTTGTCGTTCCCTGGCTTTTATTAAGTTGTCTCGAACCTGTAAAATCTTGTCCGTTGCTTCTTGTATAAGCTCGGGACCAGAGAGTTGAGAGTCACCAATCTCATGCCAACCACTAGGCGAACGGCACTTGCGACCATACAATGCTTCGAAAGGTGCCATTTTAATACACGAGTGATAACTGTTATTGTACAAGAATTCGACCAAGGGCAAGTGTCTATCCCAGTTACCACCAAAATCTAATACGCATGAACGAAGCATATCCTCTAAGGTTTGGATAGTACGCTCGGTTTGACCGTCTGTTTGAGGATGGAAAGCGGTGCTAAGGTTGAGAGCAGTACCCATAGCAGATTGAAAGGTTTGCCAAAGACGAGACGTAAAACGGGCATCACGGTCGGAAATGATGTCCAAGGGAGTACCGTGACGACAAATGATTTCATCCGTGTAGATTCGAGCCAATTTCTTGACCTTGTAATCTTCACGAATGGGAAGAAAGTGGGCAGATTTGGTCAATCGATCTATGATCACCCAAATACTGTCGTAACCAGAAGAAGTATGGGGGAGCTTGGTGATAAAATCCATGGCAATGTTCTCCCACTTCCACATAGGAATTATTGGCTGTTCAAGTAAGCCAGAGGGGCGTTGATGTTCAGCTTTTACCTTTGAGCACGTGAGGCATTTTGCAACGTATGAGGCGATATCTCTCTTCATCCCAGGCCACCAATAGGATGTACGCATATCGTGGTACATCTTGTCAGCTCCAGGGTGAACAGAATACCTTGTTTTGTGTGCCTCATTCATGAGAAAGTCTCGAAGGTTTTCGCGATTTGGGATCCAGACACGATTGAGATAGTATAAGATACCATCGGATTTAGACACGAGCTCATGTTCCTTAGCGCCATGTACCTCTGCCGCGAAGTTTCCTTCGTTAATGGAGGCATATTGAGCTTTACGTATGCGGTATTGAAGATCGTTAACCATTTGATGACAGCGAATACCCATTACATGAGTTTTACGACTAAGGGCGTCGGCTACTACGTTCGCCTTGCCTGGATGGTATTTGATTTCACAATCGTAGTCGTTTAACAATTCTACCCAACGGCGTTGACGCATGTTCAGTTCTTTTTGATCGAAGATGTGTTGTAGGCTCCTATGGTCGGTGAAGACCACACACTTAGTACCATAAAGGTAGTGTCGCCAAATCTTCAACGCAAAAACCACTGCGCCAAGTTCAAGGTCGTGAGTAGTGTAGTTCTTCTCATGTATTTTGAGTTGCCTTGACGCGTAAGCGATGACTTTGTCTCGTTGCATAAGCACACAACCTAGACCGAGGCGGGAGGCATCGCAATATACGACAAAGTCGTCGTTCCCATCAGGAAGTGTGAGGATAGGAGCGTTGCAAAGCATATCCTTGAGCGTTTGAAAAGACTCCTCTTGTTTGGAACCCCAAACAAAAGGTTCCCCTTTTTGAGTCAAGGAGGTTAAGGGGACGGTGATTTTTGAAAAGTTGGAGATGAAGCGACGATAGTAACCAGCAAGACCAAGAAACGAACGAATTTCAGATGGAGATGTAGGTGTGACCCAATTTTTCACAGCTTCGATTTTAGCGGGGTCAACGTGTATACCGAGTTCGTTGACAGTATGACCAAGAAATTGAACCTCTTTTAGCCAGAATTCGCATTTGGAGAATTTGGCGTACAGACGTTCAGCACGAAGAAGTTCGAGGATAAGACGCAAGTGTTGTTTGTGCTCTTCTTGTGTCTTGGAATAGATGAGAATATCGTCAATGAAAACGATCACGAAACGGTCCAAATACGCTTTGCACACGCGGTTCATCAAGTCCATGAACACCGCAGGCGCGTTGGTCAAACCAAAGGGCATGACCACGAATTCGTAGTGACCATAACGTGTACGGAAGGCGGTTTTAGGCACATCTTCTTCGAGGACTCGAAGTTGGTGATACCCAGAACGAAGATCGATTTTTGAAAAGCAGGTTGCGCCTTGCAACTGGTCGAAGAGGTCGTCGATACGTGGAAGAGGGTATCGGTTTTTGATGGTAAGCTTGTTGAGCTCACGATAGTCAATGCACATTCGGAATGACCCATCTTTCTTTTTGACGAACAGAACGGGAGCGCCCCAAGGAGAAGTACTAGGGCGTATAAAGCCTTTATCAAGAAGCTCTTGAAGTTGACTTGAGAGCTCTTGCATCTCAGAGGGTGCTAAACGATAAGGAGATTTAGCGACAGGCGTTGCGCCAGGCACTAAATCGATTCGAAAGTCGACAGGACGAGCAGGAGGCGGACCAGGAAGGTCATCGGGAAAAACATCAGGGAAGTCGCGTACAACGGGAACATCGCTTATGCTTGGGCCTTTGTCCCTCTTTTCCACAATGTGGGCGAGAAAGGCGAAGGTACCCTTGCGTAAGCATTTGTTTGCCTTGGTACACGACATAAGCTTAAGGCCTTGAGAAGGCTTTTCACCATAGACGTGTAGAGAGTCACCGTTTGGAAGAGGTAAGCGAACAAACTTCTCAGAACAGACAACTTCAGCACGAACTCGCCTAAGCCAGTCCATGCCTACTATGACGTCGAAACTACCCATTTGCATAGGTATGAGATCGATTGAAAACGTATGATCGTTAAGGATCAAAGAACAATTGGAGAGGACGGAATCGACAGCGACGGTTTTGCCATTAGCGACTTCGACGGCGAAAGATTGTGGTAACTTAGAGCGTTTACACTTGAGCAAAGACTCGAATTCTAACGACACAAAACTTTTATCGGCACCGGTATCAAATAGGCATGAAGCATAAACATGGTTAACAAGAAACGTACCAGTAATGACATCGTTCGCATTCTGAGCCTGAGCAGTAGTGAGAAGAAAAGCTCGTCCTCTAGCGGGTGGTAGAGCCTGTTGCTGCTGCTGTTGTTGTGGCTGAGGTTGTTGTTGGGGTTGTTGCTGAGGTTGTTGTTGTCGAGGCTGCTGTGGTTGGTATTGTTGAGGACAGGCATTGGCGAGATGATTGGGATCGCCACACTTGAAACACGATCGCATAAGAGCGACCTGATCTGCTGGCATGCGGCAGTATGGCGCTGTATGCCCATTTCGGCCACACCTGTCGCATTTTCGACACTGAGCGTTTGAAGGGTGATGATATTGACATTTACCACACTTAGGCAGCGTCCCAACGTAAACCTTGCGTGGAGTTCCATCGTTGGTAGAAGCAGGTACGGTTTGTAGGGGTTGTGGGTTTGGCGGAGTGACAACCGCATAATTTTGGCTTGAAGCCTTCCGCTTCTTGCCCTGGTTTTTCTTGGATGATTGGGAGGGTAAGGGTTCATCGGCAGTGGTGTCAATGGTAGCTTGGCGTGCACTCTTCGTTGAAACCTTGTCAAAGGTTCCATGAAGAACACAGTTGTTGTTAAGTTCAGTGGCTATACGAAAAGCATCTTCAAGGGTTTGGGGGTTGGCAGAGGCAAGGTGGTTTGTCAGGGAAGGTACAACACAACGAACGAATTTGGCTATAGACTTGGGGACGGTCTCCACTTGTCCAGGGCAGAGGACACTGAGTTGTTTGAAGCGCGTAATCAGGCCATCCATGTCACCCCCTTTCTGAGTGAGGTTCCAAAATTCGTTCTCCAATTTTTGGAGTTCGTGGGGAGGACAGAAGTGGTCTTTCATAAGTTGTTTGAATTCGCCCCAAGGCATAGCATGTGCAACCTCGTTGCCCCTCTTGTTGCGTTCTGTTGTCCACCATTCGAGTGCCTTTTCACGAAACACCCCAGTCGCGTTCAAGGTTCTTAGTTCATCAGGGCAGCCACTTTGCAGGAAGGTAAGCTCGATTGCATCGATCCAGTTCATCATGGCGGTAGCGCCATTTTTGCCAGTAAACTCCAAGGGTTTACAAGCCATGAATTGCTTAAACTGGAAGGCTGATTTGGGTTTGTCTGCCTTTGAGTCGACAGAGCCATGTGGTGAATCGGTGTTTGTTTGAATCTTGCTAACAACATCGGGTAGGACCTTAGCAAATTGTTTGGCCATGAATCTCATGCAATCCTTTTGTGACATGGTTTTGGAAGTCGAACCCTTCTTTGACTTGGTTCTCTTTGACACACCGTTGGACGACATCTAAAGATGGAGGGAGAAAGAAAGGATGAGACTTGGTCAAAAATTTTAAAACAAGGTTTTGCATGTAAAAGCATGTAAATGTTCATGTATCATGTAAAGTTCACATAAAGCATAAGTTTCCAACATGTACTCAACAAGTATAACACATATGATTGCGTAAAAGGGGTATAAATTTAGTTTGTTCGCGAGGATTATTATTGTTTTTGGTTGCGATGACGTGCGAAGCGAGTTTAAAAGTTTGAAATGAAGAACGTTCAAATATAAAATCACATATAAATTGAGATACATAAAAGAGAGGCTCAATAAAACATTGGATTGTTTCGGGTAGAGAAACGTCGACTATTCCAAAGTGGGTCGAAAGTCCTTTCGAATTAGAGAAAACGTGCTTTGGCCTATAGGTAAGATACTCTCGTCGAGAAGCGATTAACGGTATCTTACCCTTCCAGTTACTACACGTCTCTAATCGATTGAACAATCGGGACTTTGGCGAGATCGAAAATCGAGGAGTGGGACTTAATCGACAAGGTGCGGGTTTCACCCCTAACTTGAAGATTTCGTACCCTAAATGTGGTTGGTACTTGTCGGGTCGAAATAAAATTTCGACACTTTGACAAGGGTCCACTAGAGTTGAAAAGGAAATTACCATTAAGTTGTGGATTTCACTCCTAGCTTAATGGTGAAATTTCGTGCAAAAAAAATAGATCAAGGTAGAATGAGAGTCGTTTACCAAATTGTGGGTTTCACGCCTATTTTGGTAAAGTCGTCTCGTTTGTGTTACAAGAGTATACAAATAATCAAAAGTGTGTTTGTGTTAGCCTTAGGAAAGGCATGTAAATTTAACAACAAGAAGTGTAGCTAGGAAGCATGAAAGGTAGGATGCATAAGTTTTAAACAACAAATAAGAGACAAAGTTCCTAAAACTATAGACTAGGGAAAAAGCATGGCAATTTTCCTAATTCCCTATAGTTATGGCTCTGATACCAATCTGTCACACCCCAACCACTGGCGGAAACATCGGGATGAGACGAAGTGTGAAGATTGCTAGAGACATCATAACGCTATTTGTGGCAATATTTAAATAATTCCCATTTCATTTCATAACTTCAAATTGTCAACATTACATAACCTCAAATAACAACAAGTTCAAAAGAGATACATAACAACATAAGCAAAATTGATACAACATTTTAAACCTAAACGTCTATATGTGTATCTAGGCATCAACGCTACTTCTTTTCATAGCATCATCATCATCAACCTGTAACATGTTTAAAATACTATTCAATGCAAAAGCAAAGGCGAGTATACAAGTTTAAGCATATGTATAAGCATAAAAATGTTTAAAACGAATCCACATGGCAACTTTGTTAATACAAGATCTAACATGGCATGCAATATTTCTAGCCAAACCAATGTTTACGCAAGAAGTTTAATACATTCAACATGACCCGAGTATAAAGGGGGCGGTGCGTTACTCCTATAGCGCTATACATATCAAATGGAGGCTTGTGAAGCTAATGACTAAAACATATTACATAAGTATCACCCACGTAAGCATCAAGTATTATGTCATAGTATTCATGTATAAGGATTGTTTTGTGTATTGCAAAAGTATAAGTGTAAGTGTGTTTGAATAAGGTAACATGTTACACCCCAAAAGTGATAAAAGTAACAGGGGGAAAATACGAGTATACTCACGGTTTTGCAAGTCTTGAACTTGAGGATCCGAGAGTGTGTTGGTGGTGGGATTAGCTAAGTTGGAGCACCTTGTCCTTCTACACAAAGGAACAAAGTGTATGAGTTTGGCGCTTAACGGAAGATTCGGAGTTTAACATAGCATAACAGGAAATAAAGTATGTTACGGAAAATAATCATCTTTTTAACTTAGTAACCCTTGTATGACACTATGTAACCACTAGGGTTATAATGTTTTCATGGGTAGTACGCCCATTAGAATCATACTTGGTGTTCTAGGTCTTTAGATGATATTCTACTTACTTTAACATATAAACACTAGTTTAATATTAAAGGTTCGAATGAGTGTATATACGTATTTAGGTTAAGTATATTATTAGGTCCAATGATTCAAGTAGGAGGTAGATGATTAAATCCCCATTTAGGCACCTCAAGTTTATCATATTAGTCATGCATGGGGTAGGAAGAACAAGCTTCCATTTAGGAACCCCTTGTATGTTCACCACTACACTTGATGTAAAAACAACCAAGGAGGGTCATGAACTAAGGTACATACGATAATATAACAAGCTATACTAAGAGAAATCATCAAACCACGCGAGGATTTTATGTTGGAACAACCCAAGTTGTTCCATAATCACTCTTCATCAAAGCATAAGCTTAGACATGATTTGTGGGTCAAAACCCTTATCAAAACAGAATTATTTGAGGTTTTAACCTCTGATTTATAGTGTCTCAACCATGTTTTTAAGCTTAACCAACCATGAAAGAGGTTGTAAGCATTAGGACATTGGTGTGAGATGTGTTAGACACAAGTTGGATGAAGTTTAAACAAGTTTGTAAGAACATAAATCAAAACAGAAAGTTTTGGATCATTTCAGGGGATTTCCAGATCTGATTTCTCCAAGGAGAAGTCAAGGAATCATACCCTATGATTATCCAAGCAATTAGGAAGAAGAATCAAGTGATTTCATTAAGAAATGAGCAAGTTATGCTCACTTTTGTGCAAGGTTATGAATCTGCCCGAAAATGCAACTTTGCTACTGATTTGAGAGAGTATTTGGAGTGATTTGAGAGTGTTGAAAGTGTAGAAAGGTGAGGAGAAGGGTTGTATTTATAATGGTGAAGTTTGGTGTTGATTGGTGGTGTTTAAGGTGGAAATAAGGTGATTGGGGAGTAAAAGGATTGTGGGATTCGTGCATTTTTCGCGTCTGATTGAAGCTGGCACGAATACAGGCCTAAAGCGGCCCGCATTGTATATCCCTTAAGTCAAAGCGGGCCGCCCGGGGGTGGCTCACCAGACATGAAGTTTCCAAAAATGACATTTTAGTCCCTGAAGTTGTCTAGTTGATGCTTTAAGGACTTTTAAGGGCCATTCTTGTCATATAAGCATATTTTAAGGTAAGTTCAAGTACGAGAAGTATAAACCAAGTATAATTAAGTGTAAAGTAACACAATTAAGTGTCGTTTATGTTCAAAGCACGTATTTTGCATAAGTTTCATGTATTTACAAGTTTAGCACATAGTTTCCAAGAATTGCGAATAAGTATCCATTGTTCCACGAAATTGGATGTTTGAGCACGTATAGAGTGTGTGTAACATGTAATTAACAAAATACGAGTTTCATTCATGATCCAAGTCTCGGATTTTACAACGGTTTACAAGGAAAGAACGATTACAAGAATACAAAGTTTCCAAAAATAGAAATACGAACAAAACTTTCTATAAATGGAAAGTACAAAAGAGCCGGGCGTTACATGGATCCACACTCACAGGATCTGCTCTTAAATGGCTGCTAAGTCTTCCCCCTTACTCTATTACTCCATTTGCTAATCTAGTTAATCTGTTTAATAGCCAATTCTCATGTAGTAGAAAATTTGAACGATTAACTAGTGATCTATATAGGGTAACACAAGGTCAAAATGAATCACTTAGAGATTATATCACTGGATTTAGTAAAGAATCCTTAGAAATCCCTAACTTAGATATTGCTACAGCTCTAGAAGCCTTTAAAATGGGTTTGCTTAGGGATTCAATGTTCTATGATGATCTTGTCATGACCCCTTGCAGGAACTTAGATGAAAAAAGAAACAGGGCCCTTAGGTTCATCCGTTTAGAGGATGACAAAAGGATCCACGAGAGATTGTCAGGATCCTCAAAGCAAGACAAATAAGGATCCTATCTCAAGGATAACTGATCCAAGCAATACTCCAAGCATGACAACCAGAGTGTGCATGTTGTGGAACAAGAGGAAGATGATCAGGATTATCCTCCTATTTCTGAATATTGTTTTTCTGCTGATAATAATGAACTAATCCTTTCTATGCAGAGTTTAGGTGACAAGGTTAGGTGGCCAAGGAAGAATGACAAACCGCCTACCACCAAAGACGAATCAAAATGGTGTGCTTACTATGGGGATTCTGGTCATCTCACAGATGAGTGCATAGCATTAAGGAAGGAGATAGGTTATCTTTTGAGCAAAGGATACTTGAAGGAATTGCTTGGAAGGAAAAAGTCAAGGATCAAGTATCCTGAGAAAGTTCCTGAAAAAGCTCCTCTTCCACCATCCGATGCTCAAATCATCCATTTCATCTCCGGAGGTTCTTAGCAGCTAAGAGACGTGCAAAGGAAACAAAGATGGAGAATGGGGGCAGACATGTTCGGACCTCCATCCTTACCCAGCAGAAAGTGATATCATATGATGAGGATAACTGTGCGGACATTCAGGATCCTCATCACGACGGTGTAGTTATTAAATTATTTATATCTAACCATTTTGTTCGCAGGATTCTCAATGATGGGAAAAGCTCAGTGAACATAATCCAGTTGGATGTCCTCAATAGAATGGACATCCTTGAATCCGATATTGTCCAAAGATCATCTGTCCTTGTGGGATTCAGGGGAGAGACAAAGATTACATTGGGGGACACCAAACTTCCTATCTACATAGAGGGAGTGAATTATGTTAAAAAAAATTCTATGTTATTGATTGCTTATCTTGCTGTAATGTTATCTTTGGCAGGCCATGGATACACGATATGAAGGCAGTCCCCCTCAACATATCATCAATGTGTCAAGGTCCCAACTCTATGAGATATGGTGAAAATAGAAAGTGATCAGCAGGAGGTAAAGAACTGTTACACTTCTTCAATGAAGCCAGCCTCCAAGGAGCAAGACGTCATGGAGGCAAGAGAGCAAGACGTCAAGGATATTCTGTTGAACCCAGAGGATCCTGAATCCAAAATTTTTATAGGATCCGGGATCCTAGACAGTATTGAGCAGGATTTAGTATCCTTCTTGGAAAGAAGAAAATCTACCTTCGCTTGGAAACATGAAGATATGACAGGATAAAGTTTGCACTTGAAAGGAATGTCGTTATCCAAGAAGAGGTAGACAAATTGCTCAAGGCCAGTTTGAGTGGACTGATAAGCATGAAGCTGCACTTAAGGTTCTTAAGGATTATCTATCCTCAGCACCAACCCTGATGAAACCAGAAAATGGAGAATCGTTATCCTTATACTTAGCTATTTCAGCTAAAGCAGTAAGTGTAATCCTAGTTAAGGATCATGAAGGCTCTCAACATCCGGTATACTATGTAAGTAAAATTCTACTTGATGCTGAGGCCAGTAAACTTTAAATGTCAGGAAGAATGGCAAAGTGGGCAATCATGCTTATTGCATATGACATTAAGTATGAACCCAGGACTGCCATCAAGTCCCAAGCTTTAGCTGACTTTGTGGCTGATTTCAGTAGTGATCTACAAAGGGAAGCTGAATTAGAAGTTCAACAATTTGAGAAGACCAAGGATCCTTAGACACTCCTCACGGATGGAGCTTCAAATGTTAAAGGAACTTGACAAGGCACACTACCAAAATCGCCACAGGGGGACATTATACCCCAATCCATTGCATGTGAATTCCAAACCACTAATCATGAGGCAGAGTATGAGGCCTTGATAGCAGGAAACTGGCAGATTCTTTTGCTTTTTTCAGTCTACCACAGGTACCCAGGGAAGAAAATGAAGAAGCTGACGCTTTAACTAACCTTGGATCATTCCTAAAGATGCCAGAAGATGTGAAAAGTACTCATCACCCATGTTTTAACTCCTGCAATTGAGGATCACGTAGTCATGGAGATAGTGGAGGATTCTGCAATCATACCTGGTGATCCTGCACAGTCGAATTCAGGATCCTGGATCCTTCCAATCCTAAGATATATACAATATGGAGAGATCCCTACAGGACAAAATCCTAAAGCTTTCAAAGTCAAGGAGACTATGGAAACCACACTGGGGGCAGAGCACTATTCTCAAGGATCCTTAGAACAGGACACTATTGGCCTACCATGAAGATGTATGCTGTGGAATACACAAAGAAATGTGATGCTTGTCAAAGACACAGTAATATTCTACACCAACCAACATAACATTTGCATCCTAAGAAGAAGCTTTTGCTCAAAGTCAGAAAAAAGGAAATGGCCAGTTATCAACAAAGAATTGCTGGAGCATACAACAAGAATGTCAGGATTAGAAGATTTCAAGTTGGTGATTTTGTGCTAAGAAAAGCATTCCAGAACACTACAAATCCTTCTGATGGCAAGCTAGCACCAAAGTGGGAAGACCCCTATCTAATTGAAGCTGAGTCAGGAAAGGGGGCATATCATTTGTTAACAATGGATGGTGATCTCCTACCAAGAGCTTGGAATGTTGTTCATCTCAAAAAATACTTTAAGTAAGAAGGATCAGGGATCCTCAGCGATACCGGTATTCTGATTAAGGATCCAGGATCCTCAAAGGATATATGATTCTACATTTGGTAACACATTACTTTCATTTTCATTTTCATTTTCATTCATTTTATACTTATTACTTATCATAAGTTAAAGATGTTAATCAGTTAACATCTATTTTCACAAAGTTTAAGCTTTTGCAGAGTTGTTATCATTTTACAGAAGATCAAAGTGGTTGGCCAACTCTCCAAAGTTTATGGGCTTGTCCCCAGTTTGGGCCTGTCCCCAGTTTCGCCAGTAGCGCACGATGATCCTGGTATAGTTCAAGGCAGTGGGACCAGTACTCGCTTTAGGGGCTGACAATTCCATTGTACTGGCTATATCTAGGATCCTACGTATAATGGTAGACGTACCATACATCCGTTCCTAAGGTTTCTAACGTTTTCACGTTAGCTAAGGTTTCGGCATTTTCATGTCGCTCAAGTTTGGATAGTCGCCAGTGAGGGCCATACTCCAGTTTACATCCGTTTATATGGGCTTGACCCCAGTTTACATCCGTTTATATGGGCTTGACCCCAGTTTACATCCGTTTATTTGGGCTTGTCCCCAGTTTATTTGGGCTTGTCCCCAGTTTGTTGGGCTTGTCCCCAGTTACTAACTCTTATCTTATATTGGCTTAGTCCCAAGGTGTATCCTATTTCAGGTTTTTGGAGACAAACGACCAAGGATCCTTGATCCTTACCTTCCATTAAGGTTTGTCTTATGGTTATCCTGTTTATAATGATAAAGGTTAGGATCCTAACTTGGATTCTCAGGTATGATCCTTAATTATTTTGATTTTATTCATTATTCATTTGAATAACCCTTATACTTGACAACTGAACTTGTGATTCTTAAACTATATCACTTTTTAGAACTTATCGGTTATGGGATATGTGATCCTTGATCATATCCTAAACTTTTTGGATATCTTTTTTAATTTTTCAAGGCTTGATAAGTATAAACAGAATGAACATTACAACAGTTGGAAAGTAAGATATTAACAAGGATATCAACACAAAATAAGCCAAAAAGTTCAAGTTATTTTATTCACAAAAGGTTAAACCATTTACGGTTGTCAAAATTGCCAACCCACATTTCTACCAGCAAAACGTGGCCCGTCCACATGGGTTGGCAAAGGGTGTCCATTTTTACGGGTCTTTGTAGTGCAGAAAATAAAAGACGGAAGGATAACGAATGGCTTCATCCCCCAAACAGAGGATCCATCCACCACCCATTATCCTGCCTATTGTTCAAGGATCCATGATCCTTCACCCTAGAAACTACTGTCTAAAGTTATACAAGTTCTGACGATAAGGATCCTTGATCCTAGAAGCTTTACTTTTCATAGTTTGCTTATTCAGCAATAATTTACAAGGATATAGAATCCTAACTTGGATTCTCTGGTATGTTATATTCTAACTTTTTCGAAGCCGTAAGTTGTCTCTTATCCTTTTTGGTTAAGGGTCATTGATCCACATTTGTTCGAACACTTCAAGTTTTCTATTAAAAGTTTAACATTATCATCAGATTTCCAATAACTTTCCAGTTGTTTGGCGATGATATCTTTGAAAATAGAAAGCATACATGAAAAATAAAGAGGAAAGAAACAACAACAGTTGTAGCTAAAAATGTTTAATGTTATTACCCATTCATTATGTATCAAATCATCTGGCCTGGATTTCACCAGCAAAACCGTGGACCATCCACCCAGGCCGGATAAGGCTATCTAACAGTTAAAGTGTCTATGCAGAAATTAAAGTGCAGGAAGGTTAATAGCAAACGGTGTAGAAGGATTCATTCTCCACGAACGGAAGGATCTTCTGATCTGTAAAGGCATTTGAGGAGTTATCTCTAACTCTATATTTTGCAATGATCATTATAGCAGGTCTTATCAGTGATGACAGGCAGTGTAACGACTAGATACCAGCAGCAACGGCTAGTCCGCTTCTGACGGAAATATGACAGCTGTGAATCCTTATCACAACTGCCATATTGGGGGCAATTGTTAGGGCATGAATTTTATGCTAAGGATCTTCTATCCTGAGACTAGGCATGGATCACGGATGCTTAATGGCTGATGCAGAGAGTCTGAGGATCCAGAGTCTGAGGATCACGAGTCTGAGGATCCAGGATCCTTAACAGAACTTATGTTTTGCACGTTTTTAATGTGTAAATGTAGGTAATGGACGTAGTGGACCACTTCTTTGCTGGAATCTCGTGGAATATGCTTTTAGGCACGTGCATATTGAGGAAATAACCGTTAGTGGTGGTCATGGGTGACTTCCACCTTTTTCGGGAAGTTAGTTAGTTGATTTTTCCTTATCTTTTTAAGGGGAAACAAGCTCATTAGAGACACAATTCGTACACACCAGAGAAAAAACACACAAAACACGAATTCTCTGCAAACACTTAGCAAAAACACACACTTACACTAGAAATTCATTGTATCGAGCTTGTTTTCTTCCGAAGTTGTACAAGGATCACTATTGTTTCAGCAATATATTTGGTGATCGGTAGTTTCCATCACCCGAGATTTTTTATGCCGGAGATCTTCTAAAGATCAAGGGCTTTTTCCTCGTATAAATCTCGGTGTTCATCGATGATTTTATATACTTATCGTTCATACAATTAACCAAGCATCATACCTCACAAAATCAGATTTGGTTGCATTATCCTTGTGTGATTTTTGACCAAAACACCAATGTATATTTTTTAACAAACTAATAGGTATACCCGATACCCGCGGGTATGCCCGGTACCCGACGGGTAATTACCCGACATATACCCGACGGGTATTGGGTCGGGTTTGGGACACGATTTTACAACCGGGTATGGGTATGGGATTGCCAATACCCGACATATACCCGACGGGTATTGGGTCGGGTATGGGACACGATTTTACAACCAGGTATGGGTATGGGATTGCCAATACCCGACCCGAACCCGATCCATTACCATCCCTAAAAACGAAGTAGTTTTGATTAAATCTAACTATAAATTATTTTAATCCTAGCTATTCTCTTACCCTCCATTAATTTCGCATCCCCAGTTAATCATCATCGTCTTTCATAATATGCACCATGTGTATTATTCTATAATCCTCCGTCAATGAAAATATGATGGCCAAAATTCAAAATTCAAAATCCTAAATAAAAATTAACTAAAGCTTTCTTTTGATTATTTCAACTTCTAAAAGATTTGGATGCGAAATTGATGAAGGAAGAATTAAGTGTCGCTGTGTCTAGAAGTTCCTTGCTAGTGAATTGTGATGATGATTAGGGAGGAACAAATGAATGAAAAGTAAACATAAATAAAAAAAGAATATAATAAGAGATTTAATTAGTGATGGAGGATTAGAGAAGATGATGTTCGGTGAGAGATTAAATTAGGGGAGGAATGGAGAAGATGATGTCTGGTGGTGCAAACCGTGATATAAGGGTAAGAGAATAATTAGGATTAAAATCATTTTATAGTTGTATTTATTCAAAACTACTTAATTTTGATGGTTTCGTATCCAAGTTGAATGTGTAACAGCCCCATATTCACTTTCTCCTTGGTATATTAGAGCATTCACATTCTATCCATCAAAATATGTGAGGGGAGTTTTTATATTATAAAGGGTATAAAAAGTGGTTGTGAGTGGAGGAGAGAGAAAATGTTACTGTTCATCTGTATATTTGGGGGAACACTGTTCACCCAGTATAATTTTTTTAATATATATTGAAAGTGGTTGTGAGTGAAGGGGAGAGAAAAATGTAATGATAATATTATTTAATTGAAAAGGAGAGAGAAAAAGTATTTGTTTTTAGTGGAAATATATTGATATAGGAGTTGTTTTTTAGTGGAATGTATGTATAATTTGATGGTTTGGATGTGAATGCTCTTACAATATACTAGTAAGGTGCCCGCGCGATGCGGCGGGGGTGACACTTTGCATTGGGGTAGTTTACATCTCCTCCAGACGTCACAAAGCCCTACAATATCATCGCTTTTGAATTACGTTATCATTTTGTTTCGACCTTGTTTGTTTGTTAACCAACTTCCATCAACAGGTCTTAGAATTCTTGGTTAACCCTTTATGTTTGTTTCGTCATTGCGCGACAAAGTAACGATTTCATTGTAAAACTCATTTGTGGTCAAAGTTTGGGAAAATGATCCAAAGAAGTATCAGGTCACTTATTGCTATTTTAGAGAGTATAAAATGTGTGGGCCAAGGTGAAGAAGAAATATTAAAGAAACTATGTTGAGGTTGAGCATTTTAAAGGAAGTTATTTACTTATTTATTTTGTTTTTAAATGAGTTTAAGTGAATTACACTCTTTTATGTGTAACACCTCATTTTAGAACATAAACACAGTGTTAGTTTCAACTCTCATGGACTTGAATAATATGAAACAGAAATTAAATATACTAAAATTGATATTTTTTTTACTAAAAGCAATATTTGTCCAAATCGGATGAAAAAAATTACACTTATATGTATTTAATTTTGAGTAAAATACACAAATAGTCCATAGGGTTTGTTAAAAGATGACTATATAATGATAGTTGGTGTTAGAACTAAGCTTAAAACACATAACACGAAATGCAATTGTTTAATCTTAGTCACGGAATGTGTGATTAGGAGAAAATCATATTTAATATTCATGTAATTACAGTGTGTTTAATTAATAAAGATACTTGTGGTGTCAGATACATCAGACTCCTTTCTTGTTTTTCTAGAGCAACCAATACACAAGGTGAAAGTGAAAGTCAACTCTTGGAAGTCATTCGATGGTATTGCTTGTTTGAACTCTATTAACCGCTTTCCACGCCTAATAACATTCAAAATCACAACCATTAGCGTATAAGGTTGCTTAAGTTCATGATCAGTTTATAAATCATCTAGTGGGTTCACTTGCGCTTTGCGGCGGAAAAACCAATTTCTAACAAAGATTAAACAGAAACATAAACGCAATGGTACCTATAGTATCACCTTCTTAACAATATTTATATTTGACCCGACTCACAACATTGATAAAAGAAGCAATACGAAGTGTTATGTTATGGATCACATAAATATGTCATATTCATAGTGCAAATTTAAGCACGACAGAATTCATAAAAAGTATGTGATCGAGTTTACAATCCCCTTTAAGAACCGAAGTAAATTCGCAATAATGAATCCAATAAGCTTCCAGAGCCACAACCGAAGTCAACCTGTCATAAACCAACAACAAGAAGTTAAATCATGCTAACTAAATGGGCCAAGGTAGGTTGATATGAAATAGTTTTGTCCATATTACCATCATCATCAAGCCATAAATTGTATACAATGATTTTTGTACCATAAGAACCAACATCTTCAAACTACACATATCATATATCTACTATTTTAGTATATATTATAATCTTCCAACAGTAAAGTCAACTAAATACAAAATCAAACCCACTTTCTTCAGTAGTATGCGTCTAGATTCGTTGTCTGTTGATGTTAAAGAGTAAAAAAAAAAGTCAACCCTGTCAGTTAAGTAATGGCTGAAAACTATCACATATGCTCCAAGCCTCATTGTGCTGGTCTTAAAACATTTCCATCTAATGCATGTACGCTTTCGAAAGAAAGTTATTAGATCTTCAAAACAAAATATATTTAAAAGATAATGGGTCAAGTGGGAAAAATAGCTAAAAAATGGGTCAGAAGGGTTTAAAAAAGCTCAAAGAAAATGAGAACTTAAATGATAGTACGATGATTTTAATACAATGTTTGGTACATTACTTAATTTTAACTTTTATTTAATAATTATATTGCCAACAGTACTAAATGGCGAGCAAAAGACCATTTAAAGTTTCAAAATTTTGGATTTAAGGTAATCTTCCATTTTAATGGGATCAAGGCACCACGACAAGGAAAAGTCAGCATGGTCAGTTTCAGTTGCGACGTTATCAATTTGATCAGGTCAGATTACCTTAATTTCATATTATTAAAACTTCAACTTTTCTCTGGCTTAAAAAACCCGGTTACCTTAATAAATATAATCACCTCAATTAAATATATACGCTTTACTAAGAAAATAAAGATCATACCACCAGTGATTGCTATTAAGGTTCCACAAGCAGCTACTCCAATGAGACCTCAACGTTTCCACTTCTCCCATAAGTCATTAGAGGTGTTCTCATTTTCTTTCCTATCACCTTGTTTCAATACAGCCATCACATTTTATTATTGGAGACACAAATTATATTTTGTTATAGTTAATAATATGGATACCTTGGTTAGCACAAATAAGTGGCGGGATCTAAACTCTTTGATAACGGCTGAAATCTCTAACATTGGCAAATTAGCCTGAAAACAAACAATAATCAAAATTATTCATAAACCAACCTGTTCAAGACAATAAAGACTCATACTTTAATTTAGCAACATTATATGGCAATGACCAACAAAATTAAGAAATATGATCCAAATCTACTGCTAGATCCAACTAATTCTGCATGCAAATTTGTCATAAAATGATTTCAAAGGGGAATAACATAACTACTTACTACAGTGTAGGAACAGTTCCATATGGTGCTTATAGAGATCAACTTGTTGGCTACCCTCAACATAATAGTTATTGAAAGTGCCTCCAACCTGAGAAAACACTGACAGTAGCGTAAGCAAGATCCTTACTTGTTTTATACAGATCATGACCATACCTGGAGTGAAGCATTGTAACAACCAATAGGCTTCTTAGATTCCAATCTGTATAAACAAAACGTGAAATGATAAGCAATTTCCTTTAAATAATACCAAATATCCACTGAATTCCCCTTTGATTCATCCAACACAGATGTCAACTTTTCTTCCTGAATAAGGGTTGCAAACACAAGCATTACTATAATGTTAATTCACAAAAAAAAAATTTATATTTTCAGCCGTGTACGAACTTATAAATATGTGTAAGCAATTAAGCAAGAGAAACGAAAGATGATATACCTGGCGGAAATTACATTTGGCTGTGAGGAAAGGCCTATCAAGGTTCCATTGATGAGTTGGTATGGAAATTAGACCTATAAAGCTTTTAATTCCGTAAACATCAGTTAAGAATTGAATGTTTCTGTGTGGTTCGAATTAGCATCAGTTAGGGTTTGGAATGCATACACATTACATACAGGATTATGATGATCACCTTGTGTGGTAAATCGAAACAGAGGCCGAACAAGGTTTCCACGTGGTTTGGTATGAGAGCAGTGAGGGTTCCAAATTGGACCCCTGTGGTGATTCAAATGGATCGTCATCAGCAACAAATGGATTGATGTTCTTCTCTTTTGATTTAAGGGTGGACATAGAGAGCGGATCCAGATCTGATTCATAGAGAATTTGAGAGAGTGAGAGAGGTGGGTTTGAAATTTAAAATGTGATTAGGGAGGGGATGAAATGTGACTTGCGATTTAATAGGCTTGACTTAAGAATTAACAAACTCTTCACAATCTCCGTCATCTCGCGAATAAAGAGATTTGTTAGGTTTTGAATTTGAAAAAATGGAGCGGATCTTTTATTTGAATAAATAGTTAAAATTTGAATTTCTTTTAATAGGTTATTCTTTTAACGTATGAACTATAATTTTTATATAAGGTTTATTTGCAAAAATATACAATTTATTTGTTTTTGTTACTTTATGGAGACGTAGATGTGGATAGATTATAATGTGTTGGTTAGTAATTCATTTTTGTAATTATTATCTTAGCTTTTTTTTTTTCAAGTATTACAACATTAATCACTTGTACAATAAGCATTATCTACTTGTGCATTTTAATTCACACGTTGATACTGACTAAAAGAAACATCAAACATCAACAAAAATGAGCAGGTCGTCATAGTACCTTCGAATGTTTTTGAAACGTCATCGTTTAAAAGACATGATAGAAATAAACACAAGAATTATAATTTTGTAGGAGAGGGGGGAAAGTGCAATTTCTAATTAATTATCTATAATTTTGTTAAACATAAAGAAACTAAAGTGTAATTAAGATAAAGGGATTAAATTGTAATTAATATCTGAAAGACTAATTTACCCTTATTTTAGTGTTGTACCTTATGGATTGAAAGAAAAAAAAATCTTATTTTTTTGATATCTTAAAACGTTATTCCCTAATGCATTATAATATAGTATAAATTATAGTTTATACGATATGACAAAAATACGGAAAAGAATTATAAGTTTGTTGTGGAAGGGTGAGTTGTAACAAATTATCTATAATTTTGTTAAAACCATAGGGATTTAAGTGTAATAAGTTTAGGGGCTAAAAAATAAATAGTGTTTAAAAGACCAAACTACCCTCATTTTAGGGGTCTTTCTATAAATAAAGGGGGGAGAAAGTTCTTATTTTTTGGGTATCTTAAAATGCCCTTGCCTCATGCATTATAATATAGTATAGATACTATGTTGGTTACTTTGTATTTTGTTACTTTACATATTGAGAAGAACATGTACATGTTAGCAGTCATGCAAAACAAACTCGTTACAAAACAAGGGAAAAGATCAAATAGGAAGTTTATTTTGGCTAGGAAGTGTAGGAAGCAATAGGATTAGGACATGTGGCAACATTTAAAATAAAGAAAAATGGTATTTTAGTCAATCCAACCATTTCTTCTTCTTTTTCAAAACCCAGTAACTTCAAAACCCACCATTTTCAAAACCCACCATCTTCAACCATTTCTTCACTTTCTATCTCAATAATCACTACATTATAGTGCGATTTTCATCACAAATCAATGATTCAAACACCCGATCAACGTGTTCTTCAGCTTTTTTGAAGAAAACACAGTTTAATTTTATAAAAAAATCTCGTTTTTTCCGATGATTTTGCCGTTTGATTCGAGCGCTGATAAGTGTTTCAATCATTCAAACTTCGTCAATTGTTGAAGAAATCATTTCAATCCATGTAAGAAATTCTTTAATTTCATTTTTACGATCTGGGTTTTTGATTTAGTCATTGCGTTTTACGATCTTGGCGGGGGTCCGGGGGCAGCGCCCCTGGTAGCGGGGTCCCAGGGGCGGCAGCCCCTGGCGGGGTCCAAGGGGCAGAGCCCCTGGCTGGGGTTGAGTTGTAAATTGCTGTAATAAAAAATGCATCAGAAAAATTAATTTTCTGTAAATTGCCTCTGGAAAACTGCATTCGTAGACGGTGTTTCTGGTTCTGTAAACAACAGGTTCTGGTCATTGCGTTTTAGTTAGATTCTGGTTCTGTGAAGAACAGTTTCTGGTTCTGTGAACAACAGTTTCTGGTTCTGTGAACAACAGTTTCTGGTCATTGCGTTTTAGACAGTTTCTGGTTCTATGAACAACAATTTCTGGTCATTGCATTTTAGATAGTTTCTGGTCATTGCGTTTTAGAAATAAAACATTTTTGAAGTGTTTTTACTCATTGCGTTTTAGGTAAACACATTTTTATGTGTATTCAGTTCATTGCGTTTTAGAGAGAACAATTTCTTTTGTGTTTTTAGGCCATTGCGTTTTAGAAATAAGACACTTTTATGTGTTTTCTATGCATTGCGTTTTAGAAATAAAACATTTTTAAGTGTTTTCTGTCCATTGCGTTTTATAAAGTACACTTTCTTTTGTGTTTTTAGGCTATTGCGTTTTAGAAATAAGACATTTATTTGTGTTTTCTGGTCATTGCGTTTTAGAAATAAGACATTTATTTGTGTTTTTGGTGCGTTGCGTTTTAGAAAAAGTCATTTTTTTACGTTTTTTTTTCATTGCGTTTTACGCAACTGGGTTTTCTCCATTGCGTTTTACGCAACTGGGTTTTCAAATTTTTTTTTCGAAAATATAGCAATAGTATACTCGTTTTAAAGATAAAAAAACGCTGGTTTTTTTGGTGCAATTTTTATAAAAAAATAATGTCGTATGAAAAAGTTATTAACGTTTAAAAAATGGGGGGGGGGGGGGGAATTGAAGGAGAGAGAAACTATTGTGCTGGATTGACTAGAATGCCCCTAACAAACTCACGCGCCTCTTTTTTTTTTCTTCAATTTCATTAATTTAATCTCAGCCCTTGATTAATTAAATGGATGGTCAAGATCACTTCCTAGCCTTCCTAGCCAAATAAACTTGCTATTGTATCTCCACCCTACAAAACAATTACCGCCTTCCTTGTTTGACTTTAATTGTTACCAAGATTGAATGAAAGTTAAACGGGTCAAAGTGTAAATAGTTAGAAGTGTAGTTTATGTTATATATGTAGGGGAAGGATCCATTAAAAAGTGGATTTTGCCTAAGTAACCTAAGAAGGAATCTTAACCATTCATTTTTCAAATCAAATGTTAAGATGAAAGGGTAGGAGAAAGGAGGAGTGCAATGGTATCTTGGGAAAATCCTATTTATGGACTTTCTCTCTCCACATGCAAGTCACATGCATATTCCACCCTCTTTTTTTAAACGTTCATAACTTTTTTATACGACATTATTTTTTCGTAAAAATTTCACCATAAAATCGAGCGTCTTTTTATCTTTAATTTGAGTACCATATTGCTATATAAAATATGAAGACTAAAAAAACCCACTTAAATGTGTTGTATTTCTATGTTATATAACATTTTTTGTACTGAATTTTTGTACTATATTTTTGTCCTAAATTTTTTGTGCTGAATTTTTTTGTCTTAAATTTTGTTTCCTCAATTTTTTTGTGCTAGATTTTTTTGTATTACATTTTTTGCTAAATTTTTCCGTGCTATATTTCTTTGTACTACATTTTTTTGTGCTATATTTTTTTGTACTACATTTTTTGTGCTAGATTTTTTGTGCTAGATTTTTTTTTTAATATTTTTTTAAAAACAAAAGGGGTGCCACATGTCATTTTCACTCATATTTATAAAGACCAAAATGCTCTTCATTCCTACTTATTAGGAGTGCCACATGTCATCATCACAATCCTTCTTAGGCTACTTAGGCAAAATCTACTTTTTAGTGGATCATTCCCCTATATATGTATTTTAGATTAGTTGAATGGTCAAGTATGCAAACTCTCAAATGTATAATCAGTGTATTAGGGCATTTGCGATGATTCAAAAGAATGACGTCGTCTCAATCCCACCGATTCATATGTATATATATGTCGAACAAGTCAAGGTTTCAAATGAAAATTGATTCCTTGCAATATGATTCAATGAATGTATGGTTTATTCCCAAATATTGTTTATAATTATTTAAAACAGAAGAAATAGAAACGGCGACGATGAGAGCATGTAAGGTTTGCTATTGCATTGACAAAATGTAGGTTGAAGAATCAATTTAGCGAAAGCTCAACGTGTTATGAATATAAAACCCAACCCAGAAAATGTGTGTGTTAAAAAAATAAGGATGGTGGTTTTGGCATGAAATCACAACTCTAAACGTCCTCATTACCTAAAAAAAATATATATTGTTACCATATTATGGAAAGTAAATTATATTTCTTAATTTCCTTTTTATCACTATACTGAGTGTCGGTACCATATTGATACATAATGAAGCAAACTGATACTAACCGAATTCTCGCGGCAATGCGCGGGGGAATTCTACTAGTTTTGAAATTTCATTAAACATAACTTTAAGGGAAAATTACAAAAATGGCCATTGACCAAAACCATTTTCAGATTTAGCCATCTCATGAGTCCTTAGAGCGACACATCGTGCACGGGATGAGTCTTTGGAAATTTCTTCACTGATGCCCAATATAAAATGGGCACGTTGCATTTTCATAACTTGCAAGTGGGGTCCCAAACGCATCAAGCACCGGAAACTTTGAGATTCGCCAGAAAGTATGGATCTTCGCCGGAAGCTTTCAAAGCAGAAGGTGTGATGTTGATGGTGGATTGTTGAGGAATATTTGGTTTTTTGGAGTTGATATTGATGCTAGAAACTATGAGGTTCGCTGGAGACGGTGTGGGATTGTAGAGAAAGACTGGATTTTTTTTGAAGTTGTTTAAGTTTGAATTCTCGGCGGCAACTATGGAGATTCACCGGAGATGTCTGAAAAATTGCCAGAGACGTCTGAAGGACGCATGAGGTACCAAGGACGCTTGAGGTGGCCAAAGACTCATCCCGTACACGATGTGTCGCTCCAAGAACTCATAAGATGGCCAAATCTGAAAATGATTTTGTTCAATTATTATTTTTGTAATAAAACCCGATTATAAAAGCTACCATTATTGCGTCTTAAAAATTTAACATCGTAGTTATTTTAAAAAAGTATGTTACATTACAATAATACTAGTGGGGAAGCCCGCGCGTTGCGGCGGGTGTCCGGACTGATATCAGAATCAATTATGATGTCTATTACGAACCACGTTGACCGGACAATCATCAACACGGACCACAAACAATCCGCTTCTTTACAGAAATTGAACAAGCTGGAGATATCTCACAAAAAGCCCTTTTAATTTGTTGGACATGATACGGTCAATATTGGTAATGTGCATAATTCTACTGGGGTGTGCTTTCCCAAGCCTTTATTTTCAAGTGGATTATGGATACGACCTACATTTTTTATCTTTTACATACCAATCTATGAAAATGACCCTACTATCATGAGAGTCAATGAATGTAGCAAGAATTTTTCTTATCACTATGTATTTTGTACTACTGAGAAAAAGTCTTTTATAAAAGATAGTTTAGTTCCTTTGATATGGCGTAGACCTTTCATAAAATGTAACTGAAATTGGCTTCTAATAAGTAGGATAATTACGGGTTTCTTTCCTAACACTTTGTACCCACGTTTTGTTGTTTATACTGCTGAACAAAAGTCTTATATAAAAGATAATTTAGTTCCGTTGAAATGGCATAATTTTTTTGATAAAACATGACTGAACCCAGTTTCTAATTAATAGAGAAATGATAACCACCAGCTTCAGTCATTGAGACCTGAATAGGATCAGTCCATTAGTGTTTTTGTAAGTCAGGAAATGTATAATAGAATTTTTTAATTGACCCGTTTGACTCCGCTTAAAATAATACTGATCAAACAGGTCGGCTATTGTGGTTTCTATTCAGACCCGAAACTCTACATGCCCATTTCGCCACATGTGATGTATATAGAAAGACGTAATAATATCATTGTGACTAACCTGGGTTATTGCGATGGTACAAGCACCAGCAACAACAGCAATAAGCCACATGGGTTATTCATGAACACTAAGCCTTCGAATTATAGCTTCTTGAACAAACATTTTTTTTATTTTAGGGTTGGGGAGGGGGTAGTAAACGGTGGGGGATGCGAAAAACACTTTGAATCTGCAAATATTTTCAAAATTAGACACCAGACTAATGTTCAATTTCGTTCGTTCTCTTAATATCTTTATCTTACAAACCAACATAACTAATATTTAATCTTGCAATCCTTTGAGAACAAAAATAACTCAAGTCTCAACAAAACAAAACTTTAAGATGTTACTATTAAACCTTATATGACATTGCAGTTGGTTTAGTCGCAGCTTCTAAAATTGTCCAACCTTCTGTGCTGGGTTCAGCTTGCTCACCCGGGGTCTGTCAAGTTGTCCAACATTCATTCGTGTCCACCTTCTAGCTCATTTATGAAATGGATTAATAACTATTTCAGATTCCTTTGAAAGCTCTATTTCAGTATTTTCAAGATTGTGACACGTCTGCAAAGATATTATCAAGGATAAATTCATGAAATGGTTGAATATATATAAATATAAACTTTCGGAAACAATAGTGCATTGAAAACCAGGATTGTTTTCATAAGCGAGAAGCGCACCGAGACGACATGATATAAAGCCGCAGCACAAAAGCGGTTGGACATAAAAAAGTCATGGTCAACCTAATCCATTTTGACCCGTTACTCTACCTACCCTATCTCCCTATTTTTCCACCTCCAAAAGAAACAAAACTAAAACACTTTACCACTTGACAATCAGTGTTCAACTTGCAAATTTCGAACTTCTACACCAGTAGAGACAAAACGAAAACAATTTTAAAATTCAGAAATTAATGAACTTTTTATCCTTTATACAGAAAGTGTATATAGAGTTCTACACATTTTTATCAACCTATATTTATCTACACATGTGAACAATGCAATCTGGCCATTTGTGTGTGTAATATAGTAGCCTAAACTTCCATCTTCTCTAAATCCACTCCAACTAACCTGCAAGGATCAAGGTTCATGCCACTTTTTTGGATATTTTCGATAGGCTAAAGCTATTTATACCAAAATTTCCAGATTTTTTATAGAATTACGCCTGGACTGCCATGACGCCCTTTTCGGCTGCTAGTGAACCCATTACAAATTCAAACCTTGTTTTACAAGTCTTACAAGATTTGGATAGTAGGGTTGAACAATTTGTCATCAATGTTGAGAGCAGCAATGAATGTCCAACCTCTAGTTGTACCCAGACGCTGATACACTTTCTCGAAACCCCTTCGACTTATTTCACAGATTTGTGCCCATGCCTTCTGGTACTTTTCTTCCTTGCCACTCTAATTTGATATTCATTACTTACAGATAAAAAAAAATGACCAGACAATATTATATATATATATACATATATATATACTGAATAATGTGGGCCATATAACCATTTAAAATTCACCTGGAGAGCAACAACTGCCTTTCGGGCTCTCTCTTTGAATTCATCATCACCATCAAATCTCTGTTTTGATGCCTTATAGAACAACTACCAATTGAGAATGTATGTAATTAGAAGCATTCACATGACAATGAGATTCCACAAGTGGTGCATATGAAATTAAGAGTAACTATGCTCACCTCTAGTTATCCTGATCAGTAACCTCCCCATCTGGGAACTTCTCAAAGAGAAACTCAATCAACATTCCAAACTGCATTATTTATTTACACATGCTTCTTAATTAGTTCCCAAGATTTATAATAATAAAAATTCACTAAAGAAGCATGTACCTGAGTGCCCCAATCCCCAACATGGTTTCTGCGAAGCACATCAACTTTAGAATACTCAAGCATACGGGCTATCGTGTCTCCAATGATAGTTGACCTCAAATGACCTACATGCATTTCCTTTGCAATGTTGGGTGATGAAAAGTCAACTATCGCCCTTTTGACAGAGAGCCTTGGTGCCCATGTGTCAATGCCATCTGTTAGCATATTCTGGATTCTCTGCAGGAAACAACATTTTAATGTTAAGTAGAAATTTTCAAATATAAATATAATAATAATAATAATTAAATACCTTGGCTATCCATTGTGTTGATAACTTATCGTTTATAAAGCCAGGACCAGCTATGGAGCATGATTCTATCATGTCAAATGTTGGAAGATTCCGCATTATGGCCTATAAATTAGAAAGGTCAGATAACTTACTGGTGTGGGATCCATGTTAGTTAGTTAATTCACAAAAATACCTGTCCAACAGGTTGAGGGCCTCTAAATTCTGTTTTTAATTTGAGTTCATAAGTACAAGTTTTACAACCATAGCATCAGAACAAACAATAGCTTTACAACCTATTGTTTTTAATTTGAGATCATATGTACAAGTTTTGTTAAATAGATAAGAACAAACCAAGACCAACTGGTGTTAACAAACAAGCATATGTAAAAATGAAGCGAATGAACATAATCAAAAGCTATTACTATTATTCTTCTTCTCAGAAGTCATAGCTTTATTTAACAAGTCATAATCTATGAATCACATATCTACTAAGCAAATACATTTAAGCCAAAAAAAAAGCGTTATTATGATAATATAGAACAGATATGTACCTGCATCTTAGCTAAAACACTTACTGACTGAGACATTTCATCAAACACTTACCGGACGTGAAAGTGCCGATGGGTTCTTCCTAGCCGAAGAAGCTACATCAATCAAGCCCTAAGTTTGGGCGTTTGGCACTGATGAGTACACAAACGAACGAACAAACAATCGATCAATTGAGAATGCAGTTTACCGTCAGGAAGATTTGGCGTCTGTCGGATCGTAGAATATTCCAATCAATCAATCACGATGGTTTCACACACACAGCACGGCAGGTGAGACTTGTTAAACGTTGAAAGTTGAAGCTTGAAACCGGGAATTTCCAATCAATCACCTTCACCCCACCACCTCCACCGTCACAATTACAATCACCTTCAACCCATTCTCTGTTGGGGGAAAGAACTGAAATAATTACAGATAGGAGCCGATGAGACGAAGGTGCTGTTTGTTTTTGCAGACAAAAATTGTCTGCAGTCTGATTTCAGCTGATTTTATGTCTGTAACTGAAGATGTGGTCTGAAGGTCTGTAAGCTGAAAATATAATACTGTTTGTTTTATAAACTGGATATTGTCTGTATAACATAAAAAAAACATAATACAACCTCCACCTCCACCACCACACCATCCAGTCAATAATTACATACACCCATCATCATCAACAACAGTAGGTAGCAGACAAAAAAAAAAAAAAAAAACACCCATCGTCATCAACAGTAGCAGCAACATTCATCAGCTTTTTTTATACATTCTAGATCATTGAATCTCCTTTAAAAGACATTCATCAACATCAACAGTAGCAGCAACATTCATCATCATCAGTAAATGAAAGATAATAAAGGGTGTTTTACCGGAATATTCTTTGGGCGGAATAACCATGCCGCCGACGTCTCCACTGCTGCCGCCGACGTCTCCACTGCTGCCGCCGCTCCATCTCGTCGCCCTCTCTCTCTCTCTCCGCCTCTTTCTCTCTCTAAAAATCTTCGGGCTTTTTGCTGCCATGGATCGACGATGAAGGTGAAGGTGACGGTGGAGGTTCGTCGGCGGTGGAGAGATGGGCACTGGTCGGAGGAGAAGACGGTGGTCGTCGGGCGTCGGCGGTGGGTTGAAGGTGAAGGTGACGGTGGAGGTGGGTTGAAGGTGGATGTGGAGGATGTGGTGGTGCTGGGTTTTGAAGTGGGAGAGAGATAGAGGAAGAAGATATGGGTTTTGAGGATCTGCAGATGTGTGAAGATGGTAAACAAAGGCTTTTTTTTTAAGCTAATAAAATCAATATTCAGATCTTCTTTAAAACAAAAAACAAACGGTCTTCAAGAGCTTATGTCTGCCCGCCTACAGACATAGTCTCCTTGCAGATGTTTTAAGCAAAGTCTCAACTTTTGGCTTCTTCTTCTCTCCTTCTTCCAGCCCAACCAGAGGTGGACAAATCGCTTTTTTTAGAAAACCGGTCCGGGCCGTAAAACCGGTCCGGGCCCTATAATCTTATTTTCACATCCCTATATCTATACGGGCCGTATAAAATGATACGGGCCGTATAGAATGTTTATGCACAGAATTTTATGCGGTGGAATGTTTTTTTTGTTTTTATATGTATACGGGACGTATACTTATATACTGGCCGTATACATATTTGCATAATTTTGTTTCGAAGGTTTGCCAAGGGTTTTTAGTTTTGAAATATGTATACGGGCCGTATAATGTTATACGGCCCGTATAGCCCGTATAGAAAAGTTAACTTTTTTGTTGCAACCAGAAAACCGTTTAATAAATTTTTGTATTTAAAATAGTGTTCTATGTATCGGATTATGTTACGAGTTTGTAGTTAAACGTATTTATTATGTTTAATAAGTTTCCTCTTTGTAAAACGATAAATATGTATAGAAAAGTTAATTTTTTGTTGCAATCGGGAAACCGTTTAATAAGTTTTATAAATTTTAAAATAGTATTGTATATATCGGATTATGTTACGAGTTTGTAGTTAAACGTATTTATTATGTTTAATAATTTTTCTATTTGTAAAACGATAAATATGTATAGAAAAGTTAATTTTTGTTGCAATCGGGAAACCGTTTAATAAGTTTTATAAATTTTAAAATAGTATTGTATATATCGGATTATGTTACAAGTTTCTAGTTAAACGTATTTATAATGTTTAGTAAGTTTCCACTATGTAAAACGATAAATATGTGATATGATTATGATAAACTATGACAACAATTATTAAACAAACAACATAACATCTAAACAAAAGATTAATATTTATAATGTTTTACATCTAAAAAAAAGATAAACTTTTACAAAGTTTCAAACGTAAAATAACAAAAAAAAAATAATAATACAATAAGCAGCTACGGCGGTGGTGATGGTGGTGGGGCAGCGCCAGCTCGTGGAGGTAGGGGCGCGGCAGAATGCATAGCCACAATCGCCTCGACCATCCACTGTACATCATCTCTCACTGCAGCTAAATCCCCTCTGACTGCAGCTAAATCCCCTCTGACTGCAGCTACAACCGACTCGACCTGAACGAGTCTCTCCTCCACCCCCGGTGGAGGCATCACACGCTGTCTCACGCTGCGTCGAACGTACGGGCGATCACCCCGTAACTCCTCCTCAACTATCTGTGATCGATCGGCAGCATGAGCGACCCCCTCTCCGTCGCCTCCCTCTCCGCCGCCTCCCTCTCCCACGCCCTCGCCCTCGTCTCCCTCCTCATCACCACCCTCTCCACGGGGTCCCTCACCCACACCATAAGCCCAAACCAGCTGCCCTCCCTCGACCTCTCGAGCCAAAGCCATCGATAGGGCTGTGTCCCTCCCAACCCTGTCAAGCTGGCGTGTCTGCGTCATATCCCTTGCCACCTGCGGGGTCAGGAGGCGCAAGTAACCCTTCGCCAGATGGGTGACGAAGGCCCCACAGCTGATGTGGGAAGAGGGACGCTTAAAAGCGTAGTCGGCGAGATATGCGGCCAACTTGTACGCCAAGTTGGCCCTCCCGCCGGTAAGTAAGTCGTGCAAGAAGAATAGGTCACTTTGGGTGACCCATTCCCTGCTATCATGACGACCGGCGATCGTCACGGCGATACACCGATGTAGGTATCGGTGTAACGGGTCGTACAGATCAGTCGCCCGTGCCTTCGGGGATCGCTGTCTCGGTTTCGCGAACTCCCCGAACCCAATAGTCTTCCAATACGGCCACAACACGTCAGTGGACGTGCTGACTGGCGCATCAAAAAATGCGCGTGACCTTGAGTCATCCGCTGAGTACAGACCCAAGGCAACAGCGAACTGAGGAAGTGTCATCCTCTGAGGCGTGCCGCAAATAGTAAAAGTTACGGCGTCTGTCGTCAAAAAATGCTGAAAACCCCCACCCCGGGTGTCCGTAAATGTAAAGGTAGATAAAAACTCTAAAGTAATCTCCCTGTGGGCCCGCTCTGCGGCGGCATCAAATAAGCGGTCCCACGGGGAGTTAGCTGGCATGAGCTCCCGGACCCGACCAATCGCTCCAATATCAGTCAAAAACTGAAAATCTATGGTCCGAGGCGCATCCAGCACCATCTCCCGTAATTTGCCCAAAATCCTATAGGCAACCGTACCTCGGGGGATATCTCTAACAAACTGCCCCGTCTTAGTAAAATCGGGCACAATCTCCTCCTCCTGTCCACGTCCACGTCCACGTTCCCGTACGCGTCCACGTCCACGGTCCCGACCCTGACCCTGACCTTGACCTCTACGGGCCGCAGCAGCTGCTGATGACTCAGCCATATCGTCTGTAACAAATAACAATTACAACTTAGCAATCACTATACGATTATCGTTAACGTATTATACGAATACTGTTCTTGTATACGAACGTACTGTACATATGATATACGCTCGTACAATGTTTGAAGATTCAACAAGGATACGATCGTATATCAATATACGAGCGTATATTGTTTGAATATTCAAACATTATACGAGCGTATATAATGTATACGATCGTATAACGTTTGAATATTCAAGTGTATACGATCGTATAAAATGTATACGATCGTATATTTTTTTGAATATTCAAACACTATACGATCGTATACAATTTATACGACCGTATAGACATAATAATCATTTACAATTTCCTGTTTCAATTTTTTTTTTCAAATTGAATTATACAATCGTAATCGTTACGCCTATCTACGCTTTACTATACAAGACCATAATCTAACATGTTACGTAATTTAAAATTTCACTATACGAAAACGTACCGTATAGGAAGAACGTGAAGAAAACGCCAAAAACGCCGAAGAACGCTGCCCAAGAACGATCCGAGAGAATTTTTGGTTGAAAGTTGAGGCCGTATGGTGGAAATGAGGTCGTATAAAACTTATACGACCTTTTTTTTGTATACGGGCCGTATAAAAGTATACGACCCGTATACAGTGATTTAATTTATTTTAATTCTGTCGTATACTTAATATACGATCACAGTATACGAGGCGTATATTTTTATACGGCCCGTATACAATTCAGTTTTTTTCATTTTTTTTCAATTACTATATGCGGAACTGACGAAAATACGGTCGTTATGCGTTAACGTTGATTCGTTTAAACATTTTTTCAAATTCAATTTCAACAAGTTGCCAAAACATTTATATAACGTGTATGTTGATCATTACAAATTGTCAAAACATGCAAATAACATTTTATATTCATAGGCCACCTAAATCTATGTAATCCCTGGTCCTATATTCATCAACGATCGTATTATATTGGTCAATACGTTCCTTGTAATAGTGATACCAACTTTCTGCTGGCGTATTTCGTGTCGGTTGTCGCCAGTATCCTGATGGGGTTGGCATTGGATATTCCCCTTCTAATCTGACGTGAATAAAATGGTTCCTGTTTACATGTACAAGCGCGACTGTTCGATGCGGAATACTTTCTTCGGCTGTTCTGAACATGGGAAAAAATGAAGCACAACCAAGGTCACTTAATAAGAGACAAATGACATTCCACCGGTTTGCTATCAGAAGCCCCGTGAATGGCATTTGTAGCCACTTATGTCGAGGTGCTCCGTCTATATGGTCTTTTGACCAAACTAATGACTCCAGAACTTCTTGATACTGAGGTCCATTTATATTTTTCCATAATTCGTCGAACCGGTTGCACTCATCATGAAGCTGCTCCCGTATGAACGGCCACTGATACTTTTTAAGCGATAAGCCGACCGCTATAGATCGAAACCCACAATTACCATCACCCTGCACATTTTGTATGTGACTGAGGTGTGGATAGAAGCACGGTGGAATGAACTTTTTGAAGTGCGTGAACATATTAACTTGTCCGACAGGCAGCAAAGGTAAGTGTGGTGGCTCTTCCTTTGATTTTGCGACCTTCTTTTTCGTTTTCGAATTCTTAGCCCCTTTCGCAATCTCGCCGAAGAACATAGGTGTTTCAGTACAATAACTTTGTGACTCGACAAACGAGCTGTGCCTGGTAGGTTCGATATTTGACTCTTGTGTGCCAAACTCATCTTGTGTGCGAAACCCATCTTTTGAATCACTATACTTGTCCTGCGTTGTTAAAAAGCTGTGTCTTGAAGGCTCCGTAAACGAATCATCCTTCCTTTGTTGCTGAGCTTTCAAAGTTGGAGACCCCGTGTGTTTTTTTGCACAACTGGTTGTTTAAGCTTTGTCTTATTGAGTTGTACCAACTCCTTCATCTTTTGAATAAAGTTTTTCCTGATTTCTCTCGGCTGAGCACTTAAATGTTGTTTGAGAAGCGCAAATTCGCCGTCTAAGTCGAAAGAGTCCACCTTGCTCGGTTCCACTATGGAGTCCAAATTTAACTTTCTCCAAAAAGGGTCTATCACCTCCAACGGGATCATTTGACCTAAGGAACATATCAACAAACAACATAAAACGTCAATAAGATTTTGCGTGATGAAAGGGTATGATTATAAAATGTGGTTGGTCGAATAATGTATTACCATTCGTTATATACGCATCCAACCGACACGCGCACGGCAACCCACTGCTTGTATACAAACGACACGCGCATGTACGGTTATATAACTTTAATTTTGCTATTTCATTTACTTCGTCTGATATCACCTCTAGGCAGGCATGTGAAACCTTCTTTAGTAGGAGATTAAATATTGGTTTGTTATGATGACCCAATGTTCGGCTCCTGCTTGTTTCAATGCTGCCTTTGATTTCTGTCACCTGGTTTCTTATGAGCTTATCGATAAGTGGTACCACTTTCTCCAGGGTGTAATTAGAGTCGCCTAGGTACTGCTTCAAAAGGGCATGTTGACCCTCTGCCCTGTTCGTTGTACGTTGACCGAAGTTCAAATGTTGGTCGCTCCAGAACGAAACAAACCGGTCTCTATATGGTTGTAACCAGATTGAATCCAAATAGTTCATAATCTCTGTAATCAAAGTCAAGTGCAGTTAAGACAAGTCAAATAAATACGATTATTAAACAAAAATTATATAAAACTTACCGTCGGTTTTTTTTCGTGGCAAGTTTGATCGTATTCGCTCGTACCAGTAGTTGTAGTCATGATCGGTCGTTGATTGAATTAGCTCGCCCCACTTGAAAAGAAACCTCTCCCATTTATCCTCTGTTTTAAAGCTTTTCCTGCAATGTTTGAATATGTTTTGCTGTATGTGCCACCTACACAATGAATGTCTAGCCCTGGGAAACACGGTTGCACATGCGTTCATTAGGGCGCGATCTCTATCCGTTACTACTACACGGGGTTCCATAACACTGTCTAATGAGTGTTTCAACCTCTGTAGAACCCATGTGAAGTTTTCCTGTTTCTCATGGCTTACGAACGCATGAGCAATGCAAAACGACATCAACGTTGATGTAACACCGATAATCTGGACTAGAGGCATTTTGTACCGATTCGTCTTGTAGGTGGCGTCTATAAGCAACACATGCGGGAAAGCGCGCCACAACATGTTCGACTCCGGGTGGATGAAGAAAACATCCTCGACCCGTTCGCCGTTTTGAGATGTTCTATGGTAAAAAACAAACCCAACCTTCTTCAACCGGTCAAAAAGTATCTGCATTGGAGTCTCACCGACTTGTTCCATTCGACCCAATTTGGCTCGAGCGTTGTATATGGTGTTTCTTGTTGAGACATTATGGGGGTTCTGTTCTTTAATGGCAGCAAGAATGTCTCGTGGTTTGATGTTCTGATGCGTCATTTGCTCCACCGTCCTCTCTTCCGATGGAGTCAGCCTCATTAGGGACGGATGACCCTCTGGATACAGAAATGGTTCGTGGTTATGTTTACCTTCCTCAACCCTTAGATCCCAGTAACCTAACCTCTTTCTGTATGTCCCGACTAGTTGGAACTTGCAACCGGTTTTCCTAGTCCCGCTGCGTCTGACTGTCGCTGTTGATTTGTAATTGCCGGCACAATCGCACGTAAGCCAAATTTTTACCGGCTGACAACTATGGGGTTTATCGTAGATGGTGCGTTTGGTGACGAGGGCGTAGCCATTTACGCGTCCGACGTCTCTACACCAGTCTATCAATTCATCCATGCTAGCGAATTTCTAACGGAAACACTTATATGTGTCAATTAATGATTAACTCAAATGATTAACCCAGGTTTAGTTTCAGTATAAACGGGTTCGGGTCAGTTTCAGCTTGAACCTGCGAACCCGTTTGGATTAACGGGTCGGGTTCAGGTCAACATTGGTCGGGATGGCGGGTTGACCCGTTACACATTTATACTATATTATATATTTTTTTACAATATATATAAATTAACGGGTTGGTTTTTTTTTTACACCAAACTTGTGGTGTAAAAAACTACGCCCTCGGCCTTTTTTTTTTAATTTTTTTTTTACGAATGTGTTGTAAAAAAAAAATTTGGTCAACCGCGGTCCCCTATATATATATATATATATATATATATATATGTATGTATATATATTTGTGTTTTTTAAGTAAATTTTAACTTTAATATATTAATTTTAGAAAAAAAATAAAAAAATTCGCCTTTAATGGGTCGTGTTCGGGTCAACCCATGAAACTTCGGGTCGTGTTCGGGTTCTTATATATGATACAATTTTCGAGTTCGGGTCGGGTTCGGGTTTGTGTAAAAACAACATCAAACGTAAAAACACTAAAATAGTTAACATACAACAAATAAACGTGTAATTAAATGTTATACCTCCTTGTTTTGAAACTCAGTACGTTCCTCTTCAGCATTTGGACCCTCGGGCGGTCCACAACTTATGGGAGAAGAATGAGAACTATCAGTCGGCGGTCGAACACTAACAGGAGGGGCTTCAAAATTAACCGGGTGTTGCGATGGATAATAACCAGCATAATTAGGCTGAATGTCATCCAAACCCCAACTATCCTGACCTGAACCAGACGCAAAAATGGGATCGAACGGAGCATTCAGATCAAACATGCCCGCTTTGTTATATTCATTCCCCTGATTCGCCTCGTTACCAAACACATTAAAAATGTCACCCCAACCCGACATTATAACGTAAATAATTTGAATACAGAGAAAAATAGAAGAAACGAATATAAGTTGAATGAAAATGAATGAAATTAGTGTCGTTTATATAGAGAATTTTACGGAATATTACATCGTTTCAAATGATTAACACGCGAATCGAGGAATCTAACGTCTAATCACATAACTCGCACGAGATTCGAGGAATATAACATCGAATCAGAGAATCTTACGTCTAATCACACGTGAATCGAGTAATAATACGTCGCGTCAAATAGTAATAAAATAATAAAAAAACGAAAATCATTGTATACGGGTCGTATACATATATACGAGCCGTATAACATCGTCGTATAATAAATATACGACCACAGTATCATCTTATTCTCACATGGTTGATACGGGCCGTATAAGGTTATACGGCCCGTATAGAATAAAGTGAACTGACAAAGGCTGCGCCAGCATAGTTAAAAGATGCTAAAGTGATGATAGATAGATGACCTTTTTAACTGGGCAGGAAGGTGCAGAAGAGCACTTGTAATAAGCTCTACCATATGGGTTATTTTTGGTCGCCTTCTGCCTATACTTTCTCCACTTAAATCCATCTTTAACTACCTACACAATACATTCAAATAATACACATAAAAAGAAGGTTTAGCGACAAAAGAAGTTGTTGGCGGTATACACTGTGAAAGTGGTAAGCGTCGCTAATCCATTGATGAAGCCGGTGTGGAAAAAGGTGCGGGTAAAGCATTAATCGATGAAGCACCGACATGAGGGACCAAGGGATCACCAATGGAAGTATTTCCTTACCGACTAAAACGCTTGCTTGCGACCTAATCTCCTGACAGATAACCTAAATTTGATACCAAAAAAAAAAGATGTCGTTCTTGAAAGGCATAACGTACCATGGTTTTATCAGATGGATCCAAACGGCTAATACCACCCCTACTTCACCAAAAATATATGCGAAAAATATATATTTACCGCTGGATTTCTGGGATCATTTTCGGGAATGTTCCGCTCAACCTTACCAACAAGATCAGCACCAACATCAGCGGCTTTCGTATAAATACCACCACCAACTCTACCAAAAAGCGCCATCGAAGATCCACCGAGCCCATAACCCGTTATCGCTTCAAAAAGCCCTTCCCAATCATCACCATAATAAATCTTAAAAACATTAATTGTAATATACAACACAAGAAGACCATTAGCAGCCAGCAAAAATCCCATAACAGCTCCCGAATGAAACGCAACAATAAACGCCTTTCCGACACCTTTTCTTGCCTCAAGGGTAGTTCTAGCATTTGCGTATGTGGCAATTTTCATCCCGAGAAAACCGGATATAACGGAAGTTATGGCCCCGAGGATGAATGATACCGTGCTGAAGACTGCGGTGAATAGGGCAGGTTTGCACATTTTGGTGGTGTCGTATGTGCATTGCTGGTAACTGGTACTGAATCCCTCAACGGATCCCAAAAAGACGAAGATTAATACCGCGAAAGCGATCATGAAGATACCGACGTATAGGTATTCAGTAAATAGGAAAGATGTTGGTCCTGCAATACGAAGAAAAAATAAAACCAATATTAGTTTCTGATAAAAATTACACATTGACACCCCTGCATCAGCAGTACCTTCTAAAATTGGTGTTCATACAAGTCACACATTGGATTCATACAAGTTACTTATAATAGTAAGAAAAAAAAAACAAATTATCACACACTTAACAACAGGGTCAGGATGTAATGAGTAAGAAACTAAATACAAGTCTGTCAATTTAATTTAATCTTTAATAAAAAAAAATATGCTGGTCAAAGAATGAAATCTTCAAGATTTATAATGATGTCAGTAACTGAAAATTCCCTTCAACATTCAACCAACAAAAGGGATCAATCAGCTTCTTATTACAGTGCTATAAAACACATTAACAGTCAAGGAGGCAATTCATCGAACACCTTAACTGCAATTCATGAACTATTTCCACTTTCTCCACAAGCAAATTAAACATAAATTCTTTGACACCAAATTTATAGTAACTATAACCCTAATTTTTAAAAGAGAGTTGATTTGTTTACCTTGGGATTTAACTCGAATTTTGATGAGCGTGTTCAACGACTCGCTTGATGGCCACCATCATCTTCATCTTCCTTATAATTCACACTGTGAAAACGATTAACGGTTGAACTTTAAATTTCATATGGAATTGATTTTTAGCTGCAAGTATGGAGAGTGGGTTTTGGCGTCTTACAAATGACGGAAAATTTTCAAATGTTGAAGATGATGAGCTCAGTTTATCCTTCTCTCAAGCGTCGATTTGCTTAGCATACGAAGATGTAACGCCTGACATAAATGTAGGGTTTAATGTAGGGTTTTCAATTCTGGAGGTGTCTGTTCGCTTCATCTTATGAATAAACCGATCAAATGGCATTCAATAGCTGGGCTTCTCAGTTGTTAACAAGCGCAAATATGGAATTTGCTTTTTAAATTGCAAAGGAGGAGCATGATAAATTTACCATCTTACCCCTCTAGTGTCTTAAAAATTAGTGCTATTTACTATTATATTCTTTTTAAATGTGTTGTGTTTACTTGTACATATTGCATAAAATGATGGATGCTATGTAAAATTACATGTGTGTACATCACTTCTCTTTTTTATAATAGTATAGATATAGATAGGCATGTGGCTATAAAAGTGCAGGGGTATTATTGAGAAACTAGATTCTCTAAAACCATTGGCATTTCCTGTTGTTTTGTTCTTTCAATAACTTGGCTGTGTGCTGTGTCAAGTGCCCACACTCCACTCTTCATGTTTTCATAAAAAGAAAACTTTGCAAACACAAACACTAACATCTCATCATTCATTCAGGGATCTCAAATATATAATAATATATAGCATGAGTTCAACAAGCAGGGCATGGATGGTAGCCGGAACAGTTGGTTTGGTGGAGGCACTCAAAGATCAAGGTTTTGCACGGTGGAACTACAGCATCAGGATCATCCACCACCACGCTAAGTCCAATCTCCGGTCACTCTCCCACACCAAACACCTTTCTTCTCCGGCAGCCATGGCTTCAACAGGTGGGAAACAAGAGAAGGCTAAACAATCAGAAGAGTCGTTGAGAAAAGTCATGTACTTGAGTTGTTGGGGTCCTAATTAAATAACCTTTTTTTTTATTTATAGGATAATTTGATTGTACATAGTTACCAGAATTCTACAACTACTTGCTATACAGAAAATAAAATTTTAAAAGATTCTTGTTGTTGTTGATGTCTTTAATTATTGAATAGGAATTGTTATCAAGATGTATGATGTTCTATTAACACTATGCACTATAGTCATAAAGCATGAAAATATAATGAAACCAGAGAATGTGAGGTTAGAAGAATAGCGAGTAGCCTTAGAATGCAAAGGTTTGAGGATTAGTCGCTCTAAGACTGAGTACCTTTACTGTGATTTCAGTGGACCAGGCAATGAGCACGATAGTCAAATCACCATTGACGGCCAAGTGGTTCCTTAGGCAACTAAGTTCAGTTCTATGAGGTGTTATATCGCTTTTTATAGGTTTTCACTTATTTTCGGTGTTGTAGTTTTACTAAGAAATACCTATATGTGTTTATTTTTGTTATTGTGTTTTTTTTGGTAGTTGTGTGCTTATGTATGTTCTCTAGAATCTTATGTCCTGGTTATGGTTTTGGAGTTGAAAATCTCATTGGAAGCAGTAGATAGAAGTAAGGTTTGCCTACATCATACCCTTCCCAAACATTATAAATAGCTTGGCTATAAGTGAGATTATACTAGGTAAGATTGTTGTAGTAAAAGGGTGAAACAATTTAATAACACATTTCACAACAAAGATAAAAAAGAAAAACTGGTTACAACCTAATATGAGTGTGACAGAGAATATAAAGAAAGTTGATTGTAGAAATCTTAAATAAGTGTATCCTTTTTGGTTTGTATTGTTTACATGTATGGTCCATGTAATATTAATTTAAACTTAGATGGCTTTAGTACTTAAAATGGTTATAAAGGTTGAAATAAAATTTTGTTATTTCAGTTAAATATACATAGAAGAATCTAATTATATTAGCATACTGTATAAACAAATTTCCAATGAAACTTTTGAATGCATGATGGAGATAAATAATGGAGTAAAGAACAAAATATTTTTGAAATTTATTATTATGTATTCGACAGGAGTAGAAAACAAATGTTCGAAAAGGCCAAAAGAGTAGGGTTTCAAATGCGTGTGCTTTGTATGTCGTTTTCTATTGTATGGTGCTTCCCCCTTTACTAAAATAATTCACATAGAGATACGTGATAGATAAAAATATGATGACTCATAATGTGGTGTTCAAGCCCTGTCCCATTCATACATCATATCCTTAACAACTAAAACCATTTTTGCCCCTAAAAAACCATCAACTATAAGCCTACCGTTTCTGCTTCCAAAAAACTTGGTGCTATTCTACAATTCTACCTAGTGGCGTCTATATATACCCGATTTCTATCTTGTGCTGCTTCATCAAAGAAATCTTACATACATTTCACAAACATCATAACTCGCTTTGTTTTAAACATATTTTAAGAGTCAAAAACTTCAAGACTCGATGAGTTCAACGTCAAGGGCATGGTTAGTAGCCGGTACCGTTGGATTGGTGGAGGCACTAAAAGATCAAGGCTTCGCACGGTGGAACTACACCATCAGAACCATCCACCACCACGCTAAATCTAATCTCCGGTCAGTCACCCAAACAAAGAAGCTGTCTTCGCCGGCTGCCATGGCTTCTAGCAAAGCCATTGACCAATCAGAAGACTCGTTAAGAAAAGTCATGTACTTGAGTTGTTGGGGTCCCAATTGATCATTATTTTTTCGTTTGTTTTAGGTTAGCTATATTAGTAATAGTTAAAACTATATCCGATGTACATGTAATTATGCATGATGTACGACTTTTTTATTAATCAAAAATAATTTTGATTATTATTATTATTATTATTATTAAAAAGACTTTGGGACGATTTCAACCAAACATCTTGATGACAAGATTCATGGCGATGAGTGGTCGAAATCACTGATCTTAGGGTCGCTTTGTAGTTATATCTTGGTTGTTGACCATATTGGCTCACATTTCTCTTTTGGATTGCTTAGCAATGACTTTCGCCACTATGGCAAGAAAGGTCCTCGACTACTTATATCTTCTATTTTTAACCCTCTTTAATTAGGCATTTCACTATTATCCTACACTGCAAGGGTGTTCAGAATTCAATTCGGAATTGAAAAAGGCTCAATTTGAATTCGATTATCAAGCTTTGGATTTGGTTTGAGGCAAACTCTAAAAGCCCAGTTAGTTTATAGTAGTTTTAAAAAATAAAAGTAAAATAATTTATTATTTATGGTGAACTTGAATTAAATTACGAATTGGGCAGAACTTAATTACACCTACACAAGGGTATGGTGATTTAACTAAAAGTAAAATAAAAGAAAAATAATTGATTGGTCGATTGCCAGTGGACCTCATCTCTCTCTCTCACAGGCTTCGTGCTCGTTATTCCCCAGGTGTCCCTTTATGGTGCCCACAATTGGTGAGCCGACACATTTTGGCGTTGGCTTTTGATTATTGAAGTGACATGCAGGATTTAGCGTCTCCACTACACATGGTCTAAGTTATGACAATGTATATGATAATATTTTTTTTAGATTTGGTATTTATTTATTTTATTTGGCTATATTATACCACTTTTTAATTGTTACGGTATAAAATTTATATATTTTTCTCATAAAAAATAGATTTAGAATTCTAGTCGATTTCATTGATAGTTGAGTTGGATATTTTCCTTTAATCTTTTGATAATTGTTACTAATTAAATATTGTGATATGATAAAAATGCCATCACGAGCTAGCTCGGTTGATTATGAGGTTTTTCATTAAGAGCATCCTTAATAGGGGTGTTTTTTTGATGTTTTTATGATGGTAAGGTAGCATTGTCCCACCAATCACAAACATTCTCTCTCTTGCTCCATTCCCATCACCTAACTCTATGGGGTATGGGGCTTGGGTTGGGGGAAAACGCCCAAGCCACCATCCCGGGTGGGTTTGGGTTAGGGCGTGGCCCAAGGGGCGGGGGTTTGAAGCCGGGCGTGGGGCGGGTCTAGCAAGCTGATATGGCGGGCTGTGAATGGCCAATTCAAACTAGCCATTGGGCTAGCCGTTGACCTAGCCGTTGGGCATGTTTTTTTTTTTAAAAAAAAATTTCTTTTATAAATACCTTACCATATTTAACATTTTTCTCACACAATATCAAACACATAAAACACAATCTTGCCATGAGTTCTTCAAGTTATAGTGAATCGTCATCATCATCTGGCGGTGGTGCGGAAATATTTCTACAAACGATCGCGACGGTGGTGAAAGCTATCGTGGAAGAGGAAGACGATGAGGAAGAGACTCAACAACCTAAACGGAGGAGAAGGTACTTCGCTCGTGAACGGCACACCGCTAACAATTTGTTAGTAAGCGATTACTTCTCAGCGGAACCTAAGTATGATGAAAAAATGTTTAGGCATCGTTTTCGTATGAGTAGAAACTTATTTTTAAGGATATCTAGAGATCTTGAGGAGAAGTATGTTTATTTCCAACAAAAACCCGATGTAACCGGGCAATTAGGATTTAGTACGTGGCAAAGGTCACGGCCGCACTTAGGCAGTTAGCGTACGGCAATAGTTAGGACATTATGGATAACTATTTAAAAATGTCTGCACGTGTAGCTAGAGAAAGTATTCACAACTTTTGTTCGTGTATTCTATAACTTTATAGGAAAAGATATTTGAGAAAGCACTCGTTCAGTGACATGCAACAAATATTGGAACATCACGAAGATTATCATGGGCTACCCGGGATGCTAGGTAGTTTAGATTGTATGAAATGGGCTTGGGAACTTTGTCCTACCCAATGGCAAGGCGCTCACACGAGTGGATTTCACGGGATGTCAGCCATCATGCTTGAAGCGGTTGCGTCCCAAGATCTTTGGATATGGCATGCGTTCTTCGGTATGCCAGGTTCACATAATGATATTACCATCATAAACCACTCGCCCCTTTTCAATGATCGGGTAAATGGTATAGGACCCAAAGGAACTTTCTTTGTAAACGGGGTTGAGTACGTGTATGGGTACTACCTAGTTGATGGGATTTACCCAGAGTGGGGGGTTTTCGTAAAATCGTTCACAAGACACGGTACCACAAATCCAAAGAGATTAAAGTTTAACAGGGTCCAGATGGCTACACGTAAAGACGTCGAGCGAGCATTCGGTGTTTTGAAGAAAAGGTGGCGAATATTGGCAATGCCTTGTCGACTATGGGACAAGGATCAGATTGGAAACGTGATGTACGCATGTATCATTCTTCACAACATGATTTTGGAGGATGAAGGTAGAGCGGTCGTTACCTACTATGATGACGATGACCCCCAACCAGGTAACATAACAAACGAAGATAAAGCGGCAAATGAATTTTTGATCAAGTCAAGGGATATACATCACAACCTTCAATCTGATTTGGTGGATCATGTTTCAAAGATTCCTGGGTTCGAAACCGACGAAGACGACAAAGAATGATAGTTTTTTATTTTGATAATTATTTTGTATGTTTATTTTAATAATTATTTTGTATGTTTATGTAGTTTTTAATGGTTATAAATATATATATATATATATATATGGAGAGAGAGAGAGAGAGAGAGAGAGAAAGGTTAACATACTTCACGGCTTATCATACTTCACGTAGGAGAAAATGGTAACCGTTGGATCAGGGGTATAATCACGCATGGAACATATAATCACGCATGGGACCACATATTCACGCATGGGATCCAAAATCACGCACGTTATTTTGGTCAAAAAAATAATTACGCATGTTATATATTTCGTGAAGTACGTTAATGTACGTTAAGGCGTGAAGTACATTATACTTTCTCTCTCTCTCTCTCTATATATATATATATATATTAAAAAAAAGTTGATGTGGCTTGGCCACGCCAGCCAAGCCACGCCCACCATACCCCCATACAAAGTGGGTTTCTGAATTGAGTTTTCAAATTACATGTGTTAACCCATGCCCCAAACCCCCGCCCCACCATACCCCACGGTCTAAGGGGGGAAGGGGTGGTTATCACTTGAAAAAATTCCATCACTTACAACATTCAATCAAGTTCCGCCATGTCAACAACCATTTTTCCATCACTCACAACTTTTTTTAGTGACAATGGTCATCACTCACAACACCCAACAATAAAACCTCACACCCCCTCACATCCTTTCCTCCATCACGCGTGAATTTTATCACGCCAATAAACTTCCACGCGTGATAAAATTAGGCGGCGGTGGTTTGTTTCAAAGTTCCACGCGTTAAACTCATATATTTCACACACAAAAAGGTTCCCACCCCCACCCCCCTAAAAACAACACTCTCTCTCCCTTCTCCCCTCTCCTCCCTCCCTCTCACAACACTTTTCTCTCCTTAAATACATGTTTTTACTAGATACATCACCACACCTTCTCTCCTCCACCTCACACTCTCTCTCATCCACCTCACATTTCTCTCTCCTTAAAAACACTCAAATACACCTTAGACCATGCGTAGTGGGCAAGATCCTGGCGTTTTCCCCCAATCACGCCTGAAAACGCCCTCCCCCCACCCCTTCCGGCGTGATCCGGCGTTTTTCGCAAAAAATCCCCACTGGCGTTGTTTGAATCACGCTAAAAGAGTAAATTTTTGGTCAATCAGATGGGACCATGTGGGTTTAAAGAGATAGAGATGGAAATAGCCGGAATTTTTGCCGGATTCGAGTGGGTTTGAGCTTTGTGGTCTGCCGGATTTTGTTGCCGGTCAAATGAAGAAGAAGAGTGGGAGGTTGTGGTTTTTATTTTTAAGTTTAAAAATGGCAAATCAGGCCCTGTGGTTTTATTTTAAGTTTAAAAATGACAAATTAGGCCCATGTGGTTTTTATTTGTTTTTTTATTTCCAGTTTTTTTTAAAGTTTAGGCGGTTTTTATTTTTTTTATTTCTAGTATTATAATTTTTTTTAATTTAATGAAGTATTTTAAGTTTTTAATTTAAAAAAATAAATAATTGTGTAATGATTGGATGAGGCGTTATTGGGCATTATTTCACTACACCACTTTTGCAAAAAGGTCCAATAATTCCCCCATGCTGACTGGACTGCCACATGGTATAAAGCGCCCCAGGGTGGGGGCATTATTTATCAAACCACTACGCATGATCTTATTGAGATGCTCTAAGTGGTTTCTTTTTTGGAAGGTCTCTCAATTCGATCCCTACAATGTGTACTTCTGTAAATATTGGGCGAGCACCACTTGTACTGATTAAGGAGTAAGGACTAAGGAGCGGGCGTCATGTGTTAAGATCTGAGACCTCTGCCAGCCCAACTAAAGCCATTTTTGCATTTTTAAATACAAGATGGATGATTAATATAAGAGTAGTTACTATACCTATACATTGTAGATTACTTTGTGTTTTGTTTTGTATCATATCTACTAGTGGCAAAGCTTGAGATTTTCGATTGGGGACGGAAGTCATCGGACCTAAAAATTTATATAAAACCGGGGGTCGAAAAGGTATATACCCAAAAATTTCTATACGAAAACAACATACTCACCACTACTGAGCGAAAAGTTTAGGGTAGGGATGAGCAAAGGGTATAAAATACCGTCCCGATCCCGATCCGTTTTCGGTACCGGAAACGGTATCCACTTTTGTGATTTTTCGGTATCGGTACGGTACGGTATCGGTAAAATACCGACTTTTACCCTTAAAATACCGATACCGTACCGATACCGTCCCGAACCGACGTATTTCGGTACCGGTATCGGTACCAAGTTTACACAAAATTCGGGATCGATATTGGTCGGGATCGGGACGGTATTGGGACGGTATCGGTATTTGTTCATCCCTAGTTCAGGGGGTCGTCCGTCCCCTTAAAACCTTCGCCCATGATATCTACATGTAATGACAATCATTTAAATGAATACTAATTAACTAAACACATTGGGGGTGGGGTGGGGCGGGGGGGGGGGGGGTTTCAGATGACAAAAGTGATGCTTCTGTTGACGCCAATGATTCGAGCGCCGCCAAAATCGGATTGGTGTAAAAATTTGGTGTTAAATAATTAAACACATTACAAACCATTATTACTACCTGCCTTTCATTACTTTATAAAGTATTGATCATGATATCATAGCAGTGATTTGTTACATCCTTGATTATATTGATGGCATTAGAGTTGAGCTCGTACCAACCGGTATCGAATCGGTACCGGTACTGAAAATACTGATATCGAAAACTCCAGAAAATGGGTACGGGTACCGAAAACGCTAAATGTCGGTACCAAATCGGTATCGAAAATCAAGTCGGTTCGGGAAATTCGATAGCGGTTTCATTTGCACATCCATACTTATCAACGTGAGTTCTTTGGTATTTGTGACATAGTCGGTAGAACGTTTACACTCCTAGTTTAAGCTCAAAGAACTACTACGTGATATTTCTTAGGATTCAAGTCATATCTGTTCTTCTATCTCTCACAGCTGCCACGATATCTACTCTTGTGTTGCTTTCAAACCTCAACTATCATGGTGTTCGGGTGTGCTTATAAACCTATGGTCATCCTCTGTTACACTTATTGCAACATTATTGGGATACTTCAGTGCCTTATCTTGACTCGTCCGAAGATTCTTTATGTTGTGAGTAGTAATGCTTCATACTTTCTTTAGAAACTTATCGACCGTCAATAGATGGGCTTGCTATTAGCCTCTATACATGTTTACTTATATACATGTTAGATATAAACAACAAAACAAAACGTTTGAAATATCAAATTTTATTCACATAACTTACACTAAACAAATATAAGAAGTTAGAAAGAGACACGGATACATGATTAAAGATGCATATTAAATAAAAAGTACTTCTGAAATTGATTATTCTATTCGACATAGTAATTTTAGAAAAAGACAAGAAACAAAGGCCGTACAGTACCAAATGATGTGTCGTATGTTTTTATTAGATACGGTGCACCCCGTTTACTAAAGTAATACACAGAGATGTGTTGTGTGCCAGCCAAAAAAGAGAAAATTGATGACTCGTAATGTGGTGAAAATAATATTAATTAAATTAAAGTTAGAGATACAATATAAAGTTTATTTGGCTAGGAAGGTTAGGAAGTGATCTTGACCATCCATTTAGTTAATCAAGAGCTAAGATTAAATGATGGAAATTGAAGAGAAGAAAAAAGGCGCGTGAGTTTGTTTAGGGGCATTCTAGTCAATCCAAGCCAATAGTTTCTCTCTCCTCCAATTCCCCCTCATTTTTTAAACGTTAATAACTCTTTCATACGACATTATTTTTTTATAAAAATTGCACCCAAAAAACGAGCGTTTTTTTATCTTTAAAACGAGTATACTATTGCTATATTTTCAAAAAAAAAAATTAAAAACCCAGTTGCGTAAAACGCAATAGAAAAACCCCCAGTTACGTAAAAAGTAATGAAAAAAAAACCTAAAAATGACATTTTTCTAAAACGCAATGCACAAAAAACACAAAGAAATGTATTATTTGTAAAACGCAATGGGCAGAAAACACAAAGAAATGTCTTATTTCTAAAACGCAATGAAAAAAAAACATAAAAAATGACATTTTTCTAAAACGCAATGCACCAAAAACACAAAAAAATGTCTTATTTGTAAAACCCAATGGCCAGAAAACACTTAAAAATGACTCATTCTAAAACGTAATTGACTAAAAAACAAAAGAAATTGTTCTTTGTAAAACGCAATGGACTGAAAACACCTAAAAAGGTGTTTTACCTAAAACGCAATGCACCAAAAACACTTCAAGAATGTGTTTTTCTAAAACGCAATGGCCAGAAAACACATAAAAATGTTTTAGTTCTAAAACGCAATTGCCTAAAAACACCAAAGAAAGTGTTCTCTCTAAAACGCATTGAACCATGACAATAGTTTTGTCTATGCTGTGAATTGTCTGTGATGTGAACTGTCTGAACCAATGCAGTTTCCAGCTCAACCCTAGCCAGGGGCTCTGCCCCTTGGACCCCGCCAGGGGCTGCCGCCCCGGGACCCCGCCAAGATCGTAAAGCGCAATGACTAAATCAAAAACCAAGATCGTAAAAATGAAATTAAAGAATTTCTTACATGGATCGAAGTGATTTCTTCAACAATTGACAATTTTTGAATGATTGAAACACTTATCAGTGCTCGAATCGAACGGATCGAGTGCTTATCTTCAAAATCACCGGAAAAAACGAGATTTTGTATGAAATTAAACTGGGTTTTCTTCAAAAAAAAGCTGAAGAACACGTTGATCGGGTGTTTGAATCATTGATTGGTAATGAAAATCGCACTATAATGTAGTGATTATTGAGATAGAAAGTGAAGAAATGGTTGAAGATGGTGGGTTTTGAAAATGGTGGGTTTTGAAGTTACTGGGTTTTGAAAAGGAAGAAGAAAGGGTTGGATTGACTAAAATACTCTTTTTCTTTATTTTAAATGTTGCCACATGTCCTAATCCTATTGCTTCCTACACTTCCTAACCAAAATAAACTTTCTATTTGATATTTTCCCATTAAATTAAATCTACTAAAAAACAAAAATAAAAAGAAGATAAGGCGAAATCAAGGGCAATCTCGACAATTCACTGCTCCAAAACCATTGGCATTTCAACTACCCGCCTACCGTTTTTGCCCCCAAAAAACTTGGTGCTGTTTAACCATCTACCCTTTGCATCTATATATCCCTATTCTGCTTCATCAAACACAATTCAGTTATTCACCTAAAAACACAACCCACTTTATTTTAAGGGTATCTTATCATGAGTTCAACATCGAGAGCATGGTTAGTGGCCGGTACCGTTGGATTGGTGGAGGCACTAAAAGATCAAGGGTTTGCACGGTGGAACTACACCATCAGAGCCATCCACCACCACGCTAAGGCCAATCTCCGGTCAGTCACCCAAACAAAGAAGTTGTCTTCTCCGGCTGCCTTGGCTTCAAGCAAAGCCATTGACCAATCAGAAGAGTCATTAAGAAAAGTCATGTACTTAAGTTGTTGGGGTCCCAATTGATTATTTTGCTTTTGGTTTTAGGTTAGGTATATATGGTACATGTAATTATGCATGATGTACTACCTTCTTATTAATCAAATACAATTTTGATTAGAGTAAATTGTCATTTTAGTCCCTGAGTTTTGTCTAAATTTGCAATTTTAGTCCAAATAGTTTTATTTTTGCCTCTGCGTCCCTAACTTTTACATTTTTTGCCATTTTGATCATTTTGTCTAACTCCATCCAAAAACTCAGTTTCTAACAGGGGTATTTTGGGGATTTCCTTAAAAAATGTTTTCAGTTGCCATTTTAATCAAATTCCAAAAAATCATAAAAATTTCAAAAAATCAAAAAAATTCCAAAAAATTCCAAAAAATCTAAAAATCAAAAAAATTCTAAAAAATAAAAAAAATTCAAAAAAATCTAAAAATAAAAAAAAATTCTAAAAAATCATAAAAAATCTAAAAAATCAAAAAAATTCTAAAAAATCCAAAAATCATTAAATGTTTCGGCACGAACCGTTTCGACCCGTACCGTTTCGACGCGAACCGTTTCGAACCCGTACCGTATCGAACCGTACCGTTTCGACGCGAACCGTTTCGAACCCGTACCGTATCGAACCGTACTGTTTCGACGCGAACCGTTTCGAACCGTACCGTTTCGACCCGTACCGTATCGAACCGAACCGTTTCGACGCGAACCGTTTCGCGCCGAACTGTTTCGACACGAACCGTTTCGACCCGTACCGTTTCGAACCCGAACCGTTTCGATACGGTACAGGCTCGAAACGGTTCGCGTCGAAACAGTTCGGTTCGATACGATACGGGTCGAAACGGTTCGGTTCGATACGATACGGGTCGAAACGGTTCGGTTCGAAACGGTTTGCGTCGAAACGGTACGGTTCGAAACGGTACGGGTTGAAACGCTTCGCGTCGAAATGGTTCGGCTCTAAACGGTTCGGGTTCGAAACGGTACGGGTCGAAACGGTTCGGTTCGAAACGGTTCGCGTCGAAACGGTACGGTTCGAAACGGTACGGGTCGAAACGGTTCGCGTCGAAACGGTTCGCGTCGAAACGGTTCGGCTCGAAACGGTTCGGGTTCGAAACGGTACGGGTCGAAACGCTTCGTGTCGAAACATTTAATGATTTTTGGATTTTTTTTTTAGAATTTTTTTGATTTTTTAGAATTTTTATGATTTTTTAGAATTTTTATGATTTTTAGATTTTTTTGAATTTTTTTGAATTTTTATGATTTTTTAGAATTTTTTTGATTTTTAGAATTTTTTTTAATTTTTTGGAATTTTTTTGATTTTTTGGAATTTGATCAAAATGGCAACTGAAAATATTTTTTAAGGAAATCCCCAAAATACCACTGTTACAAACTGGGTTTTTGGATGGAGTTAGACAAAATGATCAAAATTGCAACAAAATGTAAAAGTCAGGGACCTAGAGGCAAAAAAAAACTATTTGGACTAAAATGGCAAATTTGGACAAAACTCAGGGACTAAAATGGCAATTTACTCTTTTGATTACCATCAGAGATATTTTGGTAATGAAACAACGTCGTGTTGATGATTAATAACTAGAATTATGATGGGGTAAATGCATACTATTTAATATGGTATCATCGATAAACAAATGGTCTGCGTATTGGCACACCAATTTGAAATTGGCTATTTGCACACCAAACCCTATCTATACCTACATTCCGTTTAGACCTATACGTAGCGTAGATACAGAGTACGTGCACGACCAGTTAGTTAACCTCGTACACTGTCAATCATGCATATACACGCTGCTTATAGAGCCATAAGAAGCTAGTATACGAGGCACCAATACGCTGCGTATAGAGCTATACGCCACGTATCTACAGAGTAGGTACACGGCCAGTAAGTCAACCTTGTACAATGTCAAATCACGCAGATATACGTTGCGTATAGAGCCATGCGCAGCCAGTATACGAGGCACATATACGCTGCGTATAGAGCTATACGCAGCGTATGTCAGACAGATTTGACATTGATACGATTTTGTCTAAGCACGTGAATAAAGGTATACGCCGAGTATAGAGTTACACGAGGCTGATAATTGTGAACTCAAATTAGTATTTAGACATCCATCTGCCTACGAATTCAAAACAATATGCATTCTTCATTTCATCGGTTATAATTTGTCGCACGACTGTGGAGCTAAAATGGCATTATTTTGGGACGGCAATTATTTCTTTAAACATTCTAACGACTCCTGGAGAGTGAATGATCCTAATGAGGAGGAGGAGGTTGTGTCTGGCGTTACTGTTGATCAAAACATACAGTTGTCAGACTTAAACGATTCCTTTATTTCTTCTCTCTCATCTATTTGAGATCCGATTGGACAAAATGGGAGGGTCACCAGAACCCTAGCTAGCGAAGGTGTAACGCCCGGCTCTTTTGTACTTTCCATTTATAGAAAGTTTTGTTCGTATTTCTATTTTTGGAAACTTTGTATTCTTGTAATCGTTCTTTCTTTGAAATCGTTGTAAAGACCGAGACTTGGATCATTAATGAAACTCGTATTTTGTTACAAATATGTTATACACACTCTATATATGCTCGTATGTTTGATTTTGTGAATCAATTGATGTTTAATCGTTATTCTTGAAAACTATGTGCTAAACTTGTAATTAAGCTAACTTATGCATAAAACGTGTTTTGAACGTGAACGATACTTGATTTCGACATTTGTACGCTCAATTATACTTAGTTTATGATACTCATACTTGTCCTGCTCTTAAACTACGCTTATATGACAAGAACAGCCCCTAAAACTCTTAAAAACCCTTAATTATAAACTACAGGGGCCTAAAAGTCATTTTTGAAACTTGAATTCAGAAAGAGGTACCCCGTGGCGTAGCGCGAGCATGATGGCCTTCGTGCTAGCGCTACGCGAGCATGTTGTTTCGACAGAATGTGTGTTTCTTTCATTTTGTGCACGAAATCCCAAGTCTAAACACCCTCCAATCACCTTTAATCCACCTCTAATCTCCTCCAATCACCTCTAACCTCTTCCATTATAAATACACACCTTCTCCAACCCATTTTACACTTTCACAACTCATTACACTTCACAAATTCACTCTAAATCTGCAGCAAATCTGAGTTTTGGACAAATTTATACACTCCTACAAAAGTGAGTGTAACTTGCTTGTTTTCACTCCAAATCACTTGATTCTTTCTTCTACTTCTTTAGTAAATCCTTGGGTTTGATTCCTTGGTTTTTCCCTGGAGAAATCATGCTTGGAATTGCCCTAAAAGGGACCAAAACTTTCTGTTTTGTTTTAAGTTATTCAAAAGCTTGTTTAAACTTACCAAACTTGTGTCTAACACATCTCAAACTTATGTAACAATGCCTACAACCTTTCCTATGGTTATTTAGGTATAATAACATGATTGAGACATGTAAAATCAGAGGATAAACCTCAAATACTTTTTGTTTTATTTAGGGTATTTCACCCACAAGTCATGTTCAAGCTTAGGTCTTGATGTAGAGTGATTATGGAACAACTTGGGTTGTCCAAACATACAATCCTCACATGATTTGATGATTTCTCTTTAGTTAGGTTGTTTATATTATTGTACTAATCCTAGTTCGTGACCCTTCTTGGTTGTTTTTACATCAAGTGAAGTGGTGAACATTCTAGGGATTCCTAAATGGAAGCTTGTTCTTCCTACCCTATACATGACATCCATGATAACTCGAGGTGCCTAAATGAAGATCCTAATCTTCTACCTCCTACATGAATTATTGGACTAAATAATATGTAACCTAGATATATATATATATATATATACTCATTCGAACCTTTAATGTTGAACTTGTGTTTATATGTTAAAGTAGTAGAATATCATCTAAGACTTTAAAACCTTGATATGATTCTAATGGGTGTACTACCCATGAAATACAATATAACCCTAGTAGTTACATAGTGTCATATAAGAGTTATAAGTTAAAGATGATTATTTTCAATATCATACTATATGTTATGTTAAACTCCAAATTTATAATCTTCCGTTAAACGCCAAACCCACACACCTATGTTTCCTCGTGTAGAAGGACTAGGTGCTCCAAACTAATCCATCCACCAACTCACTCGTGGGATTTCAAGTAGGAAAGCTTGCAACCACCGTGAGTATACTCGATCCCTTTTTCCCCTTTATACTTTGGGATGCAACATGTATAATTATGCAAACAACTTTTACACTCAATTAAACTTACTCTATCCATGATTAAACATGAAACTAATGTGATTTACTTGTTATTCTCGTATGCTATGTGAACGCTTTGGAACTCTATATGCTCATTAACTTTGCTCGCCCACCTTAACAATTATAGCGCTATAGGATTAACGCCCCGCCCGTTATACTTTTGGGTATTGTTAAGTTAAACATTACCACCCCGCTAAACTTTTGGGATTAGGCTCTTTTATGCGTTGTATTCTTGGATTTGATCATATTGTACGCCAAAATTGCATACTAGTAATCACATATTATGAATCATGTTGGACTTGAGTTTTTATTCTATTATGCTATGTAGTTAAACTTGTATACTCGCCTTTGCTTTTGCATTGAAACTCTATTTTAATACATGTTGCAGGTTGATTATTGAAGTATGGATGAATGATGAAACGAGTTTAGGGTGGACTAGATACACACCTTTAATCTATTTATCTTTTGATGTTATGTTGAATTTGAACAATGTTGTTATTTCTATTTTAAATGTTGTATGACAATTTAGCACTTGAAATGAAATTTGAATTTAATTAAATATTGTCACATAGTGTTATGAAGTCTCTTGCAATCTATACACACTTCGTCTCATCCCGATGTTTCCGCCATCGGTTGGGGTGTGACAGATTGGTATCAGAGCCATAACTATAGGGAATTAGGAAAATTGCCATGCTTTTGCCCTAATCTATAGTTTTAGGAATTTTGCCTCTTATGTGTTGTTTAAAACTTTTGTACTCTACCATGCATGCTTCCTAGCTATACTTCTTGTTGATTAAATTTATATGCCTTTCCTAAGGTTAACATGAATACACTTTTGATTATTTGTATACTCTTGTAACACAAACGAGACAACTTTACCAAAATAGGCGTGAAACCCACAATTTGGTAAACGACTCTCATTCTACCTTAAACTATTTTTTTATTTTTTTTGCACGAAATTACACCATTAAGCTAGGAGTGAAATCCACAACTTAATGGTAATTTCCGTTTCAACTCTAGTGGACCCTTGTCATAGTGTCAAAACTTTATTTTGACCTGACAAGTACCAACCACATTTAGGGTACGAAATCGTCAAGTTAGGGGTGAAACCCGTATCTCGTCGATTAAGTCCCATTCCTCGATTTTCAATCTCGCCAAAGTCCCGATTGTTTCAATCGATTAGAGATGTGTAGTAACCGGAAGGGTAAGATACCGTTAATCGCTTCTCGACGAGAGTATCTTACTTATAGGCCAAAGCACGTTTCCTCTAATTCGAAAGGACTTTCGACCCACTTTGGAATAGTCGACGTTTCTCTACCCGAAACAATCCTATGTTTTATTGAGCCTCTCTTTTATGTATCTCAATTTATATGTGATTTTATACTTGAACGTTCGTTCATTTCAAATTTTGGTTTACTCATTTCGCACGTTGATCGCAATCACAAACAATAATAATCCCTCGTGAACAAACTAAATTTACAATGCTTTCATTTATCCATGTTATGCTATGTTGGACTCATGACTATGCTTTATGTGACGTTTAAACTCTTTACGCTATGTGAATTAATTTGAACCCTTTATGCTATGTGACACTCTATGTTATGAGAATCAATTTATGCAAACAATTTTCTTAAACAAACATTATGATCAAGTCTCACCTATTCGTTCTTTTGAATCTTAGATGTCTACTCGTCACTCTAACTCGTCTAAGAAGTCAAAATCCCGTGCTACGAAGAAGATGATGGCTTTCATGGCCGATCAATTTACGCGCGTCGTTCCTAAGGTCATTACCGAGATTCGAGCTTCCGAAACTCCGAACTCCTCTGTCGACTCTAAGGTCGAAATACGCAAGCCCGCTTCGTTCAACTTCAAGCACTTTTCATCGTGCAATCCCAAGCCATTCACCGGCAATGATAGGGTGACCGCCATGCTCGAGTGGTTTGATGGCATGGAGGTCACGTTCATCAACAGTGAATGTCCTGAAGAGCTCAAAACGCGTAGTGCGACTGGGGTATTCCAAGCCCGAGCTCTTGAGTGGTGGACGAACGAAAGGAACATCCGTTCGAACGAAGAGGCTTATGCTTTGCCCTGGGGAGAAGTCAAGACCCTAATGATGGACGAGTTTTTCCCTCCACATGAGCAACAAAGGCTAGAGGAAGAATTTTGGGCGCTAAAGCAAGTGGGAGATGAGAACCTAGCTTACACCACTCGCTTCAAGCAACTTAGCTTCATTGTTCCTCACCTCGTTATGACCACCGACCGTAAGATAAGGAAGTACATCAACGGATTACCCCCTACTATGCGTGATACCATCAAGGCAGCCAAACTCGATAATATTGAAGCTGTTTACCGCCTCGCTGCTTCCCTAAACAACAATCGCATTCGCGATAAACAGGTTGCAACCTCCACCAAGATAGCCAATCAGATTACCACTGACCACGAAGCCCAAGCAAGTGATGGCGAAGGCAGGAAACGAAAGTTTCAACACACAGAGTCAGTCAACAAAGTACGCGCTTGCTACAAGTGTGGAGACACTACTCATCTTCGGCCACAATGTCCTCTATGGAATCAAGAATGGCAGCAAGCCCAAGACGACAATGAAGACGTTGAGGGTACGCTTTTTCGTTAACAACCTTATTACCTCTATACTCGCGTAAGGCTTTGTATTTGTTAAACTTGAATCTATGTTATTTCCAGTCAAAATTTCTGATGGCAAGTCCATCACCATTGACTTCGTTTTCCTTTATTGTTTCCTCGCACTCAACATCCATGTTTTCTCGATCAACCAAGTACCCTCATCCTTTCGCTACATCTTCCTAAATTTCGGGACGAAATTTCCTAAAGGAGGGGAGACTGTAACGCCCGGCTCTTTTTTACTTTCCATTTATAGAAAGTTTTGTTCGTATTTCTATTTTTGGAAACTTTGTATTCTTGTAATCGTTCTTTCTTTGAAATCGTTGTAAAGACCGAGACTTGGATCATTAATGAAACTCGTATTTTGTTACAAATATGATATACACACTCTATATATGCTCGTATGTTTGATTTTGTGAATCAATTGATGTTTAATCGTTATTCTTGAAAACTATGTGCTAAACTTGTAATTAAGCTAACTTATGCATAAAACGTGTTTTGAACGTGAACGATACTTGATTTCGACATTTGTACGCTCAATTATACTTATTTTATGATACTCATACTTGTCTTGCTCTTAAACTACGCTTATATGACAAGAACAGCCCCTAAAACTCTTAAAAACCCTTAATTATAAACTACAGGGGCCTAAAAGTCATTTTTGAAACTTGAATTCAGAAAGAGGTACCCCGTGGCGTAGCGCGAGCATGATGGCCTTCGTGCTAGCGCTACGCGAGCATGTTGTTTCGACAGAATGTGTGTTTCTTTCATTTTGTGCACGAAATCCCAAGTCTAAACACCCTCCAATCACCTTTAATCCACCTCTAATCTCCTCCAATCACCTCTAACCTCTTCCATTATAAAAACACACCTTCTCCAACCCATTTTACACTTTCACAACTCATTACACTTCACAAATTCACTCTAAATCTGCAGCAAATCTGAGTTTTGGACAGATTCATACACTCCTACAAAAGTGAGTGTAACTTGCTTGTTTTCACTCCAAATCACTTGATTCTTTCTTCTACTTCTTTAGTAAATCCTTGGGTTTGATTCCTTGGTTTTTCCCTGGAGAAATTATGCTTGGAATTGCCCTAAAAGGGACCAAAACTTTCTGTTTTGTTTTAAGTTATTCAAAAGCTTGTTTAAACTTACCAAACTTGTGTCTAACACATCTCAAACTTATGTAACAATGCCTACAACCTTTCCTATGGTTATTTAGGTATAATAACATGATTGAGACATGTAAAATCAGAGGATAAACCTCAAATACTTTTTGTTTTATTTAGGGTATTTCACCCACAAGTCATGTTCAAGCTTAGGTCTTGATGTAGAGTGATTATGGAACAACTTGGGTTGTCCAAACAAACAATCCTCACATGATTTGATGATTTCTCTTTAGTTAGGTTGTTTATATTATTGTACTAATCCTAGTTCGTGACCCTCCTTGGTTGTTTTTACATCAAGTGAAGTGGGGAACATTCTAGGGGTTCCTAAATGGAAGCTTGTTCTTCCTACCCCATACATGACATCCATGATAACTCGAGGTGCCTAAATGAAGATCCTAATCTTCTACCTCCTACATGAATTATTGGACTAAATAATATGTAACCTAGATATATATATATATATATACTCACTCGAACCTTTAATGTTGAACTTGTGTTTATATGTTAAAGTAGTAGAATATCATCTAAGACTTTAAAACCTTGATATGATTCTAATGGGTGTACTACCCATGAAATACAATATAACCCTAGTGGTTACATAGTGTCATATAAGAGTTATAAGTTAAAGATGATTATTTTCAATATCATACTTTATGTTATGTTAAACTCCAAATTTATAATCTTCCGTTAAACGCCAAACTCACAACCTATGTTTCCTCGTGTAGAAGGACTAGGTGCTCCAAACTAATCCATCCACCAACTCACTCGTGGGATTTCAAGTAGGAAAGCTTGCAACCACCGTGAGTATACTCGATCCCTTTTTCCCCTTTATACTTTGGGATGCAACATGTATAATTATGCAAACAACTTTTACACTCAATTAAACTTACTCTATCCATGATTAAACATGAAACTAATGTGATTTACTTGTTATTCTCGTATGCTATGTGAACGCTTTGGAACGTTATATGCTCATTAACTTTGCTCGCCCACCTTAACAATTATAGCGCTATAGGATTAACGCCCCGCCCGTTATACTTTTGGGTATTGTTAAGTTAAACATTACCACCCCGCTAAACTTTTGGGATTAGGCTCTTTTATGCGTTGTATTCTCGGGTTTGATCATATTGTACGCCAAAATTGCATACTAGTAATCACATATTATGAATCATGTTGGACTTGAGTTTTTATTCTATTATGCTATGTAGTTAAACTTGTATACTCGCCTTTGCTTTTGCATTGAAACTATATTTTAATACATATTGCAGGTTGATTATTGAAGTATGGATGAATGATGAAACGAGTTTAGGGTGGACTAGATACACACCTTTAATCTATTTATCTTTTGATGTTATGTTGAATTTGAACAATGTTGTTATTTCTATTTTAAATGTTGTATGACAATTTAGCACTTGAAATGAAATTTGAATTTAATTAAATATTGTCACATAGTGTTATGAAGTCTCTTGCAATCTATACACACTTCGTCTCATCCCGATGTTTCCGCCATCGGTTGGGGTGTGACAGAAGGAGAACATCAGATCTTTTTCGACTTGTTCAGACCCGATTGGACAAAATGGGAGGTGGGTTTGAGCTCAATTCATTTTGTTTGGATTGTTCATCTTGTTCAGACCCGTCGTCTGAGGCCTGAGGGTCGTCGGAACCCTAGCCTATTCGTGTTCAGGCCCGATTGGAACCCTAGCCAGCGCAGGTGGGTTTGACCCATGAGTCTAGATTCAACCCAAATCTAGGAAATTAGACCAAAATCGACAAACAATGAGTTAATTGAAAGGTTTTAGAGATTGGAATTGGGTTGTTTCAAGGGAAATATGATGTATAGCAGTGTGTGTTTGCAGATAGAATGGTTCTGTGTTTGCATATATAATGGTTTAACTGGCCAAGAAGATGAGAAAGTAATTCATGAGGGTTATTTTTAGTATATTTATAAGGTTGTATGAATCAAGAGGTAAAAAGACATAAATGCCCTCACATGATAATCACATGTCATATTTAATTGAAAATTTTAACAAGGTTAGGACCAAAGTACGTAGAGTGTAATGAGATTTCCAAATAAAGGACCGTGCCTGTAATTTTTAAAGTTAAAGGTTATCCATTGCAATCTGGTATAAAAATAAAGGACGTGTAATTTACCCTTTATTAATAGAAGGTACATTATTAACAAAAAGATTATAATATAAGTATTAAGAATAATTCATCAATGTTAGACCGTGGGGTATGGTGGGGCATGGGTTGGGGGCATGGTGCGACACGTGGAGTATGGGGCACCCAAGATCAAAAGCCAATTTCAAAAGGGTATGGTGGGGCGTGGCTGGGGTGACGTGGAAAAAAGTCAATTTCAAATGGCTAGTGCTCTTGGCCAATGAGGTTCCGCCATGTCATGTGGGTAGCCCCGCCCAACGCCCGGGCTAAAACCCCGATCCAAGAGGCTACGCCGAAACCCAAGCCCACCCGGGGTGGTGACTTGGGCGTTTGTACACAACCACGCCCCAACCCCCGCCCCTTACCCCATAGTCTTAGAAGATAAACGTATAAAAATGCGTTGATTGATAAATAGGGAAGTTTTATGCTCTTCAAAAATGCGTTGATCACAATAGTTAGTATTTTTTATTAATTTATCACAATAGTTGGTATTTTTTTAATTTCACCAATAGAAACATGTATCCAATTTCATAAGTTAATTTTTTTTTATTATTGCATTAATATAATTAACTTAGATCATATTTTGTTTTTCTTTTATAAATTTTAAGATACAATTTTTTATATAACTCCAAGTATATCATTGAAAACCAAGTGGGGCTAGCTCACTTGGTAGAGTCTATTGCCTCTTAGTGGGAGGTCTTGGGTTCAATCCCAAGCAAGGATGAGTTATCTATATATATATATATAAATGAGATTGATTTGGGCTATGTGGCATTTGTCTTTGACCATATAGGCTGATGTGGCATTTTAGTTTAGGAGGGAAATCACCATTTGGTTTCTACATTCACGATTCCAAGAAAAAAGAAGCGGGATCCGGCTGAGGATGGATCGGACTTTGGGTCGTTACTGGATTCGGGTCTCATATCAAACACGCTTCTTCCCTTGCACAAACCCTAATTTTGATATCCATTTGTCTGGCCGTTTCACTCCAAATCTCAACGAAGACATCAATCTTTCATCATCGCGAACCCTAATCGCGATGTTTATCAACGAAGACATCAATCTTTCTTCCTTTTATCAATCTATTTAAGGTTTTCTTTTCTTCTACAGGTTTCTTTTTCGTTAGTGTTTCCTTCTGAACCAAGATGTTTCTTCTTCCTTTTATCTGCTTTCTCTCTCTCTCTCTGGTGATTCAAAAAGGATGACGGCGATTCAAGCCGATTGGTGAAGATTTCACAAAATCAATGAAGAATCTAGCCTCTCAGGTTCAGATTTACAGGTATACAAGTTTTTACGATTTAATTTTTGAGTTGGTTTACATGTTGATTTTAAAATCTTAAACCCAACATTGTCACCTTATGTAATTTTTGGTGTTCTTGCTTATTGAGTTAGGACTTATTAAACCCAGGTATCGTGATTTTTGAGTTTAGGGTTTTTTAGTTTCGAAATTGATTGATGCTCAATAATTATGTGATTAAGAGATCTGGTCACAGGGGGTTCGGCTTTGTGGCCTTTGCTGAGGACGGTGTTGCAGATCGTGTTTCAAGAAGGTCACACGAGATTTGTGGACAACAGGTAGTTAAAAACCTAACCTTCAATTTTGGTTAACTTCAGCAATATTTTGATGGTTAAAACCCTAACCTTCAAGAAACGAAAATATTTTGATGGTTAAAACCCTAACCTTCAATTTTGGTCTCATTCATTTTATTTTGTTTTTAGTTCTTTACATATTTTATTTGTATTGATATATGCATCGTGATTGTCTTCTTTCATACGTTCTCACACTCTACATTACATACAAATAATCTTTGATGTGGGTTGTAGAAAAATTCACAAATTTGGGTTTAATTTATTGTTTCATTGGATCTTCGGTGCAGGGCCACAGTTGGGCGATCAAGAGAGCAACATACACAACTAGAGCAGGTGGTGGTCGTAACCATTTTAACTCTTTAATAAATATTGGTCAATAGTTTCTTGCTGATTTGACTAGAGGTGATGATTTCTGACCATTAAAGTGATAAAAAAAAAAGGTATCGTTTAAAAGGAAACTGGTTCAACGGTTTAAAAGTTGCACAAATTAAAAGTGTTTACAACCTTCTAAATTTCTTTATTCAAAGAAATCGGATCGTTATAATGGAAATTAGCTTTTGTAGTGTATTTATCATATTAGTTATATAAGGTAAAAAAAATATATTGAATGTATGTCTCTGTGTGTGTATTATTAGGACTTGTGGTGCCAGAAAAGCCATTGGAAGGATTTCATATAATTGTGGATGCTGGAAATGGAGCTGGTGGTTTTTTTGTTGTAAGTTTTTTTTTTTTAAATCTTAAAACATGAGTTGTGTGTCAATTAGTTTAATTTTTTTTTTGTTTTTTGCAGGGAAAGGTGTTAGAGCCTTTAGGTGCTGTTACTTATGGCAGTCAATTTCTAGAAATAGATGGTAATAAATTAACTGACTCTAAACTAATTTGGATTTGGTTTCGGATTAACTCAACTTACGTTGACCGATGTTTAGGTTTATTTCCTAATCATATTCCTAACCCTGAGGATAAGGCAGCAATGAAGGCGATTACACAAGCAGTGCTTGATAACAAGGTTGATTTACGGATCATATTTGACACGGATGTCGATAGGTTATTAATCTTTAAATAATTCCTTTATTAGAAATTCTTGGGCATTATGTAATTTTGTAGATGGTAGTGTCTGAATCAGATCTGTCGCTGTGGATTCCACTGGTCGAGTTTAATCGAAATCGTCTAATTGCTTTAATGTCTGCTATTGTTTTAAAGGAGGTAAGTTCTTTAAACTCTTTAAAAATATAGTTACTTATCATGAATTGAAGTTAAGCTAATGTTTTTATTTTGGGTGTTTGGATGCGCTTTTTGTAAGTTATTATTGGTTACAAGTATCTCATTATTTAGGAATCACATGGTTGAGGTAAGTACATGTATGACGGGCAAGTACATCCGTGTAAGGAAAGCACGTCTTCTGAGTGCAGGTTAAGCGTCATTTTCAGAATAAATAATCTTTCTAAACAAATATATTAATTTTCAGTTGTTTCTTATTTTCATGCTTTATATTTTGGATTTCATTCGAGGTTGAGGTTATCGGACATACAATCTAGGTGTATAAGAAAGTGAATGAGTATTTTCTTTTATAATCTTTTAAGTTTAAACATATTTTCTAAATGTCCAGGCATTTGATGTGTGGTCCGGGAAAAGTAGGATGACACTTCACAGACATTGCGGTCCTTCAACTTCGCCGACTTCGCGTCAAGCGTCTCAACGGATTCGGTCTCTCCGGAAGGAGGTTTGTTAAGGTTTTTCTTAATTAAGAAGTTAAAGAGAAGACACAGGAGCCGGGATGAAAGAGAAAAAACTGATGGTCTTTTTCGTTTTGGTGATAAATTTGGTGGTTATAAAGAGGAATCGAGTTCAAATGAGAGAGGAGATGCAAGTGGTGCTCTTTGGGATATATTTAGAAGGGAAGATGTGAAGATTTTAGAGGAGTATCTATTGAAGCACTCTAGAGAATTTCGACACACATATTGTTGTCCTATTAATAAGGTATTTCTTATGGTTTGCTCTTGATCTGTTGGTTTTTGATTTACGGATTTTGTCTTATTGTTGAGGGTTGATGTATATAGGTTTATAACCCTATTCACGATCAAGCATATTACTTGACATTGGAGCATAACCAGGAAGCTAAAAGAGGAGTATGGTTAGTATCTACTTACTTATGTGTGCCTACAAATTGTTACATATATGAGATAGTTGTGACCCTTTTAGGTGTGGAACCATGGACTTTTGAACAACATTTGGGAGAAGCCGTTTTCATTCCTGCTGGATGTCCACATCAAGTGCGAAATCTTAAGGTAACTTCCATTTTAATTATTTAACCATGACTTATTATTATCATACATCAACACACAATAGTTTTGCAAAAGTTTTAGTTTTTAGGTGGTTATTGCGTTTGGTTTTGGTGGGTTTTGAAAACTAGGGTTTTTAATTGTGTTGTGTTGTCTACAAGTGTGAGATGTGAATTGTTTTCAGTTCTTTTGTTTATATTGATGTTGAGTTTTATGAATTGGGGGTGGGGTGAAGTTTTAAATTTTGCTAAAGTTTTCGTTTTTTTTGGGGGGGGGGGGGGGTAATTTGGTTCTATTTTGGTGGGTTTAGAAAGTTAAGGTTTATGAGAAAGTGTGCTTCTTTGATCTTGTAATTACATTTTTGCTTCAGTTTCTCGAATTTGGTTCTTGCTTTATTTCAATTTTGCAAAAAACAGGTTTCAGTTTTTGGTTATAGGTTGATTAATAATGTAGATTGGGTTCTGACATCTTTTGGGGATAGTTAGCTGTATGGTTTCGAATGTTCTTTAGAAAAATGGTGATTTTCATTAGCTATAATTTTGGTGGGTTTAAAAATTGGGGTTTCTAAAGTTTTTAGAAGAAAATTGGTAATTTTATAATTTTGGTGGGTTTAAAAATTGGGGGTTCAAACATTCTTCGAAGAAACTTGTAATTTAAAGCCATATTTTGGTGGGTTTAAAAATTAAAGTTTCGAACGTTTTTTAGAAGAAGTTTGGTAATTTGTTTTGCTGTATTGTATATGGCTACGTTTATAGTTTAATTGCATAATTTCCTTTAAATCGTCTACTCAGGGGATGTTTGGGATTTGCTTATGATAAGTTCTTAGTCTTTCTAAAATAAGAAGTTTTCAAGAGAGTGTTTGGGTTTGATTATCTACTTGAAAACTTTTCAATAAGGCATAAGCAAATAAACACTTAAGTAAGCAATTCCGAACACCCACTTACATTTCTGCTATAATTGTTTGAATTCAGTTCTGTGCTTAGTTCATTTTGCTGAATTGTGGACTTTCGGGGATAATGTAGTTTATATTTGGTAGGTTTTGAGTTTGAAAATTTTATTGGTTATGAACATTTATTTTTGTGAGCTTTTTTTTTTCAATCTTTCAGTGATGTCGTTGCTTAATTTTGTGATTTAGGTTCTGGGAGTAGTTCAAATTTTGGGGAATAAAGGTTTTGATTTTGTGGGTTTTGGAAATTTGGGGTTTTTTTTAAGGTTTGTATTGGTTAAAACAAAGTTAGTTTAACCCAAATTAAGATTTGGACCGTTGTTGGTTACCTTTTTAAGCAATCAACACTACTTTTTAAGTTAGCTTTATCGTTCAAAAAAACAAAAGATAGAACTTAACACAACGGTTCCTCTTTTTGTAAAGGATTCAATCAAAATAACTTTTTATAAATCGACTTTGTTCGACACATGTTCTTTATTTCTTCTTCTTAAAGGGGCGTTTTGGGACATATAAGAGCGATCACGATAGAATTGCTTGATTTTGATTTCTTGCATATTTGTTATGAATTTATTTATTTTGTTATTATAATATAATTTTGTTTAGTTTTTTTTTGTTTCTTTTAAGGGCGATCTACTTGCATTTCTATAATTTCTGTAACGTGAAAAGACCCCTTTACCCTTCGTGCTGTATTGCAATGAGTTTTTTTGGCAAATTTGTAGAGGTGGCAATTTTGAACACTTATAGATAAACAGGTCGATTTGGGATATGTATTTTATCTTAAACGGGTCAAGTTAATGAATTAGCTTAATTGGGAATGGGTTGAATGGCTCGAATGCTCAATAGGCACACACAGTTTAATTCAAATGCCTTAACCCGCTTCTAATCAACAGTTTTACGTGTAGTTTCTGCCAAAGTGGTTTAGTCCCAAATTAACCTCTCTATTTATATCCTCTCTAACGTATTCTTTATACATGCCTCTCATTATTTCTCCCTTAATCCATTGTGCTTCCATTTAAGCACACAATACTTCAAGCCATGACTTTCTTTCTTCTCATTATTCTCTTCATGTTCACTATTTCAACTTATAATCTGGACATCAATGTGTATGTAGTAAAGTGGTTTAGTAAAAAACCCAACCTTTTCAAATATATCACACGCACAACCCTTTTCACCATGGACAGCGTCGCTATTTTCCGGGCTAAGAAGTTCGAGTTTTAATATTATTTGATTCAATTGGGATCTGCAGTTAGCGCTCAGTGGCTTATACAATCGATTTAAATGAAATTGTTATCTCTTATACACTAGGCTAAGGGTAACTTCACCATTGTCTTGGATTTATGCCAAGAGTTAAAGATCATATACCAGTCACTAGGGATAAGCTCGGTGGCGGTACTATCGAAATTCGCCAAATATGGGTACCGGTACCGAAAATGTTTGGTACGGTACCGGTATCTGAAGGCAAAATTCGGTGAAATATCTGTACCGTATCGAACGGCCAGTTACCGAAAAAGCCAAAAAGTGGGTACTGATTCGGTACCGAAAATAATTCGGTACAGGAAATTCAGTAGCGGTACCCGGTACCAAATGCTCATCCCTACCGGTCACCAATTTTAGATCTCAAAGCTTACATATGGATCTTTTCTTTATTTTTTAATTGTTGGTTAATTCTATTTATCACATATGTGCAGGTGTTAACATTCAAAGTGTGAAAGGGAGTGTTAAATTTAAAGTTTAAGTTATCCCAAACTACTAATCGGTTGCTAGAATTTAAAGTTGCTGCTCAGGTTTGAACATTTCTTTAGCTACCAGTAATATGTTGTGTTTGAAAGCAAGAATTATGATTAGTCTGACCCACTGGTCTATATTAGTGTTAATATATTACATGATGGTATAATTTAAAATAGTTTCTCTCCTCAATGTAACCTCTAAATTTTAATGAAGCTATCAAAATGTCTCTTTATTTTAGATCTCTATAGTCTATCATACAACCACTAACATGTTGTGCTATAACCGAACATGCAACGCAGGGAGTCAACGGTGGACAACTTGAGGATCCATCGAATAGAACCCAGTCAACATCGGGAAGGTCATTGATATCTACTAATTGACAAATATGTAAGCCTCCTCCCAAGCATTATTTACATCTTTCTATGGTCAGTGGAGGTGGGCATCAAGCCTATGAAATGCTTTTTAAAATATTAAGTGGGGATATTAAACAAGCAAATGGTGTGCATGCTTTGTTTTTCTATAATGATTATAAGGGGCAAGCTTCTTTGGTCATTTGCATGCCTGAAAATGGTGATTGTGTGTGAATTGGGGTCTATGAGCATGTGGGCATGGGCTTGGTTTTTATTTAAAAGCGGGTAGAGAGATGAATTCATTCATCTGTACATTGGTCTCATAATTTTTATCAAAAGTTGCTTTTGGTCCCTCTTTTGTTGGTTTCTTAATACATATGGATTAATGAGTTGAAAGAAATGAAAAAGACAATATGTACTATTTAATTTGTTGTATGTTATACCCTTAGAAAAAAAAAGCGTACATTCCATCCCAAAAGTGGCTTTACATACTTATTTCTATTCCCAACGTGTTAAAAAACAGGGATAATGATGTTGATTTCTGAGTTCTGATCCCTGCCTGGTTGCTTTCATAAGAAAAAGTATATATTTTTTTATAAATTTTAACCGTATAAACAACATAAATTTACCTCTTTTTCCAATCTTTCATCTATAGCAAGATTCTTAACATGAAATGAACCAATAAACTAATAAACACAGGGGTACCTCCACAGGTAAAAAAAAACTATCCAGACATTTTTTAACCAAGTCAATGAAAACTACCTTGGTAATTTGCTAACTGTGATATCTTGCTACAATCTATAATCGAAATTCTTATGTTTTTGAATCGTGTATAGTGATTATGATGTTAATTATGTTTTAAACTAGAAAAATGGTTCCTTTTAGATTAAAATATTTGAATTATGAAATGGATTTGTGTATTTGTTAGATTCTGATTATTTAGTAAACTTATTACATTACCCAACTTATGATTCTGCAACTCAAATTGTGCATTATGTTTAGAAGTAATTTTATTATGTAAGAAACAAGTCGAATGTGTTGATAGCGTTGGCGGGGTGTACAAGGGGAATTAGATTCATCGGGTCGAAGACTATGGTGTCAAACGACGATGACAGCGGTACTTCCTTCGGTAGGTTAACATCTGGTGACTGGTGAGTTCTTCTCTCTTTGCTGTTTGAAATTGCTACCTGTTTATGCTTTAATTATTTGCAATTTCAAGTTCTAATCTTTAACTCCATTTTTTAGTTAAGGTTTTATGACAACACTGCTAATTTGTGTAATGGAGGGCTTTCAAAGTGAACCTTAATTTCACGATATTGTTTTTTTGTTGTATGGATATGAATATTTATGGTGTAAATGGAGGTTTGTTGGTTGTTTAGTATGTGGCTTGGGTTATCGCCGGAGAAATAGATTTTCTTTGATATTGTTGTCTTATTTGTAGATGGGTAGTAGATTTAGTTATTTTTTAGTAAGTTGTTTGATAATCTAATGTACTCAAAAGGGTTTCTGGTGAATACAAAAGGAATTTTGGTACTTAATGGCCCAGGTTTACTTTTATGAAAGTTATGTTATTGTTTTAACATGTTTCCATGATTATATTTGAGAACGAATTTATAAGTTGGATGGTTTAAGCTTTTGTATTTTGTTTTTAAATAGTTAACATATATTTCTAAATTATAATACAAGGACAAGAACGATCAGGTGTTTGATGATGTTCAGGTGTTTGATGATGTTCAAGTGTTTAATGATGGTTTAAGTTTGTTTGTATGAAGACAATAATTAAGATGGTTATGTATGGGTTTAGACAATCTGTCATGTATAGTTGATGACAGTATTCCTTTTGGATGTAAAAGGCACTATGCGAGCCCGGTTGAAATGTAGGTTTTTTGGTTTGTGGAGATGATAGACATATAAAAAATCAACGTTTGTTTCCACCTTGAGTCACCAAAGGAAGAAGGTGTTACGACACCACCAAGTAAAGCACTAAAATTTTGCGCGAAGATCTAACATGCTTGGACCTTTTGTTGTTTAGTATCAAACTATGTAAACACTAAATCCACAAATCAAACATGTGACGCACGATATCTAAATAACATCATATCTTAGATAGTGATTAACAAGTTTACAAATAAACTTTCAATTTTGTATGCTAATTAGTATTTTAAAGTTTTTGGATGATATGGTTTGATTCAATTCGAACATATTTCGTTAGGTGATGATTGTTTTTTCAATTGGTCAACAACGAATGCGAGGTTATTAGTTACAATGCTCCAAAAACCAAAAGTACTAGAGCAATAGGTTTCTATTTATATATCAAACCACAAAAACGTATTTCCTTCGTTTACTTATCTTTTCGGTTATTTTAGATCTATAGTACGGTGGTTTGTTGTATTTTCATCGTGAACTCCAGTTCGTTATAATTTTTTTTTCAAACAATAAAAACATATCATTTCTCAACATATGTTCGTATCAAACATGTTATTGATATCTATGCCTTTTAAATTATATATACAGTTGTGTTTAACAAATTTTAAATATCTGAATCCATGATGTTAGCAAACTAGGTTAGTTTGGGAGTGCTATCGGCTAATAGGCTAATAGGTTAAAAGTTGAGAGTGGTGTGGTACAAATTGAAAGTTGAGAGTGTTATCAACCAATTGATGAAAGTTCAGGTTATTTAAATCCAATATCTCTTTTAAAAATGTATATACAGTTGTGTTTGATAAAATTTAAATGGTCCAACCCGCGAAGTTCGCGGGTGATAACCTAGTTTGTAAATATATAGGAGTTTGGGAGAGTAACGTTAGCCATTAAAAAAAAATTATATCATTGAGACATGCTTATTTTTATTTACGTCTCATTATAAACTTTTTGAGAACCGAGTTATGAGTAGTAGTGTACAAGTAATCTAAGTTCTATCAAAGCTGCCTTTTTTTGTAAAATGACGTTATTTATTATTTTTTGTTATGCTGTTGTGACGTATCTATTCGATGTCTACGTCCCGATATAAACTTTTATTCAAAATCGAGTTGTTAGTGGTAATGTACAAGTATCGAAGCATATGCATAAATGTTATCATAGCTACATAAAGCTTTGTATTTTTTTTATAAAATGACACCATTAACCATCTTTCGTTATTCTAATAATATAATGTAATATTCTATAAATTGAATATACCGTCGCGATGTGGTTATTTTTTCTATGTTTCGATAAAGGTTTTTCTTTTCAAAATCGAACGGGTCAAATCAGTCAGAACAACTTTAGTTCCAACACCAGCACATGTCTATATGGTTTCTATTAAAAATTCCGTTAAAACCGGAGTTCTTTGTATCATAAGCGATATTTTGAGCTATCTTGGTACGAGCATTGGTATTCGTTTTTCTCTTTTTTTTATCGTTATACTGAGTGTCGGTATCGCATTGATATATAATGAACCAAACCGATACTAACTAAATTCTCGCGGTAACGCGCGAGAGAATTCTACTAGTTACCATTTCAAAACGTTAAGAGTTGAATTGAAAACATGTTAACTACAACTCTACAAGTTTTGAAATTTCATTGAACATAACTTTAATGTAATAAAACCCGATTACACTTTTGCTTAAAAGCTAGCGTTATTGCTTCTTAAAAAGTTAACATTACTTATTCATTTAAAAAAAATGTAAGGGATACGGAGTGGGGCGGCAAACAGGTGCGACAAAGGTGTTTGCCGCTCGGGAACACCGTCGCCAACCTGGTTTGCCGCACGGTTTGGTTATCCCTTCGGCGTTTGATCACCGATCGACAAAGGTTAAAAAATGACCGTTGGGCACGTGTAACGGCTTTATAGCCGTTTAAAATAAAAAAATTATTTTCTTTTAAAAATTAAACTATAAATACCAAACCAAATCATACCTAAATACCTTCAAATTTATACCCCAAAATGTCTATTTTACGTTAACAACCATTTATACAAACGTGGTTATTTGCTCGTGGATGGAATCTACCCTCCGTGGTCCGTGTTTGTGAAGTCGATCCCTTACCCTCACAAAGTAGACGAAAAGAAATTCAAGAGGCAACATGAGGTGGCAAGAAAAGACGTCGAACGGGCTTTTGGTGTTTTGAAGGGGAAATTGGGTGTATTGAGTCGGCCGATGCGAGCAAGAACTGTAAGAAAAATTAGGAGTGTTGTGTACATGTGTATTATTTTACACAACATGATTTTGAAAGACGATGGAAACGCGATAGCACCGGTGCACATTCGGGATCCTCCGGTCGAGCCCGCTCTAGACGATACGGTGTTGGGCGAGTTGATGGATGAAGACACGCATTGTAGACTAAAACACGATCTCATAAATCATCTCGCAAGTCAAGATTTACCCCATCTTTTGGTCGATTCCGACGAAGACTAGTTTAATTTATTTCAAGTTAACGTAATTTTATTATTTTTTAATTTAATGTAATTTTAATGTTTTTAATTTAATGTACTGTTATTGTTAATTTATTCTACATTAATTAACTTAAATATTAAATATTAGTTTACAAAAAAAAAAAAAAAACTTTACCAATTCAGCAACTGTCTAACTATTGCCAACACTTTTCAGCATAATTGAAACAATTTTCCCTGAATAACGTGGCACACTCTCATTGGTTGATTTTTTAGTTTACCACTCTCAAGTGTCTAACAACTCTTTATACCCTAACAGTGTGTTACATTACAATAATATAGCCATGTGGCTATAGAAGTGCAGGGGTATTATTCAGAAACTAGATTCTCCGAAACCATTGGCATTTCCTGTTGTTTTGTTCTTTCAATAATTTGGTTGTGTGCTGTGTCAAGTGTCCATCTATTTATACCCACACTCCACTCTTCATGCTTTCATCAAAAACATTGCAAACACAAACATCTCATCATTCATTCAGGCATCTCAAATATATAACAATATACACCATGAGTTCAACAAGCAGGGCATGGATGGTAGCCGGAACAGTTGGTTTGGTGGAGGCACTCAAAGATCAAGGTTTTGCACGGTGGAACTACACCATCAGGACCATCCACCACCACGCTAAGTCCAATCTCCGGTCACTCTCCCACACCAAGCACCTTTCTTCTCCGGCAGCCATGGCTTCAACGGGTGGGAAAGAAGAAAAGGCTAAACGATCAGAAGAGTCCTTGAGAAAAGTCATGTACTTAAGTTGTTGGGGTCCTAATTAAATAACTTTTTTTTAATTATAGGATAATTTGATTGTACATGATGATATAAATGATTTTCTCATATCAGAATTCTACAAAGACTTTATTATGTTTTTAGTTAAACAATCTTGAGAAGTCCATAATTAAAAAAAAATTGTGAATCAGATTGGGCTCTAAGTGGCATGTTGTGCTTAAAAATGTACATCCCTTATAACAAAATCTTAATAATTATAATTTTAAGCGCATCTCCATCTCCATATCCTAAACTTCATATTTGAAGTGAAGTTACACTGAAGAAAAATTATCTTCCAGTGGTTGGGAGGTCGTTTTAGAAGAAGTAATATCTACTTCAAATATAAAGGGAAATTATTTTTAATGTATTTAAATTTGTTCACTCGATTAATTGTTTATATCCCCATCATGATTATAATATATAACTTTTCAAATACATATCATAAAAAGAAAAGAAAAAAATCATACAGAAAATAGATTCATAACAATTGATGTCTTCAATTATTGAATATTATGCTTTCATTCTTTGGTAGTTGTTATTAACATGTATTACGATATGTTAATATTATATAGTCAAATGGCATGAAAAATTAAAAGGTAATTAACCAACGTAGTTAAAACAAAAAAAAAATTATATATATCGTGACGAACATAACTAATATTGTCCGAACAACATTGCAATTGAGTTTTTTTTTAACGTAAGTTATATCGAGTGTTGGCATTGTATTCGTACCTTGACAAACCGAACCAATGCAAACCTAATAACATCATTACCGATACCATTGTTATATTTATGGTTTTTAATTGATATAAAACAAATATCAATTGCTATATGAAGTGTTGGTATTGTATTCTACTAGTACCGTAATGAACTAACCCCGAGCAAAATTCTGCAAGCACACCCAGAAAATCCAACTAGTTTCTTTTTTTAACGACAAATATCTTTTATTTCTGTGTCTATAGGACTTAAACCCAATATCTCTCCCTCCTAAAGTATTTAAAAATTTTGTCTCTATCAATAAACAACACTACCCATTAGTGATATTTAGCCCAGAAAATCCAACTAGTTGTAGACTAATTTCCAATGATGATTCTTAATTTTGTAAATTTTAAATGCATGATGGGCGATAAATACTAGAAAACAAAGTATTCCTGAATACATAACTTTATTCGACAAGAGGATAAAGGAGAAAAGCCAAAAGAGTACGGGTTTGTATGTATGTCGTTTTGTGTAGTGCGCACCCCCTGTTTACTAAAAAGTAGGAGATGGAAGTGTGTGCCAGCCAATACATAGATAAAATTTAATATCTTATGTTAAAAACCATTTTTATCCCCCAAAAAACCATATGCGTTTCCAACAGCCAGCCTACCGGTTTTGCCCTCCATAGGTATCTATATATACCTTCCTAGGTTATAACCCGTGTTACCCACGGGTCGCTCTATTTTAAGGATATTAATATTTATTAATTTTATTACAAGGGTTTTTTTATAAAATTTGTGAGGATATTTATACAATGATTCAATGTGAATCGTATATAATAATATATGCAAACAATGCAATTTATCAAAGGTAACAATTATCGTATAATTTTCAAAATATTACCAGATAATTTTCTACGTATGTAGAATGATTCAGACCAAGATGAAAGGATGATAGCCCGTCTCGCCATTCTCTGTATACACATTTGAAGCGATGAATTGATATAGCATTTAGGTTGGTTAAAATCTCAAAGAGTAGCATTTCAAAAGAAATATAAAGCATTGTATGAACGAATGAAACATGTAAATGTATTACTGAGTATAATATATAGATTAATAACCTAATTTATAAAGGTGAAATGAAAATGGGCTTGAAACATAAATTCAATTTACCCCATATCTATCGATTGAAATGGTGATTACTATTTAATAGAATCAATTAATCTATTGAAATATTTGTTGAAAGTTATTGCAAATATTCCACTTTTTCAAAATGTTGAACCATCTATATCTTAACAATAATATAAACATGTGATTTTTATATTTTAAATTATTTAAATATGAATAAGTCGATTGCAAACATAATGTTAGTTGTAGTCTTTAATTTAGAACTAATATTTCAGTGACTTTTACAAAACATATTTTTCGGATTATTGAATTATTAATTAATAGATGGCCGGTTGGTTAGAGAATTGATTAATTAAAAAATCAATTCATAAAAATGAAATCAATTAGGCCCAATTTGATCTTATATATAAATAATCTACATAGCATATTGAATTATAGGTTTCAACTTTTTTACATAATGGTTTCTCTTCCTTTTGATATTCTACTGTTAGGAAAAAATAATTTACAATAAACAAAAGTACATAAATAACACTTTGAACCTCTAAAGTATCCTCTTTCTCTTCTTCACCACAAATGTTTAGTTCGGTTTCATAAGTATCCTAACTTTGCCTCCATATGTATTCAAAGTTTCCATATAAAGCTAATTCCATTTTAATTCATAATGAGATATCTGTATAAGAATTTTTCGAAACTCATACGCCTAAGAAGACACGCCATGGTGGATGAATTGCCAAAGGGACCTATTGACCATAAATTTTTTGGATCACACGAATTGTTTAATTCAACAACATATTTCCCCTCATCATCTGAAGTAAAATAACTTTATATGAACTCAAACTTTATCATGATCACAAAATTATAAAACTAAGCTGTTAAGTGAGCATCACTTGTAAAAGAACTTGTAGAATTTACAGTTGTTAAATTAAACTACATTTTTAAGTCATGATAAGCCATACCTTTGAAACCATTTCAATATAAAAAGGAGCTAGTCGAATGTTTTCAATATGCAAATTTGACTGACATTAGTATTCATTGGGATGTTGAAAGCAATTGCATTTATATTTTTTTATATTCCCATTACCTATGAATAGGGGTGGTTAATTGTGTCGTGTCTAGGATGTCTTTAAAGGAGTAACATATATACTTCGTATGTATTCATTCTCAATATGCATCAACGAAGCACAAATTACACTTCAAATTCATCTAAAAATAATAATGAGTAAAATGCACGGATAGTCCCTGTGGTTTGACAAAATATCACCTTTAGTCCCCACCAAAATGGTTTTTGTTTGAGAACTTGGTAATGCTTAAATCCATTCTCATTCTCCACCCGTTGTCATATGCAAGTGTTTCGATCCCTTTGGAACAGAGTAGGAAAATATAATTTTAATTAATAGATTTATGTTTGGCCCTTTTGTCAACAATGTATTAGCTTTCTAATCAAAACCTTATAGTGATTTTAAATGAGAAACTGTTCTGGATACTTTTTGGTAACATCTCAAAGAGTTCATCAAAATGACTCCGAAGTTTCTTCTTCCATGCTCCTCTGTGATCTACAATAACCATGGGATAAAACTTCATTAAGCTATGTAATAAGTTGTTGCACCTGCATATCACAATGTACAATACCATCGCTACATGAGAAATGATGGCTGAGATGAGATTAATTTCACTTCATATATATACATCTGCAATAAGATGTAGCACCTTTGTTAATTTTTATTAAAGATTTGTTTTTACTCTTTTATGAAAAGCTCATGCTATGTTGATAGATTATGTTGGAATCAAGGCCTTTTCAACAACTATATTTATTATATAGCTACTGTGATTATTCCATGCAATGTAAATGCCTTAAATAGGCATACAAGCCACCTGACTTTCAAAAGAAATATTCAAAGTTACGATTCAATAGCTAGCCTAAAAACCCTAGACTTCAACAAACATCCCAACGTTCACATCGACTCTTACAGTCTTACTTATTCAAAGTAACATTGCTTAACCATTAAACACATTATTTGTTAAACTTGACCCATTAAAATAAAGACAGCTGACCCGTTTCATGACCCATCTAACTCATCAAGGTTATCCAACAGATTAAAATTAACAAATATACGGAAGAACGAATCATGAAACAGAGTGAAAAATGAAATAAGACAGATTCAATATAGCTCTAGAACATTAAGGTGTCGATTCATACCTAATCAATGGTTGCAAATGTTTAAAAGGTTCGAATACAGTGCATATGTAAGTTTTGGAACACTGCAAGCAAACAAACAATACAAAATAGAAAATAGAAACAACATTTCAAACAAACAATACAAAATAGAAACAACATTTTTAAAACTCATTACACGGGATGAATCTTGAAAACAATATAATTTATAAATCTCTAACTCCAACAATATAATCAAGGAATTAGAATCTTTTAATTGGAAAGAATCACCTAATCGGCTAAATGGAAGCTTTTGTGGGTGAGAAAGGGCCTAATTTGCAACGACCTAATTTTATCAGTAAGGCGTTTGATGCCTTGATGGCCACCAATAAAACTATTACGTAGGGTCAATGCCTTGTATCCATGCTATGATTTTATAGACAACTTTCTTATGGGCAGCCAAAATGAGGAAGGCTACATCTGCATTACCCAAAGTTAACAAACTCAATTAAAAAAAATCTGATCAATTAATACACACACACACAGACACATATCAAGAACTTGCAACCAGTTAGACCAATTCCATTGCATCTACCTAAATATGTCTTAATATTGGTACTACCATAAAATAATAAGGTTTTATAATGACATACAGAATGCATTAAGCTAACTAAGGCGTTACTCAGCATGTGAAATCATGCACACAACACATCAAATTCATAGAAAAATAATATGTATTATCAGTTTATTTACAGTGAAAAAAGTACTTGTCCATAAGCCACCATAGAAGTGTTGTAACCTGCCATTGCACTCTTAACCATAGAGACACCAACCAACTGAAACACATCCTCCTATCATAACAACAATAACCTCAAAACATCAAAAAATGCAAGGCAAAAAACAGTAAGACTTGAACCAGTGACCTTTTAGATAGAAGATAAAGTATTTCCACCACGGTACAACACCAATCTTGTTATTATGGGCAATGGGTTCTATCTTATTATTCTTATGGGGTATGTTTGTCACACCCCGATATTTCCACGTTTTACCGGTGGGGAGTATCATGACGTAGTTGATATCATCATAGTCAAACAACACAATATATAAATGCACAGCGGAAGCAAAAGATAAATATTTTACAATCCGATATAAAGCAATATCAAAGTATTACAAAGGAAAGTAAAGGATCCACAGGCGGATCAAAATAAAAGGAACATTGTTCAACAGACTTCGACATCTAGAGCTTGCGAGACTTGATTATTGATGCCTGGAGTGGCCAGCCTATTACGTGTAGTACCTGCACTTAGCCTTTTTGGAAAATACGTCAGTTTACACTGGTAAATACAATTAACTGACTCATTTTGAAAAAAAATTTAATAAAAATTGATTTGAATGCTCGTGGCACAAATATTTTTTATAACTTGGGATAATTATTTGAATATAATACTTGTAAAAGATTTACATGTCTGTTATGCGTTCAGTAGCCCGGTTCGTGCCGGGTTAAAGATCAATAGACACACCACATAATTTATTTATGCACTGACGAGTGTACGCCTACACTCCGCGCTTAGGTCGTGGCCATTTCGTAAAATGATGCCAAGGATATCCGGGACATGGTCATTAACCCCCCAAAGGCTTTAAGCAAACAAAACAATTTAAACGGTCATCTCGATAATACTTAACCACCAAACGATTAAGGTCGAATGCCCGACCAAGCGGTATTTTATATACCGTACCCCAAGCCCGTATAAGGGAAAATAAGTTAAAAGTATTTACCTGAGCTAAATATAAATTCAATCCCAGCCGTATCAAATCAGCAAGTACAGATAGCTTTTACTGGGGGTCCTAAATCTGGAACGAAGGTTTTTAATAACCTATTAGAATCCTAACGGGTCTTTAATTAAGCCTTGACTTAGACCGGTTAGTCTTCACAAGGAAGACACGGTTCAACGCATGATAAAGCGAAGACCGGTTTAGAATGTGGTTTTGGCCCGACAAGCTTGTATGCTTGTTTAATATGGGTGACTTAAACACATTCTTGATTTTGAGGTGAAAACGATATGGTTTGACCCGCTTTGGCTAATATATGCAAACTAGTTACGTAAACCGATCCGAACGCGAAAGTGCGTAACGGGTAACCAAAAGAGTCACATACATGTTTCCTAAGTTAATATGCCCTAAATACGTTGTGATATCAGTAGGATACCTTCCATTATGCCCAAAACGAGTTTAATCTCAATTTAAGCCCCGTAGGGGTATTTTGGTCATTTAAAAGATTATAAAAGAGATTAATTTTAATTCTGAGACTCGGGCTTGAAATAATCAGTAAAACAACTTAATTTAATAGGTTATATCAGTTGGTGATAAGTCTTATATGCCAAAATGGTTTTAAACCCATACAAGGTGTTTAATACGCGTAAAAAGCCGTTTTAAGCGATTTCCGGGTTATACAGGAAATCTGAGTTTTCTGATCAGGTTATAAAGTTCAAAATACTTCATTTATTATATAAAATCAGTAGCATTTGGATTGGTGTCAAATTACTTTGAAAAACTCATTTTATACACAAAAAGGGTATAATCGGTATTTACCGAATCAAGGCCATAACCTTAGGTTATGAGCAGGTTAAAAATAATTAAAAATCTTCAAAAATATCAAAATATTATATTACATCAGTGAGTAAAAGTTTTGGTGTCAAAAATTGGGTTTAGATAGGCTTTACGCTAATTATGTCTTTTAATTAACAAAAAGCTTTCAAATTACGCTATTGAGCATAACTCCTAATCTAGACCTCCAACTGATGTGAAATTTTAGCGACATGTTTATAAATCAGAAATAAAGATTATTGTCCTTTCACATTTCCAAAATTCTCGTTTTATGGTCAAAAGGGCATATTAGTCAACATTAGGCATTTAACGGAAACATTGGACAATCAACGAGTCAAGTAGCATAAACGCAGAGGGTTATACTATCATGTAACCCGGTCCTAATGGAATTTTAAGGCATGTCTAAACCCATCTAAATCGGGTCAGAACTGAAGTCAAAGCAAAAGTCAAAGTTTTGCGACTTTCGGTTCCGAATCGAGCCTAAACAGAAAATTGTCAGATCAAACAAGCTTAGACCAGTGCTTATACTTATTACCAAGTTATATGAGTGATAAAATGGGTCACACGCCTTCTATATTGTTAATCATGTGTTAAATCAAAATTTATGCTTCTGTTGACTTTTTATAAACAAGTTTGACCCGACAAATGTCTTAGTTAGATCGGGAATCAGAGGGTGCCCCTTTAAGGGTTTATTGCCCACATAAATACCAACTTATAACTACCTTAAGTTTGACTAATCACTGGACCATTAGTGATTAATCGATAAGTCAAACCTTAATTACGACGGTTTGACTTTTAAGCTAATAACTAAGCAAAACTCAATTAAGGGAGGTCAAGGATACTTACCAAGGTCTAATGCACGATTAGAGATGCTTGGGGAAAGGCCTTGAGCTCCAGAAATCAGCAGAAGTTGAGTTGGGAATGGATGATCAAAATGTGCAAACATTGGGGCTTTATATAGTGTTCTTGATGGATCAAGATCATTACAAACAAGGCTATACATGATCCCTGATGATTAACAAGTGTCGCTAAGGCCTAAGAATTAGTTTAGGCAGCTCTTGGAAGTGTAAAAGGGCAGTATAAGTCGTTTATATGGCTGAACAGACAACCTGTCCGAGTTTCTGCATCTGGGAGTAGCTTACGGACCGTAAGGCTCCCAGCATATGGTCCGAAAGGACCTGGTCAGAAATCAGAAACTTTCACTTGTTGACAGATTTAGCCCTTGCACTTCCAAATGCCATTTCCGACACATCCAAGGCCCGTTAAACCATTTTTAAGGCTCTACAATGATGCCTAAGTATGGGGAACATGAAACATGCTCAAAAATATGCCGGATGTCGGTATGTTTGGTCGTACGGTCACGTTGTTCGGTTAATTACTACGAAACACGGACGGACGCGAAAAATGAACCAAATGACGCGACGAATGGAATTTTATCAAGCCAAACACTAAAATAACATATTTTAGTGTTTACATAAATTTTTGGGTGTCCGGGGATATTCAGAATGTAAGATATGCGCGTAAACGCAAACTTGTGCGCTTTTTGACACTTTTAGTCCCTGCATGACTTAAAAGTTTATTTTTGCGCACAAAACACCTCTAAGCCTATATCTAAGCTACGAAAAGATAATTAGGGTATGTATAACTCATGGTCATATTCCGGAAGGTCCGATAACATACGAACCGACATACTTTGGCAGTTTGACGCTTTAGGTCCGATAATATACATAATTTTGCAATGAATTTACACACGATTTGGTTTTAAATTTATAAAAGTGATTATTACTTTTACATCAAAACACACACGAAAGAGGCAAGTGTACCCCGTCATATATGTAATAAAGTATCGGTAAGAACCAAGTATCGATCCAAGGAAATGGGCGGAGAATTAATACTAGACCTTTGTCACTAAACTACCGGTAAAAACATAAGTTTGTTTGATTTTAATTAAACTAAAGTAAGCGTAAACAAATACATAATAAAAACATAATAGATAATAGATAAAAAGCCTTGCTTAATACATAACCAAAGCATGTCAACTATGTCGGTTTTGGCACTAGAAGCATTCGGTCAATATTCCAATTTAAGACAATTAGTATCCCTTTCGGGAATCCTAACATGACAATCATTCGGAAAGTTAAAACGATAAACACACTTTAACCACCTAAAATTGTTCTTTAACGTGCAATTGATAAATGTCTATGAAAATCTCTTAAAAATAAGTTAGTCATCCGTTAGGAGTTTTCTAACCGCACTTAATCAAGGAAAGAGACACCGATAAACACAATGCAACCACCGAGACAAGCATAAACTAGATTAAATCACAACCGAGTTCATTTCACAAATCTTGCACAATAATTCACTAAGATAGTAATTTTGGCCTAAACTACTAACTAAGCTAACAAATCATGGCAAGAATTTATAACGACACCATCTAACCCGTTAAGGTCCTTACGTGACGGCAAGCTCTCTTGATTAACAATAATTACATTTTATTAAATCACTAACCATTTCTAGTATCATGATGCATACATTTAAACCAAGCTAATCTAGTTAACCAAGTTCAAAGTTTACTAATACAAGATTAATTAAGCTTCATTTTTCAACTATCTTAACTAACCAAGCATCAATCATCCAACATAATTACTTATAATCAAGAAATCAATATCAATAACAAGGTTGCAAACTAATCATCAAAGATTAACATAGAAAATACTTCAAAGTGTCATTACAAACAAAGTTTAACAAACTAATGGTTATAATCTAGCAAGGGATTGTTGTGTTTTTGCCCAAAGGCTACAATAATACATAAACAATAATCTGAATGCTTGAAAGATTAACAAAAACATGGAAAGATTAGAAAACCCAACCATAAACAAGCACTAGACTAAGGATCCGGATAGTAATGGAGCTAAACGGCACAATGTGGCTTGAATCCGGGTCAAAAGCAAAGCCTCCGGAGCCTGTATAATCGCCTGTGAAGCTCCCAAAATTCCAGAATGTCGAACAGAATGTTTCTGTTATGTTTTTATATTTTTTCGCTGTGGCACGGTCGTTCTTCATATGGCACGACCGTGCACTTTAAGCAATTATTGGGCATGGCACACCATACTGCATGACGTCATCAGATCGTTGACCAGATTCGAAATCGCACGACCATTCTTCCTGTGGCACGGTCGTTCTTCGTCGGGTTCTTGTTGCACGCTTGGTCGCACCGGTCGTTCAGTTCCGAGAGTTTGGCTGATCTTCGGAGTCGCACGGTCGTTCTTCGGATGGCACGTCCATGCGTCACCGGTCTGGCCTTGTTTACCTTGCACGCCTAGTCGCACTGCTCGTTCATTGCCGGACTAATCAACATCTGTCGGAGATGCACGGTCGTGCATCAGGTCGCACGACCGTTCCACAGGCCCAGGTCAGTTTTCTTAACAGAATGTCTGCAGCTTCGTCGTTTTGTCCGGAAAGTCCTCGTTTTTGCTATCATCTTGTCTGGTATGCTGTTTTAGGCCTGTAAACAAAAGTGTAGATATTTAAGTATCCGAATGACGGTTTTACGGACAAAAACGCATAAAATAGGGGTAAAACGGGGGACTAAAATATGTGTAAATTAGCGAATATCACGAGTGTACGCCTACACTCCGCGGTTAGGTCGTGGCCATTTCGTAAAATGATGCCAAGGATATCTGGGACATGGTCATTAACCCCCCAAAGGCTTTAAGCAAACAAAACAATTTAAACGGTCATCTCGATAATACTTAACCACCAAACGATTAAGGTCGAATGCCCGACCAAGCGGTATTTTATATACCGTACCCCAAGCCCGTATAAGGGAAAATAAGTTAAAAGTATTTACCTGAGCTAAATATTAATTCAATCCCAGCCGTATCAAATCAGCAAGTACAGATAGCTTTTACTGGGGTCCTAAATCTGGAACGAAGGTTTTTAATAACCTATTAGAATCCTAACGGGTCTTTAATTAAGCCTTGACTTAGACCGGTTAGTCTTCACAAGGAAGACACGGTTCAACGCATGATAAAGCGAAGACCGGTTTAGAATGTGGTTTTGGCCCGACAAGCTTGTATGCTTGTTTAATATGGGTGACTTGTGACTTAAACACATTCTTGATTTTGAGGTGAAAACGATATGGTTTGACCCGTTTCGGCTAATATATGCAAACTAGTTACACAAGCCGATCCGAACGCGAAAGTGCGTAACGGGTAACCAAAAGAATCCCATACAGGTTTCCTAAGTTAATATGCCCTAAATACGTTGTGATATCAGTAGGATACCTTCCATTATGCCCAAAACGAGTTTAATCTCAATTTAAGCCCCGTAGGGGTATTTTGGTCATTTAAAAGATTATAAAAGAGATTAATTTTAATTCTGAGACTCGGGTCTGAAATAAACAGTAAAACAACTTAATTTAATAGGTTATATCAGTTGGTGATAAGTCTTATATGCCAAAATGGTTTTAAACCCATACTAGGTGTTTAATACGCGTAAAAAGCCGTTTTAAGCGATTTCCGGGTTATACAGGAAATCTGAGTTTTCTGATCAGGTTATAAAGTTCAAAATACTTCATTTATTATATAAAATCAGTAGCATTTGGATTGGTGTCAAAATACTTTGAAAAACTCATTTTATACACAAAAAGGGTATAATCGGTATTTACCGAATCAAGGCCATAACCTTAGGTTATGAGCAGGTTAAAAATAATTAAAAATCTTCAAAAATATCAAAATATTATATTACATCAGTGAGTAAAAGGTTTGGTGTCAAAAATTGGGTTTAGATAGGCTTTACGCTAATTATGTCTTTTAATTAACAAAAAGCTTTCAAATTACGCTATTGAGCATAACTCCTAATCTAGACCTCCAACTGATGTGAAATTTTAGCGACATGTTTATAAATCAGAAATAAAGATTATCGTCCTTTCACATTTCCAAAATTCTCGTTTTATGGTCAAAAGGGCATATTAGTCAACATTAGGCATTTAACGGAAACATTGGACAATCAACGAGTCAAGTAGCATAAACGCAGAGGGTTATACTATCATGTAACCCGGTCCTAATGGAATTTTAAGGCATGTCTAAACCCATCTAAATCGGGTCAGAACTGAAGTCAAAGCAAAAGTCAAAGTTTTGCGACTTTCGGTTCCGAATCGAGCCTAAACAGAAAATTGTCGGATCAAACAAGCTTAGACCAGTGCTTATACTTATTACCAAGTTATATGAGTGATAAAATGGGTCACACGCCTTCTATATTGTTAATCATGCGTTAAATCAAAATTTATGCTTCTGTTGACTTTTTATAAACAAGTTTGACCCGACAGATGTCTTAGTTAGATCGGGAATCAGAGGGTGCCCCTTTAAGGGTTTATTGCCCACATAAATACCAACTTATAACTACCTTAAGTTTGACTAATCACTGGACCCTTAGTGATTAATCGATAAGTCAAACCTTAATTACGACGGTTTGACTTTTAAGCTAATAACTAAGCAAAACTCAATTAAGGGAGGTCAAGGATACTTACCAAGGTCTAATGCACGATTAGAGATGCTTGGCGAAAGGCCTTGAGCTCCAGAAATCAGCAGAAGTTGAGTTGGGAATGGATGATCAAAATGTGCAAACATTGGGGCTTTATATAGTGTTCTTGATGGATCAAGATCATTACAAACAAGGCTATACATGATCCCTGATGATTAACAAGTGTCGCTAAGGCCTAAGAATTAGTTTAGGCAGCTCTTGGAAGTGTAAAAAGGCAGTATAAGTCGTTTATATGGCTGAACAGATAACCTATCCGAGTTTCTGCATCTGGGAGTAGCTTACGGACCGTAAGGCTCACAGCATATGGTCCGTAAGGACCTGGTCAGAAATCAGAAACTTTCACTTGTTGACAGATTTAGCCCTTGCACTTCCAAATGCCATTTCCGACACATCCAAGGCCCGTTAAACCATTGTTAAGGCTCTACAATGATGCCTAAATATGGGGAACATGAAACATGCTCAAAAATATTCCGGATGTCGGTTCGTTTGGTCGTACGGTCACGTTGTTCGGTTAATTACTACGAAACACGGACGGACGCGAAAAACGAACCAAATGACGCGACGAATGGAATTTTATCAAGCCAAACACTAAAATAACATATTTTAGTGTTTACATAAATTTTTGGGTGTCCGGGGATATTCAGAATGTAAGATATGCGCGTAAACGCAAACTTGTGCGCTTTTTGACACTTTTAGTCCCTGCATGACTTAAAAGTTTATTTTTGCGCACAAAACACCTCTAAGCCTATATCTAAGCTACGAAAAGATAATTAGGGTATGTATAACTCATGGTCATATTCCGGAAGGTCCGATAACATACGAATCGACATACTTTGGCAGTTTGACGCTTTAGGTCCCTCCGTTGCGCAAACTTGCACATCTCATCATTTAATAGCATTGAAGCCTTATCTAAACCATATTAGGCATTCTTGAAAGTATTATTAAACATGATAATGCTTCGGGCTCGATAAAAGGTCATTCAGAGGTATAATTAAACATGTTGACACTTTTAGTCCCTTACACTTGCAAAGTTGCGCGTAACTTCACTTTTGGGCATAAAAGCCTTGGGTGGCCAATGATTGGCAATCCCGAGAGTATAATCAAATATCATGAGGCTCTCGGTTTGTTAAAAGGTCACTCAGAAGTAAGAATTAACATGTTGACGCTTTTAACCCTTTATTGCGCAACCTTTCAATTAATTACGCACACGGCTACACTTGATCAACAAGTGGCTCGTTTGTGAATATAAAACCGTAAAAGGTTATTTAGAAACTTATTTTAAGTATACAAACACTTCCAGTCCTTTCATAATCAAGGTTTTCGATTTTTCAAAAAATTAGTCCCTTGAATTCAATGTCTGACTTCATTAGGGTTTATTACACGTGTCAATACATCATTAGACGTGATTTTTTTCGAGGTGTTACAATGTTAGATATTTAACATGCCTTCTACACTAAATTTCAAATAAACCTGACCCACATAATGTGGGTTTGACCCTGCTAATAAGTCCAAATTCATTGCTGAACAACTGACCATACATAATAAAAACCTCAACTTCCTTTTCTCTTGGTCGTTCAAAGAGTCAGAGGGTTTTGATCTAAGATTGTGATTCGCTCAGTTCTCGATCATAATCTGCATAAGAACAAACAATATCAACATTCAAAAACAAAAAGGATTCAATTAATCCAACAAATCATTTTGCATTAATCACCTCTGGCTTCAATTTCCAATCGATTAAGCTCGAGTTTCACCGAATCCAAACCGTGGAATAACTATTTAAGTTTGTCTGCGTCTAAACTTGGCCTCACTGTATTTAAGCAGTGGATGTATACTTGAGCCAAACTACCAATATCGTAACTTGAGCCAAACTTCCACCCATATCAGAATAGCAATCAAAATCACTGCTAGAAACTCCAACAATATACTCAAACCTGAAATCCATCTTTCCTTTGCAACCAATATTGGGATGGACATGGTCACAGGTGGGACTACAATTTGCAGCAGCAAATGGTCATGCTGCTACATAAGCTAAGCCAGATATCAGCTCAATTTGCATACATGTAAATTAGTCTTCTTTTTTTATTTTTTTTACCATGATTCAACTACAAGATCTATATACAAACTCTCTACCAGCCCTTTTCAAATCTTATTTTCTGTACTCTTGTTAACTTCAACCAAACTTGCACCTTAAAAAAGGATGAATTTCGTTCTACAACCGCGATCATCGACAGTACAAATGATCAGGATCATCTTCAAACTCTGTAACGCCTAGCATTGCCAAAGCTAAATGCGAATTCAATTCATTCTTTGTTTGTTGAATCTGAGGATAACCTTCGGTAACGTAGTTGTAAGAAGATAAAGGGGTCGCGGCTGGTGTCTTCTTTAATCTTAGATTTGCTTCGACTCCTTTAAGGATAGAAAGTATTGCATCTATGTTTGGTCTTTTTGATTCTTCGTTGTGTATACACGCGTGTGCTGCTTTTATCATCCGCGCAATCTGGTCTAAGTTTCTTTGAGTGAATTTGATGCGGCGATCCAGTAGTTCCGGTATAGATCCTTGTTGTAATAATGGTTTCGCCTGAAATTTTTTTTATAAATTAAATTAAAATGTTGAACAGAATCTAAATCATTCAACAATGATAGTGGTGAAATGCATTAAGGTAGGGATGTTAAATGAGTTGTGTTCGCAGGTTGGCGGGATGAACACTTGAACCCAGACACAAACATGAAAATTTGTCATGAACCCAAATACGACTGATGGGTGTCGAGTGTTATATATATTAGGTGTATATTTTAAGCCCCCTTAACACTTTGTTAGTCAAGTTTTAAATTTATAAAACACGATATTTTACTAACACGAAACACACATATGGGCAAGTGCACCCATCGTGAGCGTAGTATAGTGTTGGCAAGATACCGAGGTCGTCCAAGGACACAAGAGCTTTTAGTACCGGTTTATCCTCAACGTCTAATCAAATCAAAAAGTTTAGAAAAATGTTTTAAACTAAGAAAAATAAAAACTAACTAAAAATGCTGAAAATAAAAATAAAAAGAAAAACAGATAGACAAGATGAATCACTTGGTTCCGACTCGTATCTAGCGTAACCTTTGATTATTTCCGCACTTTTGCACTTATTTAAGAGATTATCTTAGTTATTGTAGTAGGCCCCTCTTTTGAAGGTGACGTTACCCTCAACCCAGTAGTTTGAGTCAGCAAGGATACAATCCTAAAGGGTCGGATTATTGAAAGATAATTAATTAAGTTATTAATGCAAATTATGGTAGGCCCCTCTTTTGGAGGTGACGTTACCCTCGACTAAGTAGTCCGAGTCAGCAGGGATACAGTCCTAAATAGCCAGTTTATAGTATTAATAGTAGTTAACTTATGAGGGGATCAAAGAGTTTGGACCCCCGCCATCCAATACCGTTAAGTATTGAAGGAGGTCCTACTAAATTTGACCCAGGTCCATTGCAGGACCTCTAAACGCTGAACAATGGCAAGACTCTTACCAAACCGTTCCCTTAACCCCCGACCAGGTAGCCAACATACCTCCATATAGACCGTGGAGATATGAATGGTGAAAATCTTTTATTTTATATAGACAGTAAAATAATGCCAAGACACCACGGACAAACGATAAGGAAGAATCACCTTCAACATAAGAAACTAGTTATTAAAGTCATTAATACAAAACCAAGTAAAAAGTGCGAAAATATTAGAAATAAAAAGTATTACACTAGACACTTGTCTTCACCAAGTGATGTAAGAGACTTAGGCAAACATGGCCTTGATTGTCAAGAACTCTTACGATCAATCTTGGATCCCGAGACGACTCACACACTCTATGATGGACAATGGATGATGGTGGTGGATGATGGTGTTATGGTGGTGGTGGGTGGTGGGTGAAGTGTGAGAGAGGTGGTGTGCCAAGGGATGGTTTGAGCTTGAGCCAAGCACTCCTATTTATAGGCTGTACAGAAGCTCAGGCACGGCCCCGTGTCCAGTGGGCACGGCCCCGTGTCCACATCCTTCTCTTTCTTCATTTAATGCAGCTTGTCTTATTAGTTGACCACGCCCCCGTGTCCGCTGAGCACGACCCCGTGTGCAGAAGAATCTTTGTACTATGAAGATTTGCTTAGATTGTTCGAATCTTATAGTTGACCACGGCCCCGTGTCCGCTGAGCACGGCCCCGTGGTGGGCAATAGAAGCTTCTACCACTTTGTCTTTTCTGCTGACACTTGGGCACGCCCCCGTGCTGGCTGAGCACGGGGCGTGTTCAGTCTCCTGTCTTCTTGTTTTGCTTGGGAAGATGCTGTTGTGGGGTCGGGCATGTCACGTCTTGTTCCTTTTCTTGTATTTATGTTAGATTTTGATGTCTTTTTGCTTCTTTTGTTAATTTGAGCTCATTTAATCCTGAAAATACAAAAGGAAGACAAAAGCACACTTTTTCCAACATTAGTACTAAAAAAGGGTTAGTTTTATGCCACAATTGATGTAATTTATATGTTGCATTTTGCACACATCAACGACACTGACCTGAAATCGTGTCAGGCACATGAACCGGAAAATGACAGCAGTTTTCATAGGTTGAAACAAACTCGACCCTTTTTTTTTTAACGGCAAGGAACGACGTGCCAACCACCGTGACACCGAGCGCTGTGGCCAAGGTCGACTACTCAACCGCCGCCAGCCCCTTGGCTCACCCCAGATGCGCGGAAACCCGACCTCCACCCGCCCGAAGGCACAACAGTGGAATAATCGGTAAAACCTCGCCTCCCATCCAAGTCGAACCGGCGCCACCCGTATTCGCTTTTCACCTGGATGCCGCAGATAATAATGAGGAGAGTGGGAATCGAACCTAGGTCACAAAGAACACCAATTCTTTTCCCAACCACTCCACCACTACCTCATTGGCAACTCGACCCATTTAACCCTTTTTTTGGTATATTAGTACTCTAAAATTAATGACAAATAATACATATGTATACAAAAAATAAACCCCCTGTTTATTTTAAGTTACGGAACAAAATATATATTATTAAAAAGTTTATAAAGAAATAAATGGGTTAAACGGCTCAAACCTGTAACAACCATAAATTTATTTAACGATTTCCGTAAATAATCACAAATTACTGAGTATTTATATTTAAACATTCATGCTCAAATACGGGTTTATTAAAACTTTTCTAAACTTGAAAGCAAAACAACATAATGTAATTTAATTCATTGTTTTAGAATAACGACGAAACAACTTGCGGAAGCTTCATTTAACGTGTGTTCGGTTCTTGCTCGACGCTTGATCTTCATCCGGGACTCTCGACATTCACCTATGATCAATACCAGCTTAAATGTTAGTATTGATAGTTTAAATAACGGTACAAGACAAGATAAATGATAATGGAAGGAAATCCCAACATTAATCTCTTGATCCCAAAAACAAGGACTTCAAACTGGCCTCCACCGTAGCTTACGGTAGCCACCGTAAGCTATGGTGGCCTCTGTTTTAAAATACCCCAACCGTAAGACAGGAGGCAACTATCGTAAAGATTTCAGCCCCACCGTAACTTACGGTGGGCACCGTAAGTTACGGTGGTCCCTGTATCAGACCTTTCCATTTTTGCCGTTTTTGAAACGAAAACTTCCGTATCTTTCAATCCGCATATCTGTTTGACCTCCCGTTTCTTCCTACCTGATCGTAATTTGATTCTCCATCTCATGGAGTTTAAATCCAACATTCAAACTAATAAAATCCTAAATTTTTAAGCATTCGACTTATTATTAAAAATCCACATTTTGACCCGTTGGTATTTAGGACCTCCAAACTTGTTTCTAGTTAATCATAAATCATAGACCAAGGTATTTAACTCAAAATATCTATTTTGGATTCATAAGTTTTGTGAATTACACGGCAAACACCCAAGTTACGCGCGTAATTCATTTTGACCCGTTTAGGAGATCTTTTATGCATTTTTGGTCCCAAAACTAGCTCCTTTCTTTTCAATACTTCGTAATGCCACATCTAAATATCTGCTTATGTTCCACCACAACTATTTTTGTGGTGGATTTAGCATAACTAACCTATTATCCCACATTTACCCATCGGTTGGTCATTTTCCACAAATGACCATTTTTGTGCATTTGACCCACAAATGTATATTCCTATAACTTTTATTCATATTTAATGATTCCATAATCTTAATGCAAGTTCCTAAACAACCCCTATGGGTCGTTTGCCCAATTTACCCTTCAAGGGCGTTGTAGTCAACATTAGCCCCCCACTTACTATGAAGGGCTTTTGCTACATATTTGGCCATGAAGTACGTTATCCACAACCATATTTACACATACCTGGCTTGGGTCAACTTATTGACCCGTTTCGATACCTTGCCTCTATAATATGCTAATTCGTAGCGCTTTAATCCATAAACCATTATTATCCTGTAAGCATAAGACTTGACACGTACTTATTAGTCGTCATTTGTCAACTGGCACTAAAAGTCACCCTTTGACCCGTTTGGTCTAAACGACCAAACATTTTGCATTTGAATTTAGAATGGTATATATATATATATATATATATATATATATATCATCTCGTTATTTAACCCATTTCGGCTTACGCCGTAAGGAATCTTATAACTTTTACTTATATTTATCGGCACCCGACTAAATTACCATTTTATCCCTATCCTTATTATGAGTTACCCCATACGGTAACATCTCAAGATTCATTGTATGCTTGTTATTTACGGCTATATTACCATTTACCCATATTTACCATTCATCATGGTTTTTATCAATTTTGTGTATGTCCCGACTCATATCATTTGCGTCGGAAATCCATATTTTCCAATATTGTTTTTATCGAGTTTAAAACTTATAGAATAAATAAGTATTCTACAAAATGGTGTAAGTTTCACTTACTTTGCATCCGGTTATTGCTCTTTTCGCGTACCCGATCCGTTTGACCCACTTCTTTCCCAAGCCTCCATCTAGCTTGTCAAGAGTCAAACTATCATCATAATTCGTAAGACGGTTAGATTAGTCATCATTATTATGACTATTTCATCTTACGGATTTTATGTCGAAACTTCTATTCTACTTCATCATTGGTTAGTTTGACTTTCTAAAATCAACTACCTTTTATCATATAATATGCACAATCAAGGCAAATCAATATTATGATTAGAAATCGTTTTATCCCATATATTATGTAATTAGTCAAGTTAGCTAATTACGCGTTTCTTTCATAATTTCATCTTTTCATATAAAACCCAATTCATGGTAATTATGATTCATGTACCCAAACACCTAAATTGTTCAAGTACTATATCTTTACTATCTAATATGATGATTCTAATCACAAATTAGGCACTAACATCATCATATTATAAAAACCCATTTCAAGTCATGTATGATCAACACTTAAACTTGCAAATTGTTCAAGTATCTTGTTTCTACTATCAACTATGATGATTTTAAACATGTGTATATCATCACCTTCACTACATAATCAGAACCCACTTGTCTAAAAGTGGTAAATCATCAAATTACTCAAATCATAGAAATTTTACTTCAATTTTCTACTTAGGGTTTGTTCCTAAGCAATCACACTTCATAAATTCGGCCATAGCCTCTACGATTCATGCATAGATCGCATCATGCAAAGTTAACTAATTTTCACAACTTCATGAATGTTAGAAATTCGACATACCTTACGATCCCCTTGACTTGGTGATCGTTTCTATGTATTCAAATTTGGATTTGGCCTTCGATTGATCCTCCAATCTGAAGGTTTTGTTGAGTTTTAGGGTTAGCTCCCATGGAGCTTGTCTCCTAATCATCTCGCGCACGCACACACACAAGAGTGTGTGTGTTGTGTTTTGTTTTTAAGTTTATAATTCCATTTGCAAGATACCCGGCTTTGGTCCCTTGTGTTTGGTTAGTTATTAATTAGGTCACAACCTAATTATTTTCAACAATATTCCCACTTATTAACTAGGTTTAATATTCCAAGTTAATTTAGTGGGTTCGGGAATATTTATGACTAAGTTTATTTTAGGTTCCGTTAACTCGGGCCTTTTATAAACTTTATTTTCCTTAGAAGCATTTATTCACGTTTTATTAAATATTAGGTTTATCCATTTAAATCCTAATATTTACCGGGTTACTTTTACCGCTAACGGTATTTTACCCGTCTTTTAGTATTTACGGGGTTTGATTACCAAACCCATTTTCGGGGTGTTACAAAACCGCGAACCAGCCAAGTCGATGTGAACAGGGCCCATTTAGCTAAATGTGATCATCCGCTCTACCTAGAGGTGTACAAATCATTTTTTTTTTCAAAAACCGCTTCCAGTTATTAACCGAACTGGGTTTTTCATAAAAAAAACATTTTTTTATAACCAGTTTCGGTTACTAACCGGTTTTTTTTACTTAAAACAATAACCGGTCCAACCGGTTAGGGTCGGTTTTTAACCGGTTTATTCCAAAAAAAACATTTTTTACCGGTTTATTCCAACCGGTTAGGGTCGGTTTTTAACCGGTTTTTATAACCGGTTTCGAAGATAAATATCCCTAACCGGTCCACGACCTGCTCCATTGTCGTTCCAACCCGGATGAAAGTTTTTCTGCATATTAGGAGGAATGTTTTTTGCGCCAGCTGTATGCCATTCACCTCTACCTCGACCAGCAAAAGATAACATACTTCCAGGTGGACGAACTTGAGCCGGGGCGCCACCAGTTGCTACAGGACCTGCTCTAGGCATAGGTGCAGCACCAGGTCTCACATACTACACAGTTCCCCAAATAAAAAGAGATTAAACTATATCAAGAAGTAACCTTTGTTAATCTAAAATACGAGTTGCGTGTGTCTTGATTGAATATTGTCGTCACGGAAAAGAATCAAAGGTTGTCTTAGCACCATTAACGGTCATTAAACAGAAAACATAAATAATAAAAATCTTCCCCGTATAATCTCAATATAAAATCACATGTAAAACGAACAGCTAGACATCAAAATGCATAAAGAAAAAAAGTATATTTTCATTTATCAACAGAAGGAGCTAGTACAACATAACCACATTTAGTGGTTGCCCTAATTTAATCTTTGCAACAATATGTAAAAAAGCAAGTACATTTACCACTTTTTCGCACTATAATGTATAAACCAATCTAAAGTTCAAATATTGGAGTCCCTTTAGTAGAGATCTCAAGTTCAAATATCCAGCCTACACTGGTTTTCTGCGTTTAACCCCCTTAAAGACCACTCGCCGCTTACATTTTACTCGATCCCATCGGTTAGCAATGTATGTTCTAACAATATAAGTTTCTAAGAATGCAAACGGGGTCTACATAAATTGTAATTATAATAACAACAAATTTTCCTGGTAGTTGATATTAATGATGAATAAAAAATAGAAAACGTTTGAAAGTAAATATAAACGCTTACTTCTGTCGGGGTCATCACACCGGTATGTAAAGCATATCATCACTGTCTTGATCGAAAATACCCTGCAAATGAATTACACCATTACAGAAAAATACAAAAGTAAAAAAATATACAAATTAAACAGAAGTATGCTTTTAATAATCAAAATGCTTTCATAACAACTTATTAATTAAAAACAAATTAAAACACTAACCCACTCATCTCTAAACCTCATGTTACACTAATATCAATATCAATAATATATTACGAATGTAACGTACCAGAAAGGGAAGTGGGAGAAAGGAGATAAAATTAAGAGTTGTTCCCTCATTTTCGTTCAAGCCTTATCTCTCTTAAAGTTGTTAGCATCTTCGTTGAAGACCACATGCTTTATCCCTGGCTTTTTAAATCTGCATTCAAGCTTTCGTTCGAACCCTACAAAATTGCCTGCAACAACAGAAATCAAAGTTCTTTCAAACAAACAGATTCAATAAGATTCGAAAACCGGAACCAAGAATAAAGAACAATCGATGCAGGGTTTGTAAACGGGAAAAGAAAACAACAGAACATTAACAACACTGAAAAGAACAATCGTACATGTTGAGGATTCATACTAAGAATCGAAAACTGGAACCAAGAATAAATGATTAACAACAATATGCTCATGCTTAATGATTGTTGATGGGATCAGAGATGAGAAAAAATGGCTGAAGAATTTAGGTCACAAAGAGAGAAGAGAAGCGGCAGTGGAAGTGATGCGGATTTAGGGTTTTTAGAACATTTAAATACACGGGTCATAATACGGATCCCGTCTCTACCCATATAAGGAAAAAAAAGACCCGCATTTTTGGAGCCAAAAAGCAAAATTTAGTGCCATCATTGCTTGACACATCAGCAAAATTTAACACATTTATTATATATAATAGATTCCCAGTTTCTGCTGCTTCATCAAACAAATCTTACACACGTTTGACTAACAACACAAGTCACTTCGTTTTAAGCACTTTCAAGAGTAACAAATTTCAAGATACGATGAGTTCGACATCAAGAGCATGGTTGGTGGCCGGTACCGTTGGACTGGTGGAGGTACTAAAAGATCAAGGGGTTGCACGATGGAACTACACCATCAGAGCCATCCACCATCACGCCAAGTCCAATCTCCGGTCGGTCACCCAAACAAAGAAGTTGTCTTCGTCGGCTGCCTTGGCTTCAAGCAAAGCCATTGAACAATCAGAAGAGTCGTTGAGAAAAGTCATGTACTTAAGTTGTTGGGGTCTCAATTAATTGATCAATAGTTTTTAGGTTATCTATATCTGATGTACATCTTTTTATTAATAAAATACAATTTTGATTATCATCTAAAAGATTTTGGGACGATCTGAACAAAACAATATCGTCGTATTATTGATGACTAGTCCAACGAAGTAAATCAGTCTCGTTTCTTTGTTTTATCAATCGGACGAATACATTGTGGCATTTCACCATCATCGTGGTACTATATATACTATGTAGGTTACTTTGTATTTTGTTACTTTATATATTGAGAAAAACTTGTTAGTCGTCATGAAAAACATAGAAAAACTTGTTAGTAGTCATGCAAAACATACCTTAGTTTTCACTCAAGGACTTGAGACTATTTTCTTTTAAACACCAACTTCAATAAAATCAACCAACCCGAAAACCGGGCAGCCAAAACAACAAAAAAAAAACTTACATTATTACAAATCTTCAAAAATATCAAAATATTATATTACATCAGAAAGTTTTGAATAACAACACCAATCTTGTTATTATGGGCAATGGGTTCTATCTTATTATTCTTATGGGGTATGTTTGTCACACCCCGATATTTCCACGTTTTACCGGTGGGGAGTATCATGACGTAGTTGATATCATCATAGTCAAACAACACAATATATAAATGCACAGCGGAAGCAAAAGATAAATATTTTACAATCCGATATAAAGCAATATCAAAGTATTACAAAGGAAAGTAAAGGATCCACAGGCGGATCAAAATAAAAGGAACATTGTTCAACAGACTTCGACATCTAGAGCTTGCGAGACTTGATTATTGATGCCTGGAGTGGCCAGCCTATTACGTGTAGTACCTGCACTTAGCCTTTTTGGAAAATACGTCAGTTTACACTGGTAAATACAATTAACTGACTCATTTTGAAAAAAAATTTAATAAAAATTGATTTGAATGCTCGTGGCACAAATATTTTTTATAACTTGGGATAATTATTTGAATATAATACTTGTAAAAGATTTACATGTCTGTTATGCGTTCAGTAGCCCGGTTCGTGCCGGGTTAAAGATCAATAGACACACCACATAATTTATTTATGCACTGACGAGTGTACGCCTACACTCCGCGCTTAGGTCGTGGCCATTTCGTAAAATGATGCCAAGGATATCCGGGACATGGTCATTAACCCCCCAAAGGCTTTAAGCAAACAAAACAATTTAAACGGTCATCTCGATAATACTTAACCACCAAACGATTAAGGTCGAATGCCCGACCAAGCGGTATTTTATATACCGTACCCCAAGCCCGTATAAGGGAAAATAAGTTAAAAGTATTTACCTGAGCTAAATATAAATTCAATCCCAGCCGTATCAAATCAGCAAGTACAGATAGCTTTTACTGGGGGTCCTAAATCTGGAACGAAGGTTTTTAATAACCTATTAGAATCCTAACGGGTCTTTAATTAAGCCTTGACTTAGACCGGTTAGTCTTCACAAGGAAGACACGGTTCAACGCATGATAAAGCGAAGACCGGTTTAGAATGTGGTTTTGGCCCGACAAGCTTGTATGCTTGTTTAATATGGGTGACTTAAACACATTCTTGATTTTGAGGTGAAAACGATATGGTTTGACCCGCTTTGGCTAATATATGCAAACTAGTTACGTAAACTGATCCGAACGCGAAAGTGCGTAACGGGTAACCAAAAGAGTCACATACATGTTTCCTAAGTTAATATGCCCTAAATACGTTGTGATATCAGTAGGATACCTTCCATTATGCCCAAAACGAGTTTAATCTCAATTTAAGCCCCGTAGGGGTATTTTGGTCATTTAAAAGATTATAAAAGAGATTAATTTTAATTCTGAGACTCGGGCTTGAAATAATCAGTAAAACAACTTAATTTAATAGGTTATATCAGTTGGTGATAAGTCTTATATGCCAAAATGGTTTTAAACCCATACAAGGTGTTTAATACGCGTAAAAAGCCGTTTTAAGCGATTTCCGGGTTATACAGGAAATCTGAGTTTTCTGATCAGGTTATAAAGTTCAAAATACTTCATTTATTATATAAAATCAGTAGCATTTGGATTGGTGTCAAATTACTTTGAAAAACTCATTTTATACACAAAAAGGGTATAATCGGTATTTACCGAATCAAGGCCATAACCTTAGGTTATGAGCAGGTTAAAAATAATTAAAAATCTTCAAAAATATCAAAATATTATATTACATCAGTGAGTAAAAGTTTTGGTGTCAAAAATTGGGTTTAGATAGGCTTTACGCTAATTATGTCTTTTAATTAACAAAAAGCTTTCAAATTACGCTATTGAGCATAACTCCTAATCTAGACCTCCAACTGATGTGAAATTTTAGCGACATGTTTATAAATCAGAAATAAAGATTATTGTCCTTTCACATTTCCAAAATTCTCGTTTTATGGTCAAAAGGGCATATTAGTCAACATTAGGCATTTAACGGAAACATTGGACAATCAACGAGTCAAGTAGCATAAACGCAGAGGGTTATACTATCATGTAACCCGGTCCTAATGGAATTTTAAGGCATGTCTAAACCCATCTAAATCGGGTCAGAACTGAAGTCAAAGCAAAAGTCAAAGTTTTGCGACTTTCGGTTCCGAATCGAGCCTAAACAGAAAATTGTCAGATCAAACAAGCTTAGACCAGTGCTTATACTTATTACCAAGTTATATGAGTGATAAAATGGGTCACACGCCTTCTATATTGTTAATCATGTGTTAAATCAAAATTTATGCTTCTGTTGACTTTTTATAAACAAGTTTGACCCGACAAATGTCTTAGTTAGATCGGGAATCAGAGGGTGCCCCTTTAAGGGTTTATTGCCCACATAAATACCAACTTATAACTACCTTAAGTTTGACTAATCACTGGACCATTAGTGATTAATCGATAAGTCAAACCTTAATTACGACGGTTTGACTTTTAAGCTAATAACTAAGCAAAACTCAATTAAGGGAGGTCAAGGATACTTACCAAGGTCTAATGCACGATTAGAGATGCTTGGGGAAAGGCCTTGAGCTCCAGAAATCAGCAGAAGTTGAGTTGGGAATGGATGATCAAAATGTGCAAACATTGGGGCTTTATATAGTGTTCTTGATGGATCAAGATCATTACAAACAAGGCTATACATGATCCCTGATGATTAACAAGTGTCGCTAAGGCCTAAGAATTAGTTTAGGCAGCTCTTGGAAGTGTAAAAGGGCAGTATAAGTCGTTTATATGGCTGAACAGACAACCTGTCCGAGTTTCTGCATCTGGGAGTAGCTTACGGACCGTAAGGCTCCCAGCATATGGTCCGAAAGGACCTGGTCAGAAATCAGAAACTTTCACTTGTTGACAGATTTAGCCCTTGCACTTCCAAATGCCATTTCCGACACATCCAAGGCCCGTTAAACCATTTTTAAGGCTCTACAATGATGCCTAAGTATGGGGAACATGAAACATGCTCAAAAATATGCCGGATGTCGGTATGTTTGGTCGTACGGTCACGTTGTTCGGTTAATTACTACGAAACACGGACGGACGCGAAAAATGAACCAAATGACGCGACGAATGGAATTTTATCAAGCCAAACACTAAAATAACATATTTTAGTGTTTACATAAATTTTTGGGTGTCCGGGGATATTCAGAATGTAAGATATGCGCGTAAACGCAAACTTGTGCGCTTTTTGACACTTTTAGTCCCTGCATGACTTAAAAGTTTATTTTTGCGCACAAAACACCTCTAAGCCTATATCTAAGCTACGAAAAGATAATTAGGGTATGTATAACTCATGGTCATATTCCGGAAGGTCCGATAACATACGAACCGACATACTTTGGCAGTTTGACGCTTTAGGTCCGATAATATACATAATTTTGCAATGAATTTACACACGATTTGGTTTTAAATTTATAAAAGTGATTATTACTTTTACATCAAAACACACACGAAAGAGGCAAGTGTACCCCGTCATATATGTAATAAAGTATCGGTAAGAACCAAGTATCGATCCAAGGAAATGGGCGGAGAATTAATACTAGACCTTTGTCACTAAACTACCGGTAAAAACATAAGTTTGTTTGATTTTAATTAAACTAAAGTAAGCGTAAACAAATACATAATAAAAACATAATAGATAATAGATAAAAAGCCTTGCTTAATACATAACCAAAGCATGTCAACTATGTCGGTTTTGGCACTAGAAGCATTCGGTCAATATTCCAATTTAAGACAATTAGTATCCCTTTCGGGAATCCTAACATGACAATCATTCGGAAAGTTAAAACGATAAACACACTTTAACCACCTAAAATTGTTCTTTAACGTGCAATTGATAAATGTCTATGAAAATCTCTTAAAAATAAGTTAGTCATCCGTTAGGAGTTTTCTAACCGCACTTAATCAAGGAAAGAGACACCGATAAACACAATGCAACCACCGAGACAAGCATAAACTAGATTAAATCACAACCGAGTTCATTTCACAAATCTTGCACAATAATTCACTAAGATAGTAATTTTGGCCTAAACTACTAACTAAGCTAACAAATCATGGCAAGAATTTATAACGACACCATCTAACCCGTTAAGGTCCTTACGTGACGGCAAGCTCTCTTGATTAACAATAATTACATTTTATTAAATCACTAACCATTTCTAGTATCATGATGCATACATTTAAACCAAGCTAATCTAGTTAACCAAGTTCAAAGTTTACTAATACAAGATTAATTAAGCTTCATTTTTCAACTATCTTAACTAACCAAGCATCAATCATCCAACATAATTACTTATAATCAAGAAATCAATATCAATAACAAGGTTGCAAACTAATCATCAAAGATTAACATAGAAAATACTTCAAAGTGTCATTACAAACAAAGTTTAACAAACTAATGGTTATAATCTAGCAAGGGATTGTTGTGTTTTTGCCCAAAGGCTACAATAATACATAAACAATAATCTGAATGCTTGAAAGATTAACAAAAACATGGAAAGATTAGAAAACCCAACCATAAACAAGCACTAGACTAAGGATCCGGATAGTAATGGAGCTAAACGGCACAATGTGGCTTGAATCCGGGTCAAAAGCAAAGCCTCCGGAGCCTGTATAATCGCCTGTGAAGCTCCCAAAATTCCAGAATGTCGAACAGAATGTTTCTGTTATGTTTTTATATTTTTTCGCTGTGGCACGGTCGTTCTTCATATGGCACGACCGTGCACTTTAAGCAATTATTGGGCATGGCACACCATACTGCATGACGTCATCAGATCGTTGACCAGATTCGAAATCGCACGACCATTCTTCCTGTGGCACGGTCGTTCTTCGTCGGGTTCTTGTTGCACGCTTGGTCGCACCGGTCGTTCAGTTCCGAGAGTTTGGCTGATCTTCGGAGTCGCACGGTCGTTCTTCGGATGGCACGTCCATGCGTCACCGGTCTGGCCTTGTTTACCTTGCACGCCTAGTCGCACTGCTCGTTCATTGCCGGACTAATCAACATCTGTCGGAGATGCACGGTCGTGCATCAGGTCGCACGACCGTTCCACAGGCCCAGGTCAGTTTTCTTAACAGAATGTCTGCAGCTTCGTCGTTTTGTCCGGAAAGTCCTCGTTTTTGCTATCATCTTGTCTGGTATGCTGTTTTAGGCCTGTAAACAAAAGTGTAGATATTTAAGTATCCGAATGACGGTTTTACGGACAAAAACGCATAAAATAGGGGTAAAACGGGGGACTAAAATATGTGTAAATTAGCGAATATCACGAGTGTACGCCTACACTCCGCGGTTAGGTCGTGGCCATTTCGTAAAATGATGCCAAGGATATCTGGGACATGGTCATTAACCCCCCAAAGGCTTTAAGCAAACAAAACAATTTAAACGGTCATCTCGATAATACTTAACCACCAAACGATTAAGGTCGAATGCCCGACCAAGCGGTATTTTATATACCGTACCCCAAGCCCGTATAAGGGAAAATAAGTTAAAAGTATTTACCTGAGCTAAATATTAATTCAATCCCAGCCGTATCAAATCAGCAAGTACAGATAGCTTTTACTGGGGTCCTAAATCTGGAACGAAGGTTTTTAATAACCTATTAGAATCCTAACGGGTCTTTAATTAAGCCTTGACTTAGACCGGTTAGTCTTCACAAGGAAGACACGGTTCAACGCATGATAAAGCGAAGACCGGTTTAGAATGTGGTTTTGGCCCGACAAGCTTGTATGCTTGTTTAATATGGGTGACTTGTGACTTAAACACATTCTTGATTTTGAGGTGAAAACGATATGGTTTGACCCGTTTCGGCTAATATATGCAAACTAGTTACACAAGCCGATCCGAACGCGAAAGTGCGTAACGGGTAACCAAAAGAATCCCATACAGGTTTCCTAAGTTAATATGCCCTAAATACGTTGTGATATCAGTAGGATACCTTCCATTATGCCCAAAACGAGTTTAATCTCAATTTAAGCCCCGTAGGGGTATTTTGGTCATTTAAAAGATTATAAAAGAGATTAATTTTAATTCTGAGACTCGGGTCTGAAATAAACAGTAAAACAACTTAATTTAATAGGTTATATCAGTTGGTGATAAGTCTTATATGCCAAAATGGTTTTAAACCCATACTAGGTGTTTAATACGCGTAAAAAGCCGTTTTAAGCGATTTCCGGGTTATACAGGAAATCTGAGTTTTCTGATCAGGTTATAAAGTTCAAAATACTTCATTTATTATATAAAATCAGTAGCATTTGGATTGGTGTCAAAATACTTTGAAAAACTCATTTTATACACAAAAAGGGTATAATCGGTATTTACCGAATCAAGGCCATAACCTTAGGTTATGAGCAGGTTAAAAATAATTAAAAATCTTCAAAAATATCAAAATATTATATTACATCAGTGAGTAAAAGGTTTGGTGTCAAAAATTGGGTTTAGATAGGCTTTACGCTAATTATGTCTTTTAATTAACAAAAAGCTTTCAAATTACGCTATTGAGCATAACTCCTAATCTAGACCTCCAACTGATGTGAAATTTTAGCGACATGTTTATAAATCAGAAATAAAGATTATCGTCCTTTCACATTTCCAAAATTCTCGTTTTATGGTCAAAAGGGCATATTAGTCAACATTAGGCATTTAACGGAAACATTGGACAATCAACGAGTCAAGTAGCATAAACGCAGAGGGTTATACTATCATGTAACCCGGTCCTAATGGAATTTTAAGGCATGTCTAAACCCATCTAAATCGGGTCAGAACTGAAGTCAAAGCAAAAGTCAAAGTTTTGCGACTTTCGGTTCCGAATCGAGCCTAAACAGAAAATTGTCGGATCAAACAAGCTTAGACCAGTGCTTATACTTATTACCAAGTTATATGAGTGATAAAATGGGTCACACGCCTTCTATATTGTTAATCATGCGTTAAATCAAAATTTATGCTTCTGTTGACTTTTTATAAACAAGTTTGACCCGACAGATGTCTTAGTTAGATCGGGAATCAGAGGGTGCCCCTTTAAGGGTTTATTGCCCACATAAATACCAACTTATAACTACCTTAAGTTTGACTAATCACTGGACCCTTAGTGATTAATCGATAAGTCAAACCTTAATTACGACGGTTTGACTTTTAAGCTAATAACTAAGCAAAACTCAATTAAGGGAGGTCAAGGATACTTACCAAGGTCTAATGCACGATTAGAGATGCTTGGCGAAAGGCCTTGAGCTCCAGAAATCAGCAGAAGTTGAGTTGGGAATGGATGATCAAAATGTGCAAACATTGGGGCTTTATATAGTGTTCTTGATGGATCAAGATCATTACAAACAAGGCTATACATGATCCCTGATGATTAACAAGTGTCGCTAAGGCCTAAGAATTAGTTTAGGCAGCTCTTGGAAGTGTAAAAAGGCAGTATAAGTCGTTTATATGGCTGAACAGATAACCTATCCGAGTTTCTGCATCTGGGAGTAGCTTACGGACCGTAAGGCTCACAGCATATGGTCCGTAAGGACCTGGTCAGAAATCAGAAACTTTCACTTGTTGACAGATTTAGCCCTTGCACTTCCAAATGCCATTTCCGACACATCCAAGGCCCGTTAAACCATTGTTAAGGCTCTACAATGATGCCTAAATATGGGGAACATGAAACATGCTCAAAAATATTCCGGATGTCGGTTCGTTTGGTCGTACGGTCACGTTGTTCGGTTAATTACTACGAAACACGGACGGACGCGAAAAACGAACCAAATGACGCGACGAATGGAATTTTATCAAGCCAAACACTAAAATAACATATTTTAGTGTTTACATAAATTTTTGGGTGTCCGGGGATATTCAGAATGTAAGATATGCGCGTAAACGCAAACTTGTGCGCTTTTTGACACTTTTAGTCCCTGCATGACTTAAAAGTTTATTTTTGCGCACAAAACACCTCTAAGCCTATATCTAAGCTACGAAAAGATAATTAGGGTATGTATAACTCATGGTCATATTCCGGAAGGTCCGATAACATACGAATCGACATACTTTGGCAGTTTGACGCTTTAGGTCCCTCCGTTGCGCAAACTTGCACATCTCATCATTTAATAGCATTGAAGCCTTATCTAAACCATATTAGGCATTCTTGAAAGTATTATTAAACATGATAATGCTTCGGGCTCGATAAAAGGTCATTCAGAGGTATAATTAAACATGTTGACACTTTTAGTCCCTTACACTTGCAAAGTTGCGCGTAACTTCACTTTTGGGCATAAAAGCCTTGGGTGGCCAATGATTGGCAATCCCGAGAGTATAATCAAATATCATGAGGCTCTCGGTTTGTTAAAAGGTCACTCAGAAGTAAGAATTAACATGTTGACGCTTTTAACCCTTTATTGCGCAACCTTTCAATTAATTACGCACACGGCTACACTTGATCAACAAGTGGCTCGTTTGTGAATATAAAACCGTAAAAGGTTATTTAGAAACTTATTTTAAGTATACAAACACTTCCAGTCCTTTCATAATCAAGGTTTTCGATTTTTCAAAAAATTAGTCCCTTGAATTCAATGTCTGACTTCATTAGGGTTTATTACACGTGTCAATACATCATTAGACGTGATTTTTTTCGAGGTGTTACAATGTTAGATATTTAACATGCCTTCTACACTAAATTTCAAATAAACCTGACCCACATAATGTGGGTTTGACCCTGCTAATAAGTCCAAATTCATTGCTGAACAACTGACCATACATAATAAAAACCTCAACTTCCTTTTCTCTTGGTCGTTCAAAGAGTCAGAGGGTTTTGATCTAAGATTGTGATTCGCTCAGTTCTCGATCATAATCTGCATAAGAACAAACAATATCAACATTCAAAAACAAAAAGGATTCAATTAATCCAACAAATCATTTTGCATTAATCACCTCTGGCTTCAATTTCCAATCGATTAAGCTCGAGTTTCACCGAATCCAAACCGTGGAATAACTATTTAAGTTTGTCTGCGTCTAAACTTGGCCTCACTGTATTTAAGCAGTGGATGTATACTTGAGCCAAACTACCAATATCGTAACTTGAGCCAAACTTCCACCCATATCAGAATAGCAATCAAAATCACTGCTAGAAACTCCAACAATATACTCAAACCTGAAATCCATCTTTCCTTTGCAACCAATATTGGGATGGACATGGTCACAGGTGGGACTACAATTTGCAGCAGCAAATGGTCATGCTGCTACATAAGCTAAGCCAGATATCAGCTCAATTTGCATACATGTAAATTAGTCTTCTTTTTTTATTTTTTTTACCATGATTCAACTACAAGATCTATATACAAACTCTCTACCAGCCCTTTTCAAATCTTATTTTCTGTACTCTTGTTAACTTCAACCAAACTTGCACCTTAAAAAAGGATGAATTTCGTTCTACAACCGCGATCATCGACAGTACAAATGATCAGGATCATCTTCAAACTCTGTAACGCCTAGCATTGCCAAAGCTAAATGCGAATTCAATTCATTCTTTGTTTGTTGAATCTGAGGATAACCTTCGGTAACGTAGTTGTAAGAAGATAAAGGGGTCGCGGCTGGTGTCTTCTTTAATCTTAGATTTGCTTCGACTCCTTTAAGGATAGAAAGTATTGCATCTATGTTTGGTCTTTTTGATTCTTCGTTGTGTATACACGCGTGTGCTGCTTTTATCATCCGCGCAATCTGGTCTAAGTTTCTTTGAGTGAATTTGATGCGGCGATCCAGTAGTTCCGGTATAGATCCTTGTTGTAATAATGGTTTCGCCTGAAATTTTTTTTATAAATTAAATTAAAATGTTGAACAGAATCTAAATCATTCAACAATGATAGTGGTGAAATGCATTAAGGTAGGGATGTTAAATGAGTTGTGTTCGCAGGTTGGCGGGATGAACACTTGAACCCAGACACAAACATGAAAATTTGTCATGAACCCAAATACGACTGATGGGTGTCGAGTGTTATATATATTAGGTGTATATTTTAAGCCCCCTTAACACTTTGTTAGTCAAGTTTTAAATTTATAAAACACGATATTTTACTAACACGAAACACACATATGGGCAAGTGCACCCATCGTGAGCGTAGTATAGTGTTGGCAAGATACCGAGGTCGTCCAAGGACACAAGAGCTTTTAGTACCGGTTTATCCTCAACGTCTAATCAAATCAAAAAGTTTAGAAAAATGTTTTAAACTAAGAAAAATAAAAACTAACTAAAAATGCTGAAAATAAAAATAAAAAGAAAAACAGATAGACAAGATGAATCACTTGGTTCCGACTCGTATCTAGCGTAACCTTTGATTATTTCCGCACTTTTGCACTTATTTAAGAGATTATCTTAGTTATTGTAGTAGGCCCCTCTTTTGAAGGTGACGTTACCCTCAACCCAGTAGTTTGAGTCAGCAAGGATACAATCCTAAAGGGTCGGATTATTGAAAGATAATTAATTAAGTTATTAATGCAAATTATGGTAGGCCCCTCTTTTGGAGGTGACGTTACCCTCGACTAAGTAGTCTGAGTCAGCAGGGATACAGTCCTAAATAGCCAGTTTATAGTATTAATAGTAGTTAACTTATGAGGGGATCAAAGAGTTTGGACCCCCGCCATCCAATACCGTTAAGTATTGAAGGAGGTCCTACTAAATTTGACCCAGGTCCATTGCAGGACCTCTAAACGCTGAACAATGGCAAGACTCTTACCAAACCGTTCCCTTAACCCCCGATCAGGTAGCCAACATACCTCCATATAGACCGTGGAGATATGAATGGTGAAAATCTTTTATTTTATATAGACAGTAAAATAATGCCAAGACACCACGGACAAACGATAAGGAAGAATCACCTTCAACATAAGAAACTAGTTATTAAAGTCATTAATACAAAACCAAGTAAAAAGTGCGAAAAGATTAGAAATAAAAAGTATTACACTAGACACTTGTCTTCACCAAGTGATGTAAGAGACTTAGGCAAACATGGCCTTGATTGTCAAGAACTCTTACGATCAATCTTGGATCCCGAGACGACTCACACACTCTATGATGGACAATGGATGATGGTGGTGGATGATGGTGTTATGGTGGTGGTGGGTGGTGGGTGAAGTGTGAGAGAGGTGGTGTGCCAAGGGATGGTTTGAGCTTGAGCCAAGCACTCCTATTTATAGGCTGTACAGAAGCTCAGGCACGGCCCCGTGTCCAGTGGGCACGGCCCCGTGTCCACATCCTTCTCTTTCTTCATTTAATGCAGCTTGTCTTATTAGTTGACCACGCCCCCGTGTCCGCTGAGCACGACCCCGTGTGCAGAAGAATCTTTGTACTATGAAGATTTGCTTAGATTGTTCGAATCTTATAGTTGACCACGGCCCCGTGTCCGCTGAGCACGGCCCCGTGGTGGGCAATAGAAGCTTCTACCACTTTGTCTTTTCTGCTGACACTTGGGCACGCCCCCGTGCTGGCTGAGCACGGGGCGTGTTCAGTCTCCTGTCTTCTTGTTTTGCTTGGGAAGATGCTGTTGTGGGGTCGGGCATGTCACGTCTTGTTCCTTTTCTTGTATTTATGTTAGATTTTGATGTCTTTTTGCTTCTTTTGTTAATTTGAGCTCATTTAATCCTGAAAATACAAAAGGAAGACAAAAGCACACTTTTTCCAACATTAGTACTAAAAAAGGGTTAGTTTTATGCCACAATTGATGTAATTTATATGTTGCATTTTGCACACATCAACGACACTGACCTGAAATCGTGTCAGGCACATGAACCGGAAAATGACAGCAGTTTTCATAGGTTGAAACAAACTCGACCCTTTTTTTTTAACGGCAAGGAACGACGTGCCAACCACCGTGACACCGAGCGCTGTGGCCAAGGTCGACTACTCAACCGCCGCCAGCCCCTTGGCTCACCCCAGATGCGCGGAAACCCGACCTCCACCCGCCCGAAGGCACAACAGTGGAATAATCGGTAAAACCTCGCCTCCCATCCAAGTCGAACCGGCGCCACCCGTATTCGCTTTTCACCTGGATGCCGCAGATAATAATGAGGAGAGTGGGAATCGAACCTAGGTCACAAAGAACACCAATTCTTTTCCCAACCACTCCACCACTACCTCATTGGCAACTCGACCCATTTAACCCTTTTTTTGGTATATTAGTACTCTAAAATTAATGACAAATAATACATATGTATACAAAAAATAAACCCCCTGTTTATTTTAAGTTACGGAACAAAATATATATTATTAAAAAGTTTATAAAGAAATAAATGGGTTAAACGGCTCAAACCTGTAACAACCATAAATTTATTTAACGATTTCCGTAAATAATCACAAATTACTGAGTATTTATATTTAAACATTCATGCTCAAATACGGGTTTATTAAAACTTTTCTAAACTTGAAAGCAAAACAACATAATGTAATTTAATTCATTGTTTTAGAATAACGACGAAACAACTTGCGGAAGCTTCATTTAACGTGTGTTCGGTTCTTGCTCGACGCTTGATCTTCATCCGGGACTCTCGACATTCACCTATGATCAATACCAGCTTAAATGTTAGTATTGATAGTTTAAATAACGGTACAAGACAAGATAAATGATAATGGAAGGAAATCCCAACATTAATCTCTTGATCCCAAAAACAAGGACTTCAAACTGGCCTCCACCGTAGCTTACGGTAGCCACCGTAAGCTATGGTGGCCTCTGTTTTAAAATACCCCAACCGTAAGACAGGAGGCAACTATCGTAAAGATTTCAGCCCCACCGTAACTTACGGTGGGCACCGTAAGTTACGGTGGTCCCTGTATCAGACCTTTCCATTTTTGCCGTTTTTGAAACGAAAACTTCCGTATCTTTCAATCCGCATATCTGTTTGACCTCCCGTTTCTTCCTACCTGATCGTAATTTGATTCTCCATCTCATGGAGTTTAAATCCAACATTCAAACTAATAAAATCCTAAATTTTTAAGCATTCGACTTATTATTAAAAATCCACATTTTGACCCGTTGGTATTTAGGACCTCCAAACTTGTTTCTAGTTAATCATAAATCATAGACCAAGGTATTTAACTCAAAATATCTATTTTGGATTCATAAGTTTTGTGAATTACACGGCAAACACCCAAGTTACGCGCGTAATTCATTTTGACCCGTTTAGGAGATCTTTTATGCATTTTTGGTCCCAAAACTAGCTCCTTTCTTTTCAATACTTCGTAATGCCACATCTAAATATCTGCTTATGTTCCACCACAACTATTTTTGTGGTGGATTTAGCATAACTAACCTATTATCCCACATTTACCCATCGGTTGGTCATTTTCCACAAATGACCATTTTTGTGCATTTGACCCACAAATGTATATTCCTATAACTTTTATTCATATTTAATGATTCCATAATCTTAATGCAAGTTCCTAAACAACCCCTATGGGTCGTTTGCCCAATTTACCCTTCAAGGGCGTTGTAGTCAACATTAGCCCCCCACTTACTATGAAGGGCTTTTGCTACATATTTGGCCATGAAGTACGTTATCCACAACCATATTTACACATACCTGGCTTGGGTCAACTTATTGACCCGTTTCGATACCTTGCCTCTATAATATGCTAATTCGTAGCGCTTTAATCCATAAACCATTATTATCCTGTAAGCATAAGACTTGACACGTACTTATTAGTCGTCATTTGTCAACTGGCACTAAAAGTCACCCTTTGACCCGTTTGGTCTAAACGACCAAACATTTTGCATTTGAATTTAGAATGGTATATATATATATATATATATATATATATATCATCTCGTTATTTAACCCATTTCGGCTTACGCCGTAAGGAATCTTATAACTTTTACTTATATTTATCGGCACCCGACTAAATTACCATTTTATCCCTATCCTTATTATGAGTTACCCCATACGGTAACATCTCAAGATTCATTGTATGCTTGTTATTTACGGCTATATTACCATTTACCCATATTTACCATTCATCATGGTTTTTATCAATTTTGTGTATGTCCCGACTCATATCATTTGCGTCGGAAATCCATATTTTCCAATATTGTTTTTATCGAGTTTAAAACTTATAGAATAAATAAGTATTCTACAAAATGGTGTAAGTTTCACTTACTTTGCATCCGGTTATTGCTCTTTTCGCGTACCCGATCCGTTTGACCCACTTCTTTCCCAAGCCTCCATCTAGCTTGTCAAGAGTCAAACTATCATCATAATTCGTAAGACGGTTAGATTAGTCATCATTATTATGACTATTTCATCTTACGGATTTTATGTCGAAACTTCTATTCTACTTCATCATTGGTTAGTTTGACTTTCTAAAATCAACTACCTTTTATCATATAATATGCACAATCAAGGCAAATCAATATTATGATTAGAAATCGTTTTATCCCATATATTATGTAATTAGTCAAGTTAGCTAATTACGCGTTTCTTTCATAATTTCATCTTTTCATATAAAACCCAATTCATGGTAATTATGATTCATGTACCCAAACACCTAAATTGTTCAAGTACTATATCTTTACTATCTAATATGATGATTCTAATCACAAATTAGGCACTAACATCATCATATTATAAAAACCCATTTCAAGTCATGTATGATCAACACTTAAACTTGCAAATTGTTCAAGTATCTTGTTTCTACTATCAACTATGATGATTTTAAACATGTGTATATCATCACCTTCACTACATAATCAGAACCCACTTGTCTAAAAGTGGTAAATCATCAAATTACTCAAATCATAGAAATTTTACTTCAATTTTCTACTTAGGGTTTGTTCCTAAGCAATCACACTTCATAAATTCGGCCATAGCCTCTACGATTCATGCATAGATCGCATCATGCAAAGTTAACTAATTTTCACAACTTCATGAATGTTAGAAATTCGACATACCTTACGATCCCCTTGACTTGGTGATCGTTTCTATGTATTCAAATTTGGATTTGGCCTTCGATTGATCCTCCAATCTGAAGGTTTTGTTGAGTTTTAGGGTTAGCTCCCATGGAGCTTGTCTCCTAATCATCTCGCGCACGCACACACACAAGAGTGTGTGTGTTGTGTTTTGTTTTTAAGTTTATAATTCCATTTGCAAGATACCCGGCTTTGGTCCCTTGTGTTTGGTTAGTTATTAATTAGGTCACAACCTAATTATTTTCAACAATATTCCCACTTATTAACTAGGTTTAATATTCCAAGTTAATTTAGTGGGTTCGGGAATATTTATGACTAAGTTTATTTTAGGTTCCGTTAACTCGGGCCTTTTATAAACTTTATTTTCCTTAGAAGCATTTATTCACGTTTTATTAAATATTAGGTTTATCCATTTAAATCCTAATATTTACCGGGTTACTTTTACCGCTAACGGTATTTTACCCGTCTTTTAGTATTTACGGGGTTTGATTACCAAACCCATTTTCGGGGTGTTACAAAACCGCGAACCAGCCAAGTCGATGTGAACAGGGCCCATTTAGCTAAATGTGATCATCCGCTCTACCTAGAGGTGTACAAATCATTTTTTTTTTCAAAAACCGCTTCCAGTTATTAACCGAACTGGGTTTTTCATAAAAAAAACATTTTTTTATAACCAGTTTCGGTTACTAACCGGTTTTTTTTACTTAAAACAATAACCGGTCCAACCGGTTAGGGTCGGTTTTTAACCGGTTTATTCCAAAAAAAACATTTTTTACCGGTTTATTCCAACCGGTTAGGGTCGGTTTTTAACCGGTTTTTATAACCGGTTTCGAAGATAAATATCCCTAACCGGTCCACGACCTGCTCCATTGTCGTTCCAACCCGGATGAAAGTTTTTCTGCATATTAGGAGGAATGTTTTTTGCGCCAGCTGTATGCCATTCACCTCTACCTCGACCAGCAAAAGATAACATACTTCCAGGTGGACGAACTTGAGCCGGGGCGCCACCAGTTGCTACAGGACCTGCTCTAGGCATAGGTGCAGCACCAGGTCTCACATACTACACAGTTCCCCAAATAAAAAGAGATTAAACTATATCAAGAAGTAACCTTTGTTAATCTAAAATACGAGTTGCGTGTGTCTTGATTGAATATTGTCGTCACGGAAAAGAATCAAAGGTTGTCTTAGCACCATTAACGGTCATTAAACAGAAAACATAAATAATAAAAATCTTCCCCGTATAATCTCAATATAAAATCACATGTAAAACGAACAGCTAGACATCAAAATGCATAAAGAAAAAAAGTATATTTTCATTTATCAACAGAAGGAGCTAGTACAACATAACCACATTTAGTGGTTGCCCTAATTTAATCTTTGCAACAATATGTAAAAAAGCAAGTACATTTACCACTTTTTCGCACTATAATGTATAAACCAATCTAAAGTTCAAATATTGGAGTCCCTTTAGTAGAGATCTCAAGTTCAAATATCCAGCCTACACTGGTTTTCTGCGTTTAACCCCCTTAAAGACCACTCGCCGCTTACATTTTACTCGATCCCATCGGTTAGCAATGTATGTTCTAACAATATAAGTTTCTAAGAATGCAAACGGGGTCTACATAAATTGTAATTATAATAACAACAAATTTTCCTGGTAGTTGATATTAATGATGAATAAAAAATAGAAAACGTTTGAAAGTAAATATAAACGCTTACTTCTGTCGGGGTCATCACACCGGTATGTAAAGCATATCATCACTGTCTTGATCGAAAATACCCTGCAAATGAATTACACCATTACAGAAAAATACAAAAGTAAAAAAATATACAAATTAAACAGAAGTATGCTTTTAATAATCAAAATGCTTTCATAACAACTTATTAATTAAAAACAAATTAAAACACTAACCCACTCATCTCTAAACCTCATGTTACACTAATATCAATATCAATAATATATTACGAATGTAACGTACCAGAAAGGGAAGTGGGAGAAAGGAGATAAAATTAAGAGTTGTTCCCTCATTTTCGTTCAAGCCTTATCTCTCTTAAAGTTGTTAGCATCTTCGTTGAAGACCACATGCTTTATCCCTGGCTTTTTAAATCTGCATTCAAGCTTTCGTTCGAACCCTACAAAATTGCCTGCAACAACAGAAATCAAAGTTCTTTCAAACAAACAGATTCAATAAGATTCGAAAACCGGAACCAAGAATAAAGAACAATCGATGCAGGGTTTGTAAACGGGAAAAGAAAACAACAGAACATTAACAACACTGAAAAGAACAATCGTACATGTTGAGGATTCATACTAAGAATCGAAAACTGGAACCAAGAATAAATGATTAACAACAATATGCTCATGCTTAATGATTGTTGATGGGATCAGAGATGAGAAAAAATGGCTGAAGAATTTAGGTCACAAAGAGAGAAGAGAAGCGGCAGTGGAAGTGATGCGGATTTAGGGTTTTTAGAACATTTAAATACACGGGTCATAATACGGATCCCGTCTCTACCCATATAAGGAAAAAAAAGACCCGCATTTTTGGAGCCAAAAAGCAAAATTTAGTGCCATCATTGCTTGACACATCAGCAAAATTTAACACATTTATTATATATAATAGATTCCCAGTTTCTGCTGCTTCATCAAACAAATCTTACACACGTTTGACTAACAACACAAGTCACTTCGTTTTAAGCACTTTCAAGAGTAACAAATTTCAAGATACGATGAGTTCGACATCAAGAGCATGGTTGGTGGCCGGTACCGTTGGACTGGTGGAGGTACTAAAAGATCAAGGGGTTGCACGATGGAACTACACCATCAGAGCCATCCACCATCACGCCAAGTCCAATCTCCGGTCGGTCACCCAAACAAAGAAGTTGTCTTCGTCGGCTGCCTTGGCTTCAAGCAAAGCCATTGAACAATCAGAAGAGTCGTTGAGAAAAGTCATGTACTTAAGTTGTTGGGGTCTCAATTAATTGATCAATAGTTTTTAGGTTATCTATATCTGATGTACATCTTTTTATTAATAAAATACAATTTTGATTATCATCTAAAAGATTTTGGGACGATCTGAACAAAACAATATCGTCGTATTATTGATGACTAGTCCAACGAAGTAAATCAGTCTCGTTTCTTTGTTTTATCAATCGGACGAATACATTGTGGCATTTCACCATCATCGTGGTACTATATATACTATGTAGGTTACTTTGTATTTTGTTACTTTATATATTGAGAAAAACTTGTTAGTCGTCATGAAAAACATAGAAAAACTTGTTAGTAGTCATGCAAAACATACCTTAGTTTTCACTCAAGGACTTGAGACTATTTTCTTTTAAACACCAACTTCAATAAAATCAACCAACCCGAAAACCGGGCAGCCAAAACAACAAAAAAAAAACTTACATTATTACAAATCCGCATCAATTCTCCCAAGAATTAGTTTTAAACTTTGATCTATTTCTAACCCATAAACACCCAACCGTCTTCATCTTGCGAATAATGTTCTCAATCCGGACCGGCTTGTTTGCGAACCTCAACTCGTTCCTAGCCTTCCACATACTCCAGCAGCCTATTATCACAGTGACATGGAAAATCGTTTTTTGTCCAGCTCCTTTAAATCTGTGTGGTTGTAAAGATCCAACAAATCTCTGAAAGAAAACGCAGATATTTGGCACACGACACCATTTACTCACAAACTGCCAAACAATAGAAGCCGTTCTACAGGCGGTGAAGAGATGATCAACTGTTTCTTCACCGCCATTACAAAACGGACACTCTACATTTTCGATATTTGTATTCCTGATCCTCAAAGCAATAGCCGTTGGAATCCGATCCATCTCCGCCCGCCATGCAAAAACGTTGCATTTGGCATGAATCCATTTGCACCAGTTGAGGACAAAATTGTTACTATGATCGATGCCTTTTGCTAGAAGCCACTTGACCGCTCCCACACTAAATTTTTTTACTTCCCACTCAATTGAATCCATCAATTGACTTAGCTGGCCCAGTTGTTGCATGTCCGGCACATCAACAATGCCCGTTTCTGTAACACCCTGAAAACGGGTTTGGTAATCAAACCACATTAATACTAAAGGATGGGTAAAATACAGTTAGTGGTAAAACTTACCCGGTAAATATTAGGATTTAAATAAATAAATCTAATATTTATTAAAAGGATGAGAAATACTTTGAGAAAGCAAAGTATATAAAAAGGCCCGAGGTTAACGGGACTTAAAAAAAATAATAAGAAATAAATAAAACGGATTATGAACAAGATAAAGTAACTGGGAATAAATGACCTAGTTAGTCATAAGTCTTATAGTAATAAGAAAATTTGTTAAAACACACTATATGCAACTTGGTAAAGTATACGGACCAAAGGTGACAAACTTGAAACAAGTTTGTATTAAATAAAACATTCAACACCAAAACACACACTCTAAGTGTGTGTTCTGGTCGAAAATTGCAGAGGAGCCAGGGAACTCCATGCTCAAACCCTAACTAGCAAAAATCAAGCAATTGAGAAGCCAAATCGACTCCAAATCGAAATCTAAGTTTAGATTAGTGATCACCTCAGTGAAAGGATCACAAGGTATGTCAAATTTCATCTCCTAGTTACATCTCAAAATTTTGATGAACATATGAAATCGAAAATTTGGCTTGCATGAATGTTGTTTGGATGAAATTAGAATAAAATAGTGTCTAGGAATAAACCCTAGCCATTAGATTGTTGAAATTATGCTCAATACTTGAGAATTCCATAATCACCATTGAAGGTGTTAAGTGGGTGATGTAGAAGTATGAAGACACTAGGATTATGATAGTTGTACTAGTGTAATTTGAATTCTATAAAGCAATTTCAGGTTTGTTGATGTTAAAATTGATGTGAAATTGCCAAATTGATGTTAACCATGGTAAAGATATCTAGTTATGAACTAGTTAGTAAATATGTAAAATTATGCACACTAGGTGTTTGTTAAAATGCCTAAATGAAAACTAAAGTGCTGAAATTGTAAATGAAATGCGAGATTGCCAAACTCGATTTATCCCGTATGATATGGGGTAATATGAATTCTAAGCATGATGTTGATTTAATTTAAATGGTATTTGTCATATGGATAACGGTAGTTAACTTTTAGAAAGTTAAACTAACCAATGATGAAGTCGAATGGTATATTCGACATAAAAATTGTAAGACGGAATAGTCGTAGCTAATAATGACTAAACTAACCATCTTATAGATTATGATGATAGTTTGACTCATGACAAGCTAGATGGAGGCTTGGGAGAAAGCAGGTCAAACGAAACAAGAAAGAAGAAAATACGTAACTTGGATACAAGGTAAGTTAAACTTACACCCCCTTTTTAATTACTATACACTTACTAGCGAAAATTGATCGTGAATAATGTTAAATAATTGAAATACGATGTTCCGGCATGATACAATGCAAGTTGGAATGAATAAAAAGTTAGGAAATCATGAATTATGGTAAAAGGGGTAAAAAGGTAAATTAGTCATGTAATGACGAACAAATAAAAACGGTTTTGAGTGAAACGAGTTTAAGGGAAAACCGGGATAGGTTTAAAGGGATGAAATGGTAACTAAATACCATCTCATACAGATAAATGGTCAATTAGGCTAAATGGGTCAAATGGTGTTGTTAACACCATTTGACAACTTCATTTGACAATTGCTTGTTGAGTGTTGTAATCACATGAAACAACATAAACGTGCGTTGCTTTAACTAGAAAGATTTAAAGCAAAAAGTTATGTAAACGGGTCAATACCTTGACCCGAGCCAGGTACGCATAAATAAGCTTTTAGTTAAACATATAATTTATGGTCAAATATTTAACGAAAGTCCTTCGTCGTAAAGTGAGGGACTAAAGTGGACCAAAACATCCTTGAAGGGTATATTGGGTAAACGACCCATAGGGGTTGTTTAGGAACTTGCATTAAGATTATGGAATCATTAGATATGAATAAAAGTTACAGGAATACACATTCATGGGTCAAATGCATAAAAATGGTCATTTGCGTAAAATGACCAACCGATGGGTAAATTTTGGATAATAGGTTAGTTATGCTAAATCCACCATAAAAATAGTTGTGGTGGAACATAAGCAGATGTGTAGATGTGGCCTTACGAAGTATGAAAAGAAAAGAGTTAATTTTAGACTAAAATGCATAAAAGATCCCCTGAACGGGTCAAAATGAATTACGCGCGTAACTTGGGTGTTTGCCGTGTAATTCACAAAACTTATGAAACCAAGATAGTTATTTTGAGTTAAATACCTTGGTTTATGATATACGAATAACTAGAAACACGTTTGGAGGTCTTAAATACAAACGGGTCAACATGTGGATTTTGAATAATAAACCGAATGCTTAGAAATCCCAGATTTTATTACTTTGAAGGTCAAATTTAAACTCCACGAGATGGAAAATCAAATTTCGATCATGTAGGAAGAAACGGGAGATCAAACGGATATGCGGATTGAAAGATACGAAAGTTTTCGTGTCAAAAACGGCAAAAATGGAAGGGTCTGATACAGGGGCCATCGTAACTTACGGTGCCCACCGTAAGTTACGGTGGGGATGAAATCGTTACGCCAGATACCTACTGCCTTACGGTGAGGGCATTTTAAATCAGGGGCCACCGTAACTTACGGTGCCCACCGTAAGCTACGGTGGAGGCCAGATTCGAGTCCTTGTTTCTGGGATCAAGAGATTAATGTTGGGATTTCCTGATTTTTCTTTAATTCGATTATTCGACCCATTTTCCTTGTGATACTAGTTATTTAATTATCAAAACTGACTTTTAAGTTGGTTTTGAACATAGGTGAATGTCGAGAGCCCCGGATGAAGATCAAGCGTCGAGCAAGAACCGAACACGCGTTAAATGAAGCTTCCGCAAGTTGTTTCGTCGTTATTCTAATACGACGAATTAATTCACATTATGTTGTATCTTTTTAAATTGTAAAAGTTTTTAATAAACCCGTATTTTCATTGTAATTGTGACCGTGATTACATGATTATGGACTTAAATTTTATGAAAAACGTAAAATATTACCAAGGGTGTTACAGTTTCCAGCTCCAATTCTGATTTGTGCCTCCACCTTCAACCCAACATCTAATTTTAACTCCGCGTCTTTTTTCATTATCAAGCTGAAACAAAAGTTGGAAAACATCCTTCAGCGGTTCTTGTGTGACCCAAGGGTCTAACCAGAAAGAAATATATTCCCTGTCTCCTGGAACACCTTTGAAAAAACTTTGAATCGGCTAATCTTCGATATTACTTTCAGAATATTATGCCAAGCCCCTCCAAAGTGTTACGAGCTGGAATAAAATCCCAATTCCTACTGCTCGTGTGGAAAGCCTCAACCACCTTTCTCCACAAATTATTTGTTTCCCCCTTGTAATGCCACCCCCATTTAACTAAGAGCGCAAAATTGATGTTTTTGAGTATACTAATTCCGAGCCCCCTGTCACTTTTAGCTATAGCAACATCGTCCCAAGCAACCCAATGGACTTTTTGGGCTTCATTTGTCCCACCCCACAAGAAGCGTTTTATCATCTTTTCTAAATCTTTAGTAACTTTGCTTGGAGCTTTATAAATAGAGAAATAATATGTTGGGAGGCTTTCAAGAATGGCTTTGATCAGCGTGAGACCACCACCAATTGAAAGACAAGCGGCCTTCCACTTGGAAAGATGAGCTTCAAACACGTTATAAACCAGCTTCCAATTGTTGATACGGTTCATATTTGCCCCGACCATGATCCCCAAATACTTAAACGGAGGATTCTCCGCTTTACATCCCACTAAAACAGCCTTTTCTTCCACTTCCAGGTTCTTCACGCCAATGCCAAAAAGATTAGACTTTGATAAGTTGAGTTTTAGCCCGGAACACATGTAGAAAACCTGGAGGATCCTCACCATGTTCATAATATTATCAAAATACCAATCACCTAGAATAATTGTGTCATCCGCGTAGAGATTATTTGTGATGTTCAGGCCATTATTCGGGGTTCTAACGCCTTGTATTAACCTTTCTTCGCTAGCCTTTGCCACAAGAGTGATGTCCGGGGTTCTAACGCCTTGTATTAACCCTTCTTCTCTAGCTAAGCTATTTTTTGAGGATTAATGCCATATTTACCAATAATGGGTTCACATCTCACAGTTACGATATTCACTAGATCTCTTATATGATACTAGTGTGCCTTATTTACTCTAGGCCTTTGTATACTATGGTAGCTACTGAACGTTAGCTATCACAGTAATTTAGAGTGCCTATACATATCACAACACTATTTGTGAACTTTAGTACACTATGGGTTGTCAATTTTTTCGTTAATCTATTGACCTCCACTAGATCGTTATCAAACATATTCTTTAGTACCTAAAATGTAACGTCACTCATGGGTTGACTATTCGCAGGCGTTCTAGTTTTGTTATTCATGTTTATGCCGATGCATATTGGGCTGGGTGTCCACTAATGATCACCTATCTACTATTGTCTATTATGTGTTTCTTTAACCCAATGTCTCCACTTGGAATCCTAAGAAACAACATACAATTGCGAGATTTAGTGTTAGGAAGGAGGTCCATCATGTCGGAAAGTAAATGGTGTATCGTAGTGTAGGGGCTAAATGTGTAACTTGGTGTCCTATATAAATACCCTTCTTTGTAACCCTAAATATAGTTCAATACAATTTCAATACAATTCAAACCCCAATCACAGTGTTTATTCTCTATACCAGACAACATGGTATCAGAGCAGTGTTTCTGATTCGTAAACACTTTGCTCATCATCTACGGTCTACCCCAGCCAATCCAAACTCAAACCAAAAAACCCAACAATCAAATCAAACTCTGATCAATCATCATCTTCAGTCCGCTAAAACCCCCAAAAAAAACATATACAAGAGTGACATCTTCAAATCATATAGATCTTTACCTTTGGTGTTTGGCTGACCTCATCAGCAACAGCTTTTTCTTTCTTGGAGTGCTTTTCATGGATTCTTGTTCCTTTGTGCCCTCTTGTCTATCCTTCAAATTTTTGCTATTCTGACATCTTGTTTTTTCCCAGCCGCCAAAACCCAAAATAAGAAAACCCTAAAACCACTTAGATAAATCCGCTGCGTATTTGTTGAAAAAAATACCTTTTTTTTTCCTCTGCGTATTTGTTGACAAATTGGGCGAAGTTAGTGTCATCGGACTTATTCTAGCCTACTTTAAATCTTGAACGCGAGTTCAAGTTACCTGGCATATTTGATAAATACGCCGGTAGGACAACATTTTTTACGTTGTTATTCTGACGGATTTAAGTTGCACAGGATATTTGTTCCCGGCGTAATTGATAAATCTTGAACGCAAGTTCAAGTGTCTAGCGTATTTATTAAATACGTGAAACAGCTGTTTCGTTCGTAAAGACAGCGTATTTACCAAAAAAAACCCATGCATATCTGTCATATTCCGTGTCAGCAAAAGTGAATATGGCAATCAATCATGAAAAAAACAGTTCTTGGATATTTGATTCTGGTGCCACTGACACCATGACGTTTGAACCGTTGGACATACGGTCAATGACCAACCCTCAAAAAACTCAAATCTATACCGCAAACAACGAAACTACGCAAGTGAGAGGAGGAGGAACAATTGAAATTTCACCAACTATGAAATTACCAAATTGCCTTTATGTTCCGTCATTATCACACAAACTGCTCTCAATCAGTCATATTACCAAAGAATTGAATTGTATGGTACTAATGCATCCTACATTTTGCCTCCTACAGGATATCAGGATGGGTGTGATTATTGGACGTGGTACTGAGCTTCAAGGATTGTACTATGTGGATGAAGTGGCTCAACAGGGTACTGTGATGTTGGCACATGGAACTGAAAACCGGGAAGCCTGGCTATGGCATAGGCGTTTGGGACACCCATCCACCGGTTATTCGCATCTTCTGTTTCCAAAACTCTTTCCATCAAATAGTAGAATAGAGTGTGAAACCTGTTTTCGTGCCAAAAGCCATCGACAACCATTTAAACCCAGTAATACCAAAGTTGATTTACCTTTTTCACTAATCCATTCGGATGTGTGGGGTCATGCCCCTGTTGTGGGAGGGCAGGGTTTTCGATACTTTCTACTATTCGTGGATGATTGCACTCACATGACATGGGTATATTTTTTAAAAAACAAAACCTAAGTTTATGAGAAATTTACCTCATTCTATGCTATGATTCACACACAGTTCAAAAGGGAAATACAGATTCTTAGGTCCGACAATGGGGGGAATTTGTCAATACATCCATGAAACAATTCTTTAAAACCAAAGGATTAGTTCATCAAACCTATTGTTCTCATACCCCTGAACAAAATGGTGTTTCCGAACGGAAAAACCGTATTATTCTTGAAATGACTCGAGCGCTTTTAATTGAATCTCATGTCCCTAAATCTTTCTGGCCTGAGGCGGTTGCAACCTCCGTGTATCTCCTAAATCGGCTTCCCACCAAAGCTCTTAAGTTTAAGACTCCCTTAGATTGCCTATCTAAGTCTGCCAGTATTCCCCATCCTCTTACACTTGAACCTCGAATCTTCGGGTGTACAACATTTGTCCACATACCAAAAACCAACAGAAACAAGCTTGGCCCATGTGCTGAGAAATGTGTATTTGTTGGCTATGGGATCGATCAAATAGGTTACCGGGGTTATAATCCAAAAACTCATCAAATGTTCACTACAATAAATGTTGACTTTCTTGAAACAAAATACGTTTATAACACCCAACTCAGTGGTCAGGGGGAGAATGAACGTACAGACACTCTGAGTTGACTAACCCAACTTCCCTCATCTGAAGAAGTTGAACCAGAAAAACATCACAGTACTTCGAGTCAGTCACCTTCAAACATAGCCACACAATCTGCGGGGCACGGTACTACTGAAGAAAGTCCATCCAATGTGATACCAGATGTAAGAAATACTGAGAACCCTGAATGTACTACGTCTTATAACTATGAGACAACATGGGAACACACAGAACCGACAACAACAGAACCTACATAACATGTTGAACCAGATGTTGAACAGGTTGAACCAGTTGTTGAAGAGGTGGAACCAGTTGTTGAACATGTTGAACCAGGTGCAGCAGAGACAACCAGCAGAGACAACTTGAAGATACTCTCTCCCTCCAAGAGAAAATAGAGGAGTTCCTCCTAAGAGATACTCTCCAGAAAAGGTGGCTCCAAGGTCTAGGTATCCTGTGGCAAACATTGCCACTAGAAATTTGTCTAAGGAAGCTAAAGCATTTGCCGTTGCCTTGTGCTCTGAACAAATGCCATCTACAACACAGGAAGCCTTGAAATCTGAAGAATGGAAAAAGGTTATGGAGACCGAAATGGAAGAACGCAAGAAGAATAACACATGGGAGAAATGAACTCTTCCACCAGGAAAGAAACCAGTTGGATGTCGGTGGGTGTTTTCAGTCAAACACAGGCCTGATGGCACGATTGAAAGATACAAAGCACGGCTGGTTGCAAAGGGTTATACTCAGACTTATGGAATTGACTACTCTGAAACCTTCTCCCCAGTAGCCAAAATCGATACAATCAGAGTTCTTTTTTCAATAGCCGCCAATAAAGGTTGGCCTCTTCATCAATTTGATGTAAAAAATGCCTTCCTTCACGGAGAACTGAACGAGGAGGTCTATATGGATGCTCCACCGGGATTCAATGAGAATTTCAAGGCTGGAGAAATATGTCGGTTAAAGAAATCTCTGTATAGGCTTAAGCAGTCTCCTAGAGCTTGGTTTGGAAGGTTTACCCTAGCTATGAAGAAATAGGGCTTCAAACAAAGCAACTCTAACCATACCCTATTTTTGAAACGTAGGGGCAATCTTGTGACATGCTTAATTATATATGTTGATGGCATGATACTTACGGGAATCGATGAAGAGGAAATGTCAATGTTGAGAGATAAACTTTTCTCGGAGTTTGAGATGAAAGACCTGGGAAGATCGAAGTATTTTCTTGGAATTGAAGTTCTGAGATCTAAACAAGGGATTTTTATCTGTCAGAAGAAATATATTCTTGATCTGCTAGCCGAAACGGGAATGACTGAGTGCAAACCGGCTGATACCCCAATGGTGGTTAATCACGGCCTACACATGGAAGATGGAGCAGAACTAGCAGATAAGGATAAATATCAACGAATGGTGGGAAAACTGATATACCTCTCCCACACTCGTCCAGATATAGCTTATGCAGTAGGAGTGGTGAGTCAGTTTATGCACCAGCCCCAAGCGAGTCACATGGAAGCAGTATTAAGAATCATCAGGTATCTCAAGGGAACAACAGGTCACGGGATACTGTTCAAATCAAATGGTCACTTAGAAATCCAAGCTTATACAGACGCCGACTGGGCAGGGGATAAAGGAACGAGAAGGTCAACCTCAGGATACTTCACCATGGTCGGAGGAAATCTAGTTACCTGGAAAAGTAAAAAACAAAAGGTAGTCGCCCTATCTAGTGCAGAAGCTGAATTCCGAGGGGTAGCACGTGGCCTAGCAGAGATTCTGTGGATTCGCAAGCTCCTGACTGAAATTGGCTTCCTTCCTACTACAGCAACCAAAATCATGTGCGACAACAAAGCTGCTATACAGATCTCAGAAAATCCAGTCCAACATGATCGAACAAAACATGTGGAGGTAGACCGACACTTCATCAAGGAGAAATTCGACGAAGGTATCATAGAGCTCCCATATGTATCGTCAAAAGATCAACTCGCAGATATTCTTACAAAAGCTGTTAACGGGAACGTGTTCAGTGGCTGCTTGAGCAAGTTAAGTATTGGTGATCACACTACTCAACTTGCGGGGGAGTGTCGGAAAGTAAATGGTGTATCGTAGTGTAGGGGCTAAATGTGTAACTTTGTGTCCTATATAAACACCCTTCTTTGTAACCCTAAATATAGTTCAATACAATTTCAATACAATTCAAACCCCAATCACAGTGTTTATTCTCTATACCAGACAACACATCAACTCTATGGTTTGCCACATGATTCGACTTCTTTAGATGAAATTGTACCGAACATTCTGTAGACCAGGTATATCATAACAGTTAGAGGTTGTTTGTTTACCTCTTAATTAGGCTCTTAATGGTTCAGACCTCTTACTGGTTCAGCACTTAATGATTCAGACTGTTTGTTTCACGATCAGATGTCTGAATGGTTCAGATATTTGCCTCTGAATGGTTAAGATTTATACAGAGTCTGAATGGTTAAGACCTCTAATCTGAACTGGTTAGATATTTGCCCCTGAACGGTTAAGCATTATACAGGCTCTTAATGGTTCAGACCTCTTATTGGTTCAACACTTAATGGTTCAGACATCTTACTCGTTCAGCACTTTACTATATTATATAGCAATTTACATTCAGTTAATATACTGTCATCTACTTTGTGTTTGGTTCAAAATATTGTATCCATGGGGTTTGGGTTAACCGACCAAGTAGTGATTAAAAAATAGCATACTTTAAAACACTAAGGTAGCGTTCGTTTCATGGAATGGAATGGAATTAGGAAGTTTTTCTTTGTAAAATTGATCTTGGTTGGGGGAGGGAGGAATTTGAAATCCTTCACTCTAATGAAATTTGTGACTATTTCAACATTCCTTAGAAATCCTTCACTCTAATGAATGAATGGAATGGAATGTTGAAATAGTCACAAATTTCATTGATTAAAGAAATTCATTGGATTTCAAATTCCTCCCTTCCCCAACCAAGATCAATTTTACAAAGAAAAGCTTCCCAATTCCATCCCATTCCATTCCATGAAACGAACGCTACCTAAATTTCAACAAAAACAAACGAAAAAGTTACAACTTAATACAAGAGTGATATGGTAATATAAAGAAAAGTAATTTTATTTTAATATATAACTTTTGTTGTGTATTGTTAGATGTATTATTATAATATTGATTATATGTTAATATTATTTTAAGTGACAGACGGAGAAAAGAGATGTTGAAAGAGTACCGAAGCCTTTTGGTGAAATGAAATTGATTCTGCTGTTAAAAGAAATAAAAAAAAAAAATAATGTACCATAACCGTAGGTCGGTTTCAATTACGTGTCCTTGTATGTCGTTTTGTATGTATAATTATATAGCAATGCACGTGTGGGGTACATTATGGGTGCACCCCCCTTGTTTACAAAACTAACATACATGGAGGCGTGCAATCAATATAAGATAAAATTGATGACTCATACTGTGGTGTTAATAATAATATAAATCTACTAAAAACAAATAAAAAAGAAGATATGGTGAAACCCAAGGGCATTCTTGACAATTTACTACCATAAAACCACTGGCATTTCAACTACCAGCCTACCGTTTCTCCCCCAAAAAACTTGGTGCTGTGATACCAATCTACCCTTTGCGTCTATATATATCCGATCTCTATCTTCTTCGGCTTCATCAAACACATTTTACCTAAGTTCAACAAAAAAACACAACCGCTTTATTTTAAGGATATCTTATCATGAGTTCAACATCAAAAGCATGGTTAGTAGCCGGTACCGTTGGATTGGTGGAGGCACTAAAAGATCAAGGCTTCGCACGGTGGAACTACACCATCAGAACCATCCACCACCACGCTAAATCTAATCTCCGGTCAGTCACCCAAACAAAGAAGTTGTCTTCGCCGGCTGCCATGGCTTCTAGCAAAGCCATTGACCAATCAGAAGAGTCATTAAGAAAAGTCATGTACTTAAGTTGTTGGGGTCCCAATTGATTATTTTGCTTTTGTTTTATAGGTGTATATATGTAAATTGTACTATTAGTATTGATACACATGATGTACAACCTTCTTATTAATCAAAAATAGTTTTGATTATCAACAAGATTTGTGAACAATTGGTGATTATTGGCATTGAGTAGTCAGATCTTAAGTCGTTTTTTCGATCAAATTTCTTTTGACCATTTATTTACAAGGACTAACATCTCATTATCAGTTAAGATCGCGTATCTATCTCCTTTACCAAAATCCATTTCTCATGACTTTTGTCAATATGGCAGGAAAGTTTCTTCCACAGTTCCAATTTTTTTTTTTTTAATAAAATTTTCATTAAAACAGAGACGATTATAGACTAATTGCAGGTAGACGGGTAATAAGTTGCGCCGCTACCTACTTCTGAATAGCAAAGCCTACCATGTTAAACACAAAAATGTATAGCCGATCTTTGTACACATAGAGCATAGTAGTATATAGTGATAAAATGTTAGATACCAAGTAATTTGTGATGAGATATTAAAACATTTTGTGAATATATCCCATCAAAGCCAAGATTACATGTGTTGTTTTTTTAAATATTTTCATTCTTTAAAAAAAATTAACTTTTAGAATATTTAACCAAAGAATTTCAATATTTAAAAATATTTAACTTTATATTGACTCGTCCGAAGATTCTTTATGTTGTGAGTAGTAATGCTTCATACTTTCTTTAGAAACTTATCGACCGTCAATAGATGGGCTTGCTATTAGCCTCTATACATGTTTACTTATATACATGTTAGATATAAACAGCAAAACAAAACGTTTGAAATATCAAATTTTATTGTCACATAACTTACATTAAACAAATATATGAAGTTAGAAAGAGACACGGATACATGATTAAAGATGCATATTAAATAAAAAGTACTTCTGAAATTGATTATTCTATTCGACATAGTAATTTTAGAAAAAGACAAGAAACAAAGGCCGTACAGTACCAAATGATGTGTCGTATGTTTCTATTAAATACGGTGCACCCCGTTTACTAAAGTAATACACAGAGATGTGTTGTGTGCCAGCCAAAAAAGAGAAAATTGATGACTCGTAATGTGGTGAAAATAATATTAATTAAATTAAAGTTAGAGATACAATATAAAGTTTATATGGCTAGGAAAGTTAGGAAGTGATCTTGACCATACATTTAGTTAATCAAGAGCTAAGATTAAATGACGGAAATTGAAGGGAAGAAAAGAGGCGCGTGAGTTTGTTTAGGGGCATTCTAGTCAATCCAAACCAATAGTTTCTCTCTCCTTCAATTCCCCCTCATTTTTTAAACGTTGATAACTCTTTCATACGACATTATTTTTTTATAAAAATTGCACCAAAAAAACGAGCGTTTTTTTATCTTTAAAACAAGTATACTATTGCTATATTTTCAAAAAAAAAAAAATTAAAAACCCAGTTGCGTAAAACGCAATAGAAAACCCTCAGTTAAGTAAAAAGCAATGAAAAAAAACCTAAAAATGATATTTTTCTAAAACGCAATGCACAAAAAACACAAAGAAATGTATTATTTGTAAAACGCAATGGGCAGAAAACACAAAGAAATGTCTTATTTCTAAAACGCAATGAAAAAAAACATAAAAAATGACATTTTTCTAAAACGCAATGCACCAAAAACACAAAGAAATGTCTTATTTGTAAAACGCAATGGCCAGAAAACACTTAAAAATGACTCATTCTAAAACGTAATTGACTAAAAAACAAAAGAAATTGTTCTTTGTAAAACGCAATGGACTGAAAACACCTAAAAAGGTGTTTTACCTAAAACGCAATGCACCAAAAACACTTCAAAAATGTGTTTTTCTAAAACGCAATGGCCAGAAAACACATAAAAATGTTTTAGTTCTAAAACGCAATTGCCTAAAAACACCAAAGAAAGTGTTCTCTCTAAAACGCATTGAACCATGACAATAGTTTTGTCTGTGCTGTGAATTGTCTGTGATGTGAACTGTCTGAACCAATGCAGTTTCCAGCTCAACCCCAGCCAGGGGCTCTGCCCCTTGGACCCTGCCAGGGGCTGCCGCCCCTGGGACCCCGCTACCAGGGGCGCTGCCCCGGGACCCCCGCCAAGATCGTAAAGCGCAATGACTAAATCAAAAACCAAGATCGTAAAAATGAAATTAAAGAATTTCTTACATGGATCGAAGTGATTTCTTCAACAATTGACAATTTTTGAATGATTGAAACACTTATCAGTGCTCGAATCGAACGGATCGAGTGCTTATCTTCAAAATCACCGGAAAAAACGAGATTTTGTATGAAATTAAACTGGGTTTTCTTCAAAAAAGCTGAAGAACACGTTGATCGGGTGTTTGAATCATTGATTGGTGATGAAAATCGCACTATAATGTAGTGATTATTGAGATAGAAAGTGAAGAAATGGTTGAAGATTGTGGGTTTTGAAAATGGTGGGTTTTGAAGTTACTGGGTTTTGAAAAGGAAGAAAAAGGGTTGGATTGACTAAAATACTCTTTTTCTTTATTTTAAATGTTGCCACATGTCATAATCCTATTGCTTCCTACACTTCCTAGCCAAAATAAACTTTGTATTTGATATTTTCCCATTAAATTAAATCTACTAAAAAACAAAAATAAAAAGAAGATAAGGCGAAATCAAGGGCAATCTCGACAATTCACTGCTCCAAAACCATTGGCATTTCAACTACACGCCTACCGTTTTTGCCCCCAAAAAACTTGGTGCTGTTTAACCATCTACCCTTTGCATCTATATATCCCTATTCTGCTTCATCAAACACAATTCAGTTATTCACCTAAAAACACAACCCACTTTATTTTAAGGGTATCTTATCATGAGTTCAACATCGAGAGCATGGTTAGTGGCCGGTACCGTTGGATTGGTGGAGGCACTAAAAGATCAAGGGTTTGCACGGTGGAACTACACCATCAGAGCCATCCACCACCACGCTAAGGCCAATCTCCGGTCAGTCACCCAAACAAAGAAGTTGTCTTCTCCGGCTGCCTTGGCTTCAAGCAAAGCCATTGACCAATCAGAAGAGTCATTAAGAAAAGTCATGTACTTAAGTTGTTGGGGTCCCAATTGATTATTTTGCTTTTGGTTTTGGTTAGGTATATATGGTACATGTAATTATGCATGATTGGTCTAAATTGCCTTTTTAGTCCCTGAGTTTTGTCTAAATTTGCAATTTTAGTCCAAATAGTTTTATTTTTGCCTCTGCGTCCCTAACTTTTACATTTTTTGCCATTTTGATCACTTTTTCTAACTCTATCCAAAATCCCAGTTTCTAACAGGGGTATTTTGGGGATTTCCTTAAAAAATGTTTTCAGTTGCCATTTTAATCCAATTCCAAAAAATCATAAAAATTCCAAAAAATCAAAAAAATTCAAAAAAATCTAAAAATAAAAAAAAATTCTAAAAAATCATAAAAATTCTAAAAAAATTCAAAAAAATCTAAAAATAAAAAAAAATTCTAAAAAATCATAAAATATCTAAAAAATCAAAAAAATTCTAAAAAAAATCTAAAAAAAATCCAAAAATCATTAAATGTTTCGGCACGAACCGTTTCGACCCGTACCGTTTCGACGCGAACCGTTTCGAACCCGTACCGTATCGAACCGTACCGTTTCGACGCGAACCGTTTCGAACCCGTACCGTATCGAACCGTACTGTTTCGACGCGAAACGTTTCGAACCGTACCGTTTCGACCCGTACCGTATCGAACCGAACCGTTTCGACGCGAACCGTTTCGCGCCGAACCGTTTCGACACGAACCGTTTCGACCCGTACCGTTTCGAACCCGAACCGTTTCGAGCCGAACCGTTTCGACACGAACCGTTTCGACCCGTACCGTTTCAAACCCGAACCGTTTCGATACGGTACGGGCTCGAAACGGTTCGCGTCGAAACAGTTCGGTTCGATACGATACGGGTCGAAACGGTTCGGTTCGAAACGGTTCGCGTCGAAACGGTACGGGTCGAAACGCTTCGCGTCGAAACGCTTCGCGTCGAAACGCTTCGCGTCGAAACGCTTCGCGTCGAAACGCTTCGCGTCGAAACGCTTCGCGTCGAAACGCTTCGCGTCGAAACGCTTCGCGTCGAAAGGTTCGCGTCGAAACGGTTCGGGTTCGAAACGGTACGGGTCGAAACGGTTCGCGTCGAAACGGTACGGGTCGAAACGGTTCGCGTCGAAACGGTTCGGGTTCGAAACGGTACGGGTCGAAACGCTTCGTGCCGAAACATTTAATGATTTTTGGATTTTTTATTTTTTTTAGATTTTTTTTGATTTTTTAGAATTTTTATGATTTTTTAGATTTTTTTTGATTTTTTGATTTTTTTTTTGAATTTTTTAGAATTTTTATGGTTTTTTAGAATTTTTTTGATTTTTAGAATTTTTTAGAATTTTTTTGATTTTTTCGAATTTTTTTGATTTTTTGGAATTGGATCAAAATGGCAACTAAAAACATTTTTTAAGGAAATTCCCAAAATACCCCTGTTACAAACTGGGTTTTTGGATGGAGTTAGACAAAATGATCAAAATGGCAACAAAATGTAAAAGTCAGGGACCCAGAGGCAAAAAAAAACTATTTGGACTAAAATGGGAAATTTGGACAAAACTCAGGGACTAAAATGGCAATTTACTCTTTTGATTACCATCAGAGATATTTTGGTAATGAAACAACGTCGTGTTGATGATTAATAACTAGAATTATAATGGGGTAAATGCATACTATTTAATATGGTATCATCGATAAACAAATGGTCTGCGTATTGGCACACCAATTTGAAATTGGCTATTTGCACACCAAACCCTATCTATACCTACCTTCCGTTTAGACCTATACGTAGCGTAGATACAGAGTACGTGCACGACCAGTTAGTTAACCTCGTACACTGTCAATCATGCATATACACGCTGCTTATAGAGCCATAAGAAGCTAGTATACGAGGCACCAATACGCTGCGTATAGAGCTATACGCCACGTATCTACAGAGTAGGTACACGGCCAGTAAGTCAACCTTGTACAATGTCAAATCATGCAGATATACGTTGCGTATAGAGCCATGCGCAGCCAGTATACGAGGCACATATACGCTGCGTATAGAGCTATACGCAGCGTATGTCAGACAGATTTGACATTGATACGATTTTGTCTAAGCACGTGAATAAAGGTATACGCCGAGTATAGAGTTATACGAGGCTGATAATTGTGAACTCAAATTAGTATTTAGACATCCATCTGCCTACGAATTCAAAACAATATGCATTCTTCATTTCATCGGTTATAATTTGTCGCACGACTGTGGAGCTAAAATGGCATTATTTTGGGACGGAAATTATTTCTTTAAACATTCTAACGACTCCTGGAGAGTGAATGATGCTAATGAGGAGGAGGAGGTTGTGTCTGGCGTTACTGTTGATCAAAACATACAGTTGTCAGACTTAAATGATTCCTTTATTTCTTCTCTCTCATCTATTTGAGATCCGATTGGACAAAATGGGAGGGTCACCAGAACCCTAGCTAGCGAAGGTGTAACGCCCGGCTCTTTTGTACTTTCCATTTATAGAAAGTTTTGTTCGTATTTCTATTTTGGAAACTTTGTATTCTTGTAATCGTTCTTTCTTTGAAATCGTTGTAAAGACCGAGACTTGGATCATTAATGAAACTCGTATTTTGTTACAAATATGTTATACACACTCTATATATGCTCGTATGTTTGATTTTGTGAATCAATTGATGTTTAATCGTTATTCTTGAAAACTATGTGCTAAACTTGTAATTAAGCTAACTTATGCATAAAACGTGTTTTGAACGTGAACGATACTTGATTTCGACATTTGTACGCTCAATTATACTTAGTTTATGATACTCATACTTGTCTTGCTCTTAAACTACGCTTATATGACAAGAACAGCCCCTAAAACTCTTAAAAACCCTTAATTATAAACTACAGGGGCCTAAAAGTCATTTTTGAAACTTGAATTCAGAAAGAGGTACCCCGTGGCGTAGCGCGAGCATGATGGCCTTCGTGCTAGCGCTACGCGAGCATGTTGTTTCGACAGAATGTGTGTTTCTTTCATTTTGTGCACGAAATCCCAAGTCTAAACACCCTCCAATCACCTTTAATCCACCTCTAATCTCCTCCAATCACCTCTAACCTCTTCCATTATAAATACACACCTTCTCCAACCCATTTTACACTTTCACAACTCATTACACTTCACAAATTCACTCTAAATCTGCAGCAAATCTGAGTTTTGGACAAATTCATACACTCCTACAAAAGTGAGTGTAACTTGCTTGTTTTCACTCCAAATCACTTGATTCTTTCTTCTACTTCTTTAGTAAATCCTTGGGTTTGATTCCTTGGTTTTTCCCTGGAGAAATCATGCTTGGAATTGCCCTAAAAGGGACCAAAACTTTCTGTTTTGTTTTAAGTTATTCAAAAGCTTGTTTAAACTTACCAAACTTGTGTCTAACACATCTCAAACTTATGTAACAATGCCTACAACCTTTCCTATGGTTATTTAGGTATAATAACATGATTGAGACATGTAAAATCAGAGGATAAACCTCAAATACTTTTTGTTTTATTTAGGGTATTTCACCCACAAGTCATGTTCAAGCTTAGGTCTTGATGTAGAGTGATTATGGAACAACTTGGGTTGTCCAAACATACAATCCTCACATGATTTGATGATTTCTCTTTAGTTAGGTTGTTTATATTATTGTACTAATCCTAGTTCGTGACCCTTCTTGGTTGTTTTTACATCAAGTGAAGTGGTGAACATTCTAGGGGTTCCTAAATGGAAGCTTGTTCTTCCTACCCCATACATGACATCCATGATAACTCGAGGTGCCTAAATGAAGATCCTAATCTTCTACCTCCTACATGAATTATTGGACTAAATAATATGTAACCTAGATATATATATATACTCATTCGAACCTTTAATGTTGAACTTGTGTTTATATGTTAAAGTAGTATAATATCATCTAAGACTTTAAAACCTTGATATGATTCTAATGGGTGTACTACCCATGAAATACAATATAACCCTAGTGGTTACATAGTGTCATATAAGAGTTATAAGTTAAAGATGATTATTTTCAATATCATACTTTATGTTATGTTAAACTCCAAATTTATAATCTTCCGTTAAACGCCAAACTCACACACCTATGTTTCCTCGTGTAGAAGGACTAGGTGCTCCAAACTAATCCATCCACCAACTCACTCGTGGGATTTCAAGTAGGAAAGCTTGCAACCACCGTGAGTATACTCGATCCCTTTTTCCCCTTTATACTTTGGGATGCAACATGTATAATTAGGCAAACAACTTTTACACTCAATTAAACTTACTCTATCCATGATTAAACATGAAACTAATGTGATTTACTTGTTATTCTCGTATGCTATGTGAACGCTTTGGAACTCTATATGCTCATTAACTTTGCTCGCCCACCTTAACAATTATAGCGCTATAGGATTAACGCCCCGCCCGTTATACTTTTGGGTATTGTTAAGTTAAACATTACCACCCCGCTAAACTTTTGGGATTAGGCTCTTTTATGCGTTGTATTCTCGGGTTTGATCATATTGTACGCCAAAATTGCATACTAGTAATCACATATTATGAATCATGTTGGACTTGAGTTTTTATTCTATTATGCTATGTAGTTAAACTTGTATACTCGCCTTTGCTTTTGCATTGAAACTCTATTTTAATACATGTTGCAGGTTGATTATTGAAGTATGGATGAATGATGAAACGAGTTTAGGGTGGACTAGATACACACCTTTAATCTATTTATCTTTTGATGTTATGTTGAATTTGAACAATGTTGTTATTTCTATTTTAAATGTTGTATGACAATTTAGCACTTGAAATGAAATTTGAATTTAATTAAATATTGTCACATAGTGTTATGAAGTCTCTTGCAATCTATACACACTTCGTCTCATCCCGATGTTTCCGCCATCGGTTGGGGTGTGACAGATTGGTATCAGAGCCATAACTATAGGGAATTAGGAATATTGCCATGCTTTTTCCCTAATCTATAGTTTTAGGAATTTTGCCTCTTATGTGTTGTTTAAAACTTTTGTACTCTACCATGCATGCTTCCTAGCTATACTTCTTGTTGATTAAATTTATATGCCTTTCCTAAGGTTAACATGAATACACTTTTGATTATTTGTATACTCTTGTAACACAAACGAGACAACTTTACCAAAATAGGCGTGAAACCCACAATTTGGTAAACGACTCTCATTCTACCTTAAACTATTTTTTTTTGCACGAAATTACACCATTAAGCTAGGAGTGAAATCCACAACTTAATGGTAATTTCCATTTCAACTCTAGTGGACCCTTGTCATAGTGTCAAAACTTTATTTTGACCCGACAAGTACCAACCACATTTAGGGTACGAAATCGTCAAGTTAGGGGTGAAACCCGCATCTCGTCGATTAAGTCCCATTCCTCGATTTTCAATCTCGCCAAAGTCCCGATTGTTTCAATCGATTAGAGATGTGTAGTAACCGGAAGGGTAAGATACCGTTAATCGCTTCTCGACGAGAGTATCTTACTTATAGGCCAAAGCACGTTTCCTCTAATTCGAAAGGACTTTCGACCCATTTTGGAATAGTCGACGTTTCTCTACCCGAAACAATCCTATGTTTTATTGAGCCTCTCTTTTATGTATCTCAATTTATATGTGATTTTATACTTGAACGTTCGTTCATTTCAAATTTTGGTTTACTCATTTCGCACGTTGATCGCAATCACAAACAATAATAATCCCTCGTGAACAAACTAAATTTACAATGCTTTCATTTATCCATGTTATGCTATGTTGGACTCATGACTATGCTTTATGTGACGTTTAAACTCTTTACGCTATGTGAATTAATTTGAACCCTTTATGCTATGTGACACTCTATGCTATGAAAATCAATTAATGCAAACAATTTTCTTAAACAAACATTATGATCAAGTCTCACCTATTCGTTCTTTTGAATCTTAGATGTCTACTCGTCACTCCAACTCGTCTAAGAAGTCAAAATCCCGTGCTACGAAGAAGATGATGGCTTTCATGGCCGATCAATTTACGCGCGTCGCTCCTAAGGTCATTACCGAGATTCGAGCTTCCGAAACTCCGAACTCCTCTGTCGACTCTAAGGTCGAAATACGCAAGCCCGCTTCGTTCAACTTCAAGCACTTTTCATCGAGCAATCCCAAGCCATTCACCGGCAATGATGGGGTGACCGCCATGCTCGAGTGGTTTGATGGCATGGAGGTCACGTTCATCAACAGTGAATGTCCTGAAGAGCTCAAAACGCGTAGTGCGACTGGGGTATTCCAAGCCCGAGCTCTTGAGTGGTGGACGAATGAAAGGAACATCCGTTCGAACGAAGAGGCTTATGCTTTGCCCTGGGGAGAAGTCAAGACCCTAAAGATGGACGAGTTTTTCCCTCCGCATGAGCAACAAAGGCTAGAGGAAGAATTTTGGGCGCTAAAGCAAGTGGGAGATGAGAACCTAGCTTACACCACTCGCTTCAAGCAACTTAGCTTCATTGTTCCTCACCTCGTTATGACCACCGACCGTAAGATAAGGAAGTACATCAACGGATTACCCCCTGCTATGCGTGATACCATCGAGGCAGCCAAACTCGATAATATTGAAGCTGTTTACCGCCTCGCTGCTTCCCTAAACAACAATCGCATTCGCGATAAACAGGTTGCAACCTCCACCAAGATAGCCAATCAGATTACCACTGACCACGAAGCCCAAGCAAGTGATGGCGAAGGCAGGAAACGAAAGTTTCAACACACAGAGTCAGTCAACAAAGTACGCGCTTGCTACAAGTGTGGAGACACTACTCATCTTCGGCCACAATGTCCTCTATGGAATCAAGAACGACAGCAAGCCCAAGACGACAATGAAGACGTTGAGGGTACGCTTTTTCGTTAACAACCTTACTACCTCTATACTCGCGTAAGGCTTTGTATTTGTTAAACTTGAATCTATGTTATTTCCAGTCAAAATTTCTGATGGCAAGTCCATCACCATTGACTTCATTTTCCTTTATTGTTTCCTCGCACTCAACATCCATGTTTTCTTGATCAACCAAGTACCCTCATCCTTTCGCTACATCTTCCTAAATTTCGGGACGAAATTTCCTAAAGGAGGGGAGACTGTAACGCCCGGCTCTTTTGTACTTTCCATTTATAGAAAGTTTTGTTCGTATTTCTATTTTTTGAAACTTTGTATTCTTGTAATCGTTCTTTCTTTGAAATCGTTGTAAAGACCGAGACTTGGATCATTAATGAAACTCGTATTTTGTTACAAATATGTTATACACACTCTATATATGCTCGTATGTTTGATTTTGTGAATCAATTGATGTTTAATCGTTATTCTTGAAAACTATGTGCTAAACTTGTAATTAAGCTAACTTATGCGTAAAACGTGTTTTGAACGCGAACGATACTTGATTTCGACATTTGTACGCTCAATTATACTTATTTTATGATACTCATACTTGTCTTGCTCTTAAACTACGCTTATATGACAAGAACAGCCCCTAAAACTCTTAAAAACCCTTAATTATAAACTACAGGGGCCTAAAAGTCATTTTTGAAACTTGAATTCAGAAAGAGGTACCCCGTGGCGTAGCGCGAGCATGATGGCCTTCGTTCTAGCGCTACGCGAGCATGTTGTTTCGACATAATGTGTGTATCTTTCATTTTGTGCCCGAAATCCCAAGTGTAAACACCCTCCAATCACCTTTAATCCACCTCTAATCTCCTCCAATCACCTCTAACCTCTTCCATTATAAATACACACCTTCTCCAACCCATTTTACACTTTCACAACTCATTACACTTCACAAATTCACTCTAAATCTGCAGCAAATCTGAGTTTTGGACAGATTCATACACTCCTACAAAAGTGAGTGTAACTTGCTTGTTTTCACTCCAAATCACTTGATTCTTTCTTCTACTTCTTTAGTAAATCCTTGGGTTTGATTCCTTGGTTTTTCCCTGGAGAAATTATGCTTGGAATTGCCCTAAAAGGGACCAAAACTTTCTGTTTTGTTTTAAGTTATTCAAAAGCTTGTTTAAACTTACCAAACTTGTGTCTAACACATCTCAAACTTATGTAACAATGCCTACAACCTTTCCTATGGTTATTTAGGTATAATAACATGATTGAGACATGTAAAATCAGAGGATAAACCTCAAATACTTTTTGTTTTATTTAGGGTATTTCACCCACAAGTCATGTTCAAGCTTAGGTCTTGATGTAGAGTGATTATGGAACAACTTGGGTTGTCCAAACATACAATCCTCACATGATTTGATGATTTCTCTTTAGTTAGGTTGTTTATATTATTGTACTAATCCTAGTTCGTGACCCTCCTTGGTTGTTTTTACATCAAGTGAAGTGGTGAACATTCTAGGGGTTCCTAAATGGAAGCTTGTTCTTCCTACCCCATACATGACATCCATGATAACTCGAGGTGCCTAAATGAAGATCCTAATCTTCTACCTCCTACATGAATTATTGGACTAAATAATATGTAACCTAGATATATATATATATATATATATATATACTCATTCGAACCTTTAATGTTGAACCTGTGTTTATATGTTAAAGTAGTAGAATACCATCTAAGACTTTAAAACCTTGATATGATTCTAATGGGTGTACTACCCATGAAATACAATATAACCCTAGTGGTTACATAGTGTCATATAAGAGTTATAAGTTAAAGATGATCATTTTCAATATCATACTTTATGTTATGTTAAACTCCAAATTTATAATCTTCCGTTAAACGCCAAACTCACAACCTATGTTTCCTCGTGTAGAAGGACTAGGTGCTCCAAACTAATCCATCCACCAACTCACTCGTGGGATTTCAAGTAGGAAAGCTTGCAACCACCGTGAGTATACTCGATCCCTTTTCCCCTTTATACTTTGGGATGCAACATGTATAATTATGCAAACAACTTTTACACTCAATTAAACTTACTCTATCCATGATTAAGCATGAAACTAATGTGATTTACTTGTTATTCTCGTATGCTATGTGAACGCTTTGGAACGTTATATGCTCATTAACTTTGCTCGCCCACCTTAACAATTATAGCGCTATAGGATTAACGCCCCGCTCGTTATACTTTTGGGTATTGTTAAGTTAAACATTACCACCCCGCTAAACTTTTGGGATTAGGCTCTTTTATGCGTTGTATTCTCGGGTTTGATCATATTGTACGCCAAAATTGCATACTAGTAATCACATATTATGAATCATGTTGGACTTGAGTTTTTATTCTATTATGCTATGTAGTTAAACTTGTATACTCGCCTTTGCTTTTGCATTGAAACTCTATTTTAATACATGTTGCAGGTTGATTATTGAAGTATGGATGAATGATGAAACGAGTTTAGGGTGGACTAGATACACACCTTTAATCTATTTATCTTTTGATGTTATGTTGAATTTGAACAATGTTGTTATTTCTATTTTAAATGTTGTATGACAATTTAGCACTTGAAATGAAATTTGAATTTAATTAAATATTGTCACATAGTGTTATGAAGTCTCTTGCAATCTATACACACTTCGTCTCATCCCGATGTTTCCGCCATCGGTTGGGGTGTGACAGAAGGAGAACATCAGATCTTTTTCGACATGTTCAGACCCGATTGGATAAAATGGGAGGTGGGTTTGAGCTCAATTCATTTTGTTTGGATTGTTCATCTTGTTCAGACCCGTCGTCTGAGGCCTGAGGGTCGTCGGAACCCTAGCCTAGCCGTGTTCAGGCCCGATTGGAACCCTAGCCAGCGCAGGTGGGTTTGACCCATGAGTCTAGATTCAACCCAAATCTAGGAAATTAGACCAAAATCGACAAACAATGAGTTAATTGAAAGGTTTTAGAGATTGGAATTGGGTTGTTTCAAAGGAAATATGATGTATAGCAGTGTGTGTTTGCAGATAGAATGGTTCTGTGTTTGCATATATAATGGTTTAACTGGCCAAGAAGATGAGAAAGTAATTCATGAGGGTTATTTTTAGTATATTTATAAGGTTGTATGAATCAAGAGGTAAAAAGACATAAATGCCCTCACATGATAATCACATGTCATATTTAATTGAAAATTTTAACAAGGTTAGGACCAAAGGACGTAGAGTGTAATGAGATTTCCAAATAAAGGACTGTGCCTGTAATTATTAAAGTTAAAGGTTATCCATTGCAATCCGGTATAAAAATAAAGGACGTGTAATTTACCCTTTATTAATAGATAGAAGGTACATTATTAACAAAAAGATTATAATATAAGTATTAAGAATAATTCATCAATGTTAGACCGTGGGGTATGGTGGGGCATGGGTTGGGGGCATGGTGCGACACGTGGAGTATGGGGCACCCAAGATCAAAAGCCAATTTCAAAGGGGTATGGTGGGGCGTGGCTGGGGTGACGTGGAAAAAAAGTCAATTTCAAATGGCTAGTGCTCTTGGCCAATGAGGTTCCGCCATGTCATGTGGGTAGCCCCGCCCAACGCCCGGGCTAAAACCCCGATCCAAGAGGCTACGCCGAAACCCAAGCCCACCCGGGGTGGTGACTTTTATTCTATCAAAGCTGCCTTTTTTTTTTGTAAAATGACGTTATTTATTATTTTTTGTTATGCTGTTGTGATGTATCTATTCGATGTCTACGTCCCGATATAAACTTTTATTCAAAATCGAGTTGTTAGTGGTAATGTACAAGTATCGAAGCATATGCATAAATGTTATCATAGCTACATAAAGCTTTGTATTTTTTTTATAAAATGACACCATTAACCATCTTTCGTTATTCTAATAATATAATGTAATATTCTATAAATTGAATATACCGTCGCGATGTGGTTATTTTTTCTATGTTTCGATAAAGGTTTTTCTTTTCAAAATCGAACGGGTCAAATCAGTCAGAACAACTTTAGTTCCAACACCAGCACATGTCTATATGGTTTCTATTAAAAATTCCGTTAAAACCGGAGTTCTTTGTATCATAAGCGATATTTTGAGCTATCTTGGTACGAGCATTGGTATTCGTTTTTCTCTTTTTTTTATCGTTATACTGAGTGTCGGTATCGCATTGATATATAATGAACCAAACCGATACTAACTAAATTCTCGCGGCAACGCGCGAGAGAATTCTACTAGTTACCATTTCAAAACGTTAAGAGTTGAATTGAAAACATGTTAACTACAACTCTACAAGTTTTGAAATTTCATTGAACATAACTTTAATGTAATAAAACCCGATTACACTTTTGCTTAAAAGCTAGCGTTATTGCTTCTTAAAAAGTTAACATTACTTATTCATTTAAAAAAAATGTAAGGGATACGGAGTAGGGCGGCAAACAGGTGCGACAAAGGTGTTTGCCGCTCGGGAACACCGTCGCCAACCTGGTTTGCCGCGCGGTTTGGTTATCCCTTCGGCGTTTGATCACCGATCGACAAAGGTTAAAAAAATGACCGTTGGGCACGTGTAACGGCTTTATAGCCGTTTAAAATAAAAAAAATATTTTCTTTTAAAAATTAAACTATAAATACCAAACCAAATCATACCTAAATACCTTCAAATTTATACCCCAAAATGTCTATTTTACGTTAACAACCATTTATACAAACGTGGTTATTTGCTCGTGGATGGAATCTACCCTCCGTGGTCCGTGTTTGTGAAGTCGATCCCTTACCCTCACAAAGTAGACGAAAAGAAATTCAAGAGGCAACATGAGGTGGCAAGAAAAGACGTCGAACGGGCTTTTGGTGTTTTGAAGGGGAAATTGGGTGTATTGAGTCGGCCGATGCGAGCAAGAATCGTTAGAAAAATTAGGAGTGTTGTGTACATGTGTATTATTTTACACAACATGATTTTGAAAGACGACGGAAACGCGATAGCACCGGTGCACATTCGGGATCCTCCGGTCGAGCCCGCTCTAGACGATACGGTGTTGGGCGAGTTGATGGATGAAGACACGCATTGGAGACTAAAACACGATCTCATAAATCATCTCGCAAGTCAAGATTTACCCCATCTTTTGGTCGATTCCGACGAAGACTAGTTTAATTTATTTCAAGTTAACGTAATTTTATTGTTTTTTAATTTAATGTAATTTTAATGTTTTTAATTTAATGTAATGTTATTGTTAATTTATTCTACATTTATTAACTTAAATATTAAATATTAGTTTACAAAAAAAAAAAAAAAAAAACTTTACCAATTCAGCAACTGTCTAACTATTGTCAACACTTTTCAGCATAATTGAAACACTTTTCCCTAAATGATGTGGCACACTCTCATTGGTTGATTTTTTAGTTTACCACTCTCAAGAGTCTAACAACTCTTTATACCCTAAGAGTGTGTTACATTACAATAATATAGCCATGTGGCTATAGAAGTGCAGGGGTATTATTCAGAAACTAGATTCTCCGAAACCACTGGCATTTCCTGTTGTTTTGTTCTTTCAATAATTTGGTTGTGTGCTGTGTCAAGTGTCCATCTATTTATACCCACACTCCACTCTTCATGCTTTCATCAAAAACATTGCAAACACAAACATCTCATCATTCATTCAGGCATCTCAAATATATAACAATATACACCATGAGTTCAACAAGCAGGGCATGGATGGTAGCCGGAACAGTTGGTTTGGTGGAGGCACTCAAAGATCAAGGTTTTGCACGGTGGAACTACACCATCAGGACCATCCACCACCACGCTAAGTCCAATCTCCGGTCACTCTCCCACACCAAGCACCTTTCTTCTCCGGCAGCCATGGCTTCAACGGGTGGGAAAGAAGAAAAGGCTAAACGATCAGAAGAGTCCTTGAGAAAAGTCATGTACTTAAGTTGTTGGGGTCCTAATTAAATAACTTTTTTTTAATTATAGGATAATTTGATTGTACATGATGATATAAATGATTTTCTCATATCAGAATTCTACAAAGACTTTATTATGTTTTTAGTTTAACAATCTTGAGAAGTCCATAATTAAAAAAAAATTGTGAATCAGATTGGGCTCTAAGTGGCATGTTGTGCTTAAAAATGTACATCCCTTATAACAAAATCCTAATAATTATAATTTTAAGCGCATCTCCATCTCCATATCCTAAACTTCATATTTGAAGTGAAGTTACACTGAAGAAAAATTATCTTCCAGTGGTTGGGAGGTCGTTTTAGAAGAAGTAATATCTAGTTCAAATATAAAGGGAAATTATTTTTAATGTATTTAAATTTGTTCACTCGATTAATTGTTTATATCCCCATCATGATTATAATATATAACTTTTCAAATACTTATAATAAAAAGAAAAGAAAAAAAAAATCATACAGAAAATAGATTCATAACAATTGATGTCTTCAATTATTGAATAAGATATTATGCTTTCATTCTTTGGTAGTTGTTATTAACATGTATTACGATATGTTAATATTATATAGTCAAATGGCATGAAAAATTAAAAGGTAATTAACCAACGTAGTTAAAACAAAAAAAAATTATATATATCGTGACGAACATAACTAATATTGTCCGAACAACATTGCAATTGAGTTTTTTTTTAACGTAAGTTATATCGAGTGTTGGCATTGTATTCGTACCTTGACAAACCGAACCAATGCAAACCTAATAACATCATTACCGATACCATTGTTATATTTATGGTTTTTAATTGATATAAAACAAATATCAATTGCTATATGAAGTGTTGGTATTGTATTCTACTAGTACCGTAATGAACTAACCCCGAGCAAAATTCTGCAAGCACACCTAGAAAATCCAACTAGTTTCTTTTTTTAACGACAAATTTCTTTTATTTCTGTGTCTATAGGACTTAAACCCAAGATCTCTCCCTCCTAAATTATTTAAAAATTTTGTCTCTATCAATAAACCACACTACCCATTAGTGATATTTAGCCCAGAAAATCCAACAAGTTGTAGACTAATTTCCAATGATGATTCTTAATTTTGTAAATTTTAAATGCATGATGGGCGATAAATACTAGAAAACAAAGTATTCCTGAATACATAACTTTATTCGACAAGAGGATAAAGGAGAAAAGCCAAAAGAGTACGGGTTTGTATGTATGTCGTTTTGTGTAGTGCGCACCCCCTGTTTACTAAAAAGTAGGAGATGGAAGTGTGTGCCAGCCAATACATAGATAAAATTTAATATCTTATGTTAAAAACCATTTTTATCCCCCAAAAAACCATATGCGTTTCCAACAGCCAGCCTACCGGTTTTGCCCCCCATAGGTATCTATATATACCTTACTAGGTTATAACCCGTGTTACCCACGGATCGCTCTATTTTAAGGATATTAATATTTATTAATTTTATTACAGGGGTTTTTTTATAAAATTTGTGAGGATATTTATACAATGATTCAATGTGAATCGTATATAATAATATATGCAAACAATGCAATTTATCAAAGGTAACAATTATCGTATAATTTTCAAAATATTACCAGATAATTTTCTACGTATGTAGAATGATTCAGACCAAGATGAAAGGATGATAGCCCGTCTCGCCATTCTCTGGATACACATTTGAAGCGATGAATTGATATAGCATTTAGGTTGGTTAAAATCTCAAAGAGTAGCATTTCAAAAGACATATAAAGTATTGTATGAATGAATGAAACATATAAATGTATTACTGAGTATAATATATAGATTAATAACCTAATTTATAAAGGTGAAATGAAAATGGGCTTGAAACATAAATTCAATTTACCCCATATCTATCGATTGAAATGGTGATTACTATTTAATAGAATCAATTAATCTATTGAAATATTTGTTGAAAGTTATTGCAAATATTCAACTTTTTCAAAATGTTGAACCATCTATATCTTAACAATAATATAAACATGTGATTTTTATATTTTAAATTATTTAAATATGAATAAGTCGATTGCAAACATAATGTTAGTTGTAGTCTTTAATTTAGAACTAATATTTCAGTGACTTTTACAAAACATATTTTTCGGATTATTGAATTATTAATTAATAGATGGCCGGTTGGTTAGAGAATTGATTAATTAAAAAATCAATTCATAAAAATGAAATCAATTAGGCCCAATTTGATCTTATATATAAATAATCTACATAGCATATTGAATTATAGGTTTCAACTTTTTTACATAATGGTTTCTCTTCCTTTTGATATTCTACTGTTAGGAAAAAATAATTTACAATAAACAAAAGTACATAAATAACACTTTGAACCTCTAAAGTATCCTCTTTCTCTTCTTCACCACAAATGTTTAGTTCGGTTTCATAAGTATCCTAACTTTGCCTCCATATGTATTCAAAGTTTCCATATAAAGCTAATTCCATTTTAATTCATAATGAGATCTCTGTATAAGAATTTTTCGAAACTCATACGCCTAAGAAGACACGCCATGGTGGATGAATAGCCAAAGGGACCTATTGACCATAAATTTTTTGGATCACGTGAATTGTTTAATTCAACAACATATTTCCCCTCATCATCTGAAGTAAAATAACTTTATATGAACTCAAACTTTATCATAATCACAAAATTATAAAACTAAGCTGTTAAGTGAGCATCACTTGTAAAAGAACTTGTAGAATTTACAGTTGTTAAATTAAACTACATTTTTAAGTCATGATAAGCCATACCTTTGAAACCATTTCAATATAAAAAGGAGCTAGTCGAATGTTTTCAATATGCAAATTTGACTGACATTAGTATTCATTGGGATGTTGAAAGCAATTGCATTTATATTTTTTTATATTCCCATTACCTATGAATAGGGGTGGTTAATTGTGTCGTGTCTAGGATGTCTTTAAAGGAGTAACATATATACTTCGTATGTATTCATTCTCAATCTGCATCAACGAAGCACAAATTACACTTCAAATTCATCTAAAAATAATAATGAGTAAAATGCACGGATAGTCCCTGTGGTTTGACAAAATATCACCTTTAGTCCCCACCAAAATGGTTTTTGTTTGAGAACTTGGTAATGCTTAAATCCATTCTCATTCTCCACAGTTGTCATATGCAAGTGTTTCGATCCCTTTGGAACAGAGTAGGAAAATATAATTTTAATTAATAGATTTATGTTATTTTTTACATTAATTGACATGTGTAGATGAGATCATTTGCAACAAAGGACGGTAATAACGAAACTATCACCCACGATCTTAAAGTTGAGACTTGTTTCATCCTAAACCATTTAATCCTCATGCGCGTTACATTACGAATTCCACCACGGTCACCTGATAATTTAACCCCTACACACCCTTTAAGTTTTATTTTCGCATTCATTTCTTAACATGACAATTTTATATTTTCTATTTGGTCAAAAAACACCAACGTACTTGACGCGGATATCAAACATATCGTAACGCCTAAACTTATTTTCAGGCATAAAACCTCCAATGTTATTTTATTCCAAAAACACCAGCAACCTAATCGGCTAAGTCATAAGCAGATAAAGGATACAATGTCAAGTAAAAAAATCCTTATAATATGCTCTAATAAATGAGTTGAAATAAAAACAATAATATTAATAATACTAAAAAGAAAAAAGAACCTTGTTATTTCAGTAGGCTTCGTGAGCATAGAAATAAACCACATTAGATGATATGCAAACCTAAAAGATAGTTGACAAACGATTTAATATCAAAAACTTCAAACGCATCTACACGTTCAACGGTTACAATAAATATGTTTGGCCTTTTTGTCAACAATGTATTAGCTTTCTAATCAAAACCTTATAGTGATTTTAAATGAGAAACTGTTCTGGATACTTTTTGGTAACATCTCAAAGAGTTCATCAAAATGACTCCAAAGTTTCTTCTTCCATGCTCCTCTGTGATCTACAATAACCATGGGATAAAACTTCATTAAGCTATGTAATAAGTTGTTGCACCTGCATATCACAATGTACAATACCATCGCTACATGAGAAATGATGGCTGAGATGAGATTAATTTCACTTCATATATATACATCTGCAATAAGATGTAGCACCTTTGTTAATTTTTATTCAAGATTTGTTTTTACTCTTTTATGAAAAGCTCATGCTATGTTGATAGATTATGTTGGAATCAATGCCTTTTCAACAACTATATTTATTATATAGCTACTGTGATTATTCCATGCAATGTAAATGCCTTAAATAGGCATACAAGCCACCTGACTTTCAAAAGAAATATTCAAAGTTACGATTCAATAGCTAGCCTAAAAACCCTAGACTTCAACAAACATCCCAACGTTCACATCGACTCTTACAGTCTTACTTATTCAAAGTAACATTGCTTAACCATTAAACACATTATTTGTTAAACTTGACCCATTAAAATAAAGACAGTTGACCCGTTTCATGACCCATCTAACTCATCAAGATTATCCAACAGATTAAAATTAACAAATATACGGAAGAACGAATCATGAAACATAGTGAAAAATGAAATAAGACAGATTCAATATAGCTCTAGAACATTAAGGTGTCGATTCATACCTAATCAATGGTTGCAAATGTTTAAAAGGTTCGAATACAGTGCATATGTAAGTTTTGGAACACTGCAAGCAAACAAACAATACAAAATAGAAAATAGAAACAACATTTCAAACAAACAATACAAAATAGAAACAACATTTTTAAAACTCATTACACGGGATGAATCTTGAAAACAATATAATTTATAAATCTCTAACTCCAACAATATAATCAAGGAATTAGAATCTTTTAATTGGAAAGAATCACCTAATCGGCTAAATGGAAGCTTTTGTGGGTGAGAAAGGGCCTAATTTGCAACCACCTAATTTTATCAGTAAGGCTTTTGATGCCTTAATGGCCACCAATAAAACTATTACGTAGGGTCAATGCCTTGTATCCATGCTATGATTTTATAGACAACTTTCTTATGGGCAGCCAAAATGAGGAAGGCTACATCTGCATTACCCAAAGTTAACAAACTCAATTAAAAAAAATCTGATCAATTAATACACACACACACAGACACATATCAAGAACTTGCAACCAGTTAGACCAATTCCATTGCATCTACCTAAATATGTCTTAATATTGGTACTACCATAAAATAATAAGGTTTTATAATGACATACAGAATGCATTAAGCTAACTAAGGCGTTACTCAGCATGTGAAATCATGCACACAACACATCAAATTCATAGAAAAATAATATGTATTATCAGTTTATATACAGTGAAAAAAGTACTTGTCCATAAGCCACCATAGAAGTGTTGTAACCTGCCATTGCACTCTTAACCATAGAGACACCAACCAACTGAAACACATCCTCCTATCATAACAACAATAACCTCAAAACATTAAAAAATGCAAGGCAAAAAACAGTAAGACTTGAACCAGTGACCTTTTAGATAGAAGATAAAGTATTTCCACCACGGTACAACACCAATCTTGTTATTATGGGCAATGGGTTCTATCTTATTATTCTTATGGGGTATGTTTGTCACACCCCGATATTTCCACGTTTTACCGGTGGGAAGTATCGTGACGTAGTTGATATCATCATAGTCAAACAACACAATATATAAATGCACAGCGGAAGCAAAAGATAAATATTTTACAATCCGATATAAAGCAATATCAAAGTATTACAACGGAAAGTAAAGGATCCACAGGCGGATCAAAATAAAAGGAACATTGTTCAACAGACTTCGACATCTAGAGCTTGCGAGACTTAATTATTGATGCCTAGAGTGGCCAGCCTATTACGTGTAGTACCTGCACTTAGCCTTTTTGGAAAATACGTCAGTTTACACTGGTAAATACAATTAACTGACTCATTTTGAAAAAAAAAATTAATAAAAATTGATTTGAATGCTCGTGGCACAAATATCTTTTATAACTTGAGATAATTATTTGAATATAATACTTGTAAAAGATTTACATATCTGTTATGCGTTCAGTAGCCCGGTTTGTGCCTGGTTAAAGATCAATAGACACACCACATAATTTATTTATGCACTGACGAGTGTACGCCTACACTCCGCGCTTAGGTCGTGGCCATTTCGTAAAATGATGCCAAGGATATCCGGGACATGGTCATTAACCCCCCAAAGGCTTTAAGCAAACAAAACAATTTAAACGGTCATCTCGATAATACTTAACCACCAAACAATTAAGGTCGAATGCCCGACCAAGCGGTATTTTATATACCATACCCCAAGCCCGTATAAGGGAAAATAAGTTAAAAATATTTACCTAAGCTAAATATAAATTCAATCCCAACCGTATCAAATCAGCAAGTACAGATAGCTTTTACTGGGCTCCTAAATCTGGAATGAAGGTTTTTAATAACCTATTAGAATCCTAACGGGTCTTTAATTAAGCCTTGACTTAGACCGGTTAGTCTTCACAAGGAAGACACGGTTCAACGCATGATAAAGCGAAGACCGGTTTAGAATGTGGTTTTGGCCCGAAAAGCTTGTATGCTTGTTTAATATGGGTGACTTAAACACATTCTTGATTTTGAGGTGAAAACGATATGGTTTGACCCGTTTCGGCTAATATATGCAAACTAGTTACATAAGCCGATCCGAACGCGAAAGTGCGTAACGGGTAACCAAAAGAGTCACATACAGGTTTCCTAAGTTAATATGCCCTAAATACGTTGTGATATCAGTAGGATACCTTCCATTATGCCCAAAACGAGTTTAATCTCAATTTAAGCCCCGTAGGGGTATTTTGGTCATTTAAAAGATTATAAAAGAGATTAATTTTAATTCTGAGACTCGGGTCTGAAATAATCAGTAAAACAACTTAATTTAATAGGTTATATCAGTTGGTGATAAGTCTTATATGCCAAAATGGTTTTAAACCCATACTAGGTGTTTAATACGCGTAAAAAGCCGTTTTAAGCGATTTCCGGGTTATACAGGAAATCTGAGTTTTCTAATCAGGTTATAAAGTTTAAAATACTTCATTTATTATATAAAATCAGTAGCATTTGGATTGGTGTCAAAATACTTTGAAAAACTCATTTTATACACAAAAAGGGAATAATCGGTATTTACCGAATCAAGGCCATAACCTTAGGTTATGAGCAGGTAAAAAATAATTAAAAATCTTCAAAAATCTCAAAATATTATATTACATCAGTGAGTAAAAGGTTTGGTGTCAAAAATTGGGTTTAGATAGGCTTTACGCTAATTATGTCTTTTAATTAACAAAAAGCTTTCAAATTACGCTATTGAGCATAACTCCTAATCTAGACCTCCAACTGATGTGAAATTTTAGGGACATGTTTATAAATCAGAAATAAAGATTATTGTCCTTTCACATTTCCAAAATTCTCGTTTTATGGTCAAAAGGGCATATTGGTCAACATTAGGCATTTAACGGAAACATTGGACAATCAACGAGTCAAGTAGCATAAACGCAGAGGGTTATACTGTCATGTAACCCGGTCCTAATGGAACTTTAAGGCATGTCTAAACCCATCTAAATCGGGTCAGAACTGAAGTCAAAGCAAAAGTCAAAGTTTTGCGACTTTCGGTTCCGAATCGAGCCTAAACAGAAAATTGTCGGATCAAACAAGCTTAGACCAGTGCTTATACTTATTACCAAGTTATATGAGTGATAAAATGGGTCACACGCCTTCTATATTGTTAATCATGCGTTAAATCAAAATTTATGCTTCTGTTGACTTTTTATAAACAACTTTGACCCGACAAATGTCTTAGTTAGATCGGGAATCAGAGGGTGCCCTTTTAAGGGTTTATTGCCTACATAAATACCAACTTATAACTACCTTAAGTTTGACTAATCACTGGACCATTAGTGATTAATCGATAAGTCAAACCTTAATTACGACGGTTTGACTTTTAAGCTAATAACTAAGCAAAACTCAATTAAGGGAGGTCAAGGATACTTACCAAGGTCTAATGCACGATTAGAGATGCTTGGGGAAAGGCCTTGAGCTCCAGAAATCAGCAGAAGTTGAGTTGGGAATGGATGATCAAAATATGCAAACATTGGGGCTTTATATAGTGTTCTTGATGGATCAAGATCATGACAAACAAGGCTATACATGATCCCTGATGATTAACAAGTGTCCCTAAGGCCTAATAATTAGTTTAGGCAGCTCTTGGAAGTGTAAAAGGGCAGTATAAATCGTTTATATGGCTGAACAGACAACCTGTCCGAGTTTCTGCATCTGGGAGTAGCTTACGGACCGTAAGGCTCCCAGCATACGGCCCGTAAGGACCTGGTCAGATATCAGAAACTTTCACTTGTTGACAGATTTAGCCCTTGCACTTCCAAATGCCATTTCCGACACATCCAAGGCCTGTTAAACCATTTTTAAGGCTCTACAATGATTCCTAAGTATGGGGAACATGAAACATGCTCAAAAATATGCCGGATGTCGGTTCGTTTGGTCGTACGGTCACGTTGTTCGGTTAATTACTATGAAACACGGACGGACGCGAAAAACGAACCAAATGACGCGAGGAATGGAATTTTATCAAGCCAAACACTAAAATAACATATTTTAGTGTTTACATAAATTTTTGGGTGTCCGGGGATATTCAGAATGTAAGATATGCGCGTAAACGCAAACTTGTGCGCTTTTTGACACTTTTAGTCCCTGCATGACTTAAAAGTTTATTTTTGCGCACAAAACACCTCTAAGCCTATATCTAAGCTACGAAAAGATAATTAGGGTATGTATAACTCATGGTCATATTCCGGAAGGTCCGATAACATACGAATCGACATACTTTGGCAGTTTGACGCTTTAGGTCCCTCCATTGCGCAAACTTGCACATCTCATCATTTAATAGCATTGAAGCCTTATCTAAACCATATTAGGCATTCTTGAAAGTATTATTAAACATGATAATGCTTCGGGCTCGATAAAAGGTCATTCAGAGGTATAATTAAACATGTTGACACTTTTAGTCCCTTACACTTGCAAAGTTGCGCGTAACTTCACTTTTGGGCATAAAAGCCTTGGGTGGCCAATGATTGGCAATCCCGAGAGTATAATCAAATATCATGAGGCTCTCGGTTTGTTAAAAGGTCACTCAGAGGTAAGAATTAACATGTTGACGCTTTTAACCCTTTATTGCGCAAACTTTCAATTAATTACGCACACGGCTACACTTGATCAACAAGTGGCTCGTTTGTGAATATAAAACCGTAAAAGGTTATTTAGAAACTTATTTTAAGTATACAAACACTTCCAGTCCTTTCATAATCAAGGTTTTTGATTTTTCGAAAAATTAGTCCCTTGAATTCAATGTCTGACTTCATTGGGGTTTATTACACGTGTCAATACATCATTGGACGTGATTTTTTTTTCGAGGTGTTACATCCTCACCCCCTTAAAAGAAATCTCGACCTCGAGATTTGCTAAGATGTTGGAAGTACTTTTTGTCGCATAATGAACTTAACCTCTATAGCATATCTGGAGCTTTTCCAAGCTCCCAAGTTGACCTTTATAATGGGTACATGTATCCTTTTGGAGCTTCTTCACCTGTCGATCCTTAATCGACATAGGTTGCTCATTATATCATAAATCTGCATATCATTATGTGATAGTGCTTCTTGACTTTTTGGCGAAACACATCCTTCAGTCACTAGTGTGCAATGTATTGCGAGCTCCGCCAAGCTCCTTAAATAGGTTTTAGCTTATACGCTACTTGATCTTGATACATTCGATTTCCTTCGAATAATTCTATATATTTAGAGCTTAACTAGCCTGAAAATTTAATAAATTTGGCACACCCTTCCTGGGTGATATCTTTTGTTGAACTTTATTCCTTAACAAGAATTTAGGAGTGTTGTTACTTTCATTAATTCTTGATTTTCTGCCGAATACTGTCAACTTACTGATGATTAGGGATTTGTATGATCTTATTCGTTGCTTCCAATGCAACTTTCAGATCCTGATAATTGGACTTACCAATCTATTGTCCTAATAATAGATGTTTAACATTCCATCTATACAAGGTCTCCAAAGGAGCAGCCTTGATAATTTTCAACTATTATAGAAAAGCTTATCTTAAGGTGAGATGGTTATTCCAACCACTGCTTAACTAATTTTAAGGAATAGCTAATCCTCGTCGTTAGTCGAACAAATCGACGATCCTGGGCAGCTGATGGCAATTCTTAATCGTTGCCTAATTAGGGTTGAGGTAACAATGCATAAGCAAAATGAACCGTCTTTCATAATTAACTATACCGAATTCTCAGGATATTGAGTTAGGCTATATGAACCCTCTATTTTAAAACTTAGTTAATCAGGGTTTCGATTTCTCCAATGATGGTACTAGCCGTCTTGGAGATTTCATAATAATACAGTCTTAAATGGGATATAAACCTTAACTCTTCCTGCCTCTCAGGGGTAAACAGGGTAATCTTAGGAGAAGATAATCAAGATATAAGGAGGTTACAGAGATTTTTACAAATCTCAGGCTCCAATTCATCCATCATTGCTTGTGTCAAATAAGTGACACATTTATGTTACAAGTCCACGAATTCCTTAATCGGGAACACTTACTTGACAATTCCATTCTGGATATCTCCTTTGAATACCATTAGTTGACTTTAGCACCATATGACCTATCGGAGTATCTTGGTGGTCCCATGCATTAAACCTCCATACTGATCAGGCATGGAAGCAATCTATGGAACTTATTAAGATACACCAATCCTCATATGACGCTTTTATCATACCATCGGGTATTCGGAATCGTTAGAGATCAAAGAGATATCAACTACGTATGCTGACGCACTTCTTTTTAGACAGAGGCTACTTCAAAAATTTTATGACTGAAGGTTTCTGATAGGAACAGAAGACATGGTTCTTATGATTTGCCTATGAGTTTTACCTTATACTTAATATCTGGGTTTCTTAGGGGAAAAATTTCTAAAAGTTTGCTAAGCTTATGGTCTTATGAGAGACTTAGCGGCACCTGAACCCAAACGTAACTCTTTAGCAAATAAATCTCAATAAGGGATTTATCTAGTGTCATTATTAATGTGAACCGCCTCTAATCATACATCAGGAGGGTTAAGCGCCTCCATTCTTAATCCTTTTAAACTTAGCTGCAAAATCTATGACAAATTTAGGGCAGTCTCAGCTTTGACTGGTCGTTTCTTAATCTATATAACGTGAGTAGCTGAGGTAGATCAATAATGGATTTATAATGAGCAGGTTTTGAAACCTTAATGTGCCCTCTTATTGCCGATGCTAACCACTAATAATTATTTGCTTTAAGCTTAGATTTTGGGTAAACTGAATAGAGCACTATCCCAGCCAGTGAATTAAAATTTGCGACATGCTGTCGACAGACTAGAACTTTTATGGTGAGAGTCAGAAAATTCTTATTCCATCATTTTCCATTTTGTGATGTGGATAATAGGTTTTTCTAATAAGGTCCTTAAAACTTGGACCATCCCATAATGTATAAGGGGATCTTTCTTGTGGACTTTATTAATGTCCTTACTAATTAAGAGTATTGTCATCGAATGGCTGGGATGCATACTTCACCGTGTCCTTTCCTGCGCAACCGCTGATACACCTAATGGTTTCTACTTCATCTCACAATTTCTTGCAATCGATGGCCCCTTTTTATTGTTGAAGTCTCTTGACTTTCAAGAGACGAAATACTTTTAAGTACATCCCAAAAAAATGGGCTCCTTGCCATATATGATTTTGTTTGGGTTATCCTTCGCAATTGAAGTATGAATATAGCTCTTCTCATGAGCAGTGACATGTGTTTTAAAGCGATAGCATCCGGCTTCTTGAACCTCTTCATGACTTTTATCATAGCCTTTCTAACAGCCACGTAAATTTCCGTTTTCGGAGATTAACTCCCTTAACATTGAGGTTCACATCTGATGCACCATTTTTATTCGTCGCCTCTGTAGCATTGCGACTGTTGTTTGTCTTTTCTGAGTTTTCCATACTCGAAGCTTTGGTGTTAAATACCAAATTCAGCAAATGCTTAGGCAATCCGTATCATGTGTCTCCTTGAATTGTTAAAGGCTCATCATAAGGAGTCTTGATAATTACTTGCTTCTTAACATATAAAGTATGGGTTTGGTTATAGGTTGACCAACCCATTTCTATTATTACATCGAGTCCCTCTGTTTTAACGGAAACAAGGACAGCGGAAAAGAATGGTTCCTAATGGATATAAAACATCCATCTAATGTTGCTGAAGCAGTCTCTGAGGTACTATCGGCCAACTTTACTTTATACTTAACGCTTAGAATTTTAACAGGCAGATTTAATGATCTACAAAATCTATTGTCTACGAAAGACTTATCTGAACCTGAATCAAATAATACTCTAGCATGAGCGTTATTGATAAAGAAAGTACCTGTTGTGACATTGTCATCTTGAATAGCCTCTTGAGCGTCCATTTGAGAGCTTCCCGCTTTGGTCTCCTTAGCCTCCCCAGGCTTCTTGGTTTTATTTGGGTAATTTGTCTTGATGTGCCCTATTTCATTGCAACCATAGCAGGTTGCGTCTCCCAATCTCTTGCAATCCAAGGTCTTATGCTCCTTGGCCTAGCAGATTCCACAAGGTAGAGGCTGAGATTCAAATCTGCATTTCCCGAGGTGGTATTTCCTACAGGTTTTGCATCTGGTCTTTTCACCTGCCTCTTGATTGTTCTTCCACTCATTGCATTCATGGGTCTTGTGATCCATCTCTTTACCGATGACACATCCCCTGGTCTGATCATAGAAACATTTTCCGAAGTGTTTCTTCCCGCAGGTTTTACATTCGGGTTTTGCCTGCTTTGGCTTGGACTGTTTATAGCTCGAAATGGTCTTACCCTTTTTGTAACCATTATTCGGGGTATTATCGTACTTCCGCTTATGATCCCTTAACGCTCGGTTCACGGCCTTGTTTACAGCTGTATCTAACATAGCCTGTAACTCGGTGCTCGTTATGTTCAGTCTTGCATCATTATTCTGATCTGCTGGATGATTGTGAGCTTCAGGTGAGTCAGCCATGGTTAAGCTTTGAAAGCTACAAACCAAGTAGTAATAATTGGTTTAATTATATGGTGAATTGTCGAATTTAATGATTAAATAACTATGGTGTAAATGAACCATATAGGCCAATAGATAGTATTTAACTTGTTTGATTATGTTTTGCCTAGGTTTTTAAATAAACCATCCTTGGCGTGTAAACGGAATATAATCCTTCATATTTATTAGACAGGGGACATAAATCACGACTGTCAATGTCGTACCGACATTTTATATATAGCACAAGCTTATTCCAAAGGACTCTTGATGGCACAGATGCCTTGTCACTAGGGAAATTTTAAAATATAATCAATGATTCCTTTGGATCGGAATATTTCATAGTTCATTGTCTTGACAAGGAGTTATGAAATCAAACTATCTTTTTCATGCATACATCTTTGCCCGAAGGTATTCATCCTAATGGATGTTTTGATGTGTTCATCATGTTCGACGTTTATTAGCAATGATTCCTATTGATCGCTTATGCTAAAAGGGGGATTTGGAAGTTCCTAATATAAAGATGACAAGTGTGATTTTTATTACACCACCTTTGTCAGGAGTGTTAACATGTTTTCAGATGTTAACAAAGATCTGAATCTCTTTTTAAACAGGTTTTACCATCGTAGCCAGGTCTTTAATGACATTCAAGCTAGGTTATACCTTTTAAGATTCTCTTTTAACATGTATACTGGCAGGAAAGGAATGATACTTATTTTATTCAGGATTTCATTATAATCATCCTAAATTTAATTAACATATAATTATGGCACAATAAGCCAAGTCACAAGGACAAAGTTATAAGCCAAGATTTTATAGAATCGAGACATTAAGGCCTCAATCAGAGTTCATTACCTTTTCTTGACAGGGAGTTGTAGGCTACGACTGTCTTTAGTCTCAGAGGACGTTAATTATAGCCTGTAGGCACTTCATCCTTAAGGGATGATTATTTTAATAAGAGAAATTGGAGTAATCCAATTTAAGGATGACTTATGCGATTTTATCGAAGCACGTCTCCCAGGAATGTTAACATGTTACAGATGTTAACAAGGATTTGAATCTCTTGAATAGGTTCTACCATCTTGGCCCTGTCATAAAGGCTAGGTTTACCTTTAAGATTCTTTTTAATAATTAACGCATAATAATCCTAAATTGAGATGTTAATAAGGATCTGAATCTAAATTGAGGAACTGACATCTTGGCCGGGTCTTAATATGACACGTGGCTAGGTCTTGTCCTTTTTAGATTTTGTCATTTTATTAAAATGGTAGATCTTATAAAAGGAATGTTATTTTTCATTTATTTCATATTTCATGTTTAGAATGAAAACTTAAATTTAATCATTCCACCATAAAGTTAAAAAAAGTTAAGGTTTGCCCTAAACGGGACTTGAAAGGAATAATGTTGTCCATGAAGGGACGGAAAGATAAGTATGCCCTTATAAAGACTTACTAAGGAAGCGAACTTCAACAAAAGGAGTTTCTTCTGCATTTTATTTCTAAATGTTTTCTCCTCAGTTGCACGTTTATCCTAATCGCAGTACAAGGCTCCGCATTCATCGGCTTCGGATGGGGAGGATTTCCCTTACGGCTCCTATGCTTGGCGATATATTAAAAGTATATAAAATTGAAAGCGATAGTTCTCCGAATAGAGACGAGAGTATTCCTATGTTAGGTCTAGACTCAGAAGGTCAAGGAATGTGCTACTGTGTCATTGAGATTAAACACAAAAGGATAGTGTTTAATTCACTCAATGTTGGCTCTGATACCAACCTGTCACACCCCGATATTTCCACGTTTTCCCGGTGGGCCCGGTGGGGAGTATCGAGACGTAGTTGATATCATCATAGTCAAACAACACAATATATAAATGCACAGCGGAAGCAAAAGATAAATATTTTACAATTCGATATAAAGCAATATCAAAGTGTTACAACGGAAAGTAAAGGATCCACAGGCGGATCAAAATAAAAGGAACATTGTTCAACAGACTTCGACATCTAGAGCTTGCGAGACTTGATTATTGATGCCTGGAGTGGTCAGCCTATTACGTGTAGTACCTGCACTTAGCCTTTTTGGAAAATACGTCAGTTTACACTGGTAAATACAATTAGCTGACTCATTTTGAAAAAAAAATAATAAAAATTGATTTGAATGCTCGTGGCACAAATATCTTTTATAACTTGGGATAATTATTTGAATATAATACTTGTAAAAGATTTACATGTCTGTTATGCGTTCAGTAGCCTGGTTTGTGCCGGGTTAAAGATCAATAGACACACCACATAATTTATTTATGCACTGACGAGTGTACGCCTACACTCCGCGCTTAGGTCGTGGCCATTTCGTAAAATGATGCCAAGGATATCCGGGACATGGTCATTAACCCCCCAAAGGCTTTAAGCAAACAAAACAATTTAAACGGTCATCTCGATAATACTTAACCACCAAACGATTAAGGTCGAATGCCCGACCAAGCGGTATTTTATATACCGTACCCCAAGCCCGTATAAGGGAAAACAAGTTAAAAGTATTTACCTGAGCTAAATATAAATTCAATCCCAGCCGTATCAAATCAGCAAATACAGATAGCTTTTACTGGGCTCCTAAATCTGGAACGAAGGTTTTTAATAACCTATTAGAATCCGAACGGGTCTTTAATTAAGCCTTGACTTAGACCGGTTAGTCTTCACAAGGAAGACACGGTTCAACGCATGATAAAGCGAAGACCGGTTTAGAATGTGGTTTTGGCCCGACAAGCTTGTATGCTTGTTTAATATGGGTGACTTAAACACATTCTTGATTTTGAGGTGAAAACGATATGGTTTGACCCGTTTCGGCTAATATATGCAAACTAGTTACATAAGCCGATCTGAACGCGAAAGTGCGTAACGGGTAACCAAAAGAGTCACATACAGGTTTCCTAAGTTAATATGCCCTAAATACGTTGTGATATCAGTAGGATACCTTCCATTATGCCCAAAACGAGTTTAATCTCAATTTAAGCCCCGTAGGGGTATTTTGGTCATTTAAAAGATTATAAAAGAGATTAATTTTAATTCTGAGACTTGGGTCTGAAATAATCAGTAAAACAACTTAATTTAATAGGTTATATCAGTTGGTGATAAGTCTTATATGCCAAAATGGTTTTAAACCCATACTAGGTGTTTAATACGCGTAAAAAGCCGTTTTAAGCGATTTCCGGGTTATACAGGAAATCTGAGTTTTCTGATCAGGTTATAAAGTTCAAAATACTTCATTTATTATATAAAATCAGTAGCATTTGGATTGGTGTCAAAATACTTTGAAAAACTCATTTTATACACAAAAAGGGTATAATCGGTATTTACCGAATCAAGGCCAAAACCTTAGGTTATGAGCAGGTTAAAAATAATTAAAAATCTTCAAAAATCTCAAAATATTATATTACATCAGTGAGTAAAATGTTTGGTGTCAAAAATTGGGTTTAGATAGGCTTTACGCTAATTATGTCTTTTAATTAACAAAAAGCTTTCAAATTACGCTATTGAGCATAACTCCTAATCTAGACCTCCAACTGATGTGAAATTTTAGGGACATGTTTATAAATCAGAAATAAAGATTATTGTCCTTTCACATTTCCAAAATTCTCGTTTTATGGTCAAAAGGGCATATTGGTCAACATTAGGCATTTAACGGAAACATTGGACAATCAACGAGTCAAGTAGCAAAAACGCAGAGGGTTATACTGTCATGTAACCCGGTCCTAATGGAACTTTAAGGCATGTCTAAACCCATCTAAATCGGGTCAGAACTGAAGTCAAAGCAAAAGTCAAAGTTTTGCGACTTTCGGTTCCGAATCGAGCCTAAACAGAAAATTGTCGGATCAAACAAGCTTAGACCAGTGCTTATACTTATTACCAAGTTATATGAGTGATAAAATGGGTCACACGCCTTCTATATTGTTAATCATGCGTTAAATCAAAATTTATGCTTCTGTTGACTTTTTATAAACAACTTTGACCCGACAAATGTCTTAGTTAGATCGGGAATCAGAGGGTGCCCTTTTAAGGGTTTATTGCCTACATAAATACCAACTTATAACTACCTTAAGTTTGACTAATCACTGGACCATTAGTGATTAATCGATAAGTCAAACCTTAATTACGACGGTTTGACTTTTAAGCTAATAACTAAGCAAAACTCAATTAAGGGAGGTCAAGGATACTTACCAAGGTCTAATGCACGATTAGAGATGCTTGGGGAAAGGCCTTGAGCTCCAGAAATCAGCAGAAGTTGAGTTGGGAATGGATGATCAAAATATGCAAACATTGGGGCTTTATATAGTGTTCTTGATGGATCAAGATCATGACAAACAAGGCTATACATGATCCCTGATGATTAACAAGTGTCCCTAAGGCCTAATAATTAGTTTAGGCAGCTCTTGGAAGTGTAAAAGGGCAGTATAAATCGTTTATATGGCTGAACAGACAACCTGTCCGAGTTTCTGCATCTGGGAGTAGCTTACGGACCGTAAGGCTCCCAGCATACGGCCCGTAAGGACCTGGTCAGATATCAGAAACTTTCACTTGTTGACAGATTTAGCCCTTGCACTTCCAAATGCCATTTCCGACACATCCAAGGCCTGTTAAACCATTTTTAAGGCTCTACAATGATTCCTAAGTATGGGGAACATGAAACATGCTCAAAAATATGCCGGATGTCGGTTCGTTTGGTCGTACGGTCACGTTGTTCGGTTAATTACTATGAAACACGGACGGACGCGAAAAACGAACCAAATGACGCGAGGAATGGAATTTTATCAAGCCAAACACTAAAATAACATATTTTAGTGTTTACATAAATTTTTGGGTGTCCGGGGATATTCAGAATGTAAGATATGCGCGTAAACGCAAACTTGTGCGCTTTTTGACACTTTTAGTCCCTGCATGACTTAAAAGTTTATTTTTGCGCACAAAACACCTCTAAGCCTATATCTAAGCTACGAAAAGATAATTAGGGTATGTATAACTCATGGTCATATTCCGGAAGGTCCGATAACATACGAATCGACATACTTTGGCAGTTTGACGCTTTAGGTCCCTCCATTGCGCAAACTTGCACATCTCATCATTTAATAGCATTGAAGCCTTATCTAAACCATATTAGGCATTCTTGAAAGTATTATTAAACATGATAATGCTTCGGGCTCGATAAAAGGTCATTCAGAGGTATAATTAAACATGTTGACACTTTTAGTCCCTTACACTTGCAAAGTTGCGCGTAACTTCACTTTTGGGCATAAAAGCCTTGGGTGGCCAATGATTGGCAATCCCGAGAGTATAATCAAATATCATGAGGCTCTCGGTTTGTTAAAAGGTCACTCAGAAGTAAGAATTAACATGTTGACGCTTTTAACCCTTTATTGTGCAAACTTTCAATTAATTACGCACACGGCTACACTTGATCAACAAGTGGCTCGTTTGTGAATATAAAACCGTAAAAGGTTATTTAGAAACTTATTTTAAGTATACAAACACTTCCAGTCCTTTCGTAATCAAGGTTTTTGATTTTTTGAAAAATTAGTCCTTTGAATTCAATGTCTGACTTCAATGTCTGACTTCATTAGGGTTTATTACACGTGTCAATACATCATTGGACGTGATTTTTTTTTCGAGGTGTTACAATGTTAAATATTTAACATGCCTTCTACACTAAATTTCAAATAAACCTGACCCACATAATGTGAGTTTGACCCTGCTAATAAGTCCAAATTCATTGCTGAACAACTGACCATACATAATAAAAACCTCAACTTCCTTTTCTCTTGGTCGTTCAAAGAGTCAGAGGGTTTTGATCTAAGACTGTGATTCGCTCGGTTCTCGATCATAATCTGCAGAAGAACAAACAATATCAGAACAATTCAAAAACAAAAAGGATTCAATTAATCCAACAAATCATTTTGCATTAATCACCTCTGGCTTCAATTTCCAATCGATTAAGCTCGAGTTTCACCGAATCCAAACCGTGGAACAACTATTTAAGTTTGTCTGCGTCTAAACTTGGCATCACCGTATTTAAGCAGTGGATGTATACTTGAGCCAAACTACCAATATCGTAACTTGAGCCAAACTTCCACCCTTATCAGAATAGCAATCAAAATCACTGCTAGAAACTCCAATAATATACTCAAACCTGAAATCCATCTTTCCTTTGCAACCAATATTGGGATGGACATGGTCACAGGTGGGACTACAATTTGCAGCAGCAAATGGTCATCCTGCTACATAAGCTAAGCTAGATATCAGCTCAATTTGCATACATGTAAATTAGTCTTTTTTTTTTTTTTTTTACCATGATTCAACTACAAGATCTATATACAAACTCTCTACCAGCCCTTTTCAAATCTTATTTTCTGTACTCTTGTTAACTTCAACCAAACTTGCACCTTCAAAAAGGATGAATTTCGTTCTACAACCGCGATCATCGACAGTACAAATGATCATGATCATCTTCAAACTCTGTAACGCCTAGCATTGCCAAAGCTAAATGCGAATTCAATTCATTCTTTGTTTATTGAATCTGAGGATAACCTTCGGTAACGTAGTTGTAAGAAGATAAAGGGGGTCGCGGCTGGTGTTTTCTTTAATCTTAGATTTGCTTCGACTCCTTTAAGGATAGAAAGTATTGCATCTATGTTTGGTCTTTTTGATTCTTCGTTGTGTATACACGCGTGTGCTGCTTTTATCATCCGCATAATCTGGTCTAAGTTTCTTTGAGTGAATTTGATGCGGCGATCCAGTAGTTCCGGTATAGATCCTTGTTGTAATAATGGTTTCGCCTGAAAAATTTTTATCAATTAAATTAAAATGTTGAACAGAATCTAAATCATTCAACAATGATAGTGGTGAAATGCATTAAGGTAGGGATGTTAAATGATTTGTGTTCGCAGGTTGGCGGGATGAACACTTGAACCCAGACACAAACATGAAAATTTGTCATGAACCCAAATACGACACAGACCTGAAATCGTGTCAGGCACATGAACCGGAAAATGACAGCAGTTTTCATAGGTTGAAACAAACTCGACCCTTTTTTTAACGGCAAGGAACGACGTGCCAACCACCGTGACACCGAGCGCTGTGGCCAAGGTCGACTACTCGACCGCCGCCAGCCCCTTGGCTCACCCCAGATGCGCGGAAACCCGACCTCCACCCGCCCGAAGGCACAACAGTGGAATAATCGGTAAAACCTCGCCTCCCATCCAAGTCGAACCGGCGCCACCCGTATTCGCTCTTCACCTGGATGCCGCAGATAATAATGAGGAGAGTGGGAATCGAACCTAGGTCACAAAGAACACAAATTCTTTTCCCAACCACTCCACCACTACCTCATTGGCAACTCGACCCATTTAACCCTTTTTTTTTTGGCATATTAGTACTCTAAAATTAATGACAAATAATACATATGTATACAAAAAATAAACCCCCTATTTATTTTAAGTTACGGAATAAAATATATATTATTAAAAAGTTTATAAAGAAATAAATGGGTTAAACGGCTCAAACCTGTAACAACCATAAATTTATTTAACGATTTCCGTAAATAATCACAAATTACTGAGTATTTATATTTAAACATTCATGCTCAAATACGGGTTTATTAAAACTTTTCTAAACTTGAAAGCAAAACAACATAATGTAATTTAATTCATTGTTTTAGAATAACGACGAAACAACTTGCGGAAGCTTCATTTAACGTGTGTTCGGTTCTTGCTCGACGCTTGATCTTCATCCGGGACTCTCGACATTCACCTATGATCAATACCAGCTTAAATGTTAGTACTGATAGTTTAAATAACGGTACAAGACAAGATAAATGATAATGGAAGGAAATCCCAACATTAATCTCTTGATCCCAAAAACAAGGACTTCAAACTGGCCTCCACCGTAGCTTACGGTAGCCACCGTAAGCTATGGTGGCCTCTGTTTTAAAATACCCCCACCGTAAGGCAGGAGGCAACTATCGTAAAGATTTCAGCCCCACCGTAACTTACGGTGGGCACCGTAAGTTACGGTGGTCCCTGTATCAGACCTTTCCATTTTTGCCGTTTTTGAAACGAAAACTTCCATATCTTTCAATCCGCATATCCGTTTGACCTCCCGTTTCTTCCTACCTGATCGTAATTTGATTCTCCATCTCATGGAGTTTAAATCCAACATTCAAACTAATAAAATCCTAAATTTTTAAGCATTCGACTTATTATTAAAAATCCACATTTTGACCCGTTGGTATTTAGGACCTCCAAACTTGTTTCTAGTTAATCATAAATCATAGACCAAGGTATTTAACTCAAAATATCTATCTTGGATTCATAAGTTTTGTGAATTACGCGGCAAACACCCAAGTTACGCGCGTAATTCATTTTGACCCGTTTAGGAGATCTTTTACGCATTTTTGGTCCCAAAACTAGCTCCTTTCTTTTCAATACTTCGTAATGCCACATCTAAATATCTGCTTATGTTCCACCACAACTATTTTTGTGGTGGATTTAGTATAACTAACCTATTATCCCACATTTACCCATCGGTTGGTCATTTTCCACAAATGACCATTTTTGTGCATTTGACCCACAAATGTATATTCCTATAACTTTTATTCATATTTAATGATTCCATAATATTAATGCAAGTTCCTAAACAACCCCTATGGGTCGTTTGCCCAATTTACCCTTCAAGGGCGTTTTAGTCAACATTAGCCCCTCACTTACTATGAAGGGCTTTTGCAACATATTTGGCCATGAAGTACGTTATCCACAACCATATTTACACATACCTGGCTTGGGTCAACTTATTGACCCGTTTCGATACCTTGCCTCTATAATATGCTAATTCGTAGCGCTTTAATCCATAAACCATTATTATCCTGTAAGCATAAGACTTGACACGTACTTATTAGTCGTCATTTGTCAACTGGCACTAAAAGTCACCCTTTGATCCGTTTGGTCTAAACGACCAAACATTTTGCATTTGAATTTAGAATGGTATATATATATATATATATATATATACCATCTCGTTATTTAACCCATTTCGGCTTACGCCGTAGAGTATCTTATAACTTTTACTTATATTTATCGGCACCCGACTAAATTACCATTTTATCCCTATCCTTATTATGAGTTACCCCATACGATAACATCTCAAGATTCATTGTATGCTTGTCATTTACGGCTATATTACCATTTACCCATATTTACCATTCATCATGGTTTTTATCAATTTTGTGTATGTCCCGACTCGTATCATTTGCGTCGGAAATCCATATTTTCCAATATTGTTTTTATCGAGTTTAAAACTTATAGAATAAATAAGTATTCTACAAAATGGTGTAAGTTTCACTTACTTTGCATCTGGTTATTGCTCTTTTCGCGTACCCGATCCGTTTGACCCACTTCTTTCCCAAGCCTCCATCTAGCTTGTCAAGAGTCAAACTATCATCATAATTCGTAAGACGGTTAGATTAGTCATCATTATTATGACTATTTCATCTTACGGATTTTATGTCGAAACTTCTATTCTACTTCATCATCGGTTAGTTTGACTTTCTAAAATCAACTACCTTTTATCATATAATATGCACAATCAAGGCAAATCAATATTATGATTAGAAATCGTTTTATCCCATATATTATGTAATTAGTCAAGTTAGCTAATTACGTGTTTCTTTCATAATTTCATCTTTTCATACAAAACCCAATTCATGGTAATTATGATTCATGTACCCAAACACTTAAATTGTTCAAGTACTATATCTTTACTATCTAATATGATGATTCTAATCACAAATTAGGCACTAACATCATCATATTATAAAAACCCATTTCAAGTCATGTATGATCAACACTCAAACTTGCAAATTGTTCAAGTATCTTGTTTCTACTATCAACTATGATGATTTTAAACATGTGTATATCATCACCTTCACTACATAATCAGAACCCACTTGTCTAAAAGTGGTAAATCATCAAATTACTCAAATCATAGAAATTTTACTTCAATTTTCTACTTAGGGTTTGTTCCTAAGCAATCACACTTCATAAATTCGGCCATAGCCTCTACGATTCATGCATAGATCGCATCATGCAAAGTTAACTAATTTTCACAACTTCATGAATGTTAGAAATTCGACATACCTTACGATCCCCTTGACTTGGTGATCGTTTCTATGTATTCAAATCTGGATTTGGCCTTCGATTGATCCTCCAATCTGAAGGTTTTGTTGAGTTTTAGGGTTAGCTCCCATGGAGCTTGTCTCCTGATCATCTCACGCACGCACACACACAAGAGTGTGTGTGTTGTGTTTTGTTTTTAAGTTTATAATTCCATTTGCAAGATACCCAGCTTTGGTCCCTTGTGTTTGGTTAGTTATTAATTAGGTCACAACCTAATTATTTTCAACAATATTCCCACTTATTAACTAGGTTTAATATTCCTAGTTAATTTAGTGGGTTCGGGAATATTTATGACTAAGTTTATTTTAGGTCCCGTTAACTCGGGCCTTTTATAAACTTTATTTTCCTTAGAAGCATTTATTCACGTTTTATTAAATATTAGGTTTATCTATTTAAATCCTAATATTTACCGGGTTACTTTTACCGCTAACGGTATTTTACCCGTCTTTTAGTATTTACGGGGTTTGATTACCAAACCCATTTTCGGGGTGTTACAAAACCGCGAACCAGCCAAGTCGACGTGAACAGGGCCCATTTAGCTAAATGTGATCATCAGCTCTACCTAGAGGTGTACAAATCGGTTTTTTTTTTCAAAAACCGCTTCCAGTTATTAACCGAACTGGTTTTTTCATAAAAAAACATTTTTTATAACCAGTTTCGGTTACTAACCGGTTTTTTTTTTTACTTAAAACAATAACCGGTCCAACCGGTTAGGGTCGGTTTTTAACCGGTTTATTCCAAAAAAAAACATTTTTTACCGGTTTATTCCAACCGGTTAGGGTCGGTTTTTAACCGGTTTTTATAACCGGTTTCGAAGATAAATATCCCTAACCGGTCCACGACCTGCTCCATTGTCGTTCCAACCCGGATGAAAGTTTTTCTGCATATTTGGAGGAATGTTTTTTGCGCCAGCTGGATGCCATTCACCTCTACCTCGACCAGCAAAAGATAACATACTTCCAGGTGGACGAACTTGAGCCGGGGCGCCACCAGTTGCTACAGGACACGCTCCAGGCATAGGTGCAGCACCAGGTCTCACATACTACACAGTTCCCCAAATAAAAAGAGATTAAACTATATCAAGAAGTAACCTTTGTTAATCTAAAATACGAGCTGTGTGTGTCTTGATTGAATATTGTCGTCACGGAAAAGAATCAAAGGTTGTCTTAGCACCATTAACGGTCATTAAACAGAAAACATAAATAATAAAAATCTTCCCCGTATAATCTCAATATAAAATCACATGTAAAACGAACAGCTAGACATCAAAATGCATAAAGAAAAAAAGTATATTTTCATTTATCAACAGAAGGAGCTAGTACAACATAACCACATTTAGTGGTTGCCCTAATTTAATCTTTGCAACAATATGTAAAAAAGCAAGTACATTTACCACTTTTTCGCACTATAATGTATAAACCAATCTAAAGTTCAAATATTGGAGTCCCTTTAGTAGAGATCTCAAGTTCAAATATCCAGCCTACACTGGTTTTCTGCGTTTAACCCCTTAAAGACCACTCGCCGCTTACATTTTACTCGATCCCATCGGTTAGCAATGTATGTTCTAACAATATAAGTTTCTAAGAATGCAAACGGGGTCTACATAAATTGTAATTATAATAACAACAAATTTGCCTGGTAGTTGATATTAATGATGAATAAAAAATAGAAAACGTTTGAAAGTAAATATAAACGCTTACTTCTGTCGGGGTCATCACACCGGTATGTAAAGCATATCATCACTGTCTTGATCGAAAATACCCTGCAAATGAATTACACCATTACAGAAAAATACAAAATTAAAAAAAATATACAAATTAAACAGAAGTATGCTTTTAATAATCAAAATGCTTTCATAACAACTTATTAATTAAAAACAAATTAAAACACTAACCCACTCATCTCTAAACCTCATGTTACACAAATATCAATATCAATAATATATTACGAATGTAACGTACCAGAAAGGGAAGTGGGAGAAAGGAGATAAAATTAAGAATTGTTCCCCCATTTTCGTTCAAGCCTTATCTCTCTTAAAGTTGTTAGCATCTTCGTTGAAGACCACATGCTTTATCCCTGGCTTTTTAAATCTGCATTCAAGCTTTCGTTCGAACCCTACAAAATTGCCTGCAACAACATAAATCAAAGGTCTTTCAAACAAACAGATTCAATAAGAATCGAAATCTGGAACCAAGAATAAAGAACAATCGATGCAGGGTTTGTAAACGGGAAATGAAAACAACAGAACATTAACAACACTGAAAAGAACAATCGTACAAGTTGAGGATTCATACTAAGAATCGAAAACTGGAACCAAGAATAAATGATTAACAACAATATGCTCATGCTTAATGATTGTTGATGGGATCAGAGATGAGAAGAAATGGCTGAAGAATTTAGGTCACAAAGAGAGAAGAGAAGCGGCAGTGGAAGTGATGCGGATTTAGGGTTTTTAGAACATTTAAATACCCGGGTCATAATACGGATCCCGTCTCTACCCATATAAGGAAAAAAAGACCCGCATTTTTGGAGCCAAAAAGCAAAATTTAGCCCTCATTGCTTGACACATCAGCAAAATTTAACACATTTATTATATATAATAGATTCCCAGTTTCTGCTGCTTCATCAAACAAATCTTACACACGTTTGACTAACAACACAAGTCACTTCGTTTTAAGCACTTTCAAGAGTAACAAATTTCAAGATACGATGAGTTCGACATCAAGAGCATGGTTGGTGGCCGGTACCGTTGGACTGGTGGAGGTACTAAAAGATCAAGGGGTTGCACGATGGAACTACACCATCAGAGCCATCCACCATCACGCCAAGTCCAATCTCCGGTCGGTCACCCAAATAACGAAGTTGTCTTCGCCAGCTGCCTTGGCTTCAAGCAAAGCCATTGAACAATCAGAAGAGTCGTTGAGAAAAGTCATGTACTTAAGTTGTTGGGGTCTCAATTAATTGATCAATAGTTTTTAGGTTATCTATATCTGATGTACATTTTTTTATTAATAAAATACAATTTTGATTATCATCTAAAAGATTTTGGGACGATCTGAACAAAACAATATCGTCGTATTATTGATGACTAGTCCAACGAAGTAAATCAGTCTCGTTTCTTTGTTTTATCGATCGGACGAATACATTTTGGCATTTCACCATCATCGTGGTACTATATATACTATGTAGGTTACTTTGTATTTTGTTACTTTATATATTGAGAAAAACTTGTTAGTCGTCATGAAAAACATAGAAAAACTTGTTAGTAGTCATGCAAAACATACCTTAGTTTTCACTCAAGGACTTGAGACTATTTTCTTTTAAACACCAACTTCAATAAAATCAACCAACCCGAAAACCGGGCAGCCAAAACAACAAAAAAAACTTACATAATTACAAATCCGCATCAATTCTCACAAGAATTAGTTTTAAACTTTGATCTATTTCTAACCCATAAACACCCAACCGTCTTCATCTTGCGAATAATGTTCTCAATCCGGACCGGCTTGTTTTCGAACCTCAACTCGTTCCTAGCCCTCCACATACTCCAGCAGCCTATTATCACAGTGACATGGAAAATCGTTTTTTGTCCAGCTCCTTTAAACCTGTGTGGTTGTAAAGATCCAACAAATCTCTGAAAGAAAACGCAGATATTTGGCACACGACACCATTTACTCACAAACTGCCAAACAATAGAAGCCGTTCTACAGGCGGTGAAGTGATGATCAACTGTTTCTTCACCGTCATTACAAAACGGACACTCTACATTTTCAATATTTGTATTCCTGATCCTCAAAGCAATAGCTGTTGGAATCCGATCCATCTCCGCCCGCCATGCAAAAACGTTGCATTTGGCATGAATCCATTTGCACCAGTTGAGGACAAAATTGTTACTATGATCGATGCCTTTTGCTAGAAGCCACTTGACCGCTCCCACACTAAATTTTTTTACTTCCCACTCAACTGAATCCATCAATTGACTTAGCTGGCCCAGTTGTTGCATGTCCGGCACATCAACAATGCCCGTTTCTGTAACACCCCGAAAACGGGTTTGGTAATCAAACCACGTTAATACTAAAGGATGGGTAAAATACAGTTAGTGGTAAAACTTACCCGGTAAATATTAGGATTTAAATAAATAAATCTAATATTTATTAAAAGGATGAGAAATACTTTGAGAAAGCAAAGTATATAAAAAGGCCCGAGGTTAACGGGACTTAAAAAAAATAATAAGAAATAAATAAAACGGATTATGAACAAGATAAAGTAACTGGGAATAAATGACCTAGTTAGTCATAAGTCTTATAGTAATAAGAAAATTTGTTAAAACACACTATATGCAACTTGGTAAAGTATACGGACCAAAGGTGACAAACTTGAAACAAGTTTGTATTAAATAAAACATTCAACACCAAAACACACACTCTAAGTGTGTGTTCTGGTCGAAAATTGCAGAGGAGCCAGGGAACTCCATGCTCAAACCCTAACTAGCAAAAATCAAGCAATTGAGAAGCCAAATCGACTCCAAATCGAAATCTAAGTTTAGATTAGTGATCACCTCAGTGAAAGGATCACAAGGTATGTCAAATTTCATCTCCTAGTTACATCTCAAAATTTTGATGAACATATGAAATCGAAAATTTGGCTTGCATGAATGTTGTTTGGATGAAATTAGAATAAAATAGTGTCTAGAAATAAACCCTAGCCATTAGATTGTTGAAATTATGCTCAATACTTGAGAATTCCATAATCGCCATTGAAGGTGTTAAGTGGGTGATGTAGAAGTATGAAGACACTAGGATTATGATAGTTGTACTAGTGTAATTTGAATTCTATAAAGCAATTTCAGGTTTGTTGATGTTAAAATTGATGTGAAATTTCCAAATTGATGTTAACCATGGTAAAGATAACTAGTTATGAACTAGTTAGTAAATATGTAAAATTATGCACACTAGGTGTTTGTTAAAATGCCTAAATGAAAACTAAAGTGCTGAAATTGTAAATGAAATGCGAGATTGCCAAACTCGATTTATCCCGTATGATATGGGGTAATATGAATTCTAAGCATGATGTTGATTTAATTTAAATGGTATTTGTCATATGGATAACGGTAGTTAACTTTTAGAAAGTTAAACTAACCAATGATGAAGTCGAATGGTAGATTCGACATAAAAATTGTAAGACGGAATAGTCGTAGCTAATAATGACTAAACTAACCATCTTACAGATTATGATGATAGTTTGACTTATGACAAGCTAGATGGAGGCTTGGGAGAAAGCGGGTCAAACGAAACAAGAAAGAAGAAAATACGTAACTTGGATACAAGGTAAGTTAAACTTACACCCCCTTTTTAATTACTATACACTTACTAGCGAAAATTGATCGTGAATAATGTTAAATAATTGAAATACGATGTTCCGGCATGATACAATGAACGTTGGAATGAATAAAAAGTTAGGAAATCATGAATTATGGGAAAAGGGGTAAAAAGGTAAATTAGTCATGTAATGACGAACAAATAAAAACGGTTTTGAGTGAAACGAGTTTAAGGGAAAACCGGGATAGGTTTAAAGGGATGAAATGGTAACTAAATACCATCTCATACGAATAAATGGTCAATTAGGCTAAATGGGTCAAATGGTGTTGTTAACACCATTTGACAACTTCATTTGACAATTGCTTGTTGAGTGTTGTAATCACAGGAAACAACATAAACGTGCGTTGCTTTAACTAGAAAGATTTAAAGCAAAAAGTTATGTAAACGGGTCAATACCTTGACCCGAGCCAGGTACGCATAAATAAGCTTTTAGTTAAACATATAATTTATGGTCAAATATTTAACGAAAGTCCTTCGTCGTAAAGTGAGGGACTAAAGTGGACCAAAACATCCTTGAAGGGTATATTGGGTAAACGACCCATAGGGGTTGTTTAGGAACTTGCATTAAGATTATGGAATCATTAGATATGAATAAAAGTTACAGGAATACACATTCATGGGTCAAATGCATAAAAATGGTCATTTGGTAAAATGACCAACCGATGGGTAAATTTTGGATAATAGGTTAGTTATGCTAAATCCACCATAAAAATAGTTGTGGTGGAACATAAGAAGATGTGTAGATGTGGCCTTACGAAGTATGAAAAGAAAAGAGTTAATTTTAGACTAAAATGCATAAAAGATCCCCTGAACGGGTCAAAATGAATTACGCGCGTAACTTGGGTGTTTACCGTGTAATTCACAAAACTTATGAATCCAAGATAGTTATTTTGAGTTAAATACCTTGGTTTATGATATACGAATAACTAGAAACACGTTTGGAGGTCTTAAATACAAACGGGTCAACATGTGGATTTTGAATAATAAACCGAATGCTTAGAAATCCCAGATTTTATTAGTTTGAAGGTCAGATTTAAACTCCACGAGATGGAAAATCAAATTTCGATCATGTAGAAAGAAATGGGAGATCAAACGGATATGCGGATTGAAAGATACGAAAGTTTTCGTGTCAAAAACGGCAAAAATGGAAGGGTCTAATACAGGGGCCACCGTAACTTACGGTGCCCACCGTAAGTTACGGTGGGGCTAAAATCGTTACGCCAGATACCTACTGCCTTACGGTGAGGGCATTTTAAATCAGGGGCCACCGTAACTTACGGTGCCCACCGTAAGTTACGGTGGAGGCCAGATTCGAGTCCTTGTTTCTGGGATCAAGAGATTAATGTTGGGATTTCCTGATTTTTCTTTAATTCGATTATTCGACCCATTTTCCTTGTGATACTAGTTATTTAATTATCAAAACTGACTTTTAAGTTGGTTTTGAACATAGGTGATTGTCGAGAGCCCCGGATGAAGATCAAGCGTCGAGCAAGAACCGAACACGCGTTAAATGAAGCTTCCGCAAGATGTTTCGTCGTTATTCTAATACGACGAATTAATTCACATTATGTTGTATCTTTTTAAATTGTAAAAGTTTTTAATAAACCCGTATTTTCATTGTAATTGTGACCGTGATTACATGATTATGGACTTAAATTTTATGAAAAACGTAAAATATTACCAAGGGTGTTACAGTTTCCAGCTCCAATTCTGATTTATGCCTCCACCTTCAACCCAACATCTAATTTTAACTCCGCGTCTTTTTTCATTATCAAGCTGAAACAAAAGTTGGAAAACATCCTTCAGCGGTTCTTGTGTGACCCAAGGGTCTAACCAGATAGAAATATATTCCCTGTCTCCTGGAACACCTTTGAAAAAACTTTGAATCGGCTAATCTTCGATATTACTTTCAGAATATTATGCCAAGCCCCTCCAAAGTGTTACGAGCTTGAATAAAATCCCAATTCCTACTGCTCGTGTGGAAAGCCTCAACCACCTTTCTCCACAAATTATTTGTTTCCCCCTTGTAATGCCACCCCCATTTAACTAAGAGCACAAAATTGATGTTTTTGAGTATACTAATACCGAGCCCCCTGTCACTTTTAGCTATAGCAACATCGTCCCAAGCAACCCAATGGATTTTTTGGGCTTCATTTGTCCCACCCCACAAGAAGCGTTTTATCATCTTTTCTAAATCTTTAGTAACTTTGCTTGGAGCTTTATAAATAGAGAAATAATATGTTGGGAGGCTTTCAAGAATGGCTTTGATCAGCGTGAGACCACCACCAATTGAAAGACAAGCGGCCTTCCACTTGGAAAGATGAGCTTCAAACACGTTATAAACCGGCTTCCAATTGTTGATACGGTTCATATTTGCCCCGACCATGATCCCCAAATACTTAAACGGAGGATTCTCCGCTTTACATCCCACTAAAACAGCCTTTTCTTCCACTTCCAGGTTCTTCACGCCAATGCCAAAAAGATTAGACTTTGATAAGTTGAGTTTTAGCCCGGAACACATGTAGAAAACCTGGAGGATCCTCACCATGTTCATAATATTATCAAAATACCAATCACCTAGAATAATTGTGTCATCCGCGTAGAGATTATTTGTGATGTTCGGGCCATTATTCGGGGTTCTAACGCCTTGTATTAACCTTTCTTCGCTAGCCTTTGCCACATGAGTGATGTCCGGGGTTCTAACGCCTTGTATTAACCCTTCTTCTCTAGCTAAGCTATTTTTTGAGGATTAATGCCATATTTACCAATAATGGGTTCACATCTCACAGTTACGATATTCACTAGATCTCTTATATGATACTAGTGCGCCTTATTTACTCTAGGCCTTTGTATACTATGGTAGCTACTGAACGTTAGCTATCACAGTAATTTAGAGTGCCTATACATGCTGATCCTTTGTTATACTTAGATCACAACACTATTTGTGAACTTTAGTACACTATGGGTTGTCAATTTTTTCGTTAATCTATTGACCTCCACTAGATCGTTATCAAACATATTCTTTAGTACCTAAAATGTAATGTCAATCATGGGTTGACTATTCGCAGGCGTTCTAGTTTTGTTATTCATGTTTATGCCGATGCATATTGGGCTGGGTGTCCACTAATGATCACCTATCTACTATTGTCTATTATGTGTTTCTTTAACCCAATGTCTCCACTTGGAATCCTAAGAAACAACATACAATTGCGAGATTTAGTGTTAGGAAGGAGGTCCATCATGTCGGAAAGTAAATGGTGTATCGTAGTGTAGGGGCTAAATGTGTAACTTGGTGTCCTATATAAACACCCTTCTTTGTAACCCTAAATATAGTTCAATACAGTTTCAATACAATTCAAACCCCAATCACAGTGTTTATTCTCTATACCAGACAACATGGTATCAGAGTAGTGTTTCTGATTCGTAAACACTTTGCTCATCATCTACGGTCTACCCCAGCCAATCCAAACTCAAACCAAAAAACCCAACAATCAAATCAAACTCTGATCAATCATCATCTTCAATCCGCTAAAACCCAAAAAAAAAACATATACAAGAGTGACATCTTCAAATCATATAGATCTTTACCTTTGGTGTTTGGCTGACCTCATCAGCAACAGCTTTTTCTTTCTTGGAGTGCTTTTCATGGATTCTTGTTCCTTTGTGCCCTCTTGTCTATCCTTCAAAATTTTGCTATTCTGACATCTTGTTTTTTCCCAGCCGCCAAAACCCAAAATAAGAAAACCCTAAAACCACTTAGATAAATCCGCTGCGTATTTGTTGAAAAAAATACCTTTTTTTCCTCTGCGTATTTGTTGACAAATTGGGCGAAGTTAGTGTCATCGGATTTATTCTAGCCTACTTTAAATCTTGAACGCGAGTTCAAGTTACCTGGTAAATACGCCGGTAGGACAACATTTTTTACGTTGTTATTCTGACGGATTTAAGTTGCCCAGGATATTTGTTCCCGGCGTAATTGATAAATCTTGAACGCGAGTTCAAGTGTCTAGCGTATTTATTAAATATGTGAAACAGCTGTTTCGTTCGTAAAGACAGCGTATTTACCAAAAAAACCCTGCATATCTGTCATATTCCGTGTCAGCAAAAGTGAATATGGCAATCAATCATGAAAAAAACAGTTCTTGGATATTTGATTCTGGTGCCACTGACACCATGACGTTTGAACCGTTGGACATACGGTCAATGACCAACCCTCAAAAAACTCAAATCCATACCGCAAACAACGAAACTACGCAAGTGAGAGGAGGAGGAACAATTGAAATTTCACCAACTATGAAATTACCAAATTGCCTTTATGTTCCGTCATTATCACACAAACTGCTCTCAATCAGTCATATTACCAAAGAATTGAATTGTACGGTACTAATGCATCCTACATTTTGCCTCCTACAGGATATCAGGATGGGTGTGATTATTGGACGTGGTATTGAGCTTCAAGGATTGTACTATGTGGATGAAGTGGCTCAACAGGGTACTGTGATGTTGGCACATGGAACTGAAAACCGGGAAGCCTGGCTATGGCATAGGCGTTTGGGACACCCATCCACCGGTTATTCGCATCTTCTGTTTCCAAAACTCTTTCCATCAAATAGTAGAATAGAGTGTGAAACTTGTTTTCGTGCCAAAAGCCATCGACAACCATTTAAACCCAGTAATACCAAAGTTGATGTACCTTTTTCACTAATCCATTCGGATGTGTGGGGTCCTGCTCCTGTTGTGGGAGGGCAGGGTTTTCGATACTTTCTACTATTCGTGGATGATTGCACTCGCATGACATGGGTATATTTTTTAAAAAACAAAACCGAAGTTTATGAGAAATTTACCTCATTCTATGCTATGATTCACACACAGTTCAAAAGGGAAATACAGATTCTTAGGTCCGACAATGGGGGGAATTTGTCATTACATCCATGAAACAATTCTTTAAAACCAAAGGATTAGTTCATCAAACCTATTGTTCCCATACCCCTGAACAAAACAGTGTTTCCGAACGGAAAAACCGTATTATTCTTGAAATGACTCGAGCGCTTTTAATTGAATCTCATGTCCCTAAATCTTTCTGGACGGAGGCGGTTGCAACCTCCGTGTATCTCCTAAATCGGCTTCCCACCAAAGCTCTTAAGTTTAAGACTCCCTTAGATTGCCTATCTAAGTCTGCCAGTATTCCCCATCCTCTTACACTTGAACCTCGAATCTTCGGGTGTACAACATTTGTCCACATACCAAAAACCAACAGAAACAAGCTTGGCCCATGTGCTGAGAAATGTGTATTTGTTGGCTATGGGATCGATCAAATAGGTTACCGGGGTTATAATCCAAAAACTCATCAAATGTTCACTACAATAAATGTTGACTTTCTTGAAACAAAATACTTTTATAACACCCAACTCAGTGGTCAGGGGGAGAATGAACGTACAGACACTCTGAGTTGACTAACCCAACTTCCCTCATCTGAAGAAGTTGAACCAGAAAAACATCACAGTACTTCGAGTCAGTCACCTTCAAACATAGCCACACAATCTGCGGGGCACAGTACTACTGAAGAAAGTCCATCCAATGTGATACCAGATGTAAGAAATACTGAGAACCCTGAATGTACTACGTCTTATAACTATGAGACAACAGGGGAACACACAGAACCGACAACAACAGAACCTACATAACATGTTGAACCAGATGTTGAACAGGTTGAACCAGTTGTTGAAGAGGTGGAACCAGTTGTTGAACATGTTGAACCAGGTGCAGCAGAGACAACTTGAAGATACTCTCTCCCTCCAAGAGAAAATAGAGGAGTTCCTCCTAAGAGATACTCTCCAGAAAAGGTGGCTCCAAGGTCTAGGTATCCTTTGGCAAACATTGCCACTGGAAATTTGTCTAAGGAAGCTAAAGCATTTGCCGCTGCCTTGTGCTCTGAACAAATGCCATCTACAACACAGGAATCCTTGAAATCTGAAGAGTGGAAAAAGGCTATGGAGACCGAAATGGAAGCACTCAAGAAGAATAACACATGGGAGAAATGAACTCTTCCACCAGGAAAGAAACCAGTTGGATGTCGGTGGGTGTTTTCAGTCAAACACAGGCCTGATGGTACGATTGAAAGATACAAAGCACGGCTGGTTGCAAAGGGTTATACTCAGACTTATGGAATTGACTACTCTGAAACCTTCTCCCCAGTAGCCAAAATCGATACAATCAGAGTTCTTTTTTCAATAGCCGCCAATAAAGGTTGGCCTCTTCATCAATTTGATGTAAAAAATGCATTCCTTCACGGAGAACTGAACGAGGAGGTCTATATGGATGCTCCACCGGGATTCAATGAGAATTTCAAGGCTGGAGAAATATGTCGGTTAAAGAAATCTCTGTATAGGCTTAAGCAGTCTCCTAGAGCTTGGTTTGGAAGGTTTACCCTTGCTATGAAGAAATATGGCTTCAAACAAAGCAACTCTAACCATACCCTATTTTTTAAACGTGGGGGCAATCTTGTGACATGCTTAATTATCTATGTTGATGGCATGATACTTACGGGAAACGATGAAGAGGAAATGTCAATGTTGAGAGATAAACTTTTCTCGGAGTTTGAGATGAAAGACCTGGGAAGATTGAAGTATTTTCTTGGAATTGAAGTTCTGAGATCTAAACAAGGGATTTTTATCTGTCAGAAGAAATATATTCTTGATCTGCTAGCCGAAACGGGAATGATTGAGTGCAAACCAGCTGATACCCCAATGGTGGTTAATCACGGCCTACACATGGAAGATGGAGCAGAACTAGCAGATAAGGATAGATATCAACGAATGGTGGGAAAACTGATATACCTCTCCCACACTCGTCCAGATATAGCTTATGCAGTAGGAGTGGTGAGTCAGTTTATGCACCAGCCCCAAGCGAGTCACATGGAAGCAGTATTAAGAATCATCAGGTATCTCAAGGGAACAACTGGTCACGGGATACTGTTCAAATCAAATGGTCACTTAGAAATCCAAGCTTATACAGACGCCGACTGGGCAGGGGATAAAGGAACGAGAAGGTCAACCTCAGGATACTTCACCATGGTCGGAGGAAATCTAGTTACCTGGAAAAGTAAAAAACAAAAGGTAGTCGCCCTATCTAGTGCAGAAGCTGAATTCCGAGGGGTAGCACGTGGCCTAGCAGAGATTCTGTGGATTCGCAAGCTCCTGGCTGAAATTGGCTTCCTTCCTACTACAGCAACCAAAATCATGTGCGACAACAAAGCTGCGATACAGATCTTAGAAAATCCAGTCCAACATGATCGAACAAAACATGTGGAGGTAGACCGACACTTCATCAAGGAGAAATTCGACGAAGGTATCATAGAGCTCCCATATGTATCGTCAAAAGATCAACTCGCAGATATTCTTACAAAAGCTGTTAACGGGAACGTGTTCAGTGGCTGCTTGAGCAAGTTAAGTATTGGTGATCACACTACTCAACTTGCGGGGGAGTGTCGGAAAGTAAATGGTGTATCGTAGTGTAGGGGCTAAATGTGTAACTTTGTGTCCTATATAAACACCCTTCTTTGTAACCCTAAATATAGTTCAATACAATTTCAATACAATTCAAACCCCAATCACAGTGTTTATTCTCTATACCAGACAACACATCAACTCTATGGTTTGCCACATGATTCGACATTCTTTAGATGAAATTGTACCGAACATTCTGTAGACTAGGTATATCATAACAGTTAGAGGTTGTTTGTTTACCTCTTAATTAGGCTCTTAATGGTTCAGACCTCTTACTGGTTCAACACTTAATGATTCAGACTGTTTGTTTCACGATCAGATGTCTGAATGGTTCAGATATTTGCCTCTGAATGGTTAAGATTTATACAGAGTCTGAATGGTTAAGACCTCTAATCTGAACTGGTTAGATATTTGCCCCTGAACGGTTAAGCATTATACAGGCTCTTAATGGTTCAGACCTCTTATTGGTTCAACACTTAATGGTTCAGACATCTTACTCGTTCAGCACTTTACTATATTATATAGCAATTTACATTCAGTTAATATACTGTCATCTACTTTGTGTTTGGTTCAAAATATTGTATCCATGGGGTTTGGGTTAACCGACCAAGTAGTGATTAAAAAATAGCATACTTTAAAACACTAAATTTCAACAAAAACAAACGAAAAAGTTACAACTTAATACAAGAGTGATATGGTAATATAAAGAAAAGTAATTTTATTTTAATATATAACTTTTGTTGTGTATTGTTAGATGTATTATTATAGTATTGATTATATGTTAATATTATTTTAAGTGACAGACGGAGAAAAGAGATGTTGAAAGAGTACCGAAGCCTTTTGGTGAAATGAAATTGATTCTGCTGTTAAAAGAAATAAAAAAAAAAAAATAATGTACCATAACCGTAGGTAGGTTTCAATTACGTGTCCTTGTATGTCGTTTTGTATGTATAATTATATAGCAATGCACGTGTGGGGTACATTATGGGTGCACCCCCCTTGTTTACAAAACTAACATACATGGAGGCGTGCAATCAATATAAGATAAAATTGATGACTCATACTGTGGTGTTAATAATAATATAAATCTACTAAAAACAAATAAAAAAGAAGATATGGTGAAACCCAAGGGCATTCTTGACAATTTACTACCATAAAACCACTGGCATTTCAACTACCAGCCTACCGTTTCTCCCCCAAAAAACTTGGTGCTGTGATACCATTCTACCCTTTGCGTCTATATATATCCGATCTCTATCTTCTTCTGCTTCATCAAACACATTTTACGTAAGTTCAACAAAAAAACACAACCGCTTTATTTTAAGGATATCTTATCATGAGTTCAACATCAAAAGCATGGTTAGTAGCCGGTACCGTTGGATTGGTGGAGGCACTAAAAGATCAAGGCTTCGCACGGTGGAACTACACCATCAGAACCATCCACCACCACGCTAAATCTAATCTCCGGTCAGTCACCCAAACAAAGAAGTTGTCTTCGCCGGCTGCCATGGCTTCAAGCAAAGCCATTGACCAATCAGAAGAGTCATTAAGAAAAGTCATGTACTTAAGTTGTTGGGGTCCCAATTGATTATTTTGCTTTTGTTTTATAGGTGTATATGTAAATTGTACTATTAGTATTGATACACATGATGTACAACCTTCTTATTAATCAAAAATAGTTTTGATTATCAACAAGATTTGTGAACAATTGGTGATTATTGGCATTGAGTAGTCAGATCTTAAGTCGTTTTTTCGATCAAATTTCTTTTGACCATTCTTTTAACATCTCATTATCAGTTAAGATCGCGTATCTATCTCCTTTACCAAAATCCATTTTTCATGACTTTTGTCAATATGGCAGGAAAGGTCCTCGATTACTTCTTTCTTCCACAGTTCCAATTTTTTTTTTTAATAATTTTTTTATTAAAACAGAAACGATTATAGACTAATTACAGATAGACGGGTAATAAGTTGCGCCGCTACCTACTTCTGAATAGCAAAGCCTACCATGTTAAACACAAAAATGTATATCCGATCTTTGAACACATAGAGCATAGTAGTATATAGTGATAAAATGTTAGATACCAAGTAATTTGTGATGAGATATTAAAACATTTTGGGAATATATCCCATCAAAGCCAAGATTACATGTGTTGTTTTTTTAAATATTTTCATTATTAAAAAAAATTAACTTTTAGAATTTTTAACCAAAGAATTTCAATATTTAAAAATATTTAACTTTTAGAATATTTAACCAAAGAATAAAAGTGTTGGAAATGAAATACAAACTGCATTATTTTGAAACTTTTTTGCGAAATATCAAAGATGGATCCCCTTTCATATTGCATTTCACCATCATCCTACACGGCCACTTCAATTTTAAAGGTAAGAATCAATACTTGCACTTTACGTGGGCAATCAATTAGTAGATTACTTTTCTTAACTTTTTTAAATTTAGATGTTATATTTAAATTTCTTTTTGAATTTTGATAACTTATATGAAAGTATATCTATTTTTTTATATTATTCACGTAAAACTGCTCTTATCAATTATCATCCTTAATCGTTTTGTTTTTCTTATAGATCTTTGCCGATTAGTCAAGTTACATGTTAATAATGTTATTAATATCGATGATGTCACGATGGATACGTATATGTGATCTTCATATTAACCAAATAGTGTTCTTACTACAAGAAACTAACAAAAATTTTTTGATTATCACACCGGAGATGTCACATGAGCTCACAAATCCCGAAATTGTTTCATTGAAACACGTTCTATTATAAAGTGCTACTTTCATTTCCGTTATTTTTTATAACGGCAAATGTTACATTGTTCATACGCCTAAACTACACCAATAAATACTAATTACACCCTACTCTTAATATTTAGGGTCAGTCTGAGTCGGTTTTTACCTCAAAGCGAACCAAAACACTCCTAACAAAAGATATTTTTATTTAAGTTTACCTATACACACTTTAGTTGGTATCCAACATCTTAAAAGCAAAACCATACACTCCATTGGAGACTTTACTTGTTACATACCTCCCCACTCTCCTCTATAAATACCCCTTCTGTTCATCTACGACATAACTGATCACAACATGAGTTCTTTAACCCGTGTTTGCATAGCTGCCGGTGTGGCCGTCGTCAATGGACACACTGATCACGTTTGTAAACTAAAATCACTTGTCAAATCCTTCCGTCAGAACAAGAAGGCGTTTACATCTTCGACCGGTGCTGATCCCTCCGGTCTCCGCCCTTTATCTGGATTCCGGGGATCCAATGTGCACACTGGCGAGAGGAAGACGCAATCCGATGATTCTTTCCGGCAAGTTATGCACCTAAGCTGCTGGGGACCCAACTAAAGTTACATAAGACTGGTGCTGAAAATTTGTTCCACATTATCAAGTGTATCTATAAAATTATCCCATTTTTCTTGAACTATTTGCTTTGAAATAACTAAAGTTACAAATTTCAAGTGATTAATATATACATTCCAAATAAACCAGATTCATGTTGTCATGTTGATGTGGTCTAATGGTGTATGATTACAAAGTTTCCTACACTACTGGTAACGGTTTATTTGTTCTTAAAAATGATTTAGAGGTCTAAAAATTAACATAAGTTATTTAAAATTCAACATATCGTTCCCATACACCTTTAATACAAGAAAACATTTGCACGGATTGTTCATTTGTACCTATTTATAAATTATGAAACCTAAATGGTCATTGGATCGACACAGTGTGTCATTGTCTAGAATAGCAGTTCATGCGTGATACACGTAGAGTAATTTAATGAGTTATTAAGTTTACCTTTATATTAATTACACTTGATAAATAATTTTACGCCCTGCTTGCGGTGTGCATATATAATGTATATGTGTGGATTTTCGGGAGCAAAAGTGAAATTGCACTAATTTTAACGTTATTTTACTAATTTCGTGTAACGTTAAAAGCGGTGGACGGTTAATCATGTATCATGTGGTGACATTGAAAGCCAAAAGACAAAATGGTACATGCACTAATCGGCTTTTGTCCCAATTGTTGAGTGTTATGTGCCTTATGTCAGGCTTGATGCAAAACTACTATCAAATCGGGGGGTCTCACTAGAAGCAACATCTTTATTCCTACGGGGTAGAGGTAAGATTGTCTACATCTTACACTCCTCAAACCCTAACTTAGCTTTGCTATTGTTGGGATTTACTAAGTATGATGATATTGATTACACTTCATAAATAATTTTAACGTTATTTTACTAATTTCGTGAAAATAATGTAAAAATTGGGGGACAATTAATCATGCATCATGTGGTGACGTTGATAACTGAAAGACAAGGGGTTACATGCACTAATCGGCCTTTTGCTAAGTGTTATGTGTCTTATGTCCAAGGCTTAATGCAAAACTACTATCGAGCTGAATGTCTTACTAGAAACAGCTTCTTTATTCCTATGGGGTAGAGGTAAGGCTGTCTACATCTTATCCTACTCAGACTCTACCTTAGTTTTGCTATTGATAGGATTTAGTGAGTATGATGATGACGACACTTGATAAATAGTTTTTGTATGATCGGTTTTCTAATTTAAAAGGAAGGTTACTACACAGATTGTTGCTAGTTTACGACCCATTTTTTTTAATTTGTTGGTTTGGCATATTGCTTTATTATAAGACAAAATTACACAAATCAACCTTTATATTATACCTAAACTGCACTTCGTACCTTTTACTATTAAATCGGCCAAACCCAACCTTTATGTTCATGTTTTGTTACATTCTATAACCTTTACAACTAACCTCGTCCAAAAACTCAGTTAAGTTACCTCACATGCTTTGCATGTGAGGGGTACTATGGTCTTTTATAGGATAAAGGTTAATTTTTGTAAAAATATTATTTATAACATAAAGGTTGATTTGTGCAAAAATATTATTATTATATATATAATAGTAGAATAACTTTTTTTTTTTGCAAAAAACATTATTATTTGTTAATAATTATATATTTATTTATATAAACATATATAAAAATAAGTTTTAAATTTATTTTATAAAAATTATGATATTAATGTTTTTATAAAGAAAATAATAATGACAAGAATTACTTGTTATATAAAGTATAAATAAAACACAAATTCTTCTAAATAAAGTTATTGTAATATCCAGAATATTTTTATAATTATATATAATCATAACGGACGTTTTAAAACTACTTAAACTAGAAAGTATTTTTTTACGTATATGTAAGTATGTGTTTATAAAAAAAAGTTATTAGACAAATTTATATCGATAAATGAAACTAATAAATTAATTTGATGTTTAAAAAATGTTTAATAAATTTCAGTAAAAAAAATTCTAAATATATAATATGTAAATAATACAATTTGTTTACTAAAGTTTACTAACGATTTTTTAAACGTCAAATTTATTTATTAGTTTCTTTATCGATATAAATTTATCTAATATTCTGTTATTATAAACACATACTTACATATACATAAAACATACTTTTTAGTTTGAGTAGCTTTAAAACGTCCGTTATAATTATATATATTTATAAAAGTATTCCGGATATTACAATAACTTTATTCAAAATAATTTGTGTTTTATTTATACTTTATATAAAAAGTAATTAATCTTGTCATCGTTATTTACTTTATAAAAATAATAAAATCAGAAGTTTTATAAAATAATTCAAAACTGTATTTTTATATTTATAAACATATAATTATTAATCAATAATAATGTTTTTGCAAAAAAAAAAAAAATTCTACTATATGTATAATAATATTTTTGCACACATCAACCTTTATGTTATAAAAGACTATAGTGCCCTCACTGTGCAAAGCATGTGAGGTAACTTAACTGAGTTTTTGGACGGCATTAGCTGTAAAGGTTATAAAATGTAACAAAATATGAACATAAAGGTTGAGTTTGACCGATCTTATAGTGAAAGGTATAAAGTGCAGTTTAAGTATAACATAAAGGTTGATTTGTGTCCTTAATTAACCTCATGTTTGTCTGTATTGGAAAAGGAAAAAAGAAAATGAAATGTGTAGAGGTTTACATTTGCATTTAAGGACTTTTGTAATTATGACAGGAAAGGTCCTCGGCTACTTTTATCTTCCACTTTGACCCTTTTTAATTTCTTTTCTTTCGTTATATTTTTACACACAACACTACCATGTAAATAGAACTTAAATAGCCTTAGAATTACATGTATTTTTTTTAAGGGTGACTTTCTATGTACAGGACCTAGTGGTCACCGGGTTTTTGTCAAATACAATCCCCCGTCAGTCCCGCCTACGGACGCGATGTTCTATCGGGCCTCGGCCGCCGCGCAAACTGACCTTCGCCCGTAAACCATATTGCCCCCACACGAGAACCTCGCTGGGGTAACAGCTGGGTAAAACCGGGTTGCCCTCCGGATCGAACCATGCCTCGGTAGGAAACGATCCATCATTAGGACGTCCCGCACCTTTTGCTACAGCCAGGAGTCGAACCGGTGTCTCCAACTGACCAACTGAGCTAGGGTGGGGATAATAGAATTACAGGTATTTAGTGACACAAAAAGTACATAAGATGCCAATTAACTTATGAAAAGATAATACAACATTTTGGGAATTGGATTTGTATAATTCCTCCAAAACATAAAATAAAAGTGATTTCTTTTAGATCAATAATTAAAAAAACACAAAGAACAATATCTTCAAAACTTTTATAAAAAAGATGGACACGCTTTCATATAGCATTTCGCCATCATCCTACAACGCCAATTCATAATTTAAAGGTAAGAATCAATACTTGAGCCATTATTTTCAAACTGTTTTTATATGTAATACTTTACATTTATATTGCTTTTAAATTTTGATAAGCTATATGAAAGTATCTTGTACGTGTTTATATTATGGTATTGTCCACATACAACATGTCTTATAATCTTATCACCCTTTGCTAATCGTTTTGCTTTGCTTTTACATGTTACGTGATTAGTCAATTTATGCGTATATTAGTATTGATAATGATAATATGATGATAAGAGCATAATCTTTAATACCAACAAGAGATGGGAATATTTATATCTGACCACATGTAGATTGTTTTAGCAAATATACATACATATTCACATTTCAAAATCTATCAACATTGCACTTTCAACTTTACTTACTCCACCATCTTACAACTTTAAAACAAAACTATTCACTGAATGCATCTAGACAATGAACGGTGTTCCCATCTTTGATTATGATTGCTCTAGTAGTGAGGTAACTAATAACGTTGTGTACTTTGCACATAATTAATCATCTTAAATAAAACATATGGTTGCACTCTCATGTTGGGGAAATAGAGATTTGCAAAGGATGATCTGAGAGGCGTGTGATCACTTTCAGATTGAACTATTTCGGTGGTTGTTTCGAAAAATCTAATCGGATACAACTCATATTTGAGAGCGAGAACAAATATGTGATTTTGTTGTGTAATTCGTATGAATCAGTAACCAAAGAGAATGAATTTGAAATTAGGGATAGGGCTGGTAACTGCCATCAGACAGTTATCACTTTTAAATCAATGTACATTTTTTTATTCAAATATATGTTTCTATTTAACACCAAAACAATTATTCTAGTTAAAATCTTGTATGTGCAAAAGCTGTACATGTTCATATTAGTTTGCAAAACATAAAACATTTTAAAAAACACTGGATATAGTCAACTGTGTTCACGTGATAAAGAAAAAAATAGCGTTATCTTAACTATAATTTGATCTACTTTTTTGGTGGATAATACGAAAGTCTTATTCAAGCATTAAAAATATAAGATAAGGTACATGAAGCTTCTGAGAAAGAGCACAAACAACGTTATCATGGCCCATGGGTGAAATTTACGAATAAGGGTTTTATATATTTTTTGTTATCAGAAAAAAAAAAAAAAAGTATGGTTGTAGTTTATTGAAAAAGACGGATGCAATTTTATATTGCATTTCACAATCATCCACTTGCACATATGAGTCAAGACTACTACTTCAACGATTAATATGTTGCTTACCGTTTTCATTGTTTTCTTATTAAAGTCATTTTCTACAACAACGTATGAGATAAGTTACAAGAAGAAAGGAGAGTTGAATCTTCAATATACAAATATACATAATGCATGTATGTGTTTTTTTTTTTTTTTATATATATATATTAAGCGTTCTTCTAAACTTTCCAAGACAATTCAATATTATTTTAAAGTTATCTTCGGCCATAAATTGCTAGAAATTTTTAGAGTAGTTCATGTTTGCACTTTTTTAAGTTGTATATATGACTGATGGGTGGGAGTGGGCTACAAAGTCCATTTTTCCTACAAAGTGTAAAAAGTCATAAAACATCGTAATGTCAACCATAAAACACACTCAAAACCCACAAATCACAAAGTGAAGATTACTAAAACGCCATGTTTGTGGGTTTTGTGTTGTGTTTTGAATGATAAGGCTTTGATTATCGAATGACTAATATTAGTATGTTTTATGTTGATAATCATGTTCTGTTTTATATTCATAGTTCTACAATGGTGTGTTTGAAGTTTTTATGGACCTTTGGGGTTTGGATATTGTGTTTTAGTGATCTTCACTCTATTATTTATGGGTTTTGAGTGTGTTTTATGGTTGAAATTGCGGTGTTTTATGACTTTATACACTTTGTAGGAAAAATGGACTTTGTAGCCGAACCCACCCTATAACTGATTATTTATTTTTAACTAGTCATTAGCCTCCCGCGTTATGGGGAGATGGTGTAAAACCTTGCTACCTGTATTACGGATAGATGGGCGTAAAACAATGTTAAGTGGTAATCGAATGACGATCAACATAATATAAAAATACAAATTCTAACATCGAGTGACTCACGTAATGTGACACATAGACGAAGTCGAATTTATACGACACATTAGAAAGTCGAGAGGGTAAAAAAAACTTGACGGATCAAATGTGACCACTAAACATCGTACTAAGTAGCCACCAAACGTCGATCATATACGAGAAAAAGCCTAAAACAAAAACTAATAAAAAAGACTTAACTCATTTTAAATTTTGTGGAAAAGTTATAAAAATCCAAAGTTTTATAATAAAAATAAAAAATATTAAAGTTCACACAAAAAAGACAAAATAAACACTATTCCTCATATGTTGTGGATTAATACATACTAATCTTAAGTCACCCGCATCGCGGGCTGGTGGGCATAAAACCAAGCTACCAACGTCGAGGAGATGGGAACGTAAAACCATGCTAAGTAGCAACAGAAAAGATGACCAAAACCGGGAAAAGCGTAAAAAAACACAAATTTCCAACACAAAGTGACTTACATGACGTAAAATGTAGACGGAGTCGAATTTATACCGATACGTATTAGAAAATGGAGGGGGTAAAAAAACTTAAGAAACCAAATGTGACCACCAAATACGAATGAAAACAAAAACAAGGGACCAAATAGCAACCGAACGACGAACAAATCCGAGAAAAAACATAAACAAAAACTAAAAAAACTAAAATTGTAGATGAAATTGTATTTAATTGATGGTGAACATGTATAGGATGTAACCATTAGGAAATTAAACATGTGAAATGTATTTTAGATGGAATACATGTAGGATTTTTGGTTGGTTATATGAATTGGTAAAAAGTGTGCATTAGAAGGCTGTACTCTATGTTGGAGTGGAAAGATGTTCACCATATGTTTGAATAGTCGCTTAATTGAAATTGAGAAGTAAATATATACTAAATGTGAAACATATGAGATCATTAGAAGGGGATGAAGTTGGAATGATGTTGAGTTAGCTAAGTATAAGATGAACTAGATGTGAAGTGATGAAAATGCTAACATGCATGAAAATGATGATACATGTGTATGTGTATGTAACTAGGTGATTACATGGTTATATGTATTTCACTATATGGGTATGAAATGTTTATAGTGCCATTAGTATGATCGACTACATCGATACGAACATACGTTCCTAAGTTGTAAGTTTGTATAGTTGACCATTGACTTTATGAAAATGTCAACGAGTAGGAGAATAGTATGATTAGAAATCCTAATATGATTGTAAGACTTGGAGGTTCGAGTGATGCGTGATGGGTCATTATATGTTATACATGATGGTATGTTCAATTGTGTAAATTGGAATGATGCATTGTTAAATCTATGTCTTATGCTTGTTAGAATTGACTATTGAAAGTCAAATACGAGATGTGAGTTAGATATGGTTTGATGATATGTAATATCACTTATGTTAACAAGAATGTAAATGTGGTGACATGTAAGGATAAGCATTATGTCAAAGTGACGCAAGCACGGAAGGCTAACGGGTCAAGAGAACACAAGGAAATTAACGTGAATACGGACGCAAATAGGTAAGTGATTCCCAAACTCACTTCTTAGTATTTATGTAAATGAGGTTTGTAGGTAAGAGTATTGGGAATCATATAGAAATGTATAAATAATGGTAACTACCAAGGAAATAAATCTTGTAACGGGCCGTATATAGTTATCTACGTTTGAAATTGCACGATAGAAATAAACGGGTCAAACTTGGGATATGTTTACCATTTACCACAAGGATTGAGTTTTGAAATACTCATTAGAAATGATATAATAATGGCTTTTATGTATGGGTTAACTTACTAGAGGATCAAGTATTAGATGTGGAAAAAATGGGGGCCTAAGGCCGCAAGAGGTGTAAAGTAATAAAAATGCCCAGCTCAACTACCCGGCCATGTTGAGTTCTGACACGGTCGGGTCAGTGTTTAATAAAAATGCCCAGCTCAGTTACCAGACCATGTTAAGTTCTGACCCGTCTGGGTTAGTGTTCTGTCCCAAATTTTTATATATGAGCAATGTTGTGAATTTATGCACATGTAAAGGTCATCACGGGCTTGTATCGATTATGCTAATCCCTTGAGGGTATATAATCAACATGATAACGTTGATTATACCCTAAGACTTGTACGTGTGAATGTGTTAGAATGTAAAGTGTTAGTTTGTGTGTGGATAGAAAGGAATGTATGTACGTGTTAGAATTTAGTATATCTGAACATATGAAAATTGTATATATGTATACATGGGTTTTAATATTTATGAGATTAAATAACGCTAACCAAGTTACTATTGAGAATGAAATGAAAGTGCAGGTATATTGACTATGAGCTCTCGAAGAATCGAACAGTACTGCAACGATTGAATCCCAAAGGATACCGGATAGATCAGTATATGTAGAAAGAACGCGATGTAGATGTTAATTATGTATATGTTTAATTTATGTAAGGTGTCACCAATTACTAATTACTAATGATGTGGATGTATACGATGACTTCAGGTTATACGGATCAACTCTATCATGGAATACAAGCGGTTGGAGATCGAGTCAGGACGAGGATTGTACGGGAGTGAGGTCGTGTAGTTGTAAAAGTAGGTCATGTTTTATTCCTTAAATGAGAACGAAGAACGTAATTATTGTAAAAGATTTATTTTAGAAAGGGACTTTCAAGTATGCTACAATGTTTATAACAAATAAGAAAAATTATGGTTCGTATTTTCCGTTGCATCTTTTCGGTTAAAATGTGTTAGGATCTTACAGTTCTTTTTTACTTTTTTTATGCGTTTTGTATGATAAGACTGTTTGTACGGAAACTTTTCCCTATCTTCATATTCTGAAACAAAGAAACCAGTAAATATCAGAAACAACAAACGTTGTTCGGATAGACATAAGAGAACATCATTTAATTTCGTGCACTTTATACCGGTTTTTAGGTAGTTCATTACTCATTTAGAGATTTGGTGTCCATCAATTTCAACCTTTTTTTGTATGTAACGTGATACTTTTTGACTATCAAATGCATAGTATAAGATATATACATGAACTATGAGAGTGAGAGTCACATGATCTATATGTACAAAAGCAATTATCTTTTTTTTCTTAGGTTAAAATTCATATATACCAAAACGATTATCTAACTCGGTTTATAATCATAATAATAGTTTGACCAATAATAGTTTGGCCTAGGAGTCACATGTTATATATGTACTAAATGATACCGGAGTTTAAGCTTGCATAAAGACAAGTAAAGTTTTTGATAAACAAAACAAATTGCATATCTAAGGTTTTAATTTTGTTATTTATGTGTTCATATTTTGATTTTATCGTTTAATTATGATAAATCTTTCACATTTTTTATTTAAAATAAAATGAATTATGATATTGCTAGTGATTTGACAACACTTGACAACACACATTAGTAGGACACTCAAAGTCACATCATACCAAACTTCATTATCGTAATTTATTGTTTTGGAAAAGTATTTACATTGTAGTCCCAAAACTTATCCAACTATTACATATACAGTCCTTCATCTTTCAACCTTAAGTCATTCTCAACCTATCCAGAACCTCCCCAGGGCCCACCAAAAAAAGAAAAAACGTTGCAATCGGGTCCCACACCCCAATAATCATCTCCGAGTCGAGTCAACTCAACTCAACTCAACTCGCATCATCGATTTCTCATCAAGAAAACTCCGATCACCGTCACAATCTCCGATCAAGACATTAACTCGGACCCCAGCAGCTAATATACATCACTTGCCGGAAAGAATCATCGGCTTGCGTTTTCCTCTCATCTCCGGCGACCATTCCTCCGGCGTCAGAACCTAGTACGCCAGAAACTGGTCGGGGATCGGCCGGATTGTTGCCGGAAACGGAGGAGGTGAAGGCTTTTTTGCCTTGGTGAAGAGACTTGATGCCTGCTTTGAGTTTGTGGCCTTGATCGGTGTGGCTGTTAGCGATTGCAACCCCGTAGGTTGAGAAAACACGGCTCATGTAACTCATGCTTGTTTGTTTGTTCAAGGTCTCCGACCGGAATGGTTCGGGTTCGTGTTCGGTTTAATAATCTGAACCAGTAGAGTAGATGTAAGAAATGGTGGAGGAAGGGGGGGATTTATAGGCGGGTGGTTGTTTGAAACCGGGTACCGGATAAGGTGGTATTGACATGATATCATATCATACGTGGCTAGACTATTGATATTCTAGATAAAGTCATCTTAAAACCTAAATAAAAATAAAAATACTATTGGTGGGCTCCTTTACGTTCTAGCATAGAAATTCGGGTTCTGTTAAAGAATTACGGTGTACGGGGTGGTTAGATATTTTGAATAGGTAAACTTTTAAATCATTTAATTAAACTGTGTCACGTCATTTTATCTATTTTGTTTACCTATTGCTCAAAAACGTTGACGGTGGTTAGACACTTTGAAATAAGTAAACTGTTTAAAAAAAATGTGTGATTGTTTGAGATAGCATGGACCCCACCATACACCCCCTCTCTCTCCCCTTCCCTCCCTCTCCCCGATTCGGTGAAGGTTCACCGCATGAAGCCCACTTTGATCGGTAAACTTGTGCTGGCATTGGTTTGCCACTTCAGTAAACCAAGTTTACCGCCCTTCACCGATGCCACACCGTACCCCCTTAGAATGCAAGTTACAGTTAAAGGCATACATGATTTATAGGATACAGGGTGAACACCGACCTATGAGGTGGGAATTCAATTGATGTCGTTTCGATATTGGTACTCGGTACAACAACTGAAAGAGAAAACAAAAAAGTAAAGTCGAGATATGACCAAAAGGATACTGTCATGTGCTTTACAATGATTCAAAACCATAAAATGAATATTGGTATTGGTTCCAACAATATTGATATCGATATCGATTCGATTCGTCACGGTACAACAAATATGGTTCATGATACTAGAAAAATACCCCATTTCAAAAAAAAAAATTTGTTTTAAACATAATTTATACCGGAATGTTGAGAAAAAAAATTAAAACATATACATATTAGGGAAGTTGATTTTGGAAACCCTAGGATTAAAAGAAGTGAATATAGAAATCGGATGCGAGTGGGCTGACGTTGATGATTACCGGCAAATGGACTTAGCAGTTTCATCAATCTGCAGGGAAGAAGTAGTGGATCGTCTATGGAGTTTCATCAATCTAAAGGAAGAAACATAAAGTGGGGTTATGTGGACAAACAGGTCAGTGCATAGTGCACAACTTAGCAAAGTGCACTGATCTTGCTAAAGGCGTTTCGGTTGCAATACACGACAAAACCTCAGTCATTCAAAACATTTTTGTCATTTTCTATCTATTAATACAAAAGAAATATAAACACTAATCGTTTTTTGGTGTTTATGATAGGCTTTCGCAAAAGCAGGAAACGGACGGACGACCAAGCAAGCAAAGAACCGAACACTATTAAACTGCTACCTCTTTGGAGACGTTAATGGGAAGGTTGAAGCATGATCATGCATGAAAAATCTTTCGAGTTTAAAACTTTAATATTGAAAAATGTAAATGAAGTGTAATAATCTGTTCGGATAGTCTGCGTTATCAGCTAACCCAAACTCATAAGTTATTTGTTTAAAAAAAATGGGACCAAATCGTTCGAATATGTAAGATATTCGGTAGAAACGGGATAGAGTGTTACAGTCAGACCGAAACCCAGGGGTCTGACTGGTCCCGTTCACCCTATTAGGCCGATTTTGAGTCGAACCGGCCGGTTGGACCAGGACCCGGGGTCAAATCAAAAAACCGGATTGTCAAATCGGATTTTGATTAAAAAAAATTTTATCAATTTACCCTATTTGTTTTTATAATATTTACGACATAACCCGGCTCTTACATCCATTCCGACCAGTTAGACCAGTGGACCAATAAGGAGACGATTCAAAATCTAGCCCGATCCTGAAAACATTTGTTAGACCTATAAAAGAACAAATGATATTCAAAAGTCAAAACATGACCAAATGATTAAGAAATACACAGTAGATGAAACATTCTCCTCCCAAAGATAGTGAATCTTGAACACTAATCAGAACATCTGTTGAGGACATGCTAACATCTGTTCAAGCCTTGGAAACCACTGTTGAAGAATAACCAAGCACTTATCAAGGCCAAAGCCCTGTTGAAGCAAATATCTGATCAAGAAAACCAAATATCTGTTTAGGCCAAATATATGTTTAATTTGAAGCAACAACGGTTTGAAGATCAATGGTTTCATCTGTGTAACATTATTTTGTTTGTTATAGAGTTTTAGTATATTAGATCAGATGCTAGATTCCCACAGATGTTTGCAAACATCTGTTAGGAATGTTAGATGTCACTATCAGGGTGATATCAGCTGATTGCAAACAGACCTTTTGTATTTATTATAAATAGATTTCACATGTTACGACCATTTACTTTTGTACGAATAGATCTATGAGTGATCAGACTGAGGGGGAAATTGTATAATCATCATATTGTAATTATAATCTTTTAATTTCAATAGAAAACAATTGTTGGTATATCTTTCTGCTTGTGTGTTTGCATTTATTTATCTTTCAATTTATAAATTATTTATTCTTATTTTTGCTTTAAAACCATAAATATCAAACTCAAATCCTAAGAATATTCATATACACTCACTCGATGCAATGGTACAACAACTAATTACATATAGAGTAAACTCCAATTTTACCCCCTGGGGTTTAAGCCAATTGGCACTCTGACACCCTCTCTCAGGAAAATATTGCAATCCCCCCCCCCCTCAACATTTATAACAACCCTAAAGAAAACCGACACCCTCATAAATTTTCCGACACCCTAAAAAAATATTTAAAATATCCCAATATGTCCCTAAAAACACCCCATACGTGAAAACCGAGCCCAAAATACGTTATGCCATTAAAAATAAATTAATCATGCGTTTTGAACCGTATATCTTCCTTTAAAACTAACCGGTCTAAGTTTAGACTTAATTAAGACCCGTTAGGAATCTAATAGGTTATTAAAACCTTCGTTCCAGATTAGGAGACCAGTAAAAGATACTTGCACTCGCTGATACTGATATATACTTGCTCAGGTAAATACTTTTAACTTATTTTCCGTTATACGGGCTTGGGATACGGTATTATAATAATACCGCTTTGTCGGGTATGTAATTTTTTTAAATCGGATTGTGATTAATATATATTGCATCCCGTTTTAATCTGTTTTGTTTGGTATATGGCTTTTGGGAGGTTAATGACCGTGTCCTGGATATCCTCGGCTCATTCATTGAAATGGCCACGACTTAAGCACGGGGTGTAGGCATACACCCGACAGTTGCGTATGTATAAAAGGTACCCCACATTAAGGAAAATTCCTTGTGGGTATTATACATGTGGTGTGTCAGTTAATCTTGTCCGGCTCTTCTAACCGGCCCTGACAGACGGCAAACATTTAAATCTGTATACAAGATTATTTTTAAATAATTGTCCCAGGTTATAAAAGATATTTTGTGCCTTGTGCATTCAAAACAATTTTCTTAAACATTTTCAAAATGAGTCGGTTAATTGTATTTACCAGTGTAAACTGACGTATTTTCCAAAAGGCTAAGTGCAGGTACTAAACGGAATAGGCTGGCTACTCCTAGCATCAATAAAGAGTCTTGCAAGCTTAGATGTTATAAATCTGTTGAACAATGTTCCTTTTAACTTGATCCGCCTGTGGATCCTTTACATTTCGTTGTAATACTTTGATATTACTTTTATTCGGGTTGTAATGTTTTATCTTTCGACTTCCGTTGTGTATTAAACTGTGATAAATTGTCTATGATGATATCAACTACGTCACGATACTCCCCACCGGGCCCACCGGAAATACGTGTAAATATCGGGGTGTGACAAGATTTTAAATAAGGTGGGGAGTATGTAAGGACCTGCAAAAATGTCTATAAACGACCCGTAAGTGAAAACCCGAACCCCTGAAACCCTAATGTTCATGAAAAACCAAGAAATTAAGAAATTTGATTTTCACGCGGGCCGCGTAAGCCATAAGGTAAGGCTACGCGGGCCGCGACAACTTAAAATTCTCCGGATAAGCGCTTAGGCCACGTGTCGCACACGTGGCGGACCTACCTGTGACACGCTAGCCCTATACGTAGACTAGGGGGCCCTCGCGGGCTGCGTAAGATCTTGTTAAGGTTTACGCGGGCCGCGTAAAACCTAAAAAGTTGCTATAAATTGAGCAGGGCATGGGCTTTCATCTGTGTTCGAAAATTTCATTAAAAAACGAAGTCTACTGCTCAAATTTGACATTTTAAGTAAGGAAACGCTGCTACGATGTCACAACCCCCGATCCCTTATCTGTCCCGGGAACAGGCGGACGTGAACTCAGAGTGTGGTGGTATCAGTTTGTTTAGTCTCGCAGCGGAATTTACATCAGGACCGTAGTTAGGAAATGTTTATCAGAGTAAAACCACCATATTTCATATTAATAACCACATGGGTAAAACCCAAGTTTCTTATTACAATACTTTTATAGGAACAAACCCTATTTTATTTTATTTAAAACATCTTGTTTTAGATAACTTTTATAGCCACTTATTTTCCAAGCCGTCAGTGCTCTCGAGCTGGCTTTTTCCCAGTTGGCTTTCACATTGTGTTACCTGAAACATGTTTTAAAAATATTTTGTCAGCGAGAAATACTGGTGAGTGAATCCCAATTTAATCAAGAAAAGTTTTATCAATTACCACAGTATTGAGAGCGATTACAATGTTTATATCTACACAATTACCCATTCAGTACTTGCCACTCGACCGTATCTATGGCTATGGTCATATCACACATTGGCTACTCGTCGTCCAATTGTGAAGGTTATCAAGTAATGTATACAAAACCCCATAATACCGGCGATAATTGAAGAATTACACGACTCACATACTGGTAATATGATATCAACAATTGAGATTTTATAAAACAGTTGACACAAAAAGGAGATTACTCACATTGCTATTTTAGGCTTCTCATAAGGGTTTCCTGGATATAATCTATAATTTATACAAATGTATATTGGTTAGTATCATAACCCTTTGAAAATATTAATGATACCTTCCCCGAGACGGTATTCCAACAACTACGTCGGGCAGAACCACGACAGTTATTACGGAACCCTAAATCAATCGGGTAGCGTATCTAATACGTAACCGGGGTTATAATACTTACAACGAGGCAGGGCTTCGCTAATTAGGGGGTATTATGCCCGAAGATTATTATTATTCTTCAGAAAGTCGAGATTGAGAAAGAAAGTGAACGATTGAAAGTGAAATCCGAAACCTGCTATTTATAGTTGTGTAATATGGTCCTGTCGCGGCCCGCGTAAAACACAAGGGTCCTTTATGCGGCCCGCGTCAACATTGGTCAACGCGATAGCTTAGCTGAGTCGTTCTCTAGACCGCCACGATCATGACACGTGTCGGCCTCTAGGTGTATCCGCGTTTCACGAGCTCCCGCGGCCCGCGTTAACTAAGCATAATCCTTACGCGGCCCGCTTCAACTAAAGAAGTCAGCGAAGTCAAATCCAGCCTTGATACGGCCCGCGTAAACTAAGGGTAGAGTATGTCGCGGCCCGCCTCAGCCCTATTTTTCTTGTTTTTATTTTATTTTATATGTTATAATCTATTTAGGGCTCGGTTTTCACATACGGGGTGAAATATAAAACATATTGTGACATTCTAAAGTATATTAGGGTGTCGGGTTATTCGAGGGTTGTTACATTCTCCCCACCTTGTTTTAGAGCTCGTCCTCGAGATCTACTGAAACAAGGGTGAATATTTTCGTTGTATTTCAGATTCAAATTCCTATGTGTACTCAGGTCCTCTTTTGGAGTCCCACTTCATTTTGACTAGAACTAATCTCTTGTGTTTAAGATTCTTAATCTTGAATGATCTTGTCAGTTGTTTCCTGCACTATCTCAGGTCCAGATATTTGCTTTTCCCTAATTTCTACCCAACAGACTGGGGTTTGGCACTTTTGTCCATAAAGTGCTTCGAATGGTGCAGCCTTGATACTTGTGTGATAACTAAGAAAATTCTTATGAAAGATAAATGATCGTTTGACCTTTTTGGTGAATTTACTTGGATTGACTTTTGATCATATAAAGTACTGACTTTATTGGCTATTAACCAATCTATTCTTAAAACAATATCAAATCCTTCCAGATTCATTGAATAAAGATTTGTAATAAACTTATGGTTTAGAATTTATATTCTTGCTTCCTGCAAGATTTTAGAAATCTTAATGGTTTCTCCATCAACTGTCTCTATTAGACATGGCAGTTTAGTTAATGACTGACTTAGAAATTTGCAAAACGAAGTATTAATAAAACTTTAGTTTGCATCAGAGTTAAATAATACTGTAGCAAAAATATCATTAACTAAAACATACCAGTGATCACATTCAGGATCATCTTGGCTTCTTCTGCCGTTAGAACAAATGCTCTAGCATTTTTAGTGTTCTTGTTGTTCGTAGCTGGAGCTAATTTTGGACAGTTTGGCTTGATGTGACCTGGTTCTCCGCAGTTATAGCATATCCTGTTGTTTTTCCTCCTGCATTCTTCTTCCTGGTGTCCCGATATTTTGCAGAAGTTACAGTATATAGGACATCTTCCAGAATGCTTTCTCTTGCAATACCTACAGTAGGGTGCAGAGGTAGAACCTATATTTTTCTCATGATTAGAATTTCCAAAGTGAAATTCTTGTGTAAGCTTCTGGGTTAGGTTCCTTTTCTGATCTTCTTCTCGGGTACGGACTAATTCATCAGTCAAGGTATTTGCTAGTTCTACAGCTTCTTCTATGGTTTGAGGTCTAGTTGCCTTGACTACATGTCTTATCTCTCCAATTAATCCCCAAATATAACGAGAGATTAACACTGGTTCTGGTGAAGCAAGAGTTGGCACTATTCTAGCATATTCGAAGAATAACTTAGTGTACCCTTTGCTATCCACACCAGTCATCCTAAGGTTTAAGAATTTGTTTGCAATCTGTTCCTTTTCATTGGGTAGGCAGAATTTCCTTTCCACCTTGTCCTTAAACTCCTCCCATTCCATATTGTAAGTTTTATCAATTCCCTTAGTTTGGAGGATAGTGTTCCACCATTCTAAGGCTGAGTTCTTAAACAGATTAGAAGCAAACAGTATTTTATCTTCTTCTGCGCACTTGCTTATTCTTAAGACTGCCTCAGTTTTCTCTATCCAGCGTAGGGTTGCAATGGCCTCTTCGTTGCCCGAGAATTCCATTGGTTTGCAGGACCAGAATTCTTTGTAAGAACAACCATAAGGCATGGTTCTTCTTCTTTTGGGAATGGGTGCTTGAAGTACGAGTCCATTGTTCACACTGTGTTCTGGTTCAATTGGTCGCTTACTGCTATGCTTATTCTTGTTATCAGCATCCTTAACACTTTGAAGAATAAATGGCATTGCATCTATAATTCCCTGTGCTACTATGTGTTGGATAGCACTATTATCCACTTGATTTCCATTGTTATTGAGATTAGGATTCTCATTAACCAAGTTAATGTTACTCTGGTTATCATTATTCAGATTTCCTTGATTTACTTCGTCGGCCATCTGAATTTTTAAACATCTACCAAATATTAATATCATAGAATAATATTTAATATAGCAAATCACATGATACGCAATTTAGCCAAAAGCATTGATCATTACGATTTTTACTTTATTCATCTATTATATATTAGTACTGAAATTAAAATTTACAATACCGACTGAAATAAATAATAATAGGCATCCATACACATATTTATTTTATTTTATTATTATTATTACTATTACCGTTTCTGTCATCACATCTACAGATATGGATTTATTTAGAAATTCATATTTGTACTCATCGTAATTTTCATACGAGTTGCTCTCCCATCTTTCTCATTCTTTTACTATCTTCTAAGATTTCTTTACCAAATGTCCTAAGTTCTTGTACATTTTCTGCACTCGTTGGGGTTGCAGGTTCTAGAACTGGGTTTTGTGATTTAACTTATAAGTTAGCATTTACTGCTACAGTAGCTAACATGTAGATATTTGCCCATTTTTCGTCTAATTTATCTTCCCAAGGTGGGTTACTGCCTATTTTTTGGGTTTCCTGAGACTTTTTCATATTCTCTTGACTTTTTCTAAGAATCCGGCTTCTTTTACTAGGGGTAAGTGGATTTTCATACTGTGCTTTACGGACAAATATTCCTTCCTCAATATCTGCTGAATATCTTGAAAATTTTGTCTGGGATGAACTTCCCTTTTCTTTGGGTGAACTATCTAGTTTATGATAGATGTCCGAAATTCTTCTCTTACTCATACTGTAAACTAACAAATAGTCAAATAACACATAACAAAAATTTATAGTTATGCAAATATTTCCATAATTTATTTCCTAACATAAATTCAAAATTTAAGTGTCAGCAGAACACTTCTTTGGCTTAGACCAGTGGCTAGGCTCTGATACCACCTTCTGTCACAACCCCCGATCCCTTATCTGTCCCGGGAACAGGCGGACGTGAACTCAGAGTGTGGTGGTATCAGTTTGTTTAGTCTCGCAGCGGAATTTACATCAGGACCGTAGTTAGGAAATGTTTATCAGAGTAAAACCACCATATTTCATATTAATAACCACATGGGTAAAACCCAAGTTTCTTATTACAATACTTTTATAGGAACAAACCCTATTTTATTTAATTTAAAACATCTTGTTTTAGATAACTTTTATAGCCACTTATTTTCCAAGCCGTCAGTGCTCTCGAGCTGGCTTTTTCCCAGTTGGCTTTCACATTGTGTTACCTGAAACATGTTTTAAAAATATTTTGTCAGCGGGAAATACTGGTGAGTGAATCCCAATTTAATCAAGAAAAGTTTTATCAATTACCACAGTATTGAGAGCGATTACAATGTTTATATCTACACAATTACCCATTCAGTACTTGCCACTCGACCGTATCTATGGCTATGGTCATATCACACATTGGCTACTCGTCGTCCAATTGTGAAGGTTATCAAGTAATGTATACAAAACCCCATAATACCGGCGATAATTGAAGAATTACACGACTCACATACTGGTAATATGATATCAACGATTGAGATTTTATAAAACAGTTGACACAAAAAGGAGATTACTCACATTGCTATTTTAGGCTTCTCATAAGGGTTTCCTGGATATAATCTATAATTTATACAAATGTATATTGGTTAGTATCATAACCCTTTGAAAATATTAATGATACCTTCCCCGAGACGGTATTCCAACAACTACGTCGGGCAGAACCACGACAGTTATTACGGAACCCTAAATCAATCGGGTAGCGTATCTAATACGTAACCGGGGTTATAATACTTACAACGAGGCAGGGCTTCGCTAATTAGGGGGTATTATGCCCGAAGATTATTATTATTCTTCAGAAAGTCGAGATTGAGAAAGAAAGTGAACGATTGAAAGTGAAATCCGAAACCTGCTATTTATAGTTGTGTAATATGGTCCTGTCGCTGCCCGCGTAAAACACAAGGGTCCTTTACGCGGCCCGCGTCAACATTGGTCAACGCTATAGCTTAGCTGAGTCATTCTCTAGACCGCCACGATCATGACACGTGTCGGCCTCTAGGTGTATCCGCGTTTCACGAGCTCTCGCGGCCCGCGTTAACTAAGCATAATCCTTACGCGGCCTGCTTCAACTAAAGAAGTCAGCGAAGTCAAATCCAGCCTTGATACGGCCCGCGTAAACTAAGGGTAGAGTATGTCGTAGCCCGCCTCAGCCCTATTTTTCTTGTTTTTATTTTATTTTATATGTTATAATCTATTTAGGGCTCGGTTTTCACATACGGGGTGAAATATAAAACATATTGGGACATTCTAAAGTATATTAGGGTGTCGGGTTATTCGAGGGTTGTTACATACGATTACAGGGTATTAACTCGATCACTGCTACGATACAATGTCCGATCGATTGAAACCGATCCGATGGATATTTAAGTGCTGCCCGAATCCGGGCTATACTTTGTCATTCGTCGTGAGGGTTTTGATTCCGTGAGTTTATCGTAAATGTTGTATTAAGTTACTGACCTAGTTTCGTGTGCATTGTTCTTTTAACTAGGTTACCAGGCTAAAATCAGTAGGCAAAACTCTGCCCGTTTAAATTTGCAATGTGAGTCATTCTCTTTTTACCAAACTGTTTCCAAAACCCTAATTATTTTCAAAGTTATAATTACAGGGATTAAGTCTTTGTAATCTTCAATTACTGTCGGTGTGTGGGGTTTTGTATACATTACTTGATACCCGTCACCATTGGACAACGGGTTAGCCAATGGGTGATCTGACCATAGTCATAGTTACAGACACAGTCAAGTGACAAATACCGATTTGGGGTAATTGGTTGATAGAAACATTGTAATCGCCCTTAATACTGTAATTTATAACAATGTGTCGTTTTGTACAAATTGAGTGACTCGCCAGTATTTCCCCGCTGATAAAATCTTTTTAAAACATGTTTCAGGTGACTTATTGTGAACCAAGGAAAAAGTGTTGCGTATCACTAAAGCTTGAAAAGGTGGCTCAGTAAAATAAATAAACATGTTTTGTAAACCAGGGAATTTCCTCGTGAAATTCCTTTAATGTAAATTATGGGGTTTATCCCTAATATGTGAAATAAAATAATTAAATATTTTCAGTTTAAAAGATCCTGTTAAACATTTCCGCTGCCAAATTAAATAATCAATACCACGGGTTTCTGTCCCGCGGTTTCTGGACCGGGTAACACCGGGCCGGGGGCCGTGACAAAAACCCCTGAGTCACTAACCGAGGTTAGAAGTTTCTTAGGATTGGCAGGTTATTATAGAAGATTTATTCAAGATTTTTCTAGAATAGCCATTCCCTTAACTAAGTTAACCTGTAAATCCATTAAGTTTGAATGAGGACCAAAACAAGAAGAAGCATTTAGAATTCTTAAGCAAAGATTAACCTATGCACCCATACTAGCGTTACCAGAAGAAACTGAAGATCTTGTAGTCTATTGTGACGCTTCTAAGTTAGGTTATGGATGTGTGTTGATGCAACGCCAAAAGGTGATAGCTTACGCATCTAGACAGCTTAAGAATCTTGAAGAGAATTATTCAACTCATGACTTGGAATTATGAGCTATAATTTTTGCCCTTAAAATTTGGAGACATTACCTTTATGGTAGCAAGTTTACCATATTCACTGATTATAAAAGTTTAAGGTATGTTTTTGGGCAAAAAGAGTTAAATATGAGACAAAGACGCTGGATGAAAATTCTTAGTGATTATGATTGTAATATCCAGTATCATGCATGAAAGGCAAATGTAGTGGTTGATGCTTTAAGCCGAAAGTATCACGAAAAGCCAAAAAGGGTACGTTCTCTTAAATTAAATCTACAAGTAGATTTAAATGAACAGATTAGAAAAGCACAGGAATCAGTAATCAAGGATGATACTGAAAAATTAAAAGGAATGATCAAGGAATTAGAACAAGGAACAGATGGAATTTGGAGATTCCATAAGAAAAGAATGTGGATACCTAAATTAGGGAACCTGCGTCATAGTATATTAGAAGAAGCCCATAAGTCCAAATATACGATGCATCCTGGAAGTGATAAGATGTATCAGGATTTAAGAAAGAATTTTTGGTGGATAGGAATGAAAAAGGATATAGCAGCCTATGTTTCTAAATGTTTAACCTGTTCACAAGTTAAAGCTGAACACCAGAAACCCTCAGAATTTCTGCAACAACTAGAAATGCCAGTATGGAAATGGGAATTAATAACAATGGATTTTGTTACCAAATTACCCAAAACAAGAAAAGGTAATGATACAATCTGGGTGATTGTAGATAGTCTAACCAAGTCAGCTCATTTTCTACCAATGAAAGAAACTTTCAGCATGGAACAATTAGCTAAATTATATGTAAATGAAATCGTTTCATTACATGGAATTCCTTTATCAATTTTTTCTGATAGGGACAGTCGTTTTACCTCTCATTTTTTGGGCAAGTTTCCAAAAAGCAATGGGAACCAAGCTAAATCTAAGCACCGCTTATCATCCTCAAACAGACGGACAAAGCGAAAGGACAATTCAGACAATGGAAGACATGCTTAAAGCTTGTGTAATTGATTTCGGAGGTAATTGGGACGATCACTTACCTTTAATAGAATTTTCTTATAATAACAGTTATCACACAAGTATCAATGTTGCACCATTCGAAGCACTTAATGGACGAAAGTGTCGAACCCTAGTCTGTTGGGCAGAAATTGGGGAAAAGCAACTATCTGGACCTGAGATAGTGCAAGAAACAACTAACAAAATCATTCAAGTCAAGGAACGACTGAAAGCATCACGTGATCGACAGAATAGCTATGCTGATAACCGACGCAAACCGTTGGAATTTCAAATATGAGATAAAGTATTGTTAAAAGTCTCTCCTTGGAAAGGAGTGGTAAGATTTATCAAAAGAGGAAAGCTACGTCCCAGGTATGTTGGACCTTTTGAGATTATTAGAAGAATAGGACCTGTAGCCTATCAGCTACAACTGCCAGAGGAAATGGCAGGAATACATGATATATTTCATGTATCTAATCTCAAGAAATGCCTAGCTGAGGAATCACTTGTAGTGCCTCTTAAGGATATAGAGGTAAATGAACAACTCAAATTTGTAGAAAGGCCTCTACAGATTGAAGACAAGAAGATTAAGAATCTTAAGCACAAGAGATTAGTTCTGGTCAAAGTGAAGTGGGACACCAAAAGAGGACCAGAATACACATGGGAGCTTGAATCAGAAATGCGAAGGAAATATCCACACTTATTCCAGTAGATCTCGAGGACGAGCTCTAAAACAAGGTGGGGAGGATATAACAACCCTAAAGAAAACCGACACCCTCATAAATTTTCCGACACCCTAAAAAATATTTAAAATATCCTAATATGTCCCTAAAAACACCCCATACGTGAAAACCGAGCCCAAAATACGTTATGCCATTAAAAATAAATTATAAACATGAAAATTGGGGTTTAGGCGGGCCGCGTAAGCCACCCCCTAAGCTTACGCGGGCCGCGACCAGGTGAAGTAGCATGCATCGGCAGTTCAGTCTAGGAAGCTGACCCGGACAAGCTAAACCCTACCCGGACTACTACGCGGGCCGCGTAGCCCGTGGTCTCTGTTTACGCGGGCCGCGTAAAAGGCCAAATCAGGCCCTATAAGTAGCATGCATCGGCAGTTCAGTCTGTTCGTTCAAAATTCGACTTTCTCTCTCAATTTTCATATAGTAGGCACTATACTCGGGCATAATACCCCCCTAAATAACGAAGTTCTGCTCCGTTGTAAGTATCATAACCCCTGGATACGTATTAGATACTCTGCCCGATTGATCTAGGGTTACGTAACGGCTGTCGTGGTTCTGCCCGACGTAGTCATTGGAATGCCGTCTCGGGGAGGGTATTACTAATGTTAAAATGGGTTATTATACTAACACGTGTGCATTTGTTTAAATTATAGATTGTCACCAGGAAACCCTAAAAGATAATCTAAGACAGCAATGTGAGTAATCTCCTTTTTGCAAATTGTTTTTACAAAACCTCACACGATTAATTATATATTAAGCAGTTATTGAGTATTTGTAAGGATACAATTATCGTCGGTATGTTGGGATTTTGTATACAAAATTAGTTACTGCCTTGCGAGGAGTAACTTTTCCACAAGTCGGGTTTGACTGTACCGTGGGTGGTAATTGATATGACTTGGAAACAAATGTAATTGCGAGACCGCCCTCAATACTGTACAATGGATTTTATTAAAACTTGATTGAACTGTGATTCACTCACCAGTATTTCCCACTGACAAAATGTTTTTAAACGCGTTTCAGGTAACAAAATGTGAAAGCCAAATAGAAGCCAGCTGGACAGCACTGAAGGCTTGGAAAAGTGGCAATAAAGTTACCTAAAAAGAAATAGATGTTTTTATTAAATAAAATAGGATTTATTCCTATGAAATTGTGTGTACTGAAAACTTGGGTTTATCCCATGAGTTTAATATTATGAAAATGTGGTATTTTACTCTGATAAAATATTTCCTAACTACGGTCCTGATGAAATTTCCGCTGCCAAAATTAGACAATACCAGATACCACCGAAACTGGCTCACGGCCGCCCATTCCCGGGGAAATAGGGATCGGGGGTTGCGACAACATTGTTCTTATGTCACAAGATTACCCTCTACCGTTAAAAAGTGTTTAAAGTCAACCTAACTTATAAAAGGTCAAAGGGTATTATTGTCATTTGCACTTGGTTTTGTGTCAAATATAAAATAAACACCCTATATATTAACTGAAGAAACAATCTTACCCCCTAAGCTTCCCACCACTCCCCACACCTTCCACACCGGCGATCCCCCACACCTTCCACCACCACCACCACCGGCGATCAGACCTCGACGAACTTCCTTCCACCACCGGCGATTAGCTCAGCTCGCGACCTTCCTTCCACCACCGGCTCTCAGCTCAGCTCAGTTCTAGCAAAATGCCGATCACATCCACCATCAGAGAAGTCTTCTCGCACTTGTCAAGTAAAATCGAACAAGTAATATGGTTATTGAACAAGTAATGTCAGGTTATTGAACATGGGTTATTGAAAAAAACAGGGGAAAGGGGAATCATTGTGTAGGAATATTAAGCACAAACTGTTTTGGAGTTGATCATTTATGGAACACTGAGCACACACTATTTTGGAGTTGATCATTTTCATGTAAGTTGTTATTAGGTTTTAGAACATTGTTATTGAATCTAACAGTTGTAACTTAATTCAATGGATGCTTGTTTTATAAAATGCAGATGCTGAGTGAGATTTATCCATTTTGGTCTAAAGTATTGGTTACCTGGCTGTCAGGATCTATTCTTACCATATTAGAGAATCATAGGATGTACAACATTTTGGAAGGTCTTTGTAATGCTCTTGTATTATGTTGAAGTTTTAAATAGAATTATCTAATGTTTATGTAGGAGAACTTACTAGTTTAAGCTCCCTGACAGTAAGTTTAATGTCCCAAATTCAACAGACAGGGAAAAGGATTTGCAGCAGGTATGTGTTTGAGTATATGTGTTTTGCAGTAGGTTTTTAGGCAGGAAAATGATTTGTTTCCTGCATGGGGTAATGTTTGGAACAGTCTATAACACTGGGGGGTAATATTGCATAATACAAAGAACCATAGGGGGTTAGAAGAAAGGGTAATATAGTCATTTTACATATGGGTAATATTGCAGAGTATAACAGATCATAGGGGTAAGAAGGAAGGGTAATATAGTCATTTTACATACCAATTAACAGAACTGTTAAGTTCTTTAATGGTAGGGGTAATCTTGCGACATAAGAACAACGTTGGGGGGGGGGGGGGGGGGCAAATTGCAATATTTTCCTGGGAGAGCATCAGAGTGCCAATTGGCTTAAACCACAGGGAGTAAAATTGCAGTTTACTCTTACATATAAGACCACAATTTCAAATGGTACAACTAGCTAGTATTTTGTAAATTAATAATATATAAATGTAAATTAACTAAATTCACTTTTACTTTACTTTATAAGAAATAAAATTACGATTGAAAAATATAATTAAATATTTTTAAATTCATATACGCCAACTCATTATCACATTTTTAATTATATAATGCAGTTAATCATATACATTATCATATGTAGCACAATTTATCTAAACCATAGAAAAATCAAAACGCGGACAACTCACTTACATTTCTAAAATTCTCATAAATAAAAGAAAATGGACGAGTAAAAACAAAACAAGTCTATTAATAATTTGATTGAGTTGTCTCTGTTCCAACTTTGGTTTTAATATATTTTGTTTACCAAAGAGTTGATTATATATTGCTTTAATGGTTTTAATCATAAGCTTTTTTCAGCTTTAAAATTTTCAAGATAATATAAGCGTAATGTTTATCCGTTTCTTCTGAATTAAAAATATCACGAATTTTGTTTATATTTATATCATATACATTTGTAAGTCATATATAGGCTAGATTACATACATATAACTTACACATACACATATCATATAAATGATTATTATTAAAGTTTTATAATTATATGAGTAATTTAGCTCAACTAGGTTTATTGTATATAAACATGTCTCTAAAATATAAGGGGACACATGGTCATGGGTGCACGTGAGGGAGGGTGACACCTTGTTATGAGTGGGGCCCGTAATAGTAACATTTCACGTGCTAGATGATGCACACGTGTTAATCAACGGAGGGACAAAAGTAAATTTGGTAAACAATAAATTTTGGATTATCGACTAATAAGTAAAAAAATAAGAAAGTCAGTGGATCGGGTAAGATAACACAATGTTAAGCAAAATAAAACACAACGTTGAAAAATATAATACAATATCGAGTAACAAAGACATAATGGGTCGCAAAAAGAAACATAATTCCGTTCATTTTTTTTAACGGGGGACCGGTGTAGGAAAAATAAGTGAAATGTAGGACTGGCGGAAGGAATATTTAAAGGTAAGGCTGTCAATGACCAATGTGAGGCTGTCAATGACCAATGACCTCTAGCTAAAACTATTATAGGCGAATTCCCCTTAAAAGAATTATTTTGGTATCAATTTAGTCTAAAACTTTAAAATACTTCTCATCTTCGTCATCTTGTAAATACAACCTTATTCAAGTGAGAATCTTGATGTAGATATTTTTGTTTAGTTTAGTGACCATGACAAACGTCTTAAGTACGTTTAGAGTTGACGTGTTTACTTATTTCACTTTCCATTTAACTAAAGATACCAAATATCGATATGGTTTATTTATGACACTTAATTCATAACATTATACTGTATCGAAAAATTTAGCAAGTTTTATTTCAAATAGAATTAAAATTTTGTAACGTGTGAAATTTGATAGTTTGTGTACTGTTTTTTAGTCATATTGTGTGTCATCGCCCTTGTTTGTCCTGGCTTCAAGTTTAAGCATCAACTAAAGATTGACCAATTCTTTCTATAAATATAATAGAAACAAGAATATAGAGAACATGTACCTAATAATCCTGAAACAATCGATAATCAGACATGTTTGTTATTCTAATCGAGTTCTCATTTAAGATTACGATTAGGATGACTTAGGCAGGTTAATGCAACCCACGATTTTAAGACCACGCATAATGGTTAATGCCCTGTAAGGGGCTTTTTTGCCACATCAGCATTATAACGCCCCTGCAAAAAATATGTAACGGTTAATGTCCCATTCTTACCATTTTTTTCTTCTTCTTTGGGCATTATTCTAGATATGTCACTCACTCTTCATGCCCTATAATGCCCAAGAGAATGATATTGAGACCATGCATAATGGGCATTATAGGGGCATGAAAGAGTTTGATAATGCCCTTAGCACCATCCCCTTGGTCATGGGCATGAAAAGATATGGGCATTTTTAGAATAATAGCCAAAGAGGAGAAAAAAAATGATAAGCATTGAATGAAATGGGCATTAAACGCTACACATTTTTTGTAAGAGCGTTATAATGTTGATGTGGCGAAAAATATCCCTTATGGGGCATTAACCATTACACATGGTCTAAGGACGTTATCAAACTCTTTCATGCCCCTATAATACTCATTACTCATCACCTAAGAGAGAGAGAGAACCCAAGTGGAAACTCTCTTTTTTGAGTAAGGATAATTATGTTAATCGAATAATTACGAATTAATGATGTATAAGTAATAAAGTCAATAATTATATGTTAAATATAAACGATAATATAAATGTTTATATAAAATATAGAGTAAATTACGATTTTAGCCTTTGTGGTTATATCAGTTTTACTCTTTTAGCCCAAAAAGGAATCTTTTAACATCTGAGCCTTCAACGTCTTTTTTCTCTAACAATTTTGACCCCTAACACTAACCCCATCCATTTACTTTTAGGGGCCAAAAGGGTTAAAAAAAAACGTTAGGGGTCAAAAAAGGTTAGAGAAAAAGACGTTGGGGGCTCAAATGTTAAAAGATTTCTTTTTGAACTAAAAGGTTAAAAGTGATATAACCATAGGAGCCAAAATCGTAATTTACTCTAAAATATATTCTTACACTTGATTACAATTCGGAAAGAAAAAAAAGCTCACAACACAGTGAAAAAACTCTGTTTTAATTTATGAGAATCATATTTGATTTGTAAATATACCAAAACAACTATAATACAAATAATGTTAAATGATATAGAATCCTTTTGAGAAAAATGCAATTTGTGTTCATGTGGTATGTGTGAAACATCAAACTGAGCCCCTAACTTTATTTTTTTGTTTTTTGAGCCCCTGAGCTTATGAATTCATAACACTTTGAGTCCCTCCGTCACACTTCCGTCTGTTTGACTGTTTGAGCCAGGGGTAAAACCGTCTTTTGGCATATATTCATAACACTTTGCGTCCCTGTGGTATGAGTGAAATATCAACCTGAGCCCCTAAATTCTTTTCTTGCTTTTTTGTTAAGAAATCATTGATTTAATAATTCAAATTAACTCTTTTTACTAATAAAATAATACAAACACCACTAAAATAACCCCTCTACTACTTCTCTCTCTCTAATTATCCTATCACCAGCAACTACCCCCACCACCAGCACAATCCACCAGCCACCACCACCACTTCACCTAAACTTCATCGGACAACCATGTATCGTTCTTTGCCTAACAACAAATCAAAACCCAAATCTACCCTACCCTTTTTCCAAACCCACCTCTACCTGTGACCGTCTTTCAAACCCACCACCAATAAACAAGTGTGACCGTCTTTTAAACCCACCACCACCCAGGGGCGCAGCTTAGTGGTGCTCCGAGGGGGCGCCCGACCCCTCGAACTTTTCGATGCATAGTGTTATGAATAGTAATTCCGTATAGAAATTTTTTAGGTATATACGTTTCCACCCCCCGGTTTCGAAAAAATGGGGGGGGGGGGGCGAAGCTTCGCCACTGCCACCACCCACCTCTACCTGTGACCGTCTTTCAAACCCACCACCAACAAACAAGTACTTCAGATTAGATTCAAAAGAAATGCATAAATCTGATATCAATCCTAGAAATCATACAATCCAACTGTCTAGGGTTGGGCCTGGAAATTATCCCAAACCGATCCAAATCATACCTAGCCACACCAGTATGCATCATCTCCACCACACAGCATGCCAGACCGAACATCACGGGCCAGATCGATACACGCCGAGCCCAATCCATCAGATCGCCCACTTTCGAGATCACGAACTCTGTGGTTTTGAATAAACCTGTAGGAGACGCAGTAGACGGTGGACCTGGCCGTGAGTACGACGCCAGATAGGAGAATCCTTCGGCTAGTGTCGGGACAGTTGTGTGGATCGATGCGGCGGCGCGAGTGGAGGACGCGAGGAGAGCCAAGCGGTGGGATTGTCTGGTGAGGAGAGCCATTGGAGGCTAGAGACAGAGAGGGTTTGCAGAAGGTTGATTTGTTGTGTTGGGGTTGAAGAAGAAGAAAAAGGGTAGGGTAGGTTGATTTTTTCTCAAAAAAAAAAAATCCCAAACATGTGTGTTCATATTCTGTACTAAATTAGGGCTTAATAAAGTTATTTGGGGTTTTTAGAAGGGAAGAGATGACAAAAGACGGTCTTACCCCTGGCTCAAACAGTCAAACAAACGGAAGATTGACGGAGGGACTCAAAGTGTTATGAATTTATAAGTTCAGGGGCTTAAAAAACCAAAAAATGAATTTAGGGGCTCAGGTTGCTGTTTCACACATACCACAGAGACGCAAATTGCATTTTTCACAATCCTTTTATTGTAATCTTTTATCATTAAAATACAAATTAATGTTAAATGATATAGAATGTTGTACTCTTTTGTCATTTAAGTTTGATACCGCGTATATAAAATTTTCAACTACTACAAAATCAAGTGTCGGCCGCCGACACGGTAATAGTAGTGTGCTTTCATTGGGCTAAATGGGCGGCAGGGATAATAGTGCCAGACAGCTGCCTGACACTCTCCTATTGAACCAACAAATTTACGATTTTATCCCCCTTTAAAATTACGATTTTGCCATCAGTTAAAAATTATGTTTTCTCCCCCGCTTAAAAATAGATTTACGCTTTTGCTCCCAGCTAAATATTTCAATTTTGCCCCCGGTTAAAAATTACGATTTTTACCCGTTTCAATTTACAGTTTTGCCATTAGTTTTTTCCCCTTAAAATTACGATTTTGCCATCAGTTCAAAGTTATGTTTTTACCCCAACTTAAAAATAAATTTACGCCTGGCACTCCCCTATTGGCCCAACAAATTTACGATTTTATCCCCCTTTAAAATTACGAATTTGCCATCAGTTAAAAATTATGTTTTCGCCCCCGCTTAAAAATAGATTTACGCTTTTGCTCCTAGCTAAATATTTCAATTTTGCCCCCGGTTAAAAATTACGATTTTTACCCGTTTCAATTTACAGTTTTGCCATTAGTTTTTTTCCCTTAAAATTACGATTTTGCCATCAGTTCAAAGTTATTTTTCCCCCACTTAAAAATAAATTTACGCTTTTGCTCTCAGTTAATAATTCCAATTTTGCTCTCGGTTCAAAATTACGACTTTTCCCCGTATAAATTTATACTTTTGCTATTAGTTTTTTTTCTCACAGGCAAGTTACGATTTTACCCCAACTTAAATTTACATTTTGCCCATCGTTTTTGTTTGTTTCCGTGGTGAAATTACAATTTTTCTCCCAGTGTAAAGTTACTGTCATGCCGGCAGCTTCCTTGCACTCCCCCGTTGGTCCATTTAGTTTACAATTTATCCCCGAATTAAAATTATGATTTCGCCCTAAGTTAAAAATTACGTTTTTCCCATCGTTTTAGTTTTTTTTTTTTACCAAAACTATAAAGGTTTTTTTTAATTGGTTTACTCGATTTATTTTTTTTCCATGTCAAGGAGCTGCCTAACACTGGCTCATTAGTCCTGAAAAATTACACTTTTGACCTGAGCCCGAAATTACGGTCTTATCATCGTTTTTATTTTTTTTTTCCCTAGCAAAATTATAATAGCTTTTTTTTAATTGGTTGATAAATTATTCGGCCATCGCCCCGCAACGCGTGCGAGGCATCTCCTAGTTAAGAAACATAAAGGTGTAAAGATCTTTTAAGTGGTTGTATTCTATTATTATATAAGTTTGATTTGACAACGTGTATATAAAATTAAGAAATATAAGGGTATTAATCTATTATATTAAGATACTAGGTTAGAACCCCGTGTATTACACGGGTTGAATAAATATAATTTTGTATACAAAATAAAAAAAATATTTAAAAATCTCGTTTATGACATAGGTTGAATAAATATAATTTTATATATTAAATAATGAAAAAAGTTACATTTTTAAGAACCTCATGTGTTATACGGGTTGAGCACATATAATTTTATATACCAAACAATAAAAAGTTACATCTTTATATATGGATTGAATAAATCTAATTTTATAATACATAATAAAAAGTTATATTTTAAAAACTCCATGTATTACACGAGTTGCATAAATGTAATTCTGTATAGTAAAAAATAAAAATGTTATATCTATAAAAACCTCGTTTATCACACGGGTTGAAAGAATCTAATAAAAATTTATTTCTTAAAAAAAACTAACGGATATACTCGATATACGATGGATGGGGTGATTGCGGTGATGGTTCTTATAAATGTCACGTAAACATAGTGATTACCGTATTTGAGTTGAGAGTTGAACACGAAAATAAAAGTATAGAACCAATAAACACTGATTAATATTTTTGTTTACCCCTTATAGACATTTTTGAAATAGGTTTTACCCTTAACTACTTTAGTTTAATAAAAGAGTAAATTACGATTTTGGCCCAGGTGGTTATATCATTTTTACCCTTTTAGCCCAAAAAAGAATCTTTTAACATCTGAGCCTTCAACGTCTTTTTTATAACCCTTTTGGCCCCTAACACTAACCCCATCCATTACTTTTAGGGGCCAAAATGGTTAGAAAAAAAGACGTTGTGGCCAAAACGGTTAGAAAAAAAGACGTTGGGACCAAAACAGTTAGAAAAAAAGACGTTGGGAGTTCAGATGTTAAAAAATTCTTTTTTGGGCTAAAAGGGTAAAAATGATATAATCACAGGGGCCAATTAATTTACTCTTGTTTAATAAAATAAATATATCATTTACATAATATTTTAAAATATTATATTATCTCCTATACGAATTGTTTAAATTTATATTAAATTTAATTTTATGATTATCTTTTAATTATCTATAAAAAATAGATGGCTTCAATGAATGACATGTATCCTTATATTGGTTCTTTTATTATATTAAGATATTATCGTAATTAACAACACATAATCCATTGTATATTTCATCTACGACTCAAAAGCTCATTATATAGGAGATTTAATACGTTTGCATACAGAAATAGAACATTATAAACTTACTTAAAGCACAAAGTCACTGACATAGGCCACCGACATGCATGTGCCATTTTCTTTTTTCAAACGATACTTTGACTAAAATACATTTTGGCCCATTGCTTTTAGTTTGTTAAATTGCGTTTTGAGTCCATTTCGACATTTCCTCTTTTCATCCATACTTTGAGTAAAATACATTTTGACCCTTCGCTTTTAGTTTTGTTAAATTGCGTTTTGAGTCTCTTTCCTTTCCAAGTTAAACTTCAATTTTTCACTCATACTTTGAGTAAAATACATTTGGGGAATTGGCCTGTAATAATCCAACCTAGACCTTATTGGCCATTAATAATCTCACCTCAGAATATTCCCTCCACTAGTCCCACCTTTCACCTATTTTTCCTACAATGGTCCCCCGTCAGAAAACTTAACAGAGTTAAGCTTTTTTCTAAATTACAAACAGATTTCTTAGGGCTTTTGATCAGAACGATAATACAAGTCCATTGATGTAAAACTTACTTCGAAATGGTGCTCCAAGTGACTTGATTTTGGTTAATTGGAAATTTAAACACCCGAATTGAAGCGTCGTTTCCATCGTTTGGAGCACCGTTTCGAGGCAAGTTTTATATCAATGGAATCGTATCGTCGTTCTAATCAAAAGCCCTAAAAAAATTGTTTGTAATTTGCAAAAAAAACTTAACTCCGTTAAATTTTTTTAACGGGGGACCATTGTAGGAAAAATAGGTGAAAGGTGGGACTTGTGGGGGAAATATTCTGAGGTGAGATTATTAATGGCCAATAAGGTTTAGGTGGGATTATTACAGGCCAATTTCCCAATACATTTTGGCCATTTGCTTTTAGTTTTGTTAAATTGTGTTTTGAGTCCATTTCCTCTCTAAGTTAAACTTCAATTACATTGCAATATTAGACCATTGAGGTTTAATCTCAAAAGTTTATAATGTTTCAACTTTATCGTTGTACTGTATATCTATACATTTTTAGCTTATTGCTTTCTTTAATTATTTTCGTTCGCTAACTTCTTTTTTAAAAAACTAAACGTTTGGATTCAACCATACATTGAGTTGAACTGAATACGTCAAGACATGCGCTTTCATATGGTTTGCGCATGACATAGCGCTTGGACTAATCTGTTTGCAACATGCCTACGACGCATCGCCCGCGGGTTGTATTATGAATATTAGAATTTATGGCTCGGTATAAATTCGAGTTGGTATACATTTCGATGTAAACTTTTTTGGGGAACAAGTCAGGTAAAATATTTTTGTTTTTTGATTGTTTTATGTACGTTTCCAATTCTACGTTTTGACTCTACCGCAACACGCTAAGGGAATTTTCCGTTGATATGAATATCACTTTTGATTACACGTGTTAGTTTTTCCTTGATACACATTTTATGCTTTTTTGTACGTTTCCTATGTATGAGTCGGGTCACATATAAATACGATAAAGTTTACATTTTTATCCAGCTACAATGCTATTGAGTTAAATTGGATACGTCAAAATATGCGTTTTCATATGTTTAACGCATTACATAACGCTTCGACTAATCTATTCGATATTTGCAATGTACTTGCTACGCCACCAACCCTCTTCTTTTACATTTCCACCAACACCCCCTCATCTTTTACACATTTCCGCCATCACCCCCATACTTTTACACTTTGTCTTTTTTAGACTTTGCTTTTTTACCCCTTGCACTATTACTCCATTTTACACCCGCCAAACTTTAAAAAATTTCCAATTGTAACCCCTAGACTCCTACGTTTGCAAATGCCAATGCATTGTGTTTTCCGAAATGTCTTTGGCATTGTATTGTACACTTTGTGTCTACCTTTGTTATTTACACTTTTTTTTGTAATTGTTTTTTACGCACTGCGTTTTACGAATCGTGTTTTGTCTTACTCTATGTTTCCACCCGTCGCGCGCCGCCGCAACGCGCGGCGGGAACAATCCTAGTTTAATTGAAAAATCAAATTCTTAGTTGATATGGATTTGACGAGTGAGAGTTGACTTTGGATTTGTTTGACGCTGCGTGGGGTAAGAACAAGGTTTTAAAAACCGGTTGGTTAAATCGAATGCTGGAAGCTTGGCCGGGACGAATAATATCGGGAAACTGAGGGAATGACAAAGAAGTTGTACCGTCGGTAAATTGGATTATGTAAGTTTAAATCGGTATCGGGCCATAGATTAAAATTTGGACTTTTAATTTTTATGAGCACAAAAAGATGACGATTTACCGTATTAGTAAAACCTAGAGCCCAAAAAGGTAACAATAGTTAATCTTTGGATTTTTTTTTATTATAGATTAACTTGTGGAGTTTTTTTTTTATATTTTGGAATCATGTAGTTTTGGATTATTTTTTAAGTTGAAATTATATTTTAAGGATTTATAGGATTAATTAGTCAACTTGGTTGAACCATCCAGTACAACCCGATTCAATTAGTTGAATCATTTCTGAGTCTGACCCGTTACAATTTAAAAACCGATTTTCAAAACATTGGGTAAGAATGAGGGAGTTCGGGAATCAAGATTGGGTGAGAATGACATTAACTTGAAATATTGGGTGTTGTATAGGATTTGATACAAGAGTGTAATATATTTATCCAAAAGACAACTAAAATATACAATACACTAAAGGGAAATTGGCCTGTAGTAATACCACCTAAACCTTATTGGCCATTAATATCCCACCTCAGAATATTCCTCCCATCAGTCCCACCTTTCACATATTTTTCCTACAATGGTCCCCCATTAAAAAAACTTAACAGAGTTAAGCTTTTTTTCCAAATTACAAATAGATTTTTTAGGATTTTTTTATTAGAACGATGATACGAGTCCATTGATTTAAAACTTGCCTCGAAACGGTGCTCCAAACGATGAAAACGGCGCTTCAATGGTTGTTTAAATTTCCAATTAAGCAAAATCAAGTCACTTGGAGCACCATTTCGAAGTAAGTTTTACATCATTGGACTCGTATCATCATTCTGATCAAAAGCCCTAAAAAATCTATTTGTAATTTGGAAAAAAGCTTAACTCCGTCAAGTTTTTTTTAACGGTGGGCCATTGTAGGAAAATTAGGGGAAAGGTGGGACTGGTGGGGGGAATATTCTGAGGTGGGATTATTAATGGCCAATAAGGTCTAGGTGGGATTATTACAGGCCAATTCCCCTACACTAAACCCATCTTTCTCTCTCTTTATTTCTTTTCTTTTTCCTGTTTTATCCTAAGATGGTATATTTCAAATCTAAAAACCGTGTCAAATATACTGATATTTAGGGTATGTTTGGTATCGAGCCTTTAGGAGCTTTTAGAAACTTTTATCTTTAAGCTTTTAAGAAAAAATTTCTACTCAATAAAAAACCTTGTTTGATTGAAGGAGCTTGAAGCTTTTAGATTGGAAGTTTGAAGCTTTTGGTTGAACGCTTCAACTAGTAGCGTTTAAAAGGAGCTACAAGCTTTTAAGGAAAAAATGACTATATTAACTTCTAAAGATAATGAACTTTTTAGTTAGGATGTCAATTTTGATCATTTTATACATTTTATTAAAAGTTCCAGCTACTCTGCCAAACACCTAAATGTATCTAAAAAGCTACAGCCACCAGCTACAACTACCAGGTACCAGCTTCCAGCCACCAGCTACTTTTGCCAAACATACCCTTGGTGATTAACGACACTCTTCCATGAATCATTATATTATTTCAACTAAATGTTTTGATTATTTGAAACCTATTATGTTCTGGATACAAATTTGTTTTTGTTTCTCAAACATTTCGATATTACTAAGGACCATCATATTTACACACCCTTGGCATATTTCCACACCCCTTATGCGCTGCTCTCTGGGCAAAGAGCAACATATAGGTCCGGCTGACAGATGAACACTGACGGGTGTCAGTTTTTGTCTCGTTGATCTCGTACCTATATGTTGCATTTTGGCAAAGTGCAGCATATAGGGGGTGTGCGGAAACCTAAATGTTGCGCTTTGGCTAAAGAGCAGCGCATTGGGGGGGGGGGGGGGTTGGAAATAAGCCAAGCATGTGTGAATATGTCAAAACAACCAAGGGGTGTGGGAATAGACCGAACCATTTTTTTCAAATGTCCACTTATTTTGTCGTGTAACTAAGTATACACGTTGTTGCGATGGTGACTCTAGATGGTACGAAATCCACATTACTTTGATAACGATGGCCTTATAAGCTTTCACAATATACATAAGTTATGAAATGATCTAATATGTATATGTATATAAAGATCAAAAAGAGGGAATGTTGAAAAAAACTTGAGAATGGTGTATAACATTAGGATGCTAATTGCATTGTTTGGGTTCTTTAGCATGCTAATTGTGTTTCAATAGCCAGTATGTCTCGGTGACTTTTTTTAGCATTGCTGGGAACATGGAAATGGTTTTCTAATATGCGAACATAACGGTGCATAACATTAGGGTTTGAAGGACCAACCAACAAGATTGGTTTTGTGGGGTGACTCTAGATGGTACGAAACCCACATCACGCCTATACACCCCCCCCCCCCCCCCCCCCCGAAACTACACATCAGCATTTGCAAATATGTTCTTCCATCAATAAAAGCAAATTGCTAGTGAATATATTAAAAGTTTTTAAACTTGATATATAAAGAGTTTGTCACTTGTGAAACAAAATCTTAAAACTTAAGAAATGAAATTCAACAAATTCGATACAAATTATAGGTTTTTAAGAGTTTATATGTGTATGTCGGAAATAAACGTGTATAAATATGTCCTCAAATTTTTTACCGATGCATAAAGTTTATTTTAACTGTGTAATAGCAAATACAACGATGTGTGAGTCTTGTGTGTCAATGTAACAATAAAATAGGTTAAAATTTATAAGACAATAACATAGTCAAATCAACAACTTTTCAAACAAAAATGTACAACTTTTTAAATATATCAGAAAAAGCTAAAATCTACAACTTTTAAGAAAAAAAAAAAGCTACAAAACACACCCAAGTTTTAATGGTAAAACATATTTTATAATTTAACAACATTAGCTTTCAACATAATGAGATGATCAAAGAAGATATTCATGAACAAAAAACACATAATATTAAGTCTTAAACTCATAATCATCCATTTATGGGCTAGGTTTTCTATTCCTATTTGTTGGTTAGCATGGTATTGGTGGATCTCGTAAGTTATTAGGTTTTTTTCTATCTTTTAGTGATAACTTTTATTCGGTGCACTAGTGTTTCCTTTTTGGTTTGTTCCCCAATGTTTGTGCGTTTTCTTTAAAGTTATAATATACCATTAAACCAAAATGATAGTATTGATTTAGTTTCATAAAATTTTGTTACCTATGTTTGGGTAAATAAGTTTTTAGTTGTGTATGATTAAGTGTCAAAATACACCAAAAAACAACTCAAACAAAACAAAACATCACATGACCATGCGTTGCTCTTTGGCTTAAGAGCAGCATATAGGTCTCGCCGATAGACAAAGACTGATGGGTGTCAGTCGCTGGTCATTGACCTGGTACCTATGCGCTGCTCTTAGGCCAAAGAGCAGCGCATAGGGTGTGGGAATAGAGCGAGCCTATATTAATCTAATAATGATCATACATATTGTTACGGATTGAAATCATTTCAATGTATGGAACTTGTCCCACATCGGCTGTATGGACAATTAATGTGGGGTTTATATACCAAATGAGTTTTTTCACCCACCAGACTAGTATTTTGGGTTGAGTTCTCTTGTTTGGTATGTAACATTCGTATTCGAGCTAGAACTCGGAGTGATGGCCAAGAGCTAGACATAACCAACTAGGACCCAAGGTATGGGACAATATGAAATTTACACCATTGCAAGGTATGGGAAAATATGATTCAATATGAGTTTCAAGCCTGCTATCCTTGTATCGAACAAGTTACTTAAACTTCGGGAGTTGTTTCAGACCCTATTTCTTATTAACTATCAAAACTTGCACTTTTTAACCGTAGAACCAATATATATATATTTCACTTTTCATACTCACATTTCTCTATATATATTTTTAGCAACTTCATCATCTTATGTCTCAATAACTTAGAATGTTATCCTTTAACAAAACGGCCCTTAACCTTAAGGAAAATTATGAAAACAGTAGATGTTTTCAAGGTGTTAGGTAATGGAAAGTGACCTACAAGAGAAATTGAATAAAGAAACCAAACACTCCACATAAAAAAGATTTTTTTTCCTGCTTGAAAAGGAAAGAATATATACATACATATACGTGTGTGAATATATATATATATATATATATATATATATATATATATATATATATATATATATATATATATATGCAAGTGGATGATGGTGATGTCCCGTCTATGCATTTGAATGATTAAAAAGTAAAAAGTGTCCCCTTCTTATCCCCTCTGTCTTCCATTATTTGTGTTGTCCCATTAGAAATTAAACCAACTTTTTTAAGGTTGCATAAATCTTAAATGATTAAAGGATATTTTTTTTTAACGGCCAACAAACTCAATCCCAAGTACTCTAGGGGCACCCACTGGACAAACGGAGTACTCCGAGAGTAACCCGAGTCCACCACCAATTCCGGGGAAAACCCGGTAACCCACCGCCCGTAAGCACGACGGTGAAATTACCGGTAAAACCCGTTTGGCTCAAGGATCCAACCCAGGTTTCCCTGGGTCTCCTATCATTGCCCACCAATGCCTCACTCTGCACCATGTGAGAGTCGAACTTGCATCTCTCAAGAGAAATGCAAACACTCCACCACTTGATCTAGAGATCATTGGCTGATTGATTAAAGGATATTAATTAATTATTTATAAAAGAGAATACTGATTTTGTTTATTAAGGGGATTTTTTAGCGCTTTGATTCTTCGTTTAAGACTTTGCTTTGATGTTTCTCTACTAAAATTTGATCAAAAACTTTTGACATGTTATATGACCCAACTGAGATACTTCTGTGACAAAATCCAAGATTCAAATCCTCAGGTTTGCAATTAACCTAGGCAACGATATAATCGGGTTGAAATAGTTAGATAGTGTTCGTTTCATAGAATTGTAAATGGAATTTGCATGAAATGTAACAGAATTGGAATTTACATAGGAATTGGAATTTAAACATTCCAATAGGAATTGGAATTTGTTGGAATTTGAATCACAATTCCATTCTTGATGTGTTTGGTTTGCAAATGAATTGGAATCTGCCAATCTCGGCCCGCTGATCGGACCGAATTGAGATGTTTCGGGTCGTTAACGAGTCAGTTCAGATCGGGACGTTTCGGGTCATTAATGGGCCGGGCCGGGTTGAGACGTTACAGCCCGTTAACGGGTTGGGCGTCAGGATGTTTTCAGCATCGGTCACCAGTTGAAGATTCCAATGACTTTCCTTGAATTCCTTCAAAATTTAGAAGGATTTTGAATTCCTTTGGTTAAAGCAATTTAAAGGAATTCATTTCCAATTCCAATTCCAATTTCTTTGCTATCATGAATGGAATTGAGATTCCAATTCTTTCCTTTGTTGAAACGAACAACATAAGGAATGAAATCTAAATTCCAATTACATCCAGATTTTATTCCATTCTGTGAAACAAACACTACCTTAATGTGAGTGGTGAAACTTACATATATTTTTATCGTTCATGAGATATTAATAACTAATTGTACATCATATCCAAATTCAATCAATCATTCAATCTGCTAATAGATTATATAGTTTTGACGCTTTTGGAACAAAATATCTTTCAATAGTAAAGTATGACATGTAGAGCAAAGAAGCTATACTTCAACACCACTAGCAACCTCTAACCGTCAGAATATGCATTTACGAATGCCTTAATGCGATTGTTGATACGCGAAAGAAAGGCGACGCTCGAAATATATTACCACGAAGAATTTAAATAGATGATGAGAGATACACGAGTTAAAGTAAATACATATATTATTTCACATAACTCCTTGATACGTGTAATTAGTAATCACTATTCACTAACATGAATAAAAAAAATAGATCTTCACTTGAAACATCATAAAATCCATAGAACAACCTCGTGTTTAACACCAAACGAAGGTCAATTCAGACGATGCAAGAAAAACAATTGTATGACGTTAATATAAATATTGTATCCATAAACACCACATAATACATACCAACAAAACCGAAAGAACCACCCTCACACTTGTGCTTTAGTTTTCGATGCAAACCGTCTTGTTTTACCCGACAAAAGAAATGCCCTTCTCAATCCCAACATTCTTGGACATAATCTCCCACGAAGAAACCAGATATGATTCCTCCGGCAAAACAAATGGTTTCGAAATCTCACTTATCATCAGTTCCCCACAAAATGGGTATTCACTTGCTATTGCATCATCTAGTTGTGACCGAATCTGTTCATCACCGAACCAACTCAGAAACCAAAACATTTAAATAATATAATGAGTAAGATGCCATTTCCATCCCTGAGGTTTGGTCAGTTTTGCGACTTTCGTCCTAAAGTTCGTTTTTCCGCATCTGGATCCAAAAGGTTTGAAATCTTGCCAATTTCATCCATCTCGTTAATTCCATCCATTTTCTCCGTTAAGTCAGGGGTATTTTTGTCTCTTTTGTTAACTTAAAGAGCAATTCGGTCTTTTTTAGGGGTGTCCGGTATTTTTTCATAAAGTGCAAAAGATCGAATTGCCCTTTAAGTTAACAAAAAAAAAAAAAAAAAAAAAAAAAACAGAAATACCCTAACTTAATGGAGAAAATAAATGGAGTTAACAAGCCGGATGAAAATGGCAAGATTGCAAACTTTTTGGAACCGGATGCGGAAAAACAAACCTTTGGACGAAAGTCGCAAAACTTATCGAATTACTGTTAAATTATACAACAATGAAAGTTAAACTTATCAAAAATCAATTAATAATAACAGAAGAGGAATTATAAAACGTAAAAGATTGAATTTCGGCAAAATAACAAAAAATTACTTAAAATTGAAGCTAAACTTACCAACAGAGTCTGCAGAAGACATTGAAGTTGTCGAATTGACGAACGAAACAAGGTTATTGATTGAAAAACAGGTGAATTTACGATCGATTGTGATTTAGGGTTATACAATCGCAATTCTGTTATGCAATTGATGAACTGAGATGTAGATGTAACAAAATCTGGTATATATTAGAACGAGTATATGATAATGTAAAATGACAAAAAAAACCCCGCCTCCTAATTTTAAAAATTACAGATGGACGGCTAAGATGACTTCCTATACCTCCTAGCGAAAATAAACTTTATATTTGATCCGCACCCTTAAAATCAAATGAAACTTCTTTGCCAACACTTTGTGTAAAGGTATTTAGTTTTGACATAACTTGTTGCGATCCGTCAGTGGATCAAACTTAAGTATGAAGAAAGGGAAAGCATACAAATTGGGACAATTTTCTCTGCATTTTTCATTAAGCAAAAACAAGTATTTAAAACAAGGAATTATTTAAAAAGAAAGAAACTACTTCCACAATTCACATAGGAGATCATGGAAGGATACTGGACAAAAAGTAATGCATGGAAGAAAGGAAACATGTGCTCATAAAAATGGATGTTTGTTGATTAATTTCTTGCAGGTTATTCTTGGAATCGGGCTTTTTTATGTCTCTTTTGGGCCGGCCCACTCCAGCTGGTTCAGTAGCTTTTGCATCTTCTTGGGCCTGGTCTTGCTGGATCGTAACATAACTAATAACAAAAAATAAACATCATATATTGTTTGTGTATGTAGATTGTAACATATAGGAAGACACGGCTTACCGGTTATGCATTGTCAATATGACGACTAAAAAAAGAAATTAATAGGCTCTTTTAACTTATAGTGTTTTGAATCATAAGAGAACCACATGCCACACTTTGATCATCTTATCAAAACAAGATTCAAATTACAAGTAGAACCTTCTACAATAACTATTCTTAATAAATAAATAACAAAACAAAATTACGTTAATCAACATCAACTTTCAAGATGGCAACAGTAGAATAACAATAATAATAAGCACACTAGAAAGCAAAATCTCAACAAAACTCTCACATTTTCTTTTATAAAAGTCATTGATTGTGTTAAATTTTGCTGGAGTCCCTTCCAAAAATAAATCTTCTTCCCCAGTCACCTATCACCAAGATTCTCGTACGCCAACTCACGAGTTTGCTGCATATCACAAACAATTTTCAAGGTATCGAAACGAAGATTAAACAACAAGAAAAAGCAAAGAGAGATACACAAGGCAGTACCTAGCATACACCGAGTACCAAAGCCACTGCGCGCCATAACCCATTGAAACCCAATCACCAGGAAGTTGTGCTGCAGTTTGTTCACCACCTAGTGGAGCAAACTGGCCCAGATGCTTGTACCTTCATCATTCATTTTATCAAAAAAAAATATTACTTACACTTCAATAAAATCATATTTATCAAAAGACACTATAATGTGTATAAAAACCTGAATGGTTTGAAATGGTGTCGACCAGAATCTCTGAATCTAATCGGACCTTCGGGATTCTCTTCACACTCTTTCATCCTGTTGAAGCATTTGGCTAGATATTCACCTTGTTGAGCCGCCACCTAAGACAACAATAACAACGTTAGATTTAATAACAGATTATGTTTTTATTGATCAAGGTAGTTATTTGGATTTACTTGTGCAGTTGGAGGAAGACTTTTCATTTTGGTATCCACTTCAGAAAGTGCTTTTTTAAACTTCTCAATATCCAGTTGAGTTGCCTTTTTTGCAGCATCGTCTTGATTACTCTGCAGTAACTCGACGAAATTCTTCAACTTTTTACTCTTTAAATGAAGCTCCACTTGAGGATACCGCTCGATGATGTCGTTGATTACTTCAGCAAAGTCTCCTACGCTCAGCTTTCCGCTCTTGTTCTTATCCGCCTTGCTAAATATGGCTGAGATATCTTCCTGCAAACCCATTTTGCATAATAACGTTTATTCAGTTTATATTTTTATTTTTGATTTTGTGTTCATAATAAGTTAACAACATACCATTACTTTACGTTGATTTATCGTAGCACAATCACCAAGAGCATACACGTTCGGCACTCCTTCCACCCTAAGCCATTCATCGGTTGCCATAACCCGTCTGTTTCCCTGTAATTCAAGAAACAAATTATTTACGGTTGAAATCGATAAGAATACTAGAAAGAAAGCGTGTATGAATAATGAAAGTAACCTGGCCAATTTGCTTCATGAAATCCATTACAACGGGGCGGGTTCCAATTCCAGTTGACCACACAACCATTCCGTATGGTAAATCTTTCACTTCACCGGTTGATCTTTCTTTAAGAGATATTGATTTGTCAGACACTTTGACCACCATTGACCCGGTTTTCACATTAATACCATCTCTCTTGAACTTTTCTTCAGCAAAATCAGTTATTCTTTTGTCAAACCTACAGACCAACAAAAAGGCGAGTATAATGCTTAATCAAACCATCATGTATAATGCTTTCATATTTGAAAACTTAAGGTCCTTACATGCTTAATATGTGATCACCGGCCTCTAGCAGTGTTATCGTCATATATTCCTCAAGATCAGGGTACAGTTTAACCAAATCTTCAAATATAAAGTCGTGAAGCTCGGCTGCAAACTCCACCCCTGTGGGCCCACCTCCGACCACCACAAAATGCAAAATTCTTTTCTTTTCGTCTTCACTTACACTTGGAAGACTTGCCCTTTCAAAGCAGTCAATGATACTCCTACGGATTTTAAGAGCATCTTCTACTTCCTGCAAAGAATATCCTTTCAAGTAGGCGTATAAAACTATAAATACGAATAAACCTTTTGGTAAATGAACATAATAAGAAATAATACCTTCAAGAAATGAGCGTTTTCAACGACACCAGGGGTGTTGAACGTATTAGCGCGTGCTCCCATAGCAATCACCAGATAATCATAATCCACCGTGAACTCTTCATTCCCGTCAACATTGGTGTTTTGGATGGACTTGCAGTGGACTTTCTGGTTAACTGTATCAATCTTGAAACATTCTGCTTCCTTGAAACGAACATCAAAGTCTTTCTGCAATACAAATATCACACATTCACAAATAAATACACGCATTCGCGCAAAGCATTAAAGAACTAAAACCAAGGGTTCATTAACTGCATAATAGTACCTTTTTTACAATGTTGCGTATGGGTTCGACTACACTGCGCGCTTCCACAGTGCCAACTGTAACGCTAGGTAACAAAGGGGTAAATGCGAAATAATTACAAGGGGACACAACTTGAACATCTAGTGAAGGATCTTTCAAGTTTTTCAGGAAGCTTGTGCCTGCCCAACCGGTTCCTAAAACTACAACTTTCTTCTTCTTGATGGTAGGCTGAGCCGCATCAGCATAAGCGTTATTAAACGGCCTCACATCAGAGTATGCCACTAGTCCACCACCACTGCATAACCCAAATCAAACGATTCATGAGCCATTTAGACATACATGTTGATGAGGGACCGATTACTCAAACAATAGACTCAAACATGGACCGATGAGAATGTGGAAAAAGAGTGAAAAAACTGGAGAATAACTCCAAAAAATAACCAACATAGAATCTATTCTTAGTAATTTGGTTTTAACTCAAATATTTTTTATTATTTATTTTAATTAAGTTTAAGCTAATATACATAATTGCATACATCGACGATTAGTTATTCATTATAAAATCCCTCAATTATGTATAGTACTCCAAAAACGTTGAAACGGTCTGATTATGTATCTACTTTTATCGTTTCTGTTCCACGTCACATCTTCAAAAACTTCAATAAACTATCAAACAAACGACATTCAAACTATAGGTTAACACGTAAAACTTTGTTGAATATGAACAATGTACAATATATCCATCACTATTTATCGATCTATCAACAAGTACACCCAAATTTCATCTGTTTCTAACGTTCAATTTCAAAACAAATACTACATATTCATTAGCAAATCAGTATCAATATATATATAGCATAATAATCAAAATTTCACAAGCAGATCTGATACAAACACGTAAAAGAATCGAAAAAAGGACCTGATAGTGCAGACAACAAGAAGTTTGGAGAAAGTAGGATGATCACGAAAAGCATTAGAAGCTTTCTGGTAAAACGTGTAGTATGATCCTCTCATTGTTCTTCTTCGTTCCAACAGAGTTTGCGTAACCGTAACCCTGTGTAAATGTAATTAAGGAGTAATAATGTTAATGTATATATGGTAATGGAGCGGTTTTCTGCCCTTTTTTAGAGTGTGAATTGATGGTAACTAATTAATGGAATTTATTGTTTTTACATGTATACGTAGGACTTTCCATAATTCCATCATCTTATATTTTTGTGTGATATTTGCGCAATCAAGATCATATTAATTTATTACCATTTACCACGATACCTTTCTATATAAAAATAGTTTTAGAATATCAGAAAATCTCTGTAAAATAATTTAAAATATCTTAGATGCTGAATCAGCAAAAATTATTTTAACAGAAAATGTGTAAAAAAATATACTTTTAAGTTTCAACCTAAAACTTGATTAAAAAGATTAACAAAAAATATGGATATAAAAACATATATTAAAAAAAGATGGAAATAAATACAAGTAAAAAATATATACACCAAAAAGAATGGGAAAAATAAGATTAGAATATATTTAACAAAAAAAGGGAATTAAAAATCACTCAGAAATGTTTACGTCAAAAGGAAGGAAATAAGATTTGAAAAAAAAAAAAAAACTCCAAAATATATTTAAACAAAAAAATGGAAATATTTGCGTAAAAAGGATATAAGATTGGAAGAAAAAACCCTTCAGAATATAATTCTAAACAAAAAAAGATCCCTTAAGAATATAGTTCTAAAAAAAGATCCCTTAAAAATATAGTTCTAAACAAAAAGATAGAATATAGTTCAAACCCAGTTGGTCTTTTGGGCCAAGGCTGCACCGGCTTGTTATCGGGCACTGTTTATAGGGAGAGGTTATCGCAGCTCTGTGAAAACAACCTAACGAATTGCCCTCTACTCTAGGAGCCATGTAGCCCGAGCCTTCGCTTGAACCACATGACCCAACTCCAAACTTGGAACGGGCAAGCCAGATATTGCAAACACTTGATCCAACCAATCTGAGGTCGATCACAGTTCATCCCATGATGTGGGCTCGGGTCAGTTGGAGGAGCTGGGAAATGATGATGGGCTGGTTAAGAGGCCCAAGAGGCTTTTGAAGACTGCTGGATTGAGTCAAAAGGAATTGGAAGCACATGTTTATTTCATGCATTTTGTTACTGCATTAAAATAGGAGACCGTTTATGCATGTAGTTAGTGGGTCAGTAAAGTGCACGTTTATTTCCAACAAGTTAGGAGTCAGTGAGTATTTAATCATTGTAATTTGCATGAGGTTAATAGAGAAAAATTGTTTCCAAAATATCTTGCTATGTATTTGAAACCAACCTCATTATGATCATGTTCATAATCTACTAATTACGCTAAAATGATTCAGAAAGATGAAAACTTTTTAAAAATGTTGCGTTATATTCGGTTTAAACTTTAAACATGTTATAAAATGTAACCAAACCAAGTGAAAAAGATACACATATATTGTCGAAGGAGACATTTTTTTTTTCATAAACTAGGTGATAATAGCAAATTCACAGTAACATTACAACCAACAGAATGCAAACATAAATGTCACTAAGCGCGATACAAGTAAAGATCATAGTTCTTGGAACATAACAATATTTCAACAACCCAGCTTCCATTTTGGCTCCAACAACCGGGAAGATCACATGATTCATATTCGACTCGAATCTCTACCAAAAATGAATCTCCTCGTCCAATCAGATACAACTAGCACCCGTGTTCTCCAGCTCACTTGCTTGCTACATTCAGCCGAGAAAAAAAAAATCAAATACGGAAAAAAAATAAATGCGGCGTGCACAAAACTATTTTACCTTGCATAGATAGAATACCATAGCCATTGTGTGCTACGGCCCACGGAAACCCAATCTCCTGGCAGTTCTGCCGCTGCCTGCTCTCCACCTAAAGGTGCAAACGACCCCAAATGCTTATACCTTTCTCATTTCAAAATTCAAAATAAAAAAAGTAGTCAGCAAACAGTCACTGAAAAATACTTGATTATAATACCTGATTTCCCTTAACCAACCCTCCTCAAATCCTACCAATAGCTTTATGCTAGCCATAGTTTACTGCTATTATTAGTAGTAGTTTTTGTATGGTTGGTATTTTGATTTCTTAGCCACATTTTATGTTATTTAACTTATTTTACATGGATTACTATAATGTACACGTCAAAAAAGACGAAAGGTTTGCCCTCATCCAACCCTCCTCAGACCGTACCAATAACACTTAGTTATGAGTGGGATATTAGTAAACGGACCTGGAGCTTCACTTATCGAGCTCGCGAGCCTAAACAAGTCTATTATTTATATTATTTTTATTTAATATATTAATTAATAGATAACAAACAAGCCGAGTCTCGGCTCATTTGCACCCCTGGTACTTATTAATGGGTATGATTGTTTGTTTGTTTGCCGAAAGAATACCTGAATGGAAGGAAATCATGACGCCCGGTACCCTTGAATCGGCGTGGGCCTTCCGGCATAAAATTAGCCAACTCCCTCTTGTTAAAGCAGCTTGATAGATACGTCCCTTGTTGGGCAGCAACCTTTCACATAAACGCTCATTATGTAACTTGACTGATATCCCCTTTATCTATTTTGTAACTTTTGTTTAATAATAAAACCTAAAAAGGAATATGATTTATACACACACACACACGCACGCTTACCTGTGCTGTTGCAGGGAGACTTTTCATCTGAGAATCAACCTGAGAAAGAGCCGATTTAAACCCTTCAATGTCGATCTCCTTCCTAGCATTTCCTTCAGGATCATTTAAAAGGTCGGTCACGCTCAAAAGATGTTTGCTCTGTAAATGAAGCCCAACTTGCGGATAGCGAATGAGTATGTCATCAATAATTTCTTGAAATTCTTCGACAGTTAGTGTACCCGATTTATCCTTGTCAGCAGCATTGAATATAGCACCAATATCTTCCTACAAAATATACATATACATGTGAATGCGCTAAATGGTTATTGGTCAAACTTGATGATTATTGGTCAAATACCATGATCTTTCGCTGATCAATGGTGGCACAATCGCCGATAGCGTAAACATTTTCGCATCCCTTTACTCGCAACCATTCATCGGTAGCTAAAACCTTCCTTTTTCCCTGCATGTCGTATAATAAATCAATAATTAATAAATTGACTGGTTTGACTAGAGAAAACTAATTAGCAAACCTGGCCAATTTGGTCCATGAAGTCTTTGACAACAGGTCGGGTTGAAACACCAGTTGACCAAACAACCATGCCATGAGGCATAGAAACATTTTCACCGGTAGATTTGACTTTAATGTTGACTTCTTTATTTGACACACCTAAAACCCGACATCCTGTATTTACATCAATACCATCCCTAGCAAATTTTTGTTCGGCAAACGAACTGATTCTACTGTCATACCTATGGAAGATAATATACACATATACAACTCGATTATTAAGTGCAAAATCATGCTTATACGCTTAAAACTAGATGGAAGATTTGGCGTGTTTACGTGTTTAATATATGATCACCAGATTGGATGAGTGTGATTTTAACGAGATCTTTGACCATGGGGTATAGTTTGACTATATCTTCATGGACAAAATCATGTAGCTCTGCTGCAAATTCTACTCCGGTGGGCCCCCCTCCAACTATTACAAAGTGTAGGCTTATTCTGCGTTCTTCATCAGTTAAGTCCGGCAAGATAGCCTTTTCGAAACAGTCCAATACGCTCCTACGAATCTTTTGAGCATCTTCAACTTCCTGTTTGGTAGTTCATGGTATTTTCTTAGAAAATGACTACATTAACTTAAAAATACATCCAATGAAAACTAAGAGTAAAATGTCATATTCGTCCTTGAGGTTTGACCAGTTTTGTGACTTTCTTCCAAAGGTTTGTTTTTTCGCATCTGGATCCAAAAGGTTTGAAATCTTTCCATTTTCATCCTGCTCGTTAACTCCATCCATTTTCTTCTTTACGTCAGGAGTATTTTCGTACATAAAGTGAAAAAGACCAAATTGCCCTTTAAGTTAACAAAAAAGACGGAAATACCCCTGACTTAACGGAGAAAAATGGATAGAGTTAACAACCGGATGAAAATAGCAAGATTTCAAACCTTATGGATCCAGATGCGGAAAAACAAACCTTTGGACGAAAGTCGCAAAACTGGCCAAACGTCAGGGACGAAAATGGCATTTTACTCGAAAACTAATTTGTCAGATAAACGAAAGATTGGTACCTTGAGAAAATGGCAATACTCCATGACACCAGGGGTATTAAAGGTATTTACTTCTGCACCGGTTGCAACAACCAAATAGTCATAGTCTAGAGCAAACTCTTTCTTTCCCACAAGGCTTGATTCGATAACAGAACGACAAAAAACTTTCTTGTTTGCCGCATCGATCTTGGTGCATTCCGCTTCCCAAAACTGAATTTCTCCATCTTTCTATTAAAAACAGAACATATCAAAAGTTTTACTCAGAATACGTAATAAAAATCACTTGAAAATTACGGCCCTTTTGGGTTCTTGATTCAAAAACAAGTATTACCTTTTTGATGATGTTACGAATGGGCTCCACAATGCTCCGTGCCTCAACCGTACCACAAGTAACACTAGGTAACAACGGCGTGAAAGCAAAATAATTTCTAGGAGAAACCACTTGAACATCATATCTAGAAATATCCAAATCCTTGAGGAAACTTGTACTAGCCCATCCTGTTCCAAGAACAACAACCTTTTTCTTACATGCCAGTCGCTCATGTTCTACGTTGTTCGGGCTGTTAGATTGTGATTCCGAATAAGCAAGAAGCCCTCCACCACTGCAAATATCAAATTACAAAAACAACAGATGAACATTCAACAATATTTTATGTTGAATTAGTGGTATATGTGATCCCTGTTCATCATCAAAATTAGTGGTCCTAAACTCCTAACATTTAGGAATAAAACAAGATATGCACAGTACAGTATGGAAAGTGAGAATTGACACATAAAAGGGAAACAACATGTAGTATAATAATAGACACTTGTATAAAGTGATGACCCAAGTTAGATACTTGATAAGTATGCATGCAAAAAGGTTAATTCCATGGTTTCTGCCTTTCTGGTTCTGTTCACCATAAGGCTTCACGGTGTGGGGAACGTCCAGCCCCGTCGAGCAGAGCCGATGACCCCAAACACCGTACCGGGTGGGACGGCGTCGTCCAAATCGGCGAGGGTGGGACGATGGTCCCGGGCACAAGAAGACAAAATCCCTCTCACACACACATATACATACAACACGTATATATCCATCCTCTTTGCCCAATCCTCACACCCGATCTACGTGGCGCTGACGTGGAGGGTCACCTCCAAAGTCCAAGGATGAGCCTCTCCCATACCGTATACCGTAGAGCCTAACAAAGACCAATCACAGTTCCAATATTTGCATATCATTAAAGATTTAAACAACAATCAGAAACCAATTCCTACAATAACCCATAACTTGAGTCTCTATAAGCCCAAATCTGATCTACTTACATGCTGAATCTACAACATATGATTCCGAAAATGCATATTATAAGATTTTCAAACCAAGATTCAACAATCCCAAGTGGGAAATAAATAGTGAACCTGAGGGAGAAAATAAGAAGAAGCTTAGAGGAAGAGGAGAAGCCATTGAAGGCTCTGTTGAAGTAGGAGACAATGGTCATGGTGAAATTGTGGGTTTTGATCTGTCTCTCTTATGGCTGTTGGAACAGGAGTTTGATCTTTCTTCCGGATCATTCTTTTGTGAAAATGATCAGATGTAGTTGGTGTGAATCTACAGCAAACTATTTCTCGACACATGGAATATAATATATTGGTCTTTTTTTTTTTTTTTTTTCGTAATCTTCATTCTATTATTTGTGACTTTTAAGTGTGTTTTATAGCTGAAATTATAGTGTTTTATAATTTTTTACACTTTTTAAAAAACAGTATTATCAAAACTTTTACAAACATTCTAAACCCGTTTTCTCACATCAACGCAAAGATCATCTTTGTTCAAGCCGAAGAAAAGGATCGTCTATGTTTAATTAATTTATCAATATTGTTTTTTTTTTTTAATTTATTTTAGTAATCTTCATTCTATTACTTGTGAGTTTTAGGTATGTTTTATGGCTGAAATTACAAGGTTTTATGACTTTTTACACATTTTAGAAAAAAGTATATCGAAACTTTTACTAACATCCTAAACCCGTTTTCTCACATCAACGCAAAGATCATCTTTGTTCAAGCCGAAGAAAAAGATCATCTATGTTTAATTAATTTATCAATTAATCTTTTATGTAATGTTATTTAATTGGTGTTTTGTGAAGATTGAAAATAGATGGCATGTGGATTAGGATACTGCTTTGGATATAGACTTACATTTGTTTTATGTTTGTGTAATAGTGTCTGGATATAGACTTAAATTTGCATGGTTTTTTAATTAATTAACTAACCTAAGGGTATTTTAGACTTTTTACAGAAAATTTGACGATGGTTTGGATGGAGTTAACAGAGGTGGACTGTTATTGTTACAAAACAAAAAGTACAAGGACTGTTTTGGCTATTTTTAAACTAATGGCAACAAACCACATAAACGAAAAATGTAATTAACTTTTTTTTAACTAGACCCTTGAAGTTTGAAATTTCTTTTTATTATCATCCAACACGTTACACCATGTAAGAAGTCCCCCACCACTGCGAATAGAGTTAAATGCTTGGTTGGTCCCTGTGGTTTTTAAAAATTGCAGACTTGGTCCCAGTGGTTTACTAATTACACGCGTGGTCCCTGTGATTTTCAAAAATGCACTCGGTTGGTCCCCAGCCCTAACATCAGTTAAATTTTTCAGTTAAGTCCATGTTAAATGACCAAAATACCCTTGCTTATTAACTCTCTTTATAACCCATGATGGTTAAACCCATCATCATCTTCATCAGTGATGAAACCCAGCATCATCTTCATCACCAGGTCATCTTCATCACTATCATCATCTTCATCACAAACCCACACCCCATCTCTGTCTCTCGTTCTTTTCCGGCGACGGAGATCAGAAGCGAAGATAGAGGAGAGAGACGACAAGAGAGAGAAGAGATCGGAGGCTTCTCAGCCGTGAGGGCGTACGGACGGAAACCGGTCTGGAGGATGGTGAATCGTAGCGGTTAGGGTTGAAATAGCAGTAGGTTGCAGCGATTTGAATAGCGGATCGGAGATCTGACTGGAGCATGAACATTTTTGTTGGAATTTGTGTAGAATTGAAGCTTCAATGGGTTAGAAATTGAGCTTCCATGACGATTTTACAGGTGTGTAGATGGTGTTATTGATTTATTGTGGTAGATTGGGTGAGAATTGAAGCTTCAATGGGGAAGAATCACCTGAATCACAGCCTTAAAATGTGAAATTGAGTGGATCTGGAACCTTTGCAATTGTCCAACAAACCTCACCTGAATCACAGCCTCTCAGATCAACGATTGTACACCGATTCGATTCAGATCAAATCTGTTCAGATCTAGCAATTGTGATGGAGACACCGATTCGATTCAGGGAGCTTTTGTTTCGACTTCCGACTGTGACGGAGACACCGATTCGATTCAGGTAGCTTCCGCTTCGACTTCTGATTCATCAACAGCAGCTGTACTGAAGCAACGATGTGTTCGACATCAGCGGAGCCGTTTAAACTGTAAGTTTGGTGGTCGGTTTTTTCTCCAAGGGTGTCTGATTCCATTAAATCTCAAAATGAGGTGGTGGTGGGGGTTGAAGGTGACGGTGGAGGTGGTGGTGGGTTGAAGGTGACGATGGAGGTGGTGGTGGTGGGTTGATGAAGATGATGATGGTGATGAAGATGATGCAGAGGTTATATACTGTTTTTTTTTTATTCTTAGTTTTAGGTTTTTAATTGTTCAAGGGTAATGTAGTCATTTCACACATAGTTAACTGAGAAATTTAACTGATGTTAGGGCTGGGGACCAACTGAGTGCATTTTTGAAAACCACAGGGACCACGCGTGTAATTAGTAAACCACTGGGACCAAGTCTGCAATTTTTGAAAACCACAGGGACCAACCAAGCATTTAACTCCTGCGAATATAAAAAACATTCAACAATAATGTGTGGTTATATTAACTTAGGGTGAGCGGAGTGGTGCGGTAAACACCATCGGTAAGCGGAGTGTTTACCGACCGGTGAGGGGAAGGAATTGGTGTAGGTTTACCGATGAGGGGAAGGTGAAGGTTTATTGATGATTGGACGGTTTCATTTATTATGTTTTTTAATAGTTTACATAATCCAAGATAGGTAAACCACCGTCAACGTTTTTGAGCATTAGGTAAACAAAATAGGTAAATTGACGTGGCACTGTCTGATTGGGTGAATGGGGAGTTTACCTATTCCAAATAGGTAACCACTCCCTTCACCCTTAGGGGTTGTTTGACAACTTCTGAATGAGTGATGTCTGAACCATTAAGAGCTAATATAATGTTTAACCTTCATAGGCAAATTGTCTAACAAATTCAGATAAAAGGTCTTAACAATTGAGACTCAGTATAATGCTTAACCATTTAGAGGCAAATGTCTGAACAATTTAGACATTTGCTTGCGAAACAAACAGTGTGAATCATTAAGTGTTTAACCAGTAAAATATCTGAACCATTAAGAGCTGAAACAAACAGCCCCTAAACGTGTGATCCACTGATCCCTATTCATCATCAAACTAGTGGTCCTAAACAACTAAAATTTAGGAATGTAAGGGTGTCCGGGGCGTAACGCGGGGACCAAAGCGGTGACCACATCCACCGATCGGGAACACCGCCGCCATCGGTGCGGGGACCCAAATCGGTGGGTTTGGGCGGGGCTTGTTCACCGAAGAAAGAGATAGTTGATGGTGGGGCCCATAGCTTGTAACAACCAATGAAAACTTTTCCTTTTCTTTTTTTTTTAATAAAAAAACAATTCCCCTAATAGGGGTGCACCCCGTACGTTTTTGGACACGAGGCAAGTTATAGAGGGGAAATGACATGGCAACGTATGATTGGGTTAAAAAAAGTTCCCCTCACCTCATTAGGGGGTGCCCCCTTCACCCTAAGGGTGAGGGGGGCACTCCCCTAAGAGGGGAGTCCCCTCTCTTACGTATAACCAATCCTCGTGTGCCACGTCAACTCCCCTCTTAAACTCCCCTAACACCCCAATTTGATGGCGGCACTCCCCTATTAGGTGACTTGGTTTTTTATTAAAAAAAAAAAAAACAAAAAGTTTTCATTGGTTGAAAAGGTGGCTGGCCCCACCTTCTCCCTCCTTCTTCTTCGGTGTCTTCCCACCGTTCCAGGTCCCCGAACATGGTCCCCGAATTGATGGCATCACCTCCCCCGCTCGGCAACTTGGTCCCCGAAGGGAGTCACCGAGGGTGCCCCCTCACCCTAACAAGACATGCTAGCATGGAAGGTAAGAATTGACACATAAAAGGTAAACAAGTGGACACCTGATTAAGATAAGCACAAAACATGTACTATTACAGTATTACTATAAATAGTCTATAAACTATAAAGTGATGACAGATTTACACACATTGAGTATGCATACAAAAAGGTTGATTCTATGATTTCTGGTTCTGTTTACCACAACAAAGACACACTCGAAGTTTAAAAATTTGCATATCATTCAAGATTTAAACAATAATGAAAACCCAATTTCTACAATAACCCATAATTTGAGTCTATATCTACTTAAATACTGAATCTACAGCAGCATATGATTCCGAAAGTTCATATTATAACATTTTCAAACAAACCCAAGTGGGAAATAAGTAGTGTACCTGAGGGAGAAAACAACAAGAATCTTAGAGGAAGAAGAGAAGCCATTGAAGGCTCTGTTGAGGTAGGAGACAATGCTCATGGTGAAATTGTGGGTTTTGATCAGTCGACTGATGGAACAGGAGGAGTTTGACCTTTCTTCCAGATCATGATTCCCTTTTTTTGTAAAGGATGGATGATAAGATGTATTTGGTGTGAATCTACTACAACACACCTTACATTTCTCGACACATGGTGGACCATGTCTCTTTTTATTATTATTCATAAAATAAAATATTGGAGTATTAATTGTGTTTGTTACATTAACTTTGATGCGCTCTCACAGTTGTCAACCCTTGTTTAGTACGGTTTTTTATTTAAAATTAAAGATACAAACCTCGACACTTTTTATGCACATCCCAAAACCGTTTTCTCACATCAAGGCAAAAAGATCACCATCTTCGTTCAAGCTGGAAAAAAGGATCATGTTTCTTTAATTTTTTTTATGTTAAACTTATTTTTATAACATCAAGAGTAAATTATCATTTTAGTCCCTAAGGTTTGACCAAAATTGTCACTTTAGTTCAAGTAGTTTTTTTCTTGTCGTTTTAGTCCAAATAGTTTTTTTCTGTCATTTTAGTCTCTCTAACTTTTGTCATTTTTTGTCATTTACATCTACCACTAACACCACTGAAGGGGTATGGTCCCAAATATCGCGTCAGCACGACCGCGAATGACTATTACCCTCATTAAAAGCCCCCAACAGCAATTAACCCTCCAGTGTCCGCGTAGACACACGCGAACACTGCGGTCCAATCTGTCCATTGATGAGAAGACTTACCTTAGGGACGGAAACTAATGTTACGCATAGAGATGCGGCCTCGCACCGCATCCTATGAACATTTTCGTCACGACAAGGGATCTGGACAACAGTAACAGTCACTCAACAGGCGATGCGGCACAACACCGCATCCCGCGCAAATCATGGATGGAACAACCAATGCGGGAACAACATCAATGACCGCAAGCAGCGATGCGGCTTGGCACCGCATCCTGCCTACAAGGCAAGTGAGTCTGACACCACAGTGCAAGTGGTACTGGGAACAGTCGCCTACTGGCCCACGTATGTACAACAGTCTGACACCACAGCAGGACATGGCAACACCACAGCAGGACGTGGCATCACCACAGTGTCCGACAGGTCTGACACACCTGCAAATAGCTGTGCGATGTCAGGCTAGCTACTCAACCACCCTCCTTCACTCCTCGGCTATAAATACTCACCCCAAACCAGGTTTGAGGTATCACTTCTCAACTCCCTCAATACTACTACTATCATACTTTGCTTCCCAAGCAAATTACTGATTCTCACACCGGAGAGTGGTAACAAGGAGCACCCCCCACCCCGTCCTCCTTGTTACGAGTCACGGTTTGTTTCCTTGTGCAGGAAACCCACCACCAGACGATCCAGCCAGCGATCCTCGGAAAGAAGGGATTAACCCTCTTGACGAGACCAGTGAGTTAACCCTACCCGGTTAACCATTGTTTCATCATTGGCGCCCACCGCTACTCTTCGCACTTTTTTCCAATCATCCTTTTCTTTCCAAAGATGTCTGATCGTCAAAACAACAATACCGGGGATAACCTAAACCCCGCAAACCAAGGGCCTGCGGGAACCATTCCCCTAGGCCCAAATGCCCAACACATTGGCACATCAGCGCAAGGGGGCGTATCCCTTACGTTTGGACACGATCTGTCACAATACGCTGCTGTCATACCTCCAGGCATGAACCCTCATACCTGGTATGACCAACAAGCAGCCCTTCTGGCCGCAACGTACAACAGAGCTTGTGCAGACGAACAAGGAGGTATCGGACCTACCCCGATACCGCGTACACCTGCCGGTCGTGTTTTACGATACGACGACAGGGCCCCCACACATCCAGCCTCCAGAAGCAGACAGGAGGACCGCGGCTCCTCTTATTGTGATGTCCGCACACTCAATGAGGACGATTCTTCATACGGGTCCCGACGCAAGGACTCCGTACATAGCCGTTTAGGCCCCCACGAAGAAAGAAGGCGACAATCTACAACTCGCCGCGACACAAACATTCATAGTCGTCTGGGACCACAGTCCCACCGTGAAGGGTATGGTCATACCGATCCAGATGACAGTACATACCGCGGGGAATCCCATTCCACTAACAGCAGACCGGGAGGACGCAACTATGTTCCTCCCACTCAACCCCGCACTACATACCTCCGTGCTGCAAAGCACCACCAGGGCAAACCTTATAGACCAAAGTCTGCGGCCGAAAACTCTAAGTTTGTCCCAGAAATCGCCAACGCCGATGTCACCACCACAAAATTCCCATTGAACATTGGGAAATACAACGGCTCAACCGACCCAGATGACCACAACAACATCTTCGTCGGCGCGGGGTGCAACGGTAAGTGGGACGAACCTACCTGGTGCCATTTTTTCCCACAGACCCTAACAGGTCTGGCCAGGGCATGGTTCGATTCTCTGCCACCAGGGTCACTAACCTCATTCGAGGACTTACAACAAAAGTTCCTCGCACACTTTAGCCAGCAACGACGCCATGAACGTGATTCAATGGACGTCATGAACATCTGGCGCAGAGACAACGAATCGCTTGACGCATTCGTTGTCCGTTACAATAAAGAAATCCTAGAGATAGGCGACGTTGACAACCAGATGGCACGTAACCATTTCATTGTTGCGGTCAAAGACGAACAAATGGTTATGAATATTTCTGGCGGTAACGGCTTGCCTAAGAAGTGGGAAGATGTCATGGCTAAGGTCAAAACATATGCCCAAACGCAGCGGTCTCTCAGACCGCACATGTCAAAGGCACAACCCCTAGTTGAAGGCCAGTCTTCCCGACAAGAATCCAAGCGCAGCAATAAGCGCAACAGGGACACATGGAATCGTGGCAGCGATCCCAAGCCATATGTCCCCCGGAACAACCAGCCCGACTCAAGGGCTACAATCAACGCCCAACGAGAAAACCGGGCGTCAAAGAAAGAGTCTCGGGACCGCAGCTGGACTGAGATCAACCAGTTGCCAAACGACGTTCTCCTCACGGATGCGCAATTCCTGAGACCGGCCCAACCAACGAAGTCCAAAAAGAATCAAGATCTCGCACTCTACTGCGAGTATCACAAGGAATCGGGCCACACCACGAACAACTGCATCAGTCTCCGACTGGAGATTGAGCGAGCCCTAAAAGAGGGGAAACTGCAACACCTGTTGACAGGCGCACAAAAAGCAACCAAGCGCATCACTCCCCACAATGAGGGCACCTCCACAGGAAAGAGGGCCATGTACGTGGCCTCTACCCACATGATCAATGGAGGAAAAGGAAGACCGCGTAAGGCAGCGAGAAGACCGGACAATGAATGGAAGGACGAGCAAGTCGTCTTTCCAAAAGTCCGAGGCGGACCGCGCGATAGACGCGTCGTGGTTATCACAGGCCACCTAGCTCACTACTGCACCGAGCGATTGTTCATCGACCCGGGCAGTACGTCCGATATTATTTACGAGCAATGCTTCAACCAGTTCGATCAAGAAGACAACGATCGACTGCAGCCAGCGGACTATCCGTTGGCCGGATTTTCAGGGGAAACCGTATTTCCCCTGGGACAAATTACCTTCCCTGTGCGCCTCACCAACGGAAGGCACACAAGGACGGAGGAGGTGAACTTCATGGTTTTACCTCACACCTCAAAGTATGACGTAATTCTCGGGAGGGAGTCCCAAGGCGACTTCAACATGATAACATCCGTCCCCCACTCTGCCATCGGTTTTCCAACCGAAACGGGGATCGCGATAATATACGCCCAAAGAGAAGTCATGTCTATGGACGAACTGCGTCCGACAAAGGTAGCAAGGCCTACCCCCAACACTCAACCAGAAAAATGGGTTCTTAATGCAAGACACCCAGAGCAAATAGTCACGTTGGGCCATGCCTTGACACCTACCATCAGAGCGCGCCTGAAGCAACTCCTCTTCAGAAACCAAGATATTTTCGCGTGGACACCCAAAGATATGACAGGGGTACCACGCGAAATTGCGCAACAGTTCTTAAATACCATGCCAGGTATCAAGCCCGTGATCCAAGGCCAACGCCACCTCGGATCAGCAAAGAACGCAGCGATGGAAGAGCAGGTACAAGAGCTGCTCTCCGCAGGCATCCTGCGGGAAGTGAAATACCAGACTTGGCTGTCCAACCCAGTCATGGTAGAGAAACCAAGCGGGGGCTGGCGCATGTGTGTCGATTACAAAGACCTTAATAAGGCCTGCCCCAAGGATTGTTACGCACTCCCAGAGATCGACGAGAAGGTCGACAACCTCGCACCATTTCGATGGAAGTGCTTCCTCGATTGTTACAAAGGCTATCACCAAGTACAAATGGCAATCGACGATGAAGATAAAACGGCATTCCGCACTCCTACCGGGAATTACTGCTACACCAAAATGCCGTTCGGGCTGCGCAACGCGGGCGCAACCTATCAAAAGCTGATGAACGACACCTTTCGCGGTCAAATCAGCAAAAGTGTCGAAATCTATATGGACGACCTGGTCGTCATGAGCATGGAGGAAAACACCATGCTCGACGACATCGAAAGAACATTCCAAACTCTGCGAAGCGTTAACATGAAGCTCAACCCAGGGAAATGCTCGTTTGGAATGGAAGAAGGCAAATTCCTTGGATTCATCGTAACCAAAGATGGATTCAAGGTGAACCCGGAAAAAGTTCAGGCGATCGAGCGCATGCCATCGCCTTCTACGATGAAGGAAATGCAACGACTAGCCGGTAGGCTAGCCGTACTCAATAGATTCTTAGCCAACCATGCAGCTAAGTCTTACCCTTTCATCAAGACCCTGCGGAGCTGTCTAAAAAAGGAACAGTTTCAATGGACCGCAGAGGCCGAAAAAGGTTTCCGGGAAATGAAAGAGTGTTTGATCCAACTCCCAACTTTAACCGCACCACGAAAAGATGAGCCACTTATCTTATACCTGTCTGCCGCGGACAACGCGGTAGGCGCGGTACTTATAGTGGAGCGGGAAGGAGTCCAAACACCCATCTACTACATCAGCATAATGCTCAACGACCCAGAGACAAGGTACTCCATCATGGAAAAATTGGTACTGGCACTAGTGCACGCATCGAGACGTTTACGACGTTACTTTGCAAACCACGTCATCACAGTGTTAACCAACTATAGGATCGGCCCGATCCTATCAAAACCCGACATCTCTGGGAGGTTAGCAAAATGGGCAATCGAGCTGGGCGCGCTTTCACTAAACTATAAGCCTCGCCCCGCAATCAAAGGCCAGGTCTTGGCTGACTTCGTCGCTGAAATACCAGCAAACCGCATCCAAGAATGCGAAGAAGAACAAAACCCTGTGTCACAACCATCCTCCACAGAAACCTGGGCATTATTTACAGATGGTGCATCCAACGAAGATGGTTCTGGCGCAGGTTTGCGACTTGTCAGCCCCGATGGCCAAGAGCTAACCTACGCAATACGCCTCGATTTCGAAAGTACGAATAACGAAGCGGAGTATGAGGCTCTACTGGCAGGGTTGCGTTTAGCAATTAAACTCGACGTCAAACATCTGGAAGCACACGTCGATTCACTACTAGTTACAGGGCAGATACGCGGTGACTATGCCGTAAAGGGGGATACCATGATCCTCTATCTCGAACAAGCCCTGCAACTGAAGTCAAAGTTTACCTCCTTCAATATTCGCCACATCAACAGGAGTGAAAATAAACCCGCGGACGCACTATCAAAACTTGCGTCCACCAGCTTCCAACACCTGGCAAAAGAGGTACGCATCGAAATTCTGCAAAATCCCTCGGTACCCCTGCGCCAAGTCAATGTCATCCAGTACGGTACAACTTCCTGGATGACACCGCTCATTGCATACTTACAATCAGGTGTTACCCCCGAAAACAAAGCAGAGGCACGCAAATTGCAACACAAAGCGTGTCATTACCAAATGGGAGACGGTATCTTATACCGTAAATCATACCTGGGGCCACTCCTACGATGCGTCAACCCCCAAGATGCCACATACCTTATCAACGAAATTCACGAGGGGATATGTGGCATACACGCAGGACCACGCATGGTGGTGGCCAAAATCATGAACGCCGGGTACTATTGACCGGGCATGCACCTGGATGCAGTCAAAGACTTACGCAAGTGTTTCAATTGTCAGCGACATGCTCCCAAGACCTTGCGTCCCAAGAACAACTTGATCCCCGTCACCACCGCATGGCCATTCCAAAAATGGGCAATCGATGTGGTGGGACCATTTCCAGACGCACCAGGAGCAGTGAAATTTATCATAGTAGCTGTTGATTACTTTACAAAATGGGTAGAAGCAAAGCCACTTGCATCAACCACCGCTATGATAACAAGGAAATTCGTGTGGGAACATATCATCTGCCGTTTCGGTCTACCAATGTGCATCGTCACCGACAACGGTACCAACTTCGCTGCCGACGACTTTCAAAAATGGCTAAAAGAGCTAAACATTGAACACATATTCTCCTCAGTGGCGCATCCGCAAGGGAACGGCCAAGTCGAGAGTATCAATAAAAGCTTAGTCGAAGGGATCAAAGCACGGTTGGGAACAGCCAGACGCGACTGGGTTGATGAACTCCCAAGTATTTTATGGGCTCACAGGACAAGCCCAAAAACAAGCAACGACGAGACCCCCTTCAGCCTGGTCTACGGTACTGAAGCGGTGATCCCCACGGAAGTAGGCCTCCCCTCACCTAGAATGTTGGCCATCAACAAGATGGACAACAATGAGGAACGCAGGGTTGACTTAGACCTCTTGGAAGAAAGGCGCGAAAACGCTGCCATCAACGAGGCCAAGTACAAAACCAAGTTGGAAAAGTACTACAATGCACGCGTTCGCATTTGTACCTTCAGCCCTGGAGACTACGTCCTTCGTGACAACGAAGCATCCAACGCAGAACGCCCAGGGAAACTTGCCCCCAAGTGGGAAGGACCGTACCTCATCCAAGAGGTCCTAGGCAAAGGCGCGTATAAACTACAAACATTAGAAGGCGAAACTATCGCACACACATGGAACGCACAGCAACTTAGACGCTGTTATATGTAAGCCATGTTTTCTGCATGTAATCTATTGGGCCGCAGGCCATTTGCAAATAAATAAATAGACGATTCAATGCAATATTGTTTATTTATTTCTATTACAAATGCGTGTTCCATTCTGAGGTATACACAAAAACAGATCAGCAAAATCTTTATTCGTGATACCCACACAGAATGGTAACCACACGCAACTATTGTAATAGGCCAGCAATGGCAATACTGTTTGTCTAACCAGAGAAATCTTCATACTTGCATATCACCTAGATATGCAAAAGGCAATTACAGATTTAGTATTACTCACAGTAACACTAAACGCGTACAAATTCAAACATGCAAGTACTAAAAACACTTGTAAAAATTGAAACAACAATTCTTTATATTCAAAAAATTCCTGCACCTGCGCGGTGCACAAGGAATTTACATAAAGTTTTGTAACGGTTACATAAGGAAACAAAAAAGGCACGCAGGCCAATCTAATCTTCCTTTGTGCCACTGGGGCCCGCACCATCCGTGCCCTCAACATCTGGTTTTTCCTCATCATCTTCATCAGCGTATAAGACTCGCAAGCGGTCCACATAATCCTCCGATTCTAGACACTTTTCAAGTTCTTCAAGATCTGTGAGGGTTGTTTCATTAAACTCCTTAACCGCAGCAGCAAGAAGCGCTTCAGTGTCCACGCCATGAAACCCGGACCGCTCATCAGTAAGCCCGCCACGCACTGCAACGTTCAAATGACTAAAGCAGCGGTTGTAGCCAGCTTTGAAACCAGCATCCCGGGCACGCTCCCTGATCTCGTTAATACCTGCTACGGTCTCGGGTGCGTCAAGAATGGCAGTAACAATCTGCGAAACATGAATACAATGGTTATCAAAGGCAAACCTACAACAAAAATAACAAGGCAACGGATACTTACATGCCCGATCCCGCGCATACGCATCCATTCATGATCAGCCTTGAGCAACCCAAGTGAAGAAGCGTGGCTATCCCTAGCCTCTTCAGCCTCTCTTGCCCGCACTTCAGCTTCAGCAGCACGGGCAGAGATTTCCTCAATAGCGACCCCCCGGGTCCGCACTTCAGCCTTTTAAACAAGGAATCAGAAGTATACAAAAAGAATCAACAAACTTGTGAGACACAATTTCAAAGTTAGGAAAAACTTATACCTGAAGGTCCAAGATAGTTTTGCTTAAGTTGGTACGATCAACATTTGCCCCTTCAAGAGCTTTTGTAGCACGAGCCTCCGCCTCCTTGGCCTCTTCCAGAGCCTTGGCAAGACGAACCTCTGCTTCCTTGGCCCCTTGGGCAGCCGCAACGGCCTCAGCTTTCTCTTTAGCCAACGCAGAAATTGCTGCCTTGGCATTTATAAGCTCCTGACGAACATGAAAGAGAGTTTCATTCTGTTTACCCCAAGATTCTTTCCAAGTCTTGCGCTCATCAGATAGCGTCTTGCGCTCATTAGAAAGGGTTTCTTTCCAACGTTTACGCTCATCAGACAACAGTTTTGCAAGGGAACGAACCTGTTTAAGCTCAGCAGTTGCAGCCCACTCTTCAGTCTGCTTATGCTTCTCAAATGCAGCTTTATCCCTCTCAAGCTGCTCTGCACCCTCACGTGCAGCCTTCACCAACTCCTCAGTCTCTGCACGCAACCGCACATTCTCTTCCTCCCTGCGCGTCAACACCTTATAGTTTTCCATAATGGTGTTGGCCATTACAGAACTCCCAACAAGCAGGGAGGAGAGTTGGTTAATCTGGGCTTCATTTGATAAGGCACGGGCTTGGTTGACTTCAAATGGGGTGCCCAGACCACCCAAAATCTCCCTACACGCAGAGGGATCAGCGGAAACGTCATCCCCTTGCATCACAGACCACGGAGGGCGGTGGTAAGACATGGCCCGGTCTTCTGTATAGGAGCGATAATAATACTCCAATTCAGACTCTTCAGGCTGAATAGGAGTCTCTACAAAACCCGCACCACCAGAAACGGAACCGGAAGCCTTCTCGGCAGCAGGAGACTTTGGCTTTCCAGTGTAGCCAAACTTCAAGTCAACCTCATCCGTATCCTCTGGGGTGATAACATTATCACCCAAATCAACAGTATCATAGATTTGAGCCGCGGGACGCTTCCCAGCGTCCACCTCCCGCGCAGAGGCTTCAGGAGTAACAACCTTATGAACCCCCACACCCGCAGCAGTGTCAGGCGGAGGGGGGGGGGGGGGGAGGAGGAGCATCAAAGATGAAACCTTCATCTTGCGGTTCTGAAATCAAAACAAAATACTTTAAGTACAAGTATAAACACAAAATACTTGTTAAAGTCATGCATCACATACCAGATACAACCGCAGGCTTCTTTGGTCCAACAAAGGCCTTGCGCCTGGTCTGAATTTTCGGCTTTTTTCTCCCACCAGCATCACCAGCTTCCTCCGTTTTCCTCTTCTTCTCGTCACCTGGTTTGGAACCCGCAGTAGTTCCACCTGTGGCCGCACCAGCACCTGGAACACCCAAGCCCTCAAGGGTGTCAGATACTACCACGTAATCGGTATATCTGCTGAAATGAGAACGAGAGATACCTGCTGCATGCGGCACCAAAGGAGGAACAACATACGCCTCAGGGTTTTTCTTACCGCGACCCCGCACGGCTTTATCTGCGTGCTTCTTCTCAGCATGTTTTTTGGGGGCACCCTTTGACTCAAATTTACCAAGGTTCCCAAGTGTACCTGCGTATAGAATATCAGCAACAAACCTTGTAAAGCAATAAAGGTTATGAATAATACCTTTGCCCTGCGGCAGGGGTGCAGTCATCACCTCGCGTGAAGCAACGCGGAACAAAGGGACAATCGTCAAGTTAAAACCTTTACCTTCCGCAGTCGGAATAAGATCAACTTTGCCAGTAAAAGTTGGATCAAATATCTTCCACACTTCCACAATTTCTGATAATACATATCCAAATTAATAACAAACACGGGAATAAAACAACTGCAAAGAGTGGTAACACTTACCACCAGTTTTTTCCCGCACCACAGGCGTGAAATTCCTCTTAGGCCGGGTCAACATCATCCGCAGCACCCACAACTCATTGTTGGTCAGCTGCCTATGCTCAATGGGTTTCAGCCTTGAGAACCACTCCGCAGTCTCCGCGGTAGGCATAGCAATATCCTCCGCAGGGATAGGGTCATTGACGTTCCGCATAGTCATGTCCACAACAACTGCGGCAGCTTTAACGTAGAAGAACTTACACTTCCACTTCGTAATACCCTTCGGAGGGGTCATCAACTTGATGCTTCCATACCGTTCTCTAAAGGAAAAAAAACCGGTATTCACCGTTAACTGGTAAAACCCCCGGAAGTTTTCAACGGTAACCGGCAGACCAAGAGCACGAAAAGTTGATTCAAAATGTCTAATACGGATCATCCCAAAAGGACTCATCTGGGAGATATGGATCTTGTAATGTTCCAAGACCTGAGCAACAAAAACTGTTAATGGTAAACGAAGGTTACCATCAGTAAAACACTCGGCCCACATGGTGATGTGACCGGCCGGAGCACAGGCACCAGTATCACCAGTTTGGGGATAAGCAGCCCCATACTCATGAGGCATCTCAATCCTGGCCATCAGTTGGTCGAATGAAGCTCTCGACCACTTCAATGGTGGTAGGCCACCATCAGGAACACTGCCACCATCATCTTCTTCTTCTCCGGCCACCGGAGAAGATGCTTCAGGGTTTTCACCCTCCACATTATGTGGGTTAGATGGATCAGCCATCAGAAATATGTAGAACAGAAGTTTCGAGTTAAAGAAAAAACTCAGAAAACTCAAAAGATTACCGGAATAAAAGACAGATTGATCGGAGAAGACGAAGGGAATGCTCTCTCTCTCACCAGAATTTTTTTCGAAAAATTTGAACAGTGAGGGGAAACCAAACGGTTCCCCCTTTATATACTCATCGCAATAAATGCGATACAATAAACCGCCTCAACACGTTCAAAATAGGCAAGTTACAAGGCGACACGTGGTCAGCAACCTTTCCGCTGACGGTTATCACGCGCGCGTGGCCGCCCACGCGCCTGACAGAGAAGACTTTTTCACTCCCTGCTACAGTGCAGTTATGACCTCGGTCAGTGCAAACGTCTTTTCAAATCAGCACATGTCAGAATCCAACCAACTTCAACAACCCACACGTGCAATCGTGACGTAGGCAACAGAAAGCGACAACCTTATCCAAACACAAGCGGCATGCGGTTTCTCTGGTTTACCGCACCATAACCCATACCGCATGTCGTTTTTTACATACCCCTCAAAAAAGGCAAAAATATATCTGTAAATTATATAAAGGGGTATAAGTCATAAACCGCACATATCCACGAGCACACGTGGAATATGCGGAGATGACGCACACCAACCCGCACAGGTGTGTCAGATAGTCAGAACCAGCACGGTTCTTTGGACTGCGAAAACCGCTTCTCAGGATGCGGTAAACCGCACTCCATGAAAGCTTCTTCAAGCTTCAAAACCCTCGTTTCCGGTTCACAACCACAGAGGGAACACAAACAGCTTCTCCTTAAGGAAAAGGACAAGTATGCTGAGCAACCGCACATCAGCAACCCTGTTACCTGAACCTTCAAGAGCCACATCTAGACTACAAAGCTTCTAGAAGCGAGTTCTTCGCTGCAAACCGCAACCGTTCGTGCGTGGTTGCTGCAAACCACAACTATGCGAACGGTAGCTACGGAAGAGCCACAACTAAGTCACCAAGCAGAGGAGCAAAGCTACTTCAAGGAAAACCGTTTTCCAAATAAACGTTAAGGAAAGTGGCTACAAAATGAACGCGGAAGAGTTTCAACCAACTTCCCAAGTATCTAAGGAGATCTCTTCCGACAACACTGCTTACAGGAAAACTACTTTCCAACAAAGCGTGAAGGAAAGTAGCTCCAGAACAGCGGTAACAAGTCTGCCTATGACTAAGTTACCCACCTATGGACCGCATAGAATAAACAATGGTGGGCACAACCCTGCCTATGACCATGTTTATCTGCCCATAGTCCAGATTCACATTGTTCGACCAAACACGGCCAACAACAAACGCAACTACCCCACGATCCTCAAAGAAACAGGGCCAACAAAGTTCGGCAACGAGGTAACCGCAAAGAACGCGCGGTTACTAGAGAGCTAATCCTCTGAGGACGTGCGGTTACTTGAGAGATAAACCGCAGAGGACGTGCGGTTACTAAGAAGCTAACTGGAGAACACGAATACCCCACAGAACAGGGTTCATCATTACATGTCCAGTTGCTAAACATAGAGCTTGAGCAAAGTACGTACAACTTTGCACTAGCTGAAGCAGAGGTTCCAACTAGACTGAAGAACACATCTTCAGTCACGATCTCAAAGGTTGGTTCGAACCCTGCTAACACCTTCAGTCACCGTCTCAAAGGTTGGTTCGAAACACCAACAGGTGGCTGATGACATCAACAAAAGGCAGACTAAGAGACAAGTCCATGGCTGAGAATTCCGCATCAGACGGAACTTGCTCACCATGCACCCTTCTCAAAGGAAAAAAACAATCCACTAGAAAGGGCTACTACGTAAAGAAGGTGCCATCTACATGGCACAATCTTAACCTTCTAGACAACATAGTCCAGTATCCCTCCCACATGCGACTCGCATACGGAAGGAACACTAGACTGGGGGGACTTGAAGGGGTATGGTCCCAAATATCGCGTCAGCACGACCGCGAATGACCATTACCCTCATTAAAAGCCCCCAACAGCAATTAACCCTCCAGTGTCCGCGTAGACACATGCGAACACTACGGTCCAATCTGTCCATTGATGAGAAGACTTACCTTAGGGACGGAAACTAATGTTACGCATAGAGATGCGGCCTCGCACCGCATCCTATGAACATTTTCGTCACGACAAGGGATCTGGACAACAGTAAGGTGCTGTTTGTTTTTTCAGATGTAAAATGTATGTAGTCTGCGAACCACATCTGCAGGCATCTGCAAGAGAAGATGTGGTCCAAATGTCTGCAGTCTGCAAGGAGAAGAGGGTTTGTTTTTTTTTTCTTCAAAAACAACTTCAACCACACAAGCTCTCTCTCTCTGCTCTCTCTCTCTAGAAACTCTCTCTCTCTCAACAACCACCACCACCACCACCGCACCACCTCTGCCACCTCCACCGCACCACCTCCGCCATCACACCACCGCCATGAAGCACAAAAGAAGCACAGAGCTTCATCTCTTTGCAAAACCCTATATTCATCTTCAAATTGTTTGAAACACATCATAACACAACCGAAACAAGCCTAATCAGATCTGAAACAAGCCTAATCAGATCTAAAATTGTTTGAAACACATCATAACACAACCGAAACAGATTGAAACTTGAAGAGAGAGAGAGAGAGAGACGACAGAGGAAGAGAGAGAGAGAGACGACAGAGGAAGAGAGAGAAACAGAGGAGCTGTGGCGGAGATGGTGGCGGAGATGGTGGCGGAGCTGTGGCGGAGATGGTGGCGGAGATGTGGGAGAAGGTGGAGGAGCTGCGCCGGAGAAGGTGGAGGAGCTGTGGCGGCGGAAATTTGGAGGCCGGAGGAGAACGATTGGGATGAAGCTTCTGATTTTGGGGAGATGATATGTTTGAAGATCTGAATGGTTGTGAAGATGTTATACTTGTGCTTTTTATTTAAGCTAATATAAGCACTTTTAAGATCTTATTTTTTTTTAAACAAACAGTCTTCAATGTATTATGTCTGCCCGCCTGCAGACATAAGGTCCTTGCAGACCTTTTAAGCAAAAACAAACAGCCCCTAACAGTCACTCAACAGGCGATGCGGCACAACACCGCATCCCGCGCAAATCATGGATGGAACAACCAATGCGGGAACAACATCAATGACCGCAAGCAGCGATGCGGCTTGGCACCGCATCCTGCCTACAAGGCAAGTGGGTCTGACACCACAGTGCAAGTGGTACTGGGAACAGTCGCCTACTGGCCCACGTATGTACAACAGTCTGACACCACAGCAGGACATGGCAACACCACAGCAGGACGTGGCATCACCACAGTGTCCGACAGGTCTGACACACCTGCAAATAGCTGTGCGATGTCAGGCTAGCTACTCAACCACCCTCCTTCACTCCTCGGCTATAAATACTCACCCCAAACCAGGTTTGAGGTATCACTTCTCAACTCCCTCAATACTACTACTATCATACTTTGCTTCCCAAGCAAATTACTGATTCTCACACCGGAGAGTGATAACAAGGAGCACCCCCCACCCCGTCCTCCTTGTTACGAGTCACGGTTTGTTTCCTTGTGCAGGAAACCCACCACCAGACGATCCAGCCAGCGATCATCGGAAAGAAGGGATTAACCCTCTTGACGAGACCAGTGAGTTAACCCTACCCGGTTAACCATTGTTTCATCAACCACCATCTCCCACCACCCACCCCATCACAACCTTCTATCATCGCCACTACCTGCCTGCACCGTCACCACCCACCCACCCCACCACCACCAGCCACTTTTCCGCCACCCACGTCATAAACCAGCAACCACCACCATCATCTTCACTATAAACCGGCACACCACCATCCTCATACCATATCACCTGTAAAAAGAGAAAGAAAAATGTGTTTTGACAAAAATTCACCTAAGTTAACTAAATTTTTTGAATGGAGTTAGTGGTTGGATGAAAATGACAAAAAATGACAAAAGTCAGGGACAAAAATGGCAGGGAAAAAAAACTATTTGGACAAAAACGGAAAGAAAAAAACTAATTGGACTAAAGTGGCAATTTTGGTCAAACCTCATGAACTCAAATGACAATTTACTCTAATATCTAAATAGCAAATTACAAACAAACGGCAAATGAACGGGCAACAAGTTGCACCGTAACTCCCTTTTGAATTGCAAAACCAAGCCTATTAAAGTTATCAATAATTATTTGTAATTCTTATTAGAATGGTGTTTCATAAAGATTGAGGGTTAAGATTTACACTTATAAATTATTTAATTTACAAATCATAATTAAAAAGAAAATTGTGTGTTAGTGTAATTTTATCCCGTAGTGATAGTTTAAGGTTCATGTTTGTGTGTTTTTATAAGGTTTTTTTTTTAATGTGTGTTATGTTATGTTCGGTTTGATTTGGAATTGTTTTAATAAGAGTTATTATTTGAGTTTGTGTAGATTGCCATGTGAATTTTACCATTTGAATTTGTTATATATTTAGCTTGCTAGTAGGGTATCCGCGTGATACGGCCGAAAAGAAGAAATCTATTAGGTAAATGTTTAATTTAATTTACTATTGTGTTTTTTGGTTTAATTTTATAGGGAACCCCTCAACTTTTATTCTAGATACGCCATGGATTCACCACACATGAATTTACGAGGGAGTGGTATCATGCTCCCCACAGCCCGCATGGCCTTCCAGATCTCAACCATGTTCCCTGCGGTGTTAATTTGAGAGTTACCTTTATGACACTGAAATCTAACTTCTTATGAACTGCACTAAACTAAATAGGACACTAGGAGGTTAGCAAGAAGCTGAGCCCAAAAGCAAGAATCAACCATAGTGTGTATCATGGCTTTGATACTTCAGATTTTTTTCTAACGATGACTTTCATTAAAAACTATCATGGCTTTGTTACTTGAGATTTTTTTGAACAATGACTTTCATCAAAACGAGCCTCTTGCAAGCCGCTATTTTTTTTGAATGACGACTTTCATTAAAAACGAGCTTCTAGCAATAGCAAGCCGCTAGGAATGCAAAAAACAACTACAGCACAAACAAAGAAAATCAAATTATAAAACATTTCCACTTCTCCCACTCAACCCGGATGGCCTTCGCCCCTATAAGAAAATCCAAAGGAAGATGTCGCCTATAATCTTATCAATCTTAATCTGAATTCCTTTGAAGATCTTTTTGTTTCTCGCATGCCAAAGCTGCCAACACGCAGCCAAAACGATCACCTGAAATATTTTTTTTGCATACCCTTGCAGCCCCACCTGTTTGTGAGCCTCCATAATGTCCCGAAAAGAAAAGAAAAAAAGAGAAACCTTGCACCAAAAACCAATTTACGCCCACACCAAAGCTGCCACAGAACAGGCCATGAAAATATGCTCGATCAAGTCGTTTCCCAAGCCGCAAAGGCTGCAAACTGAAACAAACGAAACAATGTTCCTTTTCTGCAACTCCTCAGAAGTAAGCAATCTACCCATCGAGAACCCCAAGCCAAAAGTGTCAAGTTTCATTGGCGCCCAATTGTTCCAATCAAAAAGCTGGACTGCTACTAAAGCAACAGTGAAAAGACCGGGCTATTCTTCCAACCAAAATCATTTATCTTGGCCGCCACTGAAGCGAATTTCAGACAGCTTATTGACCAAATCTGTTAGCTTAGTGACAAAAGTGCTACTCAGATAAATTTGCCTCCATTTCCAATTAAACCGGGTCCCCGTACCGTCATGGCTGTCTACACCTATCATACATCACACAGTTCTAGATTGTTTCAGCCACGAACAACGATATTTATTTCTAAAAGGGCTACTTTCCAACCAGTTATCTACCCAAATTCTAAATGAAAGCACCGAAGCAAGTGTGCTAGCCACCATATGTTTCCAACAAACCATTTGCCCAAGATCAAAGCGTCATCGGCAAACAAAAAAAAAATTGCCTATCAATTAATTCTATGTTTGTTCATAGTTCAAGCTCCATAACACAGCTGCGTAATAAGATTCAAATTTATAATTTACACTCTCAACAGGGTACTAAAACACAACATAATCCTCAAATTGCAAAGCAAGCAGTACCGACATACAATCCAGCACAAGCAAGATGATCTGTACTGGTTTAAATCTGAATCACATATCATATAACTGCAAAATGGTTGACAAAAAAATACAAATCGGCTCATATTAAGAAATTCAACCATTTTATATCTTTTGCTTCACAGATTACACTCAGAAGCGCGGATAAACCAATCAAATCATTGCCAATTGAAATAGTTATATTTATTAACCATGTTTATTTTTCAAATATACAAAATAACTAAAAAAAATAACATAAGAAACAATTTAGTGCTGTTATTTAACTCCAGTCTCGTGAATGTTACGAAAGAAGAAGCTGATGACAACACATACTTTCTGAGTTTTTTCAGACTCCAAACCCGTTGAATAATCCAGGGTAAAAAGTATAGTTTAAACTCAACAATAATAATAATAATAATAAAAATTAATAATCCTCAGTAAAATCCAGTAACATCATTTGAAATACAGCTTCAACCAAGTGGTTCTCCCTGTAAACAGGGTCTTGGATCCACGTACCTCATACAATTGGATTACATCATCACCGGAAAATAATTAAAAAAAAAAACATAATTAGTTAAGCTCAGAGTAAATAGCAGCTCTATCAATCATGAATTCTCTGAAGCAGAACTGGCTTAAAGCTGTGTATTCAATCATCACTGCATATTTTCATTAAAAAAAAACAGTCGGCTCATATTAAGAAATTCAACCATTTTACATCCTTTACTTCACTGATTACTCTCAGAAGCGCGGATAAATCATTCAAATCATTGCCGACACAAATCAATTAAAAACACAATTTATAGCGGATAATTTTAGAGGAAAAACAAATGAAAAATATAAAACCTCCACGTTAACACCGCCTAGGGTTAAGTATATGCCTCCATGACTAGACCTCTTTCCAGTTGATTCATTTAGGAAAAACGCTTAAGGTGAGGTGAGGCAAAATCAACTGAAAAAGTTACAGATAATAAAACGCTAATTGGGGATGTGTAGCCGTCAAATTGACACAGAAGCGGCCATTGAAAAGGTACAGAGGGCTGAACTGCAACACTCGACGGCAATAGATCTGATATAGCACGAGCATTGGGGCTTTCTTCTTCATACGATTATTGTTTCGGAGAAGCCCGGGGTGCTACATGCAGATTTATAAACCGGAACCGAATGAATAATTTTGTTGAATGAAAAGAGAAAGCCGATAGATACTTGGAGTGAGGATTGAGGCTGTGATGGTTAAACATAGGAAGATGATTTGATTAAATAGGCAGTTTGGGTGCACTTTGGAACCCTAAAAGTGCAATGTAAGTTTTTTTATTGGGTTCTAGAATCCGTTGCTAACACCGGCCCATTGGCTAATTCGGTGTAAGGTGCACTCCTCTAAGTGGGGGTGACCTCTTTTACCCACAGCCAATCAGCATGCGCCACGTCAACTCCCTATTTAACTCCTCCCACACCCTCAATTTGATGGCGGCACTCCTCTCTTGGGGGACTTGTTTTTTTTTTTGTAATTATGCATGTATTATAAATTAAACAAATATTAATAAAAATTAAATAAAATTTAAGAAAAGACATTTCATTAAATTAAAAATAAAAATTACATTCAAACTAGAAAAAAAAAACAAACTACTCGTCATCGGAATTCGCTTCAAGGTGAGGTAGATCTAAACGTCTGAGATGCTCAACGAGATCGTGTTTTAGTCTCCAATGCGTTTCTTCGTCAATGAGCTCGCTAAAAGCAGTATCATCGAAGACGGGTTCGACTGGAGGATCTCGAATGTGTACCGGTGCTATCGCCCTTCCGTCGTCTTTTATAATCATGTTATGTAAAATAATGCACGTATACACGATTGGGTAAAAAATTAGATGAGTTGAAGGGTTTAGGAGAGTAATGTAGTGAGAGTTGTTTTGGGTTTGAAAAATAAAAAGATTGAAGTGGGTTAGTATTTATAGGGTTTAGGAGAATTTTTTTTTAATATATAACGGCTATATAGCCGTTTTAATATAAAAAAAACGGTCAAAAATTACAAATCTCAATCGGTGAACACAACCCGCTCCCCACACCCCGATTTGGGTCACCGAGGGGATGGCGGCAGTGTTCCCGAGCGGGGTTCACACTCACCGCCCCCCTCCCCGAGGGCGCCCCGTTCACCCTAAGAATAACTGGTCATTTCGCTTTGTTGACCGGGTTTCAGAGTCCGGTTTTGATGATTTTTAAGTCAAATCGTGAGTTAAACCGTTATTCCGTTAATAATGGTTTTTTGTTATTGAATCCAAACAGCTGAAATTTAAACCGAACCTTTACTAAGACTATATTGGGTTCTAGAATCCGTTGTTAACACGGGCCCATTGGCTAATAGTTTTAAGAATGACTGGTCATTTCGCTTTGTTGACCGGGTTTCAGAGTTCGGTTTTGATGGTTTTTAAGTCAAATCCTGAGTTAAACCGTTAATAATGGTTTTTTTGTTATTGAATCCAAACGGCTGGAATTTAAACCGAACCTTTACTAAGACTATGCGTAGTGGTTTGATGAATAATGCTCTCACCCTATGGCGTTTTCTGTCATGTGGCAGTCCAGTCAGCATGAGGGCATTATTGGGCATTTTTGCAAAAGTGGCGTAGTGGAATAATGTCCAATAACGTCTCATCCAATCATTACACAATTATTTATTTTTTTTAAATTAAAAACTTAAAATACTTCATTAAATTAAAAAAATACAATACCAAAAAAATACATTGCAAAATTTTAAGTTTTATAAAGAGTTAAATGCCCGGATAGTCCCTGTGGTTTGGTCTTTTTTCACCTTTAGTCCCTAACTTTCTAAAATTACAGCTATAGTCCCCAACTTTTTCAATTTCGTTCCTGGATAGTCCCTGATGCGGATGGAGGTTAGTCTTTTCAGTTAAATGGGTGTGAAATGACCTAAATACCCTTACTATTGAAAACTAACAAACAAAACAAAAACAGTTAATACAAATTAATTCAGGTGGGGCCCATTTTTTAATTAAAAAACCTAAAATAGTTCATCATCTTCTTCTCCATAACTCCACCACCACCCCTAAACCATAGCCTCCACCCCTCAACCACCGCCTCCACCCTCCTCCGACCTAAGATGTATGCAGACTCTGGCCCGTGTACAGTCTCAAGTTCGAGCAAGGAGGATTCGAATGTTCGAAGATAACCAGGCCCGTGAGGATGACAATCAGAAGAGCTCTGATCTGAATAGCTCCGATCTGGTGACGGCTTGGCGCATGCGGATGACGAAGAGTGTGACGGAGGCCTCCGTTGTGCCGATGGTGTTGTTTTGGGGTTAACTGAGTCAGGAGTGGTGCGGATCTGGTGGGTGTGGTTGTTGTTTTCTAGAATGGAGATTCGTTGTGGTGGTGCATAGTTCCTTCAACACATTCGTTTCCTCCGAATGTTACTTTAGACAGTTTTGACACCCTTTCTTCGGCTAAACAGAGTGGTTGGAGATGAATTCATGGAAGATAGTAGTTATTGTGGTCGGAGATGTTGCTGGTATAGTGATACTAGTTGTTGTTTTCTTTCACACGTATCACTTCCGGAAGAAGAGAAAGATGAATTTCAACCCGAAAGAATTCGTATCAGTTGGATTTGATGAATCTAGAGCTGGCTCCTGCTTCGGCTGTGACCGTGAAAGAATCATCAGAAACGGAAATGTTATCCGAATTCGTAGGTAAAGTTTTAATTTCTGAAGATTATGTTCATAAATCAAAGAAATATGTGTTTTGATCAAAAATCAAGCAATGATAATGCAACCAAACTTTCTGTTGTGAGGTATGATGCTTGAATGAATGAACAACACTAAGGATCACTCTGAAATGTAATGAACAAGTGACACAAAGATTTATACGAGGAAAAAGCCCTTGATCAATGAATGATCTCCGGCATAAAAAACCTCGGGTGATGGAAACTACCGATCACCAACTCAGATTACACAAGAAATGTATTACAACTTCGGATGATAGCGAGCTAATTACAAGGATCACTATAGTGTATTGTGTAAAAAAATGTGTAATCGCCAAGTGAATTATCGAGAGCTGATGAGAGCAGTTGCAAGAGTGTGTGTTTAGCCAAAAATAGCCAAGTGTTTTCTATTTAGCTCGCTACCCCTTTTAAAAATGGAAAATATCTAAGCTAACAAACATTCCGCATTTGGTGCAAGTCCCCCACGACCTCCATAACGTCCATTTTTGCCATGCACGTGCGGAATAAATATGGAATATGCTCCAGGAATATCGCCAAGACCAAGTCCAAGCTCGTGTTCCTGCAAAACATCATCATATTCAAAGTAGACAATCGTTAGCATAAGGATCCTTAAGATGATCCATGATCCTGATCCTGCAACACTTCTGAGGATCACTAATTCTAACAGAAGTGAGGATCACTAAACCCAACAGTAATTGAGGATCACTGATCATTGGAAAATCCTCCCCTAACAATTGCCCCCAAAATATAAGGAGTAATTATGTAAATAAACGAGTTATATTTTCTGTTCTTATCCGTAATGAATCAACGGATAACTAGCCGTTGTAATCGGACTAGCCGTTACCATCCTGACGTCACTGAAGTGACTATCCTGCAAGACCATCATTATAAATTGAAGTTAGAGATAGGGATCAATTCGCATTTAAATTCAAGAGAAACTCCCTTTAAATCCACATCCGAAGATCAAGCAGGTATCTCTCTTCCTCTTCTCTCTTTACGTTTTCTTTCTCTGTTCATCTTCTTCTCTACCCTCATGACCAAAATGATGCTAAGATCCTCTCCGGCTAAGGATCACACAAAAGACAGTCCTCTTAAGAGCCAGGGGATCATCAAAGATTCAGCGAAAGAAAGATGATGCTTCACTGATCCACAAATAGACAGAATCCGCCATTGTTTTCCGGCAAACACCGATTTCAAACCATTTGATCCCACCGTTCTAAGTGATTATATTTCTGAAACATGGGTAGCTTTCCCGGTCACACCATTCACAATAGGATACTCATATCCTTTCCCTGAATTCACCCAGTCTTTCTTCTCCCTCACCGGCATCTCCTACATTCAAGCTATGCCAATGATCTGGAGGGTCTTATATACCCTTGAAAGGATCATTGAGCAAGAAGGAATTGCTCTGGGAATGTCGGAGTTGGCAGAGATGTATGACCTCGTAACATTTGGATCCCACCGATATCTACTCAAGCATAAACCCGGTGAAGAACACCCCATCTTCAAAGCCACTAAGAATGATACCAACTGGAAACGACGATTCTTCTTTGTCAGAAGGGATTCTATCTCTGATGGAAAGGATCTGCCAAGGAAGTGGAGCACCTATGGTAGGATAGAGGATCCTGAGAAGGATCACCAGATGACCTTGTTTTTGTTTAAGGATCACTAACGTCCTTTTGTTTCTATCTTGCAGCTATTACTGTCGCACACCTCATCACAACACCTGCAACAAAGGAAAGGCTTGCTGCTTTCCGGAGACTTGATCCTGTAAGAAGATCATTTAAAACAAACACCCAGGATTCTCAGGAAGTATCCTCAGGTTCTGTCACTATGTCGAGTAAGTATCCTGTTTTTTGTATAGTTAAATGTTTAAATAAATAGTTAAATAGAAATAGGATAAGGATACTTATCTGTTTTGGGTGTGTATAGGCGCTGGAAAACCTTCAAGATCTGCCTCCAAATTCAGTGTCACTGATCTTGACACTGTCCGATCCTCAAAGAAAAAGTCTGCTGCTAGCCCCTCCGTCATAATCCCCAAGGCAACCACTTCAAAGGGAAGAGGTGGAAAGAAAAGGAAGACCTCTGAAGCTGACAACCTAGAAGGCTTGCCTCTGATCCGCCATCAGTTCCTCGAGTACTTTGCAGATGTAAGGATCACTGACTTAGCTTAGTTATCCTATCCACTTGAGGATCATGTGATCCTAACTTTACATTGTCTTCTTTGCAGAAATTTGCTGAAATCGAGGACTATGTTGGGAACGTCGAAGAGCTTGAGGAGAAATACTCTGACCTCCAAAAAGTGGCGGTGCTCAAGGATCACAAGATTGCTTCCCTCGAAAAGGATCTCAATGATGCCAAAACTCAGATGGTTGCAGCCCAGATCAATGTTGACTATGAGAAGCACGAGATCACGGAGGATGCTAAAGTCTCCACTGCCATTGCCATGTACAAGACCAAGCTGCAGATGGCCCAAGAAGCTCAGGATCCTGCCTTTGACAGGAGCAATTAGGACATGGAGGGCTGGAAGGCTAGGCTGGCTGAGTTGGAGGATGAAGAAGAGGCTGAAGAGGTTCTGGCAATCGAGGCTGGTGGCAGTGGCAAGGATCATGTGAAGGATACTGGAGCTGGAGGAGATGGTGATGCAGCGAAGGTGTAGGCTGCCTGAATGGGCGATGAAGGACATTTCTAGACGTAGCCGGAGCCCATTTTTTTAGAATTTGGTAGTTTATTTTGGTTATGGTGTTTTTGTTGAACAATGATGGGTTGTATCTTGAACAATAGTAATTAGGGCTAAGGATCATGGATCCTTTGAACAATAGGTAGGATTACAAATGGTGGAGGGATCCTTTGTTTGGGGGATGAAGCCATTGTGATCCTGCCGTCTTTTGATTCCTGCACTTTCTAGACCTATGAACAATGGACACCCTTTGCCAACCCATGTGGACGGGCCACGTTTTGCTGGTAGAAATGTGGGTTGGCAATTTTGACAACCTTAAAGGGTTTAATCTTTTGTGAATAAAATAACTTTAACTTTTTGGCTATCTCCTTTGTTACTATCCTTGTTAGTACTTTACTTTTCAATTATCGTGATGTTCATTTTGTTTAGATTTATCAAATAAAGAAATATTTAACAAATATCCTCAAAAAGTTTAGGATATGATCAAGGATCATATATCCTATAGTCGACAAGTTCTGAAAAGTAACATATTTTAAGGATCATAAGTTCAGTTGTCAAAGGATAAGGGTTACTCAAATGAATAATGAATAAAATCAAAATAGTTAAGGATCATACCTGAGAATCCAAGTTAGGATCCTATCCTTTAACACTTATAATCAGGATAACACAAAAGACAAACCTTAGTAGAAAGTAAGGATCAAGGATCCTTGGTCGTTTATCTCCAAAAACCTGAAATAGGATACAACTTGGGACTAAGCCAATATAAGATAAGAGTTAGTAACTGGGGACAAGCCCAACAATTCTGGGGACAAGCCCAATATACTGGGGATAAGCCCAAAGGATAACTGGGGACAAGCCCAAAGGATAACTGGGGACAAGCCCAAAGGATCGTGTGTAAACTGGAGTATGGCCCTCACTGGCGACTATCCAAACTTAGTGACATGAAAATGCCAAAACCTTAGCTAACGTGAAAACGTTAGAAACCTTAGGAACGGATGTATGGTACGTCTACCATTATACGTAGGATCCTGAATATAGCCAGTACAATGAAATTGTCAGCCCCTAAAGCGAGTACGGGTCCCATTGCCATGAACTATACCAGGATCATCGTGCGCTACTGGCGAAACTGGGGACAGGCCCAAACTGGGGTCAAGCCCAAATAACTGGGGTCAAGCCCAAATAACTGGATACTTCTGTGGATACTCAATCCTTAGTTAAGGATATCTGAACCTTCAAAACTCAGAATCAAGTGAAAGGAGGATAAAGGATGCAGGATCCTTATCCTTATATAAGAGAATGAAAGAATGAAATAGTTTGAGATTAGAATGTTACCAAAATGAGGATCATCTACTCTGTAAGGATCCTTCAAGGATACTTGTCAAGTGAGGATCATGGATCCTTATCACATAAAATATTTCTTCAAATGGACAGCATTCCAAGCTCTTGGTAGCAAATCACCTTCCATTGTTAGCAATCGATATGCCCCCTTTCTTGCTTCAGCTTCAATCAAATAAGGGCCTTCCCACTTTGGTGCTAACTTCCCATCAGCAGGATTGGTGGTATTCTGAAATGCTTTCCTTAATACCATATCACCAACTTGGAATTTCCTAATCCTGACATTCTTGTTGTAGGCTCCAGCCATCCTTTGTTGATAACTGGCCATCCTTATCCTTGCCAAATCCCTGAGTTCTTCTATAGTATCCAAGTCTTGAACCAAGTTTTCAGCATTTTCTTCAGGATCACGAATGCTTGTTCTTGCAGTTGGAACCACCATCTCTGTAGGGATCACTGATTCTGCCCCAAATACCAAAGAAAATGGAGTTTGGCCAGTAGCATTCTTGGGAGTTGTCCTATCAGCCCAAAGCACATAAGGTAGTTCTTCTGCCCATTTTCCTTTCTTGGATCCAAGCTTCTTCTTCAAATTGTTGATGATGATCTTGTTGGATGATTCTGCCTGACCATTAGCTTGTGGGTGGACTGGTGTTGATGTTATCATCTTAATCCCCCAGCTGTCACAAAAGTTAGTTGTTCTATTCCCAATAAATTGGGATCCATTATCACAAACAATTTCAGAAGGGATACCAAATCTAGTAATAATGTTTCTTTTAATAAAGGATATAACTTCCTTTTCTCTGACTTGAGCAAAGGCTTCAGCCTCTATCCACTTAGAGAAGTAATCAGTCATAGCAAGCATGAATACTTTTCCACCAGGTGCCTTAGGAAGCTTTCCAACTATATCCATTCCCCATCTCATGAATGGCCAGGAAGAGGATATAGGATGCAAGAGCTCTGCTGGTTGGTGAAGGATATTACTATGCCTCTGACAAGGATCACACTTCTTGGCATACTCCACAACATCCTTCTTCATAGTGGGCCAATAGTATCCTGTCCTCAGGATCCTTGAGAATAATGCCCTGCCCCCAGTGTGGTTTCCACAATCTCCTTCATGGAAATCCTTTAGGACTTCTTGGATTTCAGGATCCTCAATGCATCTTAGATATGGTCCTGCAAGAGATCGTTTATACAACATATTATTTAATATTGTAAATTGAGATACCTTAATTTTGAAAGCCCTTGGGTTTTCTCCTGTAGGAATCTCTCCATGTTGTATGTATCTCATGATTGGGAGGATCCATGATCCTGAATGAGGTTGAGTATCACCACTAGGGATGATTGCAGAATCTTCTCCTATCTCCATAGTTATATGATCCTCAATAGCAGGGGTCAGGATATGAATAATAGGGATCCTTATATCCTCCGGGATCTTCAAGGATGATCCTAAATTGGCTAATGCATCAGCTTCTGCATTCTCTTCCCTTGGTACCTGTGTCAAACTAAAGGATACAAAAGAGAGTGCCAATTCTTTGACTATCTCTAAATATTTGATTAGCTTCTCACCTTTAACAACATAGGACCCATTAAAGTGATTAGTGATTAGTAATGAATCTACATGTACCTCAAGATACCTGATCCTCATATGCTTAGCAATTTGCAAACCAGCTATCAAGGCTTCATACTCAGCCTCATTGTTGGTAGTTTGAAATTCACAAGCTATGGAGTGGGGTATTATGTCCCCATGCGGCGATTTTAGTAGTATTCCAAGTCCTGTTCCTTTTACATTGGAGGCTCCATCAGTGAATAGTATCCAAGGATCCTTGGTTTCTTCAAGCTGTTGGACTTCTAACTCAGCCTCCTTTTGCAAATCACTACTAAAATCTACCACAAAGTCAGCTAAGGCTTGGGATTTGATGGCAGTCCTTGGTTCATATCTTATATCATATGCACTTAGCTTCACTGCCCACTTAGCCATCCTTCCTGACATTTCAGGTTTCCTGAGAACATTCTTAATTGGAAAATTAGTCTTAACAATAATGACATGAGTCTCAAAATAATGTCTTAATTTAGTAGATGCCATAATTAATGCAAGGATAAGTTTTTCTAAGTGTGAATACCTGGATTCAGCATCAAGTAAA